>CP019377.1:2400000-3112363 GCA_001302255.2 Trametes hirsuta
GGGGGAGGTAAGGGGATCCCAGTAGCACCATCTTGGCCTGCAACACTGGCGACCGAAGGGTTTGGTGATGATGGAAGGGGAGCGGGTCCACTCGGGATGAATTCTTGGAAACGTCGAGGTAATTGCATACGGTTGCTACGTACCGGCCGCCGTTCTTCTCGTGCGGGCTCGTCAGGGACAGGGAGGCCAACCTCGGCTTCAGGTACCTCGAAATTGTGAAGTACGTCGTCCACATCGCTAGTCCGTGATTCCTGGGGCAAGACCTTGCCGGCACGTTCAGAAGACTCTGAGTCCACCAAGTAACAGAGACATGAACATACCGTAGAGCCAGTAGCACTCCCCCTCGGGTCTTCATCGTCCTGCATATCTCCAATGCGACGTCTTTTCCGAGGCTTCTTGCCCAGGGACACCCCCCGCTCACGGAACTGGTTGATGGCATCGGTTTGCCGAGCATGATGGACCGCACACTTCGCCTGGTGCCTTGCAAGGCCGTCGACAGAAGCACAAACTTTGTTGCAAATACAGGACCAAGTTGAATGCATTACGGAGATACAGACGTAGTAGCGTAGTAGGCAAGCGCGAGAAGCGAAAGATGTTTACCTTGAGAGAACGTTGAACTCGCCAGGATGCCGACGGGCCTCTGCGCCACCATCATAGATTACACGATAATCAGCGGCGCCCATACTCGACCGTGCGAGGCACTTTGGAAACTCACCTCCAAGTATCTAGTTTGCATCGGAGTCAGAGCGGCCTTTGCGTTTCTTGCCGATAGAGCGAGTAGGGTACACAAGCACCTGCGACTGCTCATCGGGATCTAGCCATGCCTCGTCATCATTTGCATACACCCGCAAGTCACATTCTAACTCCCGAACACGTTCCGCATGAATCTCGCACAACCGCCGATAGTACGCCAGCTCTTGTTTGAGTGCAGCTACCTCGAGCCCCGACTGAACAAGTTGCGCCTTGAGATCCTCGGTGGTGCTCGAGGGCAAACTCATAAGCCCAGCGTCCTGCCCGTTCAATACCGACTGTGGGCCGATGAGTGCAGGTTGAAGGTCTGAGCGTACAGTGAGTTGATGCAGATCCAGTTCGATTGCGAGCACCTTGCTCACCTATATTTGCCTTTTCTTGCACACTTTCACCGATAGAAAGGGGATTGACTTCCGCATCGCCGTCGAGATGATTCCCTGGTACACAAACAGGAGTCTTCTCAATTTCAGGGGGGCGCTGAGTCAACGTGGTCGTGTCGGATTGGGTCCCAACTAGGCCCCACACGAACTGGGAATCTGTCGTTTGGGAGTCCAGCGCGCCGCCCTCTGCAAACTGTCTGAGAACGAATCAAGTATTAATGAGGGCTGCATTGTTCCCAAAGATGTAAGAGTCATACTCAGCAATGCGAGCACGCGTTATCGTAGAGTCTCGAAGACGTGCTTTGCCGGGCTCAGAGGAGAGTGAGCTGAGATCGCTTTCCACGTCCTCCGTCTTGCACGCTGTTGCGCCATATTCAAACATTCACAAGTCTTAGTCAACCAGGACTGCACACGTTAAAACAAAGGAATGTACGAACCGGCGGTACCCATTTCTGCTGCCGCCTCTTGTCCTTCCGAGCGTGTTTGTAAAGGGCGACGGGGCGACATGATGGGTAGCAAGAGCAAGAACTTGAAGCCTGATGCACGGTGACCGACTCGGAGTCGCCGTCGGACTCGGAATGGCCTGGTTCGGAGGCTAGCCGCTGCCACTAGTGCAGTGGTGCCGGTGGAGAGTCGGAGTTAGCGTCCCGGGACGGCCCCTCACAAGTGCGAATTACAACCGGACGTGAGGGTCCAACATACCTGAATGGCCGTTTGGACTAGACTAGATATGTCCAGTCGCGTCCATGTGGGCCCTGTAGCCTCTGGGGTGACTTTGCGCGCCGATGGGCAGAAGCCGGGCGAGGCCTACACGTTCATGCAACCCTACTAGAACGGTGTCAGATAAATGAACATGCATAACGCGACCGCCCACCTGAATGACCGGGGTTATCGGGTCCAGCGTCGCGAGAGTGTCGAACTTAGCATGGCAGGTCTTGGACCGTCAGTCTGCTAAACCTGTTGGCCATGCGTGCGGGGTCGTTACGCGGCTTGGAATGTGCGTGCGGTCCGCAGATAACATTGGGGGTGCATGTGATGACACCCAAGACATTTCGGTAGATCACAAGCTCAGACCAGAGACGTACAAGGTAGGCCTCGAGACGTCGCTCGCCGCAAGGCTGTCGTAAAGGCATAAGGAACGCACAACTACGACTAGACGCCGAAAAGGCTCTATATGTTATTACATTCTCACGCCATCGTGATTCGGACTTGCCCGAGGTATCAGCGTATACCAGCTCGATGCAAATTCCCCGATGATTGTCCCAGTCAAAACTTGCATGGACACGTCACTATACACATGTGAAATACCTACCATCTCCGTCCAAAACATAAAAACAAATCGACGCAATGCGCCGGAAGTAAACATAAACACCAGACCTGAAATGCTTGCAAGAAAATAACAACACGATCTCAACGAACGTCACGATCAAGTAAATAAAAGAACGTCAAGATGATAATATACGTTAACGTGCACCGACCGTAGAGTCACGAGCCTCATACCCAGACGAGAGCCCATACCCGCCCTTCTCCTCGAACCGCAGTGGGATGAGCGGCATGTTTGGGTCGGGAGCGACCTCGGACGCGCCGCTTGACGAAGACATGCCACCTCCAACCTGGCTCCCTTCGGGTGGCGAATCCGAGCCGACATTCGAGTCGTCCTCCCACGAACGGTACGCTGGGGGCAGCCTACCGGATCCGGAGCGGGCGAGCGGGATGACAACTCCAGCATCCGTGTGACGTAGCTGGTCCTCCGAGGTAAAGGTACTCTGGGGGACCACGCTCGAGTATTCGCTCCAGCCGGACGGAGGAACACCTTGGGGGGAAGGGGGAGAGACCAAGAAACCCCGTTGTGCAGCTGTACGCCCAGTGGTGATGTCAAATCATAGAATATTACAAAAGGTATGTAGACTTACCTCCAGCCCCAGACACCATGTTAGCATTGGTCGCAGCCATGTTGGGATGAGAAGGGTAGTCCTGGAATGTCTCATAATTATGGTGGGGTTCCTGCGTGCCGTGGGTCACGTCGCCACGGGTGCGAGCGCGATATCTCCGGAACAAAAGCAAAGCAGCAACCGCCAAAGCTACGACGATTCCACCAACCACTCCACCGACGATGGCTCCGGTATGAGATGTTGATTTCGATGTCGCATTGGTATCAAGATTAGCGCCAGATTCGGTGTTTCCGGGAGAAGATGCAGCAAGAGCGGTATTGGAGGATGATGGATCGGAGGACTAATGAAGGAGCATCAAATCATTAACTCGTCACGAATATTTGGATATACGAACTAAAGGAGTGTGCGATCCAGCCTGAGCATTGGGGCTGGCGGAAATACTAGGGGTAGTATTGGGCGCCGAACTTGAGCTTGACGACGACTGCGAATTCGAGGGTCTCGGTGGGGTCGAAGCTGTCTGAGGACTTGTCTGGGGGCTTGGCGTAGGACTGTCTGGAGGGCTGGACGTTGGGCTGGCTGGCGTCGTGTTCGCAGGAGCAGTTGTCGACGTGCTGGGAGGAGGGGCATTCGTCGTGGTAGGTGTAGGAGCAGGCGACCGCGAGATCTGGTCGGGGCAATACGTAAACGTGTTATCGTTATTTACGGCATGATCGCGCTCCGCGTTCTCTTTTGACCAGACGCTGAAATGGAGTCAGCATGGGCATCTAGTCTAAACGCCGTGAGTGTGAGAACTCACTAGAACCTGTGACATAGATTGAGTACAATTTCGTACGCGTCAGCTGCAGGCGAACTCACCAGGAACCGTCGTCCCAACCGCCATACAGATAGTTGTCCAATTTGATGCCCTTGTTGCAAACCGCAGCCTGAATATCCTTTGGAAGGCTGTATACCATGAGAGGCCCACCCTCGCGCAAGTGGGAGCTTCTGATACTTACGAACGGTTTGTTCCGGCTCCGCAGTTGCCGCGATACAGCGTGTATGCACCGACACCTGCAAAATGCATGAGCGATTCAAACGATAGCTTGTGTGAACTCTGGTCGGGCTCACCCGCGTCGATGCCAATCTGATCCCCTGCAACACGATCCTGTTGGCAACTGCGAAAGGTCGAAACGATGTATGGTGTGGAAGAGGGGTCATATCTCACTTCATACAAAGCATGCTCAATTGGAAGGCGACGGTGTTGCAGCAGCATTCGGCTAACGAATTGTTAAACATAGATCGCTCACAAAAAGCACACTAACTCACAAACTTGATCATCACAGTTATCCCCGGGGGTGTTCGGTCGAAAGCTTGGTACTTGGTCTACGGAACATAGATGACTGTTAGTTGAATGCCACTGATAGAAGGGCAAGAACAGAGAATAACGCGAATCTGCTCACAATCGTTGTTACATATCTGACGAAGTCTCTGGTAGGTGTCGCCTACAAGCAAGACGTCAGTGAACTCGGCGCAATGTAGCTTCATCCGTACTCACAGGGTGTTTCCCCCACCACACTGGTGTACCAGTCCAGTTGACCGCTCGCACACGTCGTGTTCCCAGCCAACACCGTCCTCGCCAGCAAAAGCAAAGCCGACAAGCAGAACAAGCCCCAGTTCCGCGGCCCGGTCGACCCCATCCTCTGCGCCGTGCGTATCGGGCGAATGGAAGAAGTAGGCAGAACAGCAAGAAAGCAAGCTCGAGGGGGGTGGCAGAAGTGGAGGGAAGAAGAGCGGGGGCCCCGGGCGGCCACTAGCCCGGCTCACTGGATTCCGCGGCGGGGGATTGCGACTCGGACGCCGCCGGCCCAGGCATGGTGGCTTCTGCATCTGCTCGCAGCCAAAGTTGATGGGAACAGCATCATGTCAGGTCTGAAGCATCTGCCGATGCCACTCCCACCAGGCACAAGCCAATGCATATGGTCCCCGTAAGAGCAGGAAAACACAAGTCGGAATCGTGATACACATATCAGGAAGAGGTGTCGTCGGTCGGCATTGACTTTGCAAGATGGGTCCTGAAGCGAAGTTCGGAGGAGAGAGCCACGTGTGTACTGTAGATCTGAGACCCTTGATTCTGAAGAGCTTGGCTGCCCTCTCGAGTCTGCTCCATGGTTAGTCAATGAGCTAGGACGTACATCTCGGGTGTCAGTGAGAAGGTATGAGAGTCGGCAATGTGTGGTATTTGAGATGCGGGCGGTAGGACGGCGTTGCAACGGTTGGTACGATTGCCATATTCAGCTAATGCGGTGCCAAATACCAAGCGTCTGGCCGCCGCCGACGTTCGGACACACATGCATGTACATCTGCCGCTGGCGGTACAACAACGCCATTGGCATACTGACGATGACATCGTCAACCCCGGGTACAACAAGGGCGCGCGCAAAAATGCCAAAGCCCGCCTGACACCACGCATATAGCGACCGAAAGAAGTTCGAAGCGGATCTGCCAATGGTCTGATAAGTGCTACAAATACAAAACGATTCAGCAATGACGGTCCCGGCGTGAGCCGCGACTTCCACAGCGTTCGTGTATGGACTGGGGAATACGGCTACAAGACGGGTACAGAGGGTGCAGGATATGGAGGTGCAGGGGGTGATACAACATGATGAAAGACTATCATACGCAGCCTTATACAATCGGGGTGCCCTATGGTATGCGAAACGCCGGCGCGGAACGTTCGTGTGTGCGCTGTCTGCCCGGAATTGCTACAGTAAAAGTGTCGAATATTGTCGTGCCGGGACTGGTATGGTAGATGCTGCTGCGGCGAAACAATGTTGCGAGGAAAGCGAATAAGTAAAGGAAACTAGAGCAAGTGCGTATCGTTCGTGGGCGTATGTTCATTGGGTGTCTAGCACGGGCCTAGAGAGCCACCCGCCGTCTTCCCAGTTGATTCCAGGGCGATAGACGTCCATTTCGCGCTGCGCGGGGTCGACGACTCCGCGCAGGATTGCCCGTAGTCGTTTAAAGTCGATGGGCTTGAGGATCCAACCATCCATGCCTAGCTTATAGAGCTCATCCCTTTGATGCTCGAAGAGGGAGGCTGACACAGCAAAGATGGGTATGCGGCCGTTAAGCTTGTGAGATGTGCGATCGAGGAGCTCGGCTCGTTTCTCTAACGCACGGATGCGTTCAGTTGCCTCGTAGCCGTTGAGCAGAGGCATTCTGAGAGACTCGTTAAGTAGCCCGGATGAAACTATACGTCGCGGGTACTTACTGGATGTCCATGAGGACGCAGTCGAATTCGCGATCTGTCTGCACGACTTCAAGACCCTCTTGCCCGTTGGTCGTGTTGACAACGACATGTCCATCGAGAGACAACCGCTTCGCAAGGATCATGCGATTAATGTCGTTGTCCTACCGTAACGTCAATTCTGGTTGCCGCTTGAAAATAGTATGGCGCACCTCGACAACCAGAACGCGCAGCTTTGGTACAGGCGGCTCCACTGGGGCACGGTGTGGAGGAGACTGCTTCCCGGGTGACGCCCGGCTTCCTCGGGGCACCCTGGCCGCGGTCATCGGACGATCAAGGTCGAACTCGTCGAGCTTGATAGGCTTCAGCGGCGTGGATGATCCAGGTACTTCTACCCGTCCACCGGACGAGGGGCGACTAGACGATCCTCGTTGTGGCGATTCGCCATCTTGTATCGCTCTACAATCGTGCATATGATTTGACGAGAGTGCTTCAACTAGGCCATCCATTTCCGAGCGACGAGAATGGTCGCTGATTGATCGAATTAGAGAGGAGCGTGACGACCCGGAAGAACACGAGATGCTGCGTGCACCAGGAAGATCTGTCGTGAGAGGCAGTAGAAACGAGAACCGACTCCCCTTGCCGAGAGTGGAGTCGACGCGAAGTTGACCGCCGAGTTGCTCAACGATGCGCGCAACGACAGCCAATCCAAGGCCTAGGGTACGATCAATGGGAGACAAGAAGATAAACGGGATTCTGCCCACCGAGGCCAGGGGAACGTGTACGGGGAGGGGCGGTCTCGACCTGCTCGAACTCCCTGAATATGCTCTCTAGTTTCTCGCTGGGGATGCCGCAGCCAGTGTCGGCGACCACAATCTCGACCGCGAGGTCGCCGCTATCCCTGAGGCCTGTTGGCTCTTCGAAGGCCTTGCAGAGGACAGTAATCGACCCTTGGCTTGTATATTTCACTTTAAACGAATGAGCTAAATTAGTGTAGGGGTAGAAACTAGGTACTCACGAGCATTGGCCGTGAGATTGGCCACCACAGTCCTGATCTTCCTCGAATCGCCCACGACCTGCCTCGGACAGCTTTCTAGACCCAGAACGAAGTGAAGACCACGTCTACGAGCTTCGTTCCGATACAGTTGGGTTGCATCCTCAATCGCTTGACGGAGATCAAAGGGCTCGTTAAAAGAAGTTTCGTTACCGCTCTCTAATCGGGTAAGATCCTATCGAACGTTACGAGTGATGAGTTGAAGCGTGGAAACGCCTGTGAGCAAGTACTGACCAGTAGGTCATTGATCGTGAATAAGAGGCTCTGCTCACGAACGTTACTAAGTCTGAACATGCGGGGTAACGGTATGCGTTACCTTGGAGGCGGCGTGAGAATGGCTCAGGTTCTCTCGTGTCTCTTGGTCCAGTGGCCCATTCATGGCAAGCTCCAGATAGCTAGATGCACGTCAGCCACGTACTCCATCATCATCTAGAACACAAAACCTCACTTGATGATATGGTTCAATGGTGTTCGGACTAGGGTACATCGTCATCGTCAAATCCATCATTCTGGCCAAGCTGGACCTACCTTCATGGCTTGCGTTTGACAAGAGGAGGTTGGTCAACTTTGTTGTCTGTAGGGCACTCTCCTTCTGTCGCCACACCTCAATGAACTGCGTATGGCGAAGTCAGCAAGCGAACCAAATCCTGCTAGTCAAAGTAATTGTACCTTGCCGTAGACTAGTGCTAGCACACCAGCGGTCTCAAGGTGCTCGTCCGTCCACGCACGACACCGGCCCGCCACCATCTCAGACCACGTCCTGAACGATCTCCTTGGCTCAAGAACATTGGTCTGATCCTCGTTCTTGTAGGGTCGCCCAGCCCAGTTGACCTGCCTCGGCTGGCCCTTACGCAGGAACGCGATGAAATCTCGGCCGCCAGCTGAGAGCGGGACGTAGAGCAATCCGGCAATGATCTCCAAGCCGTTGGTGAGCTGCAGGTCAGGGTAATCCACCGTTACCGTTTGGGAGACCTGGAGTGTCCTGCAACGGTGATGTCACCCACAAGTCAATACTGCCTCAGTGACAAGCGCGTGGGCAAGCATACGTGAACTGCTTCAGGCGTAGATACTCTGCAACGATGAGGATCTCTTGGCCGTGGAAGTTTGGACCCAGGATCTTTGCGCCCTCGCCGATAACAAGCACGCCATAGTCCGCGTCAAACAGGCCGAGTAGATCATCAGCGTTCGATACGATGTACCCACCCGGGTGCTGGTCCGTGGGCATCGTGTTGATCTAGGCGTCCCATGATGCGAAGCACGAGTGAGCGCATTTCCCATCGGCAGTGAGTGGGACCTCACCAGTTTGCGCGTGTTCAGGCGTTGGGCATAGCTCAGCCGCTCGATGTTCCGCGAGATGGACTGACTTAACAGGCGAAGCATTTGCCGCACAGGGAAAGACACGCGCATCCCGTGAGGACCGTAAGAATGGCAGGCGACGAGTCCCCACAGCGTGCCGAACGCAATGATCGACTGTGAGGATCAGGGACGAGCCAAGATGCCGGGGCCTCGTTAGTCTTGATTCGGCGAACGATTTACGCGCGGGCGGCATTGCAGACTCACCACAGACATCGATGCTCGAACGCCCATGTTCTCCAGATCTGTCGGGTGGAAGGTGAATATTTGAATGGAAAGGGCGCGGAAGGGCGTGCGCAACGTACACTTGATGTGGATCGGACTCATCGCACGCAGGTAGCAGTGCGTCATGTCCTGGCAAAACGACCTCGTAAGCCGCGGAGCCGGACAGGCTGCAGGAAACGGACATACAAGAGGGTTCTCGAGATCTGCTTTGCTTCTTACGACTAAGCGAGCCGTGGGCTGCCCGCGGTCATATAGCAGTCGAACCTTGTCTACAACATACATGAAGTACCCATATCTACTACAGGCAAAACATGACTTACTCAGTTCATACAGCTTGCGAGCCTGGGTCGGGTCAGTACAGGCCGGTCACGATATCGAGTGCTACATACCTGCGCGGGGATGTCGGTGGCGGGGAAATGCAATCCACGAAAAAGGTCGTTACTTTGGTTCCAATCCACGAGTTCTGAGACGACCTGGCCATTCCACGCTTCGTCGAATTGGTAGACGAGAACTCGGTGGAATTGAGTCAAATCTTTCACCAAACCCGCTGTCACCTTGAGGAAGGTTTCGAGATCAGGGGCGGCACCGAGTTGCTCGTTTATTTGCCCCATGACAGCAAAAACGTCCATCATTCCGACTACCCCTGTCCCGCGCCTGCGGCGGAAGCTACCCTTGGCCCGTCCACCATTACCGCGAGAGCCTGCGGACGATCCATCTTCGGTAGATCGTCTGGTACGGCGGAGACGTTCCAGCGCCATAAGCGGCTTCGAGCGGCTTGTCGTGCTTTCGAGGATGTCTTCGGGGCTAGGCGTCCAATCCTCTTCGCCTGGGAGAGTGTTCGCCTGCATAATAGAAGGGAGTTCCGGAGAAACAGGCAAAGAGGCTACGATAGCGTTGGTGCCAGGAGTGCTGTCACTAGAACATTCGTCCGGGGTGACAACCGCGACGCTCTCCTCGGAGTCGGTGGATACGAGCGTCCGTCCAGAGCTGGTCGAAGCCGCGGCAGACGATTCGGAAGGGGAGGAGACGCCTGAACGTACCGAGCCGTCTTCCGACGCGGCGGGTGGGGGATATAAAGGGTTGAAGGCGTCGTGCTCAAGCTCGAACTCCAAAACGATGATGCTGTTGTAAGCATCTTCCAGCTGGGTTTCTCCGGACGCGAGATTCGCGGGGGCAGTCATCTGTGGTCTATGTGCGGCGCACCAGCAAGTCCAGCTTCGCCGCCTTTGAGGATCACCGAGCAGCTCCTCTGGTGGCGCGCTGCCCGGCTCACCCCAACCACTCACCATAAAGACATGCAGGTTCTCGGCTTGTTCTTCAACAGTCAGCGCGGTGTCACTGAGATATTGTATGTTGTCGAACAGTACGTCGGCTTGTTGATCGGGAAAGATTTCGCTAAGGCATTCTAAGCCAAATAGGTAGGAAGGGGAGAGGCCGAGCAGTTCGCAAGAGTTCTGTATTGATTGCAGTCATGGTGAGCAAGCATATCATTATCAGGAATGGCATGCATACTTCCGAGACTTGTCGGACTACCAGATTACCAGTTTCCGGGTCCTCTTCAACGGCGATGAGAACACCAAAGCCCTGTACGGCACCTGGAGTACGGATAGGCTGCGTGGTAATTGCAGTAGATATACAATCGCAGGGAGGGCATAACGCACCTCGTCCTCGCACTTTGTCAGTTTACCTTCTCGACCGACAATTAAATGGTGCCCATTTTCATCTTCGACATGCTGGTACTTCAATGTCATATGCGGTCCGGATAGCCCGGAAGACCCGCTCGAAACACTTGCTGAGCCTGATGCTGAGGACGAAAGTTTTGAGGAGGAACGGGAGTTGTCAGCCGACATGCCACGCGAGTTGGGGGTGCTATATGCGGACGGCATAGCACGCCTCGGATAGTCGGAAGAGCCATTACCTGAGTGTGTCACCATAGGACTGGCCCGTCGACCGGTAGACGGACCGCCCGAGCTGGATCGAGACCCTGAGACGTCGTCTATAGGCGCAAGGTGGACTATCCCGGAGAGTGAGAAGTTGGACGGCGTGCCGCCAGCCGCGGTAATCGCGGGATCTGGCTGGGAATCGTCCAGCTGGGAATCGTCCGCTACGGCATCCGGGATCAGCATCCTGCTAGTTGTGAGGTCCGCGAACGCCTCCGCCGCGACCTCCGATAGGTGTGGCGGGCGGCGAGTATTGTAAATTGTGTCTGGGGACTGTGGGCCATCATATGGAGGATGCGCAACCGGTGCCGGCTCCGCATCGGGATCCGACTGATATGGAACTTCCGAGTTGAGGGAAACACCCGATTTGAGAGGAGGGGAGTCCGGGAGAGCAGTAGAGAAGGTGCGTGGAGAAAATGGGCTCTGGTCGGCAGGAAAGTCTCGGTAGTTGGGGACGAAGTTCTTGCTACGCCGGTGGTGACGGCCGGAGGACGCAGAGGCGGAATCGAGGTCGACTGCGCGCCGAGGCCCGGGATCGGTCTGTACCAGGCCGGATACATTGGTGGAGCTGCTCGACCGCTGTAGGCCGCCTACTACCGCGCGTCGAGAAGTAGAAGACTCCCCCTGGCTGACTTCGTCTGGGAGAAAAGTTAGGAAAAGAGAGACACACTGATGGCTTTACATGCCATTACTCCGGCGTTCTCCCGCGGGCTGGATTCCGTTGAGCAAAGATCGGACAGGATAGACGTATGACGAGGTCGACGTTGGTTGGGTTGGTTTGCTGTCGTCTGTGGGCATGAGCAGGTCGTGGTGGTAGAGGTGCAAGACGCGAAAAGCACGCAGGGCGTCTGGTTTGGCGTCGATGACGGTGCGGGTAATCCGCCACTTCGGATGCAACCCGAGCCAATTGGTGGTTTACCCGTCGCGCGGCGCGGCCTCACTATGGCCCTTACCCCCAAACTAACCAAGACCCCTTTGATACACCGGCGCAAGACCAGTATATTCAGCTCAGGCACTGCACCGTGCTGGACGTTGTAGTATATTACTAGGTAGAAGCACGCGTATGTGTGCGTCGGTACTGCTACTCCACGCAGTTATGGTTCAGATTGCCGCCTAGGCCCTGTCCGCATATAGCGCACGATCGAACAGTTCCAATCCGTCGAACATGAACCAGCCCCTAGGCTTGAATTCGTCCCTGCACGCCGGCGGCCCCTACTAGGCCTGTACCCCGGGACACCCAAGTTATCTCGTCCTGAGAGCCCACAGCTACATCGCCATGCGGCTGCCTACATGCTTCTTTTCTTAGAAAACCGGGCGCCCGTTTAGGGACAAATTCCCGAAACATGCGGAGTCGCACGACACATGCGTGAAGCTCAACATAGCAGACAATCGACACGGAGCCTGGAAACCCAATTCAGTGCGGGATTGGTACGTACGGCCTGGGCTCGATGTTGTGAAAAAAGGCCCTGCGCCTACAAAGCACGAGGAACGCCCGGTACTTCTGGCTACATGTTGGCAACGTTCGGCCGTTGGCCATTCGTAGCTTTAACCTGCGGTTTACGCCCTCATGCCTATTTTCATGATCATCGCCCATGATCGACAGAAGCCTTAGCGGTTGAACGTTCGACCTCCAGACATTCTCGACCCTCGGCACCGCGGTGCGCACTGGCTGGATGGTGGAGGAGCGACGCCTCAATGGGAGCTCGTCTTGCTTTCTTCGGCCGACTTGGCCGAACGGAACATGCGAGATCACGCCCTTCCGTCTTCTGCATTCGCCAGTCGCGCCGGCGGCCACTTCGGCACGATCATGTTCGCACTGCATCCCTCCTTACGTCCCGGAGTCTTTTTATCAGTCGACTCACCCCAGTCAGACGCTTCGTGACTCTTATAGCTCGCCCATGTCTCGCAAGGAACACAACTAGTGAACCGCACTCACCTCCCCTCCCCACCATGTCCTCCGAAAAGCAAGACGCTCGTGCAGACGCCCATCCGCCGACAAATTCGGCCGCAGTGCTTGATATCGAGCATGCACTCGTAGCGGATGATCCCAGAGAGTGGTCAAAGGCTCGGAAGGTGTGTTCCATCGAAATCCGGCCCACCCGGAGTCCCTTTCAGGTCGCTGACGGAGCGCAGCTGGTAGTCGTCGTGACCGTCTCCGCAGCGAGCATGATCGCCGGTCTGGGCGGGAACATATACAATCGTGAGCAGGCGCCAAGACACGGCTGGGCCAATTGTGGCTTGTGAGATTCACCTCCGGCGGGGGCAGCCTCAATTTCACAGATCGAGGAGCAGCTTCATGCGTCGAGCGGGCAGATCAGCCTGAGCTTGTCCTTGTTCATCCTCATCCAGGGTGGTGTGCCTTTGATATGGAGTGCGCTCAGCGAATTCTGGGGGCGTAAGGTGCGTAGGCGGTGTGCGCATACATAGAGTCAGACGTCTAATAACATTGACAGAGAGTATACCTTCTCTCTACCGCGTTGTGTACACTGGGATGCATAGTAGCTGCTTTGTCGAAAACGATTAGCGTCCTCATCGGGATGCGGTGTATACAAGCTATTGGGTGAGTAGAATACTTTCAACCACGTTGGTCATCTACTGACATAACCCAGCTCGAGTGCCGTAATATCTCTCGGGGCCGCAACGCTGGCCGACATATACGAGCCCAGCCAGCGGGGGACCATGATGGGGATCTACTACAGGTACGTCAACTGCCAGCCGACCAATCACGTCACAGGAATTAACGGGCTACTAGTGCTCCTCTTCTTGGGCCATCGTTAGGACCGATCTTAGGTGGTGTCCTCACCCAAGGCTTCAGCTGGCGTGCCACCTTCTGGTTCCTCGCCATATTCGTCGGGACCTGCTTCCTGTTGTTCATCCCCTTCAAGGATACCTTCCGTCGCGAACGCAGCCTCGTGTACCAGGCCGCGCTGAAGCGTCGCCTCGCGCTCGAGTCCGCCAAGGCTTCCGAAGCTTCCAGTCTCTCGCAGGTCACTGCCGTCTCCCGCATTGTGCCCGTCCGCGACGAGAAGAGCAAAACCCAGGCGACAGTCACAGACGACGCCCCCGATGCCATTGACACCTTGGCACGCGACCGGGATCTCGAGAAGCAACAGAGCCCCGTTCAAGACGATGTGGAGGCACCGCTTCAGGAGATCAAGTTGTCATTAGCGGATGTGAACCCAGTCAAGCCCATCATTCATGTGCTCCGCCGCATGAACAACTTGACTATCCTCACAGCATCAGGTGTGTACTGTCGTTTCTCTTGCCTTGTTGTTCCAGTTATTACAGACGCTCACACGGCCCCTCCAGGATTGATTTTCGCGTTCAGCTACTCCATCGCATACACGTGTTCCAGGACGCTTGCGAATGAGTACAACTACAACGCTCTACAGATCGGCCTAATACTTCTCTCGTTCGGCGTTGGTGAGTTTTCCGGGCATGTGTCAACGGCGGACATGATGCTCAATGTTCTCGTTGACTAGGCTCGTTGTTTGGCAGCGTGCTGGGGGGTCGCTACTCTGATTACGTCCTTCGCAAGCTCAAAGCACGTAACGGGGGTGTCAGCAACGCAGAGGTGAGCCAGCACAACGATAGCCACATCGCCGCTTCCAAACATGACTTCTATCAGATGCGTCTCGAAAGCACGCTGGTCCCCATGTTCTTCCTGCCGCCCTCCGTAATCGCATACGGGTGGGTATGCGAGCGCCACGTCCACGTTTCCGCGATATGCGTGATGCTCTTCCTCGCCGGCTTCTTCTCCATGTACGTATCATCCGCTCTGCATGGCGCCGTGGATGATCCACTCACCTGCCATCGATTGTCTTGCGCGGTTATCCAGATGCATCTATTCTAGCACATTAGCGTACATCGTGGACGCGAACACCGGCCGTTCTTCCTCCGCCGTGGCTTCCAACAGCGCGTTCCGAGGCCTATCGGCCTTCATAGCCGCTGAAGTCGCGGTTCCCTTGCAGGTGCGTGCTTCCCAGCACGCCCTTTGTGCGCCTTGTGCTGACTTCCCGCAGGATGCTATTGGGGACGGCGGCCTCTATTCGTTATGGTGCGGTCTGACGATCCTGTCGGAACTGCTCATCCTCCTCGTGTGGTGGAAGGGCGGCGCGTGGAGGGAAAAGTGGGAGCGCAAAGAACGCGGCGCGTCCCAGTGATGATTTAGAAGATTGATCAGTCGCCAGTAATGTTCCGTCTTAATGTTTTCTGTGCCTCACGCTTTACTATGATCGACGTAGACACGACCCCATAGATGACCTTGTACGTACAGTACAGACATAGATTAGTACCTATTCATTTCACGTGGAAGACTCGTCCGTTGCGGTGCACGACAACTACTGATGGCCATTTGTCTGCGGTCTCTCTAATGTTCAGCTTGTGCAGTAAGGAACAATTATGGCCGTATAGATACCAAAGATTTCGCGCCTAGGATAGAATATCCCAGGCATTTTCTGGTTTATCCTTTCAATCATGACCAACCTCGGTGAAAGCTCTTAGCACGCTCAGGCTGGACACCATTCCAAACTTTCGATGACGTCATGATTAGACGCCTGAATCCCGGCTTCGTGGGCGTCTATTCATCCGCTGTCGTCCGATCCCCTGCACTATGATGGCCGTTCAACGCATAGTAGCGCACTGCCATTGGATATCCCTACTCTCTGTTCTTAGTGTTCTTCATGAATATTCGAGATAGTAGGACTGGCTGGCGTAGTCTCATAGGTACGTTAAATTTTCTTTTGGAGCCCGATACAACCCGTCAACGGTGGTGACCGAACTGTAGGCTGTGCAGCAACGATAGATAGTGGCCCAAATAGTCGAGCAACGTTTGAGTATGAAACAGCCCGTAATACACGTGGACAAGTCCCCGTCCGCAGAGTCCCCACTGTGTTCACTGTTCTACGAAGATCGATACCAGTATACTCCGTTGACGTTATGGAGCCGACATCACTCGTTATGTGACCTCAGAGTCATAACAGTTCGCCGCGCAACCATTCAGATGGGCCTTTGATCGGGCGATATCACGTACAACGACTCCCTTCGTACCCCAAGGCAAGTCTATATCTCCCTTGTGACGCAATCTACCACCCTGATTTCCCCACTTACGTCCCTTCTCGTCAGAAGACGCGCGGTTCGATAACACAGTGCTTCGCGTTCAACGTCCCATGTGAGCTACTGCGCACGCGACCAATGAAGACCCACATGCCTCCACTCTACCATGTCGTCTGCGCACAGAAACAGGTCTGTGGAGGTCAAAACGTCAGAAGTAACGACTGTGGTGCGTGACATTGAGCACGCAGACGTATTGGACGACCCGAGAGAATGGTCAAAGAGGAGAAAAGTGAGCCTTCTGAGTTATACGGCGTTTGGGGTGCGACACAGCTCATTTTCTTCATCTAGCTTATAATCGTTGCTACCGTGTCCGCCGCCAGTTTGATCAACGGCCTGAGCGGTAACATCTATAATCGTGAGCATCACTTCTAAACGCAGATCAACCTGTGGCTCCCGGGTTTAATCGGAGTGTAGCTGCGATCGCACAAATTGAGGAGCAGCTCCACACCTCGAGTGGACTAGTCAGCCTCAGCTTGTCGTTATTCATCCTCATCCAAGGGGGCGTGGGTCCCTTTCTATGGAGCGCTTTGAGCGAATTTTGGGGGCGTAAGGTGTGAAATATGCGCATAGAATTGTGTCATTCCCTTTTGCTGACGCTTTGAGTAGAGAGTATACCTCCTTGCCACCGCCCTGTGCGTGCTGGGATGCATCATGGCTGCCCTGTCTAAGAATATTGGTGTCCTCATAGGGATGCGATGCATCCAAGGACTAGGGTGAGCGTGGTGCATCGATTTGGTAATATATTGCTAACTTTCACCAAGTACAAGTGCCGTCACGGCCCTCGGTGCTGCGACATTAGCGGACATATACGAGCCGAACCAGCGGGGTACCATGATGGGTATATACTACAGGTAAAACCATAAACGTAAACCCCTGTCTTGTGCAACTCACTCAAGACACCTTCAGCGCTCCATTACTCGGACCGTCTTTGGGGCCAATCCTTGGCGGTGTTCTGACCCAGGCATTTGACTGGCGCGCTACCTTTTGGTTTCTGGCCATCTTCTCTGGCATCTGCTTCCTTTCCTTCATCCCTTTCAAGGACACCTTCCGCCGAGAACGCAGTCTCGTATATCAGGCCGCTCTGAGACGCCGTCTCGGGCTCCAAAACTTCAAAGAATCGGAGAAGTCGAGCGTTTCGCAGGATGCAGGTATGCCGCGCGAAGGGAGCGCCCCCAAACTGGAACCGACAGTAGTAGCAAAACCTCGGAATAGTGGTGTTGCGGCTTCTCCGGAGTTTGATATCGAGGAGCAGCAGGCTGCGCAAAGTGGGATCGGAGCTGCGCCGGCAAGAGATGTCAAACTAACCCTTGCGGACGTGAACCCTGTGAAACCCATCTTGTATGTGCTTCGCCGGATGAACAACTTGACCATCACCGCAACATCAGGTGAGCGATACCCTGAACCACCTACCACGGATTTCTGACGCTGATTTATTTAGGAATTATCTTCGCTTTTACATATTCTATCACATACACTTGCTCCAGGACCCTTGCCAACCGATATAACTATGGTGCGCTCAATATTGGCCTGGTCCTCCTTGCATTTGGTATAGGTGAGTACCCAACAATAGCTGAGGTTTTCCCGTACCGCGAAGCTGAGCCCGCGATTCCACAAGGCTCGGTGCTTGGAAGCGTCATCGGAGGCCGTTACTCCGATTATATCTTCAAGAAGTTCAAAACGCGGAATGGAGGTATGAACTATCCAGAAGTAAGCCTGATGTGGTGGTGCCTGCGGCATTCACTTCGAGCCTCACGCATAGCTTCTGACAGATGCGGCTGCTGAGCACGATGATTCCTATGCTCCTTCTTCCACCCTCCGTGATCGCATATGGCTGGATCTGTGAGCGCCGCATCCATGTCGCAGCTATATGCGTGACACTCTTCCTCTCTGGTTTCCTCTCCATATTCGTTCGGCCGTCTCCGACCTCTGCCGCCCGAAGTTCATCGCGGCTGACTATCCACCACGATCACACAGATGCATCTACTCCAGTACTTTAGCGTATGTCGTAGATGCCAACGTTGGCCGATCGTCTTCTGCTGTTGCGACCAACAGTTCGTTCCGAGGTACGTCGGCGTTCATAGCCGCGGAAGTAGCTGTACCTTTACAGGTGCGCAATCCCCCACCGATTAGCTGTGACGTCTTAACGCTTATCCGTTTCAGAATTCAATCGGCGATGGAGGCCTTTACTCGCTATGGGCGGGACTACTGGTCCTTGCTGGCCTGCTTATACTTCTCGTGTGGTGGAGGGGTGGAACGTGGAGGGAGAAATGGGATCTCAAGGAACGCAACACTCGCGAGTCGTGGCCTGGTCGATTACCTGGTAATTGAGAAATGTTCCGTTTAGGTTCGCCTTCCCTCGAGGAAGTTGCTCTGCGAGTGAAACGATTCCCTTGGGCGACTCCTGCATATGCTTAACGTGGGCCATCCACATTCCTCAGCTGATCACGACCACAAGACTTTGCTCCGGCTACCATGGCCTCCCTTCAATAACTCCACGTAACCACTACGTAACCAATATGCGCACGATCACGGTTCACCGCCCACAAGTCGGGTAATATCTGTCTGGTAGTTGTCGATTGGCACGTCGGGGTGCGAGTCGTCGTTGTTCTGCATGACGTTGATCGGAAGTCCCTGCGAAGGCGCCAAGACCAACTTCGTTAGCGTATGCCATGGCGGCAGCCCATATCCGTACTCACCCTTGGCGTATGTAACTCCTGCACTGTTGATTTGACTTCGGAGGGCATGTTCAATGCCACACCAGCGTTGACACCTTTGCCAGCCTCTCCCGTAGGCGCTGTGGAAAGGGACATCGGTCCCGGGATCCCGGATGGTGCGGCGCGGGCGGTGAGGACGACGCGGAAGAACGCCAAGACGATGATCTGGGAGTAGGGAAGCTGCATGCTGATGCTGATGTTGGCTGCTGGTCCGGCGAAGAAAAGGCGAGTATGGGTGCGGAAGGAGAGGAGACCGCGTGGAGCGGGAGAAGAGGTGGTGGTGAGGAGAGGGTTGGTTTCAGCAGAGGTACCTGGCCGGGCTAGCGCTGTTCACATCTAGTATTTTCTACTCCTGAGGCTGGCAGTCAGCCAAAACACCGATCGGTCGGCCAGGCTGGCTCACAGGGGTTCCGAACAACACTCGTCATTCCTTGCCAGCCCTGAGAATTAGAATGAAACCCGCCGGAGGCGCATACCGCGCCCTCAAGGAACGGTCGGAATTACGGTAGATTACGCTCGTTGCGTTACGGCGTGCATCGCGGGGTGTCGTACATCGATAATTGGCGGCCAACAGGTTGGGACGAACTTGGCGGCGACTTTCACGCGTCGGATAACAGGCTCGGCGCACGCATTCGTGCAATCCATACGGTGGGTTCGTGGCTCGAGAAGCCGTTGATCATAGCACAGTACGGCATTCCAGACAGATTCTGCAACATAAGATCCCCGCTGGTTAATCAATCGTCTCGAAAGTGTTGATTTGGAGCCTCGCCACAGGTTGGCCGGGCTCACGCAGAGCCAATCGAGCACTCTGCGCAAATCAACGAAGAAGAATGGATGAGGATATTCGCGAGTACGCCGAGTGAAATTGACGACTTGCAGCCTGCGGCGTCCGAAGGCGATGGTAGCAGGCAGCACAGCTCTGTCATTGAGCTCCGTGCTGCATCTTCGCCACGCGCCCGGCTGTGCCCATCAAACTTAGCACAAACCGTGTTGCCTGATCGGCGCCCGGTGGCTCCCGACTTCCTCTGCCGCCCGAAGACATATTCCCCTCTTCAGATTCTGCACGAGGATGGAAAATTCGGCTCGCTCCAACATGGTTTAGGGGGGCAGAGGGCGGGCATATATCAACGCCGTGAGCCGGCATAGGCATCATTAACACCCCAGGTTTGTTCTCGGACTTCCTCACTGCCACTCTCCGTATCTGCCATACTCGGCTATTGACGCATGGTCTCACCTTCTCTCGATACTGGTTCCATGAGATGCTCCTCTCAAGCTGCGCTAGATTGGCTCGATAGCCTTAGTACTCTACATTGCGAGGATGGCGCATTTGGAAGCGGGACCGAAGTACTCCATGCAGGATTGCACGGTCTCTGGGACGTCGATTCCTCCGCCGACAGTTCGCAGAGTGTCACCGACTCACGAACGCCGTCTCATGGCCGAGAGTCGACACGTGCCCCTACCGAGACCTCTTCCGCCGAAGAGGACGATCGCGAGAACGACAGCGAGTCTCAATCCTCGGCTTCGGGTCGATCCCAGAAGAAGAAAACCAAGATTGCGCTCGATCCCGCTCAACCCCCGACGCTCGAGGGAAATCCTCGCGCGCGGGTCTTCGTAGCCTGCCACGATTGGTGAGCATAAACTGCTGAAGTTGCAACGAAGTGTGCACCACAAACTCAAGCTTACCTCCGCACCTTCAGCCGCAGCCGCAAGATACGATGTGACGGTGCCCGGCCGGTGTGCTTCAATTGCAGGCGCCGGGCGCCGGAAATGGAGGTATGCGACTACGATCCTGCACCGAAACGTCGCGGGCAGGATAAGGCACCTGGAGCGCGAACTCGATCTGCTGTTGGGACCCGACGACCGCGGCGGCTAACACAGCGACAGAGCGCCTTGCAAGAGGGCTCTGCCAGTAGTGGCGGGGCTATCCAACTTCAATGGCGCTACGAAAATATGCCCGACTATCGCCCCCAGGTCAGTAACTCGCTCTTTGTGTGAAACGCAGCTGCACAGAGCGATGGTCAGGACTCAATCGACAACTTTGATCCATCGTCTTTCAACGTCGGTGACGTCGAGGCATATCAAATACCTGCTCCTCCCGTCGACGAGCTCGAAGAGAACGCAGACGAAGATGCAGAACCTATAACTCCCGAGCCTAGCGTTCAGTTCACACGCGACACCTGGTGGGACAGCCTACTCATGTTCTATGCGAGCGAAGACGCAGGCCACGCGCTTCGTTCCATACCACTCACCGCCGAACGGCGCACGAGCCTCACCCAACGCGTCCTCATCGATATTAGGTCGCTCTTCCGAACCTCCATCTACTGGGGCAGCTTTCTCCATATACCGCGCTTCTTCGACACATTGCTTGACCCTGTACGCCGCATGACACTCCAGCCGAGCCTCATCATGAGCATGCTCGCCGTCGGCACCTTCGTGCAGAGCTCCGAGCTACGATTGGGCGTTCGAGGTAGGAAGCGCGCCATGAAACTGATTGACCAGGCGCACTCTGCGTTACAAGCAAGCCTGAGCTCCAATTGGACCGACGTCGGTCTCATCCAGGCAGCTTGGGTGAGTAGTCGAAGTCCCGTTTTACTTTGCAATATGTCATTGATGGCTCTGCACAGCTTTTGGCGTTCTTCGAGATGCAAGCCCATCCCGACCAATCTACGGTCCGGAGCCGGTCCGCCTTTCTCTTACTCGACTCCCTCATCCGACTATTCTCCCTGACCACGCTCGACGTGGACGTCCCAAGCTCCCGTTTTTCCCTGTTCGCCGTGCAAAACAGTGCGCACCCGGCCCCTACGGCCCAGGATCCGGGACTCGCGCAGTACGACTGCGCCAACAATTTCTTCGCCCTTATCCCGCCCCTGGAAGCCGCGCCCCCCGAGTCCCATCACGCCCACGAGCAAGTGCCTGCCGCAGCAGGATGTAGCTGCGAACAGTACACACTCAAGCAGCAATGGCCCGCAGTCCTCGAGGTAGCACCGCTCTGGCAGGCGACGGCGATGTGGCCGACTGCGCTGACCGAGGGCGAGATCCGCAAGGAAGAGTGCCGGCGGCTGGTTTGGTCGAGCGTCACGCTCGCCGCGGGCCACAATTCGTACACCTCCGCGGGGTCTACCGGCTTTGAGCGCACGGATCTCTTCATCAAGCATTATGACAACGTGCGTCGCGTTTCCCCCCTCCCCATCCCGTAGTCTCCCCGCGGAGGATCCTCTGACCGCAACATTCGCGCCGATCGCAGTACGCGTTGCTGCTTCCCGGGGAGGCGCTTGCGCAGGCGGGTACGCCTGTGGGGCATAACAACGTATGGGCGCTGTTCGTCCGCGCGATGCTCCTCTGGCACACCGGTATCCGCATCCAGTCCGACCGCTTCATACACGACTTCCAGCGCGCCCAGTTCGCAATCGATGCATGGATGGAGGCGGAGGCGATTGAGGACGCGCTGAACCAGCATACGTGCGGGCTCGAGCAACGTCTAGCGTACCAGGCGCGGGAGTTCCTCTTCAAGTGAGCGGTACCGATGTCCCGGAGATCGCTCCGACTCACTCACAAATTTGCACGCCGATAGCGCGAAAATGAGTGTATCGCTAGACTTCCAGCGCTTCCTTCCACACATTCCGGCGTACGTTTCGTTCCGTACGAGGGTCATATGCATGGTGACTGATGATTAGCGGCGTTAGAGATGGAAGCAGCCTGCGCTACCGAGAGATGATCGAAGTATTCCGTAAGTCTACCTCAAAATTGAGGGCATGTGTCCACATGGTTGACTGAAGCGTCGGAAGTCCGCCGACAAATGGCCGTTGTACAATCTCTCTGGGATTGCATGCACACGAACCCCGCCAATGAACTAGGGACTCGTTCATTCCTTGTCTATTGGTTTATGGGGCATGTCACGCGGTGAGTATACAGGGATACCAGTTGCTGCGTAGCGGGAGCTCACATTTTGTATTTGTAGGGCTCTGGTGCTCTGGGAGAACGACCCAACCTTGATACTTGCCCTGGACGCTGCCAAGCTGTTCGTTCAACCTCTCGAGTACCTGATGCAGCTCTGGCCATGCCCAAGTACATCTTCCATCACCTACCGTAGTGCTGTCACCCTGACTACCTTCCGCAGGTCAGCGGGATAAATGGCAATCGATGCGGTACAAACTGGTGGACTCGTGTCTCAAGGCGGGCATACCTTCCCCGTGCCGATCTCTTCCTCCGCCTCCGCCTAAGACGGGACTCTGTGCCCCCTTAGTGCCCCTGGAGTCCTTCCAACTTCCCCCATTGTAACACGCTGGCTGTATAGTACGTTACAGACGTAGCGAGAACGACTATGAATAACCCGGATGACCAAACTGCGGACTAGCCCCAAGACTCCCACTGCTTCTCCGATTTGCAAGGAGCTAGACCTGTTGCCTAATAGGGCAGCGATTTATAAGCACCGCCACCTGGGGACGATGCCGCAAGACCGCAGCGCCGGTCGAGATGGCCTAAGCGAATTGATGCTAGCGCAATGTTTGAGGAGCACGATCTCAGGCTGGTTCGCTGTATACTCCGGAGCACCGCCTTGGACTCTTGCCAATCGCTGCGCACACGGTACGTAACATCTTTCCCAGCACAGATCAGCGCAACTTAATCGCAAGGCCTCCGCAGGCCGCCGATATAGCTTGGCCCCTTCTCCGAGCTCTAGTTCGCGTTGCTCTTCTCCTCTTTCTTCTTCGTCCTGCGTCCTGCTCGACTAGTACTACAGCCTCAGCGTAGGTCATCGCACTCATGTCTGGTCGGAAGTCTTTCGACGCCACATTCGCGCGAAACGGTATTATGTTAGGAGAGCGCTCTCACACGAACAGTCCTTTCGGTGGTGCCGGAACGGGGGACTCCCCTTTATCCAGCTCGTCGCCGGCCCACAGCTCCCCGGCGTCGCACAACGCTACCATGCTGCACGCTGTACTACCATCTCGCAACTCCGGCCAAGCCGGACCTAGTCGTCAAGCGTCTTCGGCTACAAATGCTTCTAGCACTACTACTACTGCTACTACTACTACCTCCCGCCCGCCCCGGCGTCGGATTCGGCCGAAGATCGCGCTTGACGCCAGTCAGCCTCCGACAGCCCAAGGTAAACCCCGCGCACGCGTGTACGTCGCGTGTAACCAGTGGTAAGTCTGACAGGTGGCACGGCGGGGACGCTGTGTCATGAATTTGAGTATCACCGGAGTAGGTCTGTTAGACGTGTTTCGCTCACTGATTTCACCCCGTCTAGTCGTGTACGGAAGACGCGTTGCGACGGAGCCAAGCCCGTCTGTTTTCACTGCCGAAAGCGCCCTCCTGAGGATGGCGAGCAGTGCAACTACGAGCCTCAGCCAAAACGTCGAGGTCAAGACAAAGCACCAGGCGCACGCGTTCGGAAAGCATCTAAACGCATGCGCTTGTCTGCAGGCGACTGTGACAACAGCGACTCGGACGAGAGCTCTTGCGACCACGGGTCCTCAGACAGTACCGAACCCCCCGACTCCCTACACCTCCACGCGTCATACGAGAACGTCTCCGAGATGCCTTCCGACGTTAGTCATCAGGGTTTTAGATCCGTCATACATTACTAACGCGTAGTGTGTAGGATTCTCCGTCGGAGTACGACCCCTTCCCTGCTGATCTCACTACGCTGATAGAGCCCCAAAGCTCCAGCATAGTAGAGAACGACCTGGGACTGTTCACGAACGATCAGTCCATCCCCGCGCGCCCGAGCCTCCAATTCACGCGCGAAACATGGTGGGACGCCCTCCTCACCTTCTACGCGTCCGAATACGATGGGCTCCCCGCCGACGTGGTCTCGCTCACCCCCGAATTGCGCAGCACGACGATGCGGCGCATCGTGACGGACCTCCGGGCGCTCTTCCAGTCGTCCATATACTGGCTTAGCTTCATCCACCTACCGCGTTTCTTTGATACGGTCTTGAATCCGGCGCGGCGCGCAGAGATGCAGCCGAGCCTCCTGTTGAGTGCTCTCGCCATTGGAACGCTTGCACAAAGCTCGGAAGCCGAGAGGGGAGCTATTGGGCGTGCACACGCGTCGAGACTGCTAGACATGGCGGACAGCGCGTTACACGCCAGTCTTGCGTCTGGCTGGGTCGATATAGGCTTGATTCAAGCCAGCTGGGTGCGCCCAGATGCTTCTTCCTCATGTTGAATGCGCCCATTCTAACACATACACCGCTAGTTCATTGCGTACTTCGAGATGCAGTCGGACCCTCTGCAGATCGTCGACCGCAATCGTTCATCCCTTTTCCTGCTAGACTCACTCATGCGCCTATTCTCTCTAACAACCCTCGACGCCGACCTGAAGAACACTCGTGCAGCTCCCCCAACAACGCACATACACCAGCCGAGCAGCTTCGCACCCATGCCGAGCGCAGACGCCTTCCTCCATGCCACCACCTCCACGCCCACAAGATCCTCGTTCTCGCCCCTGGACTGGATAGGTTCTTCCCCCGCGCAAAACCCCACCTTCTCCGCGCGCCCCCCTTCGATACCGAACGCACAGGTGATACCGCCCACGCTGGCCTACGTGCCAGACCACATGACGCTCGGCCCTTCCACCTCACCCTCCCCACCGCGATGCAACTGCGCGCAATTCTCACTGCAGAGCAACTGGCCCTCGGTGCTGGGGTTCGCGCCCTCTCTGGCGGGCACGGTCATGTGGCCCACTGGGGTATCCGAAGGAGAGCTCCGGAAGGAAGAGAGCAGACGCTTGGTGTGGTCGACTGTGATTATGACCGCGAGCCTTAACTCGTACACCTCCGCCCGGGAAGACGTTAAGCGCCTACGCCTCTCCATCAAGGATCCTCGGAACGTACGCCCGCCCACTATCTCTCATTCCGCGCCTCGTACGCTAACAACGCGCTCGCGCTCGCATAGTACGCTGTGCTCTTCCCGGGGGAATCGCTCGCGCTTTCTGGCTCGCCCGTGCAAGCGAACAACGTGTGGACGCTCTACCTACGCTCGATGCTGCTCCTGCACGCGTGCGAGCGGACGCGCAGCGACCCGAGCATGAACTCGGCCGAGCGCGCGCAGTTCGCGATGAGCGCGTGGCTCGAGATCGACACCATCGAGCACGCGCTCGAGCAGCACACGTGCGGGCTCGAGCGCACCTTCGGGTTCCAGGCGCGCGAGATGCTTTTCAGGTCAGTCGACATGCGCCGGCGTGTCTAGAGGCGCTTCGAAGGGGATGCTGATCGGTGCGATGGGGCGTGTTTTTAGCTCGCGGATGTGCGTCTCGCACGAGTTTCAGCGGTACATACCGCAGGTCACAACGTGTGTATTTATGCTGTCACGGCTTCGGTTGCGGGACTGACATGTTCGGTTGCAGCCATGGCAGCCAGTTATTCTATCGAGACAAAGCTGAGGGCTGGCGTATGTACTCCTTCATGTATCTCGCCAATCTCACACAGACTGAACGGATGTACCTCGGTAGTAAGACACAGGATGGAGGCAGCAGAGCGCGTGTGGAAGAGCCTCATAGACGGGGAAAGAGGTCATGTGCTGGACTTTAGGAAGCCATTGCTGATCTTCTGGTTTATGTCGCATGTTGTCAAGTGCGTGCATGTCCGCATCTGTGTCAAGGACGCTCATCTGATGCCGCACAGGGCTCTCGTACTCTGGAGAACCGACCCCACTATGGTCATAGCGCTCACCGCAGCCAAGAGTTTCGTGAAGCGCGCTGAATACCTCATGATGTTCTGGCCAAGCGCAGGTGAGGGGCTGTGTCCACCGCCCGTTTGGTATGATGCCTCGGAGTACGTACGCTGATGATATCGACATCGATGTTCTTTAGAACAACGACGCGAGTGGGCAGGAGTGCGGTTCCAACTCGTCCAGGCGTGTCTCCAGGCGGGCATACCACCCCCAGATCCATGTATACCTGTCCCCTTCCCGCGCAAGAGGACATGACCGGTGACCTCCCTAAGCGCTCCAGATACCTGCCCGGTGCTGCGCATGTACGTGTATACATTCATACTTTGCGATCTATTGTCCTCGTTTCTCCGCTTTCCGAGCGTCGTGCGCCCGGTGGATGACTGTGCGGCGTGCTTCCGACGTCCCGCTTTGCGTTGTCTGTGCTCGGCTGTGGGCCACGCCTAGCGAATTTTTCCCACTCGGTGGCAGCCCTTACCTGCCCTTACGCACTCAAAACGAGTCAATCAGCCTTGACCGAGTTTGTGGGCGCTGCAGCTGTACAGCATGCGCCTTTTTCGGCGTCTGCGGGCGCTCCGCCGCGCCTTGCCCCGGCGCCAAACGCCGTTGGCCGTGTCTCACCGTCGAACCCTGACAAGAACCTGCGTCGACTATGGCTGACACTCCTAGATTGCACCCAACTGCGACCCCCACGTTGACTGCATATGTTCATCTCCGCTGACGGAGACTGGCTGTATGCGCTTCTCCCTCGTCTCCGGGCCAGCGAGTGGCGAGTGGGCGGTGGCTGGCAGGGCCGATATGATCGTCCCCCGCCGGGAGCGTCACAGCGTCTGTGAAATACTGCCTCTCCGTTTCGGGTCCTCGTTCGGAACACGTCCGAGTCGGCCAGCGATCGTACGTACCCACAACCAGATGTCCGGGATCTCGCGGCCGCAGACTGTATATATAATGCGCACCCCGCAGCGACGAGCACCCCTCCCCAGTCTTCCACCTGCCGCCACCCGGAGGGTCCTCAGCTATGATATCGATTACCTGCCCCCCTGCGCCCCATGACGTCCTCCGCAATGTTGTACAAGATCTCTCCCGACAAAGATTTTCGCTTAGGTGAGTTCGTCCCCTCGAGATCCACATAGCATATTGTTGACAGATATGGGAATCAGTATTGATGTAGTAAGTTCAATCATCATCATCTCAAAAACGGCTGCTTATTCAGGACGCACAGCTCCAAATGGTCCAGCAAACGTTATGTTCTGCCCAGACGCTGGTCCAGGAAGCCATGAACGCACGCTCCGCCACTGAGAGGTTGCCTCCCGAAATTCTCAGCCATATATTCTCGATGGTCCCGGGTCCACTTCCTCTCGCGGGCACCACTTCCTCCGTCCCCCCTGTCAACCGAACATACGACCTCCTTCCCTTGACGCACGTCTGCCGCCGCTGGAGGGACATCGCCTTGTCTACGGCATCCCTTTGGTCGACCGTATGCGAGACGCATTCAGCACACGCCGCATCATACGTCATCCGAACACGGGCGGGGCGGACTCCCTTGACGCTCTACGTCGACCGCCCGAGCCCGAGCACCGCGCTCACAGGGCTGCTCGCAAGCGACGGCGGGGCTGTGACGGATCTACGGCTACACGGCTTGCAGGAGGTACCGGCCAACCGATTAGCATCCGAACTGCTGTCGTTCCCGGCGCCGCACCTGGCCCACGCGGTGGTGCGCTGCAGACCAGGGTCCGGCGTCTTAGACCCTGAGCGACCCGCGGGACCGGTTGTCGAACTGTGGGGAGGCCTGGCACCGAAACTAAGAAACCTCGAATTCCATGACGTGCCTTTCCTACCCGCCAACTCCTTTGGTCAACTCGTAGACTTCAGACTTTCGTATGATACTTGTCCTGCCGGCTGGACCTTGGATGATTTGCTTGGCCTACTTGGGCGCTCTCCGTCCCTTCGGGTGGTGCAGCTCCGGGGACTCCCCTCTGATCTTCATTTACGCCAACCGCCCAAGACGGAGCCGGTATCCCTTCCTTTTCTGGAGGATTTCGAGTTGGGCAATTTCAAAGGGGAATTATCGCCGGTCCCGCTCCTCCGCCTAATGTTCTCTCACATTGTCGTGCCGCCGACGGCCTCCGTTCGCGTTTATGGGATCTCGCCACGGTCCATGTATTACCCGTTGGACTTCTCCCTCCCCGAAGAGATGCAGAGCAGGCTTGCCATCGACATGACCTTTTTCACTCTTACGCTCGCCTTCACCGACCCTCTGTCTTCTTCCGCTTTCCGTCTCGAGCTCAATACTGGGGGTGCGACGAAAGCCTTATTCGAGGAGTCAATCAGGACCCTGCTTGTGGACCATGCCTCATCGCCCATCCGGGAGGTATCAATCTCGAGCCAGCGGGCTTGGTCGTCATGGTGCGATCCTGCACTTCTTCTATCCATGTTACCGGATGTCACTTCCATGGAGATCAAGGATCATCTCCTTTGCTTCCAGATAGTAGATGCCCTGGGTTATGCGGGGAAGGAGGACGAGTCCCAGGATTTGTCGAATGCACTGTGCCGAAACCTATCGCGTCTTCGTCTCCCTCCCCTTTACGACGATACTCTCAAACGGCGGCTCTCGTCCACCGTGGCGGAACGTGCCCGTCGCGGACTGGTGATGCATTGCGCCGAGTTTGGATCACGAACCTAACGCCCAGAAGACTAATGCTTGTTTGTTATCGGGTAACGCTCTCCCGATGTTGTGGTGATCATGTTCATGGACGATTGCCGGACTACCGTATGTATGTTCTCTAACTGAAAACCCTCGCTTACATTTCACCATATAACTAGAGTACCAGTAGACTTAGGTATGCAGCAGTATTCGTTCGGACGTCGTACTTACTACCACTGTGATCCCCATAATTCCTAATTAGAACCCGGATGTATCCATTTCGTTCTGCATTGACTCGCTGTGCGAACGCGCCTATTAATCTATTGTACACCCTGCCACATTCATTGTCCGTCCCTTTTGTTTTCCTGACGTGGTCGTGTCCGTCCAGAACGCGTCCACCGCGAAGCGCACCGGCGCCTATTCCTTTTGTTTCCCCAGTCCGAATTAGGACAGCCCAGGTTCGCGCATCTTTCCCCACAGACATGCTGCAGCGAGTCCGGACCGTCAACGTACTCAATCATTGACCAAGAGAGCGGTCGCTGTGCTGCCACGCGAGACACAATTGTCAATACGCGAAGAACACTGTCGCCCGCGTCGTCAATAAGTATGCGGGGCGGGTGCATGCACGACGATTGCTGCAAGGCAGGCCCCTTCACGGCGACATGTCTCTCCCTCTTGACCCCGGCCAGCCGTTGACGGCGGACCAGGCGGCCTGCTGGCTACGACGCCTGATCGAGGAATACATAGCAGGTACGTTCCCCCTATCCCTCGATCGCTCCGCCGCGTACGATGGGAATACGTGGGTGTACTGACCGGCACCGACTGGGCCGCTGCAGGCGTCGCCCGCCTCCCGACGTGCTATCTGCGTGCGAACGCGCAGGAGCCCACACGCGAAGGACTAGAGGCGCTCTCGAAGCACGCGGGCGTGCTCGAGAAGATGCTGGACCGGATGTGTTCCTTTCTGCCGGACCTCGTCGTCCGCGCCGTCGTTGCTATCGTGAGTCCGCGCTACCCTCCCTCGCGTCTCCTCTCCTCATACAGACTCCCAACCTCCCTCCCCCCGGATATAGATCGTCGCGGCGCGCCATCAAGCGGCACTCATCGACTCGGCGGACGCGCGTCCCGACACGCCCTACATATTGGACCCAAAGAGGGTCGCGACGATGATCGCGTACCTCGAGCGCGTTGAGGCGCGCCTCCTCTCCGATGCGCGCTGGGTGCAGTCCACCGAAGGCCAGGACCTGCTGCGCGTCGCGCGCAGGGTCGATCTGAAGATGCACGCGTCGCGCGCGGCCTTCGCGAAGCGCATGCACTGTGAGGCGGGACAGGGCGAGCTTGCGGACTTCCCGGTCGCGGACGGGCGGGAGGGCGCGTGGGAGCCCTTGTATCGGTTCCTGGAAGGGCTGCAAGGACTCTCCGAGAGCGACGCTATTGATAGAGGATATGGCTCGCTATGGCCCGACTCCAACGGCGCGTCCACGAGTGCGCCAGCGGGCATTCCACGTCCGTCCCCAGAGGTGTATTCGCCCATCGCGTGGGGGCCTGAAGCGGACGATGCCCCCTCTCCTTCGCCGACAGCGTGTACGGAGGCTTCGGCCCCGCAGAGCATGCGACAGTTCGAGAAGTCGAGAAGCCGGTCCTACGAGCCATCGTCGACAACGTCGTCTCTTTCGCCGCCGTCATCGTCATCTTCCGCCTCTTCCTTCTTTTCGACCTCTTCCCGATCCTCTCCGTACTCCCCTACCCGTCCAGCTTCTCCCCCTATCCATTCACAACGGCTGCCATTCCCATCCACCCCTCCCAATGCCCCTATGGTGAATGCCTCAGAAGTACTTGTTTCCTCCGGATCCCGGAAGCGTCGCCGAAGCTCAGAGGAACACCAGCCACCCCCCATACATCGAAAGCGCACATGCGTCCAGGTCCGATTCCACGGCACTGACAGCGCGAGCCCCTCCCCTAGTCGCCCTTCGCGCGAGACACAGCCTACGAACGTTGGGTCGTATGTCAACCACGCCTCGCCTCTGCGAGCTTCGTCCAACTCGTCCGGATCTGACATCGACACGTCAGCATCGGGTTCCAGCTCGGGAGCTGCAGCACTCACCCGCCCGTCTTCCCTCAGGGGACACGCCAACGCTTCCTCTACGTCGTACAAAGCCTCGCCGCCCGAGACCATCTCATCGAGCCCAGCCTCGTCCACCCGCTCATCGCCGTCCTCCATCAGGGCTTCGAGTTCCACGGACGTCATAGACGACGAGGACATGCAGACCGTCTCGGACGACATGGACGCGTGCAGCTTCGTGACCACGGACGACGGCGGCTCTTGGAACGAGTACGTCGTGTACGACCCCGCGACCGCGGCCACATCCGTCGCGCTCGACGACGAGGACGACTTCGATACGCGGCGAGGAAGGACCAGCGCACCTGCGCCTGTGCATAGGAGCAAGGACAAACAACGTTGCTGGGACGGATTCCTGCAAACCGTCAGGCAGTTCTTCATCCATTAGCACCACCGCGGGTGCATATGCGTCTATTTACCTCACCGTTCACCACACTAAAGCATGGACTACATCATGTTCATCTTGGACTTCCCGATGCTTTCCACCTGCACCGCTTTCTTGTTTCGCCTTCCTATCTGCGTAATTCGTGTATAATCTGTACGTTAAAGTTGTCATCAGCCCCAAATACCGCATTGTACCATAGTGTAGAACCATTAGATACCACCTCAATATGTGCTCACCCCCGTATGCTTTCGCTACGTAGCTATCATGCTGTCATGTCGTTGTGAATATATGCTCTCACTCACCTGTAAACCATGGGCCCGAGGAATGGGGGACCGGAATAAATCAAGACATTGCATTGCAAAGTATGGCATTAATACATTATGGGTACGCACCACGACCGGCTGTCCTTCTAACATCTATCTCATCCCTTTCTACCACACCACTGCACACGTTCATCTAAAGAGACATCACGTTGCGATACGTGAGCATGTCGCCGCCGTCACCATGCACGACGTCGTCGTAATCCGAGTGTTCGTGGAATTCGTCTGTTATCGTTAGTCACTTGAATACATGTTTACCGGAGAAGCGCTACTCACCACTCAAGTCCCCCTCGCTATCCGCGGCGTCCGCATCCTCTTCTTCTGGGTAATCGTTAGTGTACCAATCCTCCGCTGCACCGAAAAATAAGCGCTACGTATTCAGAATCAGACCAAACGCTTACCATTGGAGTCTTCGTCATCTTCATCGTCGTACTCCTCGTCGGATTCATCTTCTCTGGACAACCCACTCAGCTCAGGAGGGAGGCCGGTGCTGTTACGCTCATTAGTCCCTTCCTGTGCCCGCGCGAAGACTCCAAAACTCACAGCTTAGCAATGTTGGACCCAGCACCAGGCTCATAGAGCTCCTGGAAAGTTGTTGGGCGATGGTAGAAGACATCGTACACGTAGTCCTCGTCCATGCTGTCGCCATTTGGGACGGGAGAGGAGGAAGGGGGTGTAATTTCATCCACTGGGTCGCTCATTAGCAGTAGCTACGCCGCAGGAGAATAAAAACTCACTGTTCAGATATTCCTTCAACAGTGGAAGGAATTTCTCGATCTCCTTGTCGGTCTCGCTCTCCACAAGATTTCCTGAAGACGATGAAGGGACAGCATCATACATCTTAAACGCCGCACGACGCTTCAGTTCCTCCATCTCTTTCGAGGAGTAAATCTTTGGTCTACAATGTCCACATTCGTGTTCAGAAAGGATGGCTTGACAAGCTAACGGAACATACGGTGCGGTAGCGTCGCGTCTTCTTGGGGACTGCGGCTTGGAATCTTGCTCTTGGGGCACAATTGTATATGTCTTCTTCGGGTGATCGTATTGCGCACGCATGGCAGGGTGTACAGCTGACGCAGTGGGTTTTGAGGGGGAGGATGTGGCGACGGCGGAAGCGGGGGCTTGACTAGGGGGTGATACCGCAGTTGACGCAGCGGCATCCTCGGGCTTCTTCTGAGTAGAGTCTCGCGCAAGACCTGCGAGACGTTCCTTGAATGTGCATACTCATGTAAGCCACCCCTACGAAGAAGTCGGGCATCGAGGCATACCTCAAGCGCCTTCTTCTGCTGCTCGTCATTCCACGCCGCCTGATCAACAGTTCCTGCATATTGAAAGACGTTCAGGCCGCCGCGAGATCTTTTTCTGCGAGGCGCGGAGTCAACAACTACCCACGCGCCAACCTTCTTGTTAGTACTGGACCAGTGCAGTAGGGCATGGCCGCCACCACTCACCTAGCGCGTCCAAAGGCTCTTCGGTGCGTTTACGCTTGATACGCAAAATAGCGTACGGCTGCTGCGGCTGACGCTGCAGCGTATGAGGCGGGTCGACCTCCATGGCGGAGAGCGATGATGGTGGTCGATGGACAGGATGTGGCTGAGCGGCCGGAATGTGGTCGAGTGCCGCAAGTCGAGCTGGATCCGGGGAAACGACCATTCCAGAACGAGCCACAGCTGTCTGCATAGACGCCCAGGTAGCCGTGACGTGGTCACCTGACCGTATCGTCACGGTTTACGCCGACGCGTCTTCTGCAAGTTTCCCTCGGTAGTCGGTTGTAGGCCCACTCAGCGGTGCTCCGCGGCGTACACCGACCCATGATGTTTGATAGGACAGGGACAGAAAAAAGAATACACCGAACACAGACCCCAGTATCCGTCCATTTCCGTGTTTCTGTGAACAGACAACAAACAAACTTACACCTCTCATATCACAGTCGCCGTAGCAGGCTATCGTAACAAGTCGTACAGTACATGGGATCATAGTACTTCGTTCAATATTTCTGGATCCAATCATACCGCCTCCTTCGTGATCGAGTTCGTCTATGAAAGCATCATGAAAACTATGTATCTCGACGTGGAAGACACCACTCACCGCCGACTGCAGCTCAACATGGTCGCGCTTGCCGAACCTACCCTTCGAGGGCGCCCGCTTTCCTTTCCCAAACGTCAAAAGACCCAAGAACAGCAATACCCCCAACGCCGCACCGAGCACAGCGATCGTCAAGCCCGCACCCAAGAACCCCGCACCCACCGGCGAGATATCTCCACCAAACTTGTCCACATGCACCGTCGCGCCGCTGAGGAGGGCCGCGCACCCGCGCGCCTGCGTCTGCCCGCACACGTTGCACCACTGCAGCGTCGTGTTCACCGCGGCGGGTTCGAACGCACGCACAAACGTCGACAGCGGCACGTCCGTGTCCGCGCTGCCGTCCCAGCCCGCGAAGCGCATAGGGTACGTGCGGAACGCGGCGTCGTCCGTGCCGTTCTTGAACGTGAAGCGCAGCACGGGCTCGGTCGCGGACGCGGGCTGGTGGATCTCGAGCACGACGGACGCGGCGTAGTTCACTAGTGCGAAAGGGTCGATGAGCCGTATGCAGGTGCGGGCGAGAGGGACGTACCTATGGTTGGAGGTAGGGCACCGTCGGCCACTACGCCGGTCATATTGAAGAGGCTCAGGAACGGCTTGTACGCAATAGCAGAATAGTGGATTTTGAGCGGGTCGGACGCGTTCGCGATGCGCTGAACGGCTGTGAGCACAGAGGGGAGCATCGTACGGAAGGCGACTACATAACGAAAGTCAGAGGTTTTTAGGCAGACTATCTGCATAGCATGTCAAACGCACTGTTTCCGATGCCGGACACCGAGCTGTCGCTAAAGACGTTGTACTCATGCCAGTTCGCGAGGTCGCGCGCCCGTTCCAGATATCCAGTAGGGAGTGTGCTCGCGAATGTCGCGTTGTGGATGGACTGCACGTTCATGTAGTCGAATATCTATGTCGCGTGCGCGACTTCAGTGTAATCCATTATGCGAACGGCGTAAAAATCTGCCTCACGTTCCACTAAGTCGAATAGCAAACGTATTAGCGTCGATGAATAATAGGAATCGCGAGAGTCTCCTCCCACCATGTTTTGCAGTGTAACAGGCCGTCCGTCCATGTATGGCTTCAGGTCTTCGAAGAATTGAGCTGCTTCGCTTGCTTTCTGTTGGAAGGCCGGAGATGCATAAAAAGCTTCGGTGTGATCGTCAAACGTCTGCCAGTCGATGTGTTAGACTCTGCCCTAATACAGCAGCGCATGACGGGAAAGCTTCACGTACGTTGCAAGACGTGAATCCCTCTAGTGACACATCCTGATTCGGCTCCACAGACTCGACTAAACATGCATAATAAGCACCTGCACCACAAGCGTTCGTCAAATCCACTCACTTGGCACGTACTGATACCCGCCAAGCGGGCTGGTGACGTTCGTTCCATTAGCGAGCTGGGTGCTCGCGCGAGGCGTCACCGGCCAGAGGCCCTGGGTAAGGGCAACAGCGCTATCGAAGATGACGCCGCCCTCCCCACCGGCATCCGCGCGCACGACGACCTGGTTCGGCTGGAAGAGCGAGTCCGAGTTCGCGACACCTTGGATGTACGTTGGTGCGGACGCGTTAAGGTAGAGCGAGCGTAGGAGGGAGCCGAGGGCGAATTCTTGCGTCTGTCAAGAAGATTGGTTTGAGCTCTCTGTGTCAAGTATGGCAGAATTCCGTAGTGTCTAGTAGGCTAATTTTTTATATTATGGTCCAGCTGCTCTTTTTCAATAGTTACCTAAGTTTCTTGCCTGCCGATCTACCCGTAGCTCGGAACTGCCGCTACCATAGGTGTTCGCCCGCCTACTCATGGGTCACGATTTCGTGATCTTCTGAACACCTCCACTATACAAAGTCGCGAAAACGTGCTTGGTTGTATGTCCCACGCTCGAATACTTCGCTAGGCACGCTCACGCTCTACAAAAACGATGGGGACAACTCACCTCACCCAAGGGCGTGATCACCGTCGAAGACGCGGTGTACGTCTCCGGATCTTGATAGAAGCCTTGCCTATCTCCGTGACGTGCGAACACGACCACACCGAGGACCTTGCTCTGATTGTCCGTAGCCATCTCTGCCCACAACTTTGTAAGTGTGCTTTGAGTTCAGGCGCTAGTGGCAAGTTGTAATCGGCGGGAGAGCCTCAAGTCGACCGACTGAGCGCACGAGTCGGGAGATGGTGGGAGGAGGAGTCAAGAAGGCTCGGGAGAACGCCTCATGACACGAGGCCCATATATGCGCCCTGGTCCGGGGTGCTCACCCATGACTGACATGAGTAAATGTCTGATAGATAGCGAGGGGATCCGGAAATTCGAAGAGTCGATCCAGTCGAAGCGCCCGCCGTTTGATCTAGCCGATGCGGGCGTCTGTCGTCTGGCGCCCGTGGTCGGCCTAAATGCGTCTTTACGTTTCCCACCACGCTCTCGAAGAACGCGCAGAAGCAGGAGGAGCACGTCGCGAGGTCCGTTCTCCTCGCACGAAAGCCGCACTTGACCTGAACAGAATGTCTGCCCTAGTGCAGTGGCCACCCGATATCCTCCGTCGGCGGCTTACTAGGGTTCACTGTTCAGAGTGCCGAAGTGTTGTCATATTGTCCCGGCAGACCTCGGGCTTCCACCAGTACGCGTGTAAAAATATAACCACGCCATTTTGATGCGTGATTCAGGCTTGGTCGAAATCCCTCCTCGTGGTCGCCTTTCTCTTATTCATCTCAACGTCGCTCTTTTAGCGAACAATAGCTTATCACGATTGCCTCGATCTCGCCGTCTCAAAACACAGCAAGTTATCGTCGCATTGCGTAGCGTTGCTGTTACGCGCAAATCTTTGAGCCGTAGCTCAGACCGAAGGCAGACTTAGGGAAACAGGTATTGAAATAGATTAATCGCTAAGCGCCCACGTTGTAGCACCCGGCTTCTTCGAAGGATGAGGTGTCTTACTCGATGCGCAACGGATCACTGGTACGTGTGTGCCTTTCCCAGAAGAAGGGCGCCTTTTGCTATTAACGCGTGGTCGAGAGGCTAGGGTGCTATGCGATTACGTCGACAAAACGGCAGTAGATTTGATTTGTTCACACTACAAGCCAGTATCGCTGGGCATGGTTGATATTGCTGATGTGCACCCTCCGGTAGGACACATCATGGGCAGCCGCTTTCTCAATCTCTACTAACCGCAAGAAACCAGAGTTGACGGGAAAGACGCATTACTCCCGCTTCAGGTCGGAAGCACCTAGCACACCGCGTCACGCATACATATCAGTACATACGCTTACACTGATAGTACGGCACCTTGCACCCCTGACACCGCAAGCCTCATCACACCTGTCCTGAGAACTGCAACAAACTCCTTGAACCTTTCGACAGCCGGTCCGAGGACTCTAGCCTAGGGAGGTGCATCCGCCCCTCCAGTGCCGACTTCTCTTTTGATGTGTCAAGACGCATACTACTGGTAAGCCAAGTCTGACGATTCTTGCGCATCGTCGAAGAACCTCATCGGTCCGCGGGAGACGGCACGAAAATATAATGCCAACCACTCTTGTCTCGCATCTCTAGTGGAGTCGCGCTGCGAAGCGACTGGCGGCCGCTGACAGCTGCTCTAGTTGAATAGCAGCGGCCTGCCACCCGGACTCCGGACGTCGATCACACAGAGCCTAGGCCGGTCAGTGTACGAAGTGTGCCCCGCGCGCGTAATGGCCTTGCCTTGGCCGTCCGGTACGGACCGTCTCCCATGATACGAAGGTCAAGGTAAGCGAGATGCTCTTGCCGATGCCTCCGTTATATCCGTTTAATAACTGGCGTTCCCCGACACAGCTACAACGGTGACATCATAATGAAAGACTGTCAAGGAGCCTGAGAGTCGAAGGCACAGAAGCCTACATACCAATGTAGCACCTCGTCGCACCGGGGATGCCGACCAATCGCCCAAATAGACCGGCCTAACGGGATGGCGAAAGGCTTACCTGTGCTGCAAGCAGCTGGCCTGAGCAGCTGCCGGTGGGCGACCCGGTGTATATATGCATGGAGACGTCCACGCCAGGCCGCATCGTAGTACGTGTGCTTTTCTTAACACAAGTAGCCCATGATAACACTCGGCCCACTTTTAGTCTGGAACGTAAAACGAAGGTGTTTCTCGCTAAACAACACTCCCGAACCTCCCTAGTCGTCCCTGTTACTAGGACCCTGGGACAAGCTTGACGTCAGGTCCAGCCTCGCTGTCGACCTCGACGTATGTCCAGGTCCGAAGCACAAGATGCGGACCGCTTACTATTGTCATCAAGCTCCCAGCCGAACCCCACAGAACGCCCCGTGACGACAGGACCTGTGCGTGCCCCTAGCGAATCAGGGTCCCCCCTTGCGGGAAACCCCGAAAAAAAAAACGACAACCACACTCCTATAGTTAAATTCCGACCCTTGTCGTTACCGAGGACGCGGAGTGTGCAACCGCAGCGGCCTTCCGAGCCCCTCGACAACGAGAGTAGTATGCTCGTTGCCTCTGGTAGGTGGACGGCCCGGAGAGACATACATGGCCACTTCGAATGCGCTCTCGTTCTCCCCTGACACCGATCGTCCTTGTTCATTAGGAGCGGGTACAGCGTCCGACACATCCTGTGAACGTTCTCCGGCCCTTCTGCCCCTGAATAACGCGGGCCTCTTGTGAGTACGACTACCATCGTCAGCACGTCGAACACTCCGCGTTTACACTCTAGGCTCAGCGGGACTCCGTGCCCGCACATGCAACGATCTGTTCACCCATTCAAGTATGCTCGAGTCCCGCATAGAGCGGAAACTCTAGGCTCTCGCCTTCTAGGGCACCCCTCATCGCGCGTATCGTTGAACACAAAGTCGGGGAGCGTCACGAGACTCTCGGGGTCTTCAAAGTCTGCCCAAACGCAGCACACACACCGACCTCTGCGGCCGCAGTGCTCTCGCAGCTGCGCCATCCCCAGGGCCCGGGTTAAAACGCGACAGCAGCCGACGGGGACTATCGCCGACTCGCACGCGCCCGTCGGTAGTCTCCAGCCGTCCGTTAACTTTACTGTGCCGACCCTATAGCCTGTTCGAGCGCCATGGTGGTAATACATTCGAGAACTGTATGTGCTTCTTCTCCAAGCTTCCGCGTTTCGCCCAGGGTTTTCCCCAGGCCACCCTGCACAGACGCACGTTCGAACGCTCATCCCCGCCCGACGAATGGCATGCCAGTCGCCCTGACAAACGCGTCAACGACAAGCGTAACGGGGACAAAACAGAGGGCTCTGCCTCACATGATGTTAAAGGTGAGCACCGTGACGTCGAGCGGGAGGCCCGCGATGTGCACAACAGCCTCGCCGACGTGCTTGGCGTCGAACGTCGCCTCGTGCGCGAGACGGCCGTCTGGCTGGAGGGTGCCCTGCGGGGGAGGGGACATGCCCGTCTGCGCCCCACCTGCAGCAGCCGCGCACCGGCCAAAGTTAGCGTTCAAACCTTGGCGTGAGCACCAGATATCGCTCGCGGCATCGCCCGGATTTAGAGTTTAAGCCGGCGGCGTGCCCAGAAAGGCTCACCGATGTCTATCTGCGTGCAGGTGATGCCGTTCGCGCGCCCGTCGAGCAGCGTGCACTTGGTCATGCCGAGCACGGCGTGCTTGCTCGCCGTGTACGCGGACGAGAACGGGCGTGGGGTGTAGGCCGAGATGGAGCCGTTGTTGATGATGCGCCCTACAATGCGATGGTGCAGCGATGGTGTGAGCAAGGCACGGGCGGTCGCCCCACCGAGGAGTAGGAGCAAGAAGCGGTCAGGGTCGGTGGGAGAAGATTCATAACTGTGGGTACGCGGCTAGGCGTTGGGCTCACAAAAGAAAACCCACCTCCTTGTGGCGTCTGTGTCTTGAAGATTTTCACCGCTTCTCGCGTACAGAGAAAGGTGCCGACGAGGTTCACGTTGATGACTTCTTGGAACGACTCGAGCGTGACCTCCTCGAGCGGCACTTGAGCGGGCGATACGCCAGCGTTCTGCAGACAGCCATTCAGAATCAGTCAGATGAGCAACGATGGGAAGACGGGGGGGCGTGCGTACGTTGAAGAGCACGTCCAGGCGACCTGTGTACGTACGCAAGAATCGATCCTAACGTCATGACCCGAAGACGGTGGAGAACTGAAGGAGGGGTGTACCGAATGCATCGATCGCCGCTGCGAACAGACGCTTCACGTCGTCTTCATTGGCCACACTTCCAGAGACCAAGATGACCCGCGATGGGTGTGCGCAGAGCGCCCTGGTTTCCTCCAGCATTTCCGCGCGACGTGCGAAGAGCGCGAGGGACCACCCCGCATTGGCAAGAGCGATCGCGGACGCCCTGCCGACCCCTGGCCACGAAATGAATGTCGTGTGCTGCCGCGGTGTGCACCAACGCACCAGACGACGCGCCGGTGACAATCGCGACCTTTGCCGCCATTCTGTGCTGGCCTTCCGAATAAGCCGGGGTGAAACCGCGCGAGAGGAGGGACGAGCGAGAATGGATGACCCCGATCACCGTGCGAAACCCTATCGAAATACTACGCTGGTGGCGGTGCCCCCGATGGTGGCCGGCGCGTGATGTCATCCTGTCAGCCGCCCTCCAGTTCCCCGCACTCATAAACTTGGCGAGCCCATGCCACTCCCTCTCCCACATTCTACTCCCACCGCGTACCACACGCACCCCACACACCGCAGAGCACATCGCTTAGACCGCGCACGCATCTTTTCCCATCCACCATGTCCGCGCTGCTCACCTCGACGTTCTGGCTGCTCCTGAACACCCCTATGATCCCTCCTGAGCCCAAGCCAAGGACCAACGCCGTCCCTATGGTCAACCTCCGCGCAAAGAAGTCTTCGCGCAGGCGCAGGGCCTCCGTATGTCTTTCCCCAAGAAACTCCTTCGAAGACCGCCTCGCTAACAGGTTTCTGATGCCAGAACACTAGCGTTGATAGCAACGCTAGCAGCGTGTCCTCCGAGAGCGAGGGCCAACCGGAGGACGCCACCTCCGCCTGAGCCCATAGATTCATGACGGTAAATACACTCTGCTGACTCGGCTTTGCTGTTTGACTAATATCTTTCTTGTAGCGGCGTCTCAGCCACCTCGTCGTTACTTCTCCTGTCTGCCTGCCAGTGCCTTCCGATCCATACCCCTATCCCGAAAGTATCATACTGTATCGTACTATAGTCCGGATTTCCTCCCCCTGGTCCCCATTGTACCACCATTCCGCATCCCAATTGTACTGCTTAGATCCCTGCTTCAATCTCTGGTCTCCGTTCCGCGCTTTATTCTCGGGTACATTTCCATCTCAGGTATACGTACGGTCCATTCCACCCCTCGCGTCCATGAATTACTACGAGTAAATTTCGTTACAAATGAATGATTCTCAAAATTGCATTAGCCGGATACAAACCATGCCCTGGAGCTCGTTCTCCGTATGAATTTCCCATTGGCGCGCATGGGGGCATTCTTCCGTCGCGGCTAGCGCCGAAAGCTTCTTGACAGTCACCGACCAGAAACGGCTGCCGCATTACCGTTTCCGAAAGTCAAGTTCCCGCGAAGCACAAAATAGGCACAATTATTCGGGCGCGACGCATTGATCGACGTGCAACAAGCGAACAGCGACGCTGGTCGTTTCTTCGCGCGCACGGCGAATTCGTGCTGACATCGACGTCATTGACGCTTCGTCATATGTTATGCGACAGTAACAAAAGAGCTTCTTTAGGCAGGAAAGGGGGCTACAACCAACTGTTATACACGTTAACAGTTCTTCTGCGATAGCGAATAATTGAGGCATATGTGCGGTGTGCGGGTGTCCGCCTTCAGTCCACAGCGAAGGGAGGAAAGTTGAACGCCACGAGGCTTTATCAAAGACACCGCCACCCCTTTTCAGAACGCGCCACGGCGGTACCGGCTCTGCACGTTCAGCGAAGGCACGCAGCTCGAGCCGCTCGGGGACACGACGTAGCCCGGCGCACACTGGCCTGCAACAACACGCCGCATCATCAGCGTCCCGCCCGCTGCATCATCCACCACCAACAAAAACGTAAAGATGCACTCACCGACGACACACGAGCCCTTCCGGCACGTCACGCTGTCCACGTGCGGGATCGCGCTGCAGTCCTTGCCCGCGCCCGTCGACGCACACCCGCCGCAGCTCTCGAGGTCGTTCCGCACGTCGACGCACTCGAACTCCTTCAGGTACCCCACCCCCATGCGCGTGCCGTACACCGGGCAGCTCTGGTGCCCGCGCGGGCACTCCGCGCGACGCACGTACTGCCGCGGCGCGCCGGACGGGAAGCTGCCGCCGGTGTTCGCTGTTAGACGGGCGAGGCGGAGGGCAAAACGTGAGAGACCAGTCGTTGCGGGGGGGCGAGAGGGGAAAGAGGGGGACTTACGACAGGTGTCCCCGGATATGGCGCACGTGTTGAGCCCACCGCCCGGTTTGTTCGCGCACTGGCTCGCGGACGTGGCGCCGACGGGCGAGAACGCGCCGCGCACGGGGCACGGGAAACAGTGGTCCTGCGAGGTCTGGTCGGTGTAAAATCCGGAGCAGCTGTGTGGGGGCGGGCGGCGTCTGTCAGCGTGGGGCGGAACGGGGCGGGGAGGAGGCTCGGGGTACTCGGGCACAGGCGCTCACCAGTTGCAGCACGCGGTTGCGCCCTCAATATTCACAAAAGTGCCCCTAGGACACTCGAGGCACTGCTGGCCGAGACCGGGCTTGGGTGCGTAGTGGCCCCGGGGGCAAAGTTGCGGGCGGGTCTGGCCTTGACCGTTGCAGTAGGATCCCGCGGGACAGATGGTGCATTCGGCGGCACCGCCCTCGCTGAAGGAGCCTTGCTGGCAGATCTGCTGGGATGTCGCGCCGTGCCCGGCGGCGTGCCATCCGGCCTGAGCCTCTTGACAGCTCCTCTGACCGTTGTCTGCACAGAGAAAACATTAGAATTCCGGAACTGCTGGGTAATAGGGGGAACATACTGGACTGGAAAGTACCGGGGGAGCACTGGGTACAGGGGGTCTGGCCATTCGAAGAGAACGAGCCGGCGGGACACTCGGAAGCGCTTGCCGCCCGTACGAGGACGGAGAGAAGCGTTGCACAGAGCGCGATATAAGACATCCGTGTAATCATAGCGTCGGCTCGGTGCAAGAGGAAAGCTTCGAGGAGGGCAGCGGAAGGAGGGCGGCAGCCTAGCGACCTGGCCCATCCCGTTCGACGTGCATATATACCGCCCCGGGCTCTAGGTTAGAGTGCGCCCACAAAAAACTAGGGCCGAGGAGCACGCACTCCCCTCCTCCAATGAATTGGCCACAAAACCGGCGTGCCCGCGCCGTCCACCACACACGGTAGACAGACACAAAGCGTCCGCCCCCGCACTGGACCCTGCGCGGGCGCACGGCACCTGCGGCGATCGAGGACACCTGCGGCATCTGGACGCGGCGATCGCGATCGGGCATGCTTGAAACGCTATTTGGCGCTGTTTGCAGGCGACTGAACGACGACCCCCCGAGGCTCGACGCGGGGTCGAGTGCGGCTCAACGGTTGGCGGGTACCTGGGCCAGGGCTCGCTCCGCGTGGGGAGGGTCTACCGGTGGGGATTGGGTACGCGACGGGGCTGGCCTGGGGGACGCATGGAGGAAGCTGGGGAAGGGGGGCGTCTTGTCGGCGGAGAGAAGGCGCACAAGGGGCGGTAAATCCTTCTTATGTGCGCGGGGCACGGCTGCGCCGCATGGATCGAAGAGGTCTGGGCGAGATGGAATCAAACACATGGACGGTTTCGTTACGACATATGATAGAACGTGGGCTTGGACGTACGGCGATGAAAGAGGCGGTCTGGCACTTCTCAGCGCGGCGGTCGTCCTATGGCGATTCTTCCGATGACATTCGTGTAAGAAGCGCGGGAGTAAGGCGCCGAGGTATTCAGCGCAGGTCTGAAGGTTTACCGCATGGTGATGAGAACCTGTCGAGGTGGATTGGTCGCTGCTACGGCCTCCTCTGCCGCGATACACATGACCTAGACAAGACGGTGCGGTACACAACTCCGAGGAGTGATCGAGACACGTGCTGTAGCGACGACGACGCGGCTCTCCGTGTAAGCGTCTGCGTGATGGAGGAGTAGAAGGAAATGAACGCACCGAAGGTAGTAGGTGCCTCGTGCTCTGTTCTACATATAGCTCAGCACCAAAGAATCCTGCCAATGGAGTCTTTCCGATGCAATTCGGCGACGATAAGAGGAGTCAGAAATGTTTCTTTGTCTTAAATTGATGCGCTGTTAATAATGGTGGCATGGGGGAAACGATACCGAGCCCTGGACCATATAAACCGGTTGACTGCTACAACAAGCCGTTGAAGTGACGACGCGTGTCGTTCTGGAGTAAGAGGTCGGCAACTGCCGGAGCGAGGCACAGGCCTGAGTGGCTGTGCTGGTTCATAAAGCTTCTTCCACGTGGGGCTGGGCCCGGCTCTGGACCTCTGAGTCGACTTGCAAACTTTTACTCTTTGCGCTCACCTGCTCCTCCGCGCCCGTTTTTTGTGATCTACTGCCCGCACTGTACGCTGCTTAGTATATTTGCGTAATCCTGGATCGATATGCTCTAGAAGCTACTAGCAAGACGTCGCTGCTGCTGTTCTCGTCACGATACAAAATACGATGCCAACATACCTCAAGCTCGGAGCCTAGGCCTTGTGAATGCTGGACGCAAGTCACCCCCAGGGTTTATCTGATCGAGTTTTGAGCCAACATTTCGCTCTCGCGCTGCCCTACGGGCCGTTGCTACGTCTGAAGGTCATGCGGCAATCTGATCACGGGGTCTCGGGTCCACGGAGGACGACCCAGATTGCGAATGGACCAACGCTGGTACCGTTCTGGAATTCACAGCCCTTCCGGAGGTTACGTCTCCGTACGATGTGCGCTGCCCCTTGGGCATCCGTCACGCCAGGTACGCCCATCTGTCCGTGTCTGTATTGCCGGGCAGTCCAGGGACGAGTGTTCTTCGCAAAGTTTTAAATCGCATCTGGCACGTCCACGGCGGTGCGGACCTCTCATACAGGTCATATGCGAAATTCCTTGCTCTTTTCTGATGCCTAGAGAAGCGGTGAACCCCCACATTCATCGCGCATCGTCTCGAAGTTCTGGTCTTGCGGAGTGCCCGTTCATGCCCGTTCATTATGCAGATGTTCGTCGTCGGTCGATAATCTGATGGGTTGGGCAGAGATTCATTCTGTTCTAGCGGTCGTCGGTGGCAAGCGAATTAAAGTCTAGAGCCGCCGCCGTTGATCGTCCCTGTCTGGTCCGACAGGCTTCAGAGACATTTGGCGGGATCGTCAGCGGCGTTCCGCGGGAATCGATCCTGATGTGTATGCGGTTGTGCCTGTGGTGAAGGCCTGTTCAAGTGGCCTTCCTGCGTACCTGATCTTACCAGGGCTCTTGCCATAGCACGAATCCTCTACAACGGCATACATACGTGTGTCCACAGATATAACACAATACAACATACATGTAAGGAATGTCAGGCCTCATCCCGGTCGTGGAAGCGGAATTTCTTGAGCCTTGGGCCTTCTCACGCTCTGCCAGGCTCAACATCATACGCAGATTCACGCCTTCGAAGAAGCGCTTCGGATTCCTCTCCGTGAGTTCTCCGTCGATGGGAGATGCGGTTATGGTGACGTGCATGAGAAAGCGACGGGCTCGTCCCCCGCAAAGTCAGTGTCTTCACCATCCCGCCGTCGCCTCGCGACATTCAGGGACCCGCGGAGCTGCAGAATGGAATTTCGATTTCAACTATCGAGGAAGGTCATTCAACGTGACCGCTACAAGCGATCCCAGTATAAAAACCAGCGACGCGGCAGCCCTCTGGTCCCCAGACTCGGAGCATCTCTCGCCGTTGCAACATACATAGCGTTCTCAACATGCAGGCCAAGTTCGTCGCTCTCCTTGCCTTCGTCGCTGTGGCGGCGAGTAGCCCAGTCCCGCAGATCGACCTCCCGGCACCCATTGGCCCCATCCTCTCGTCTATCCTTGGGGAACTGCCCATCCCGTCTCTCCCTGCCCTTCCCATTCCTACCGGGTTGCCGCTCATCGGGCGTGAGGCCAAGTGGGTCCCCCTGCCTCCTTTGCCCGTTATCACACTGCTGACCCTCCGATTTTGGCTGTAGGGCCGTCGCAGGTAACGCGTTCGCATCGCAGTTTCGTAAATGTCTTTCTGAAACCACTTGTAGAGGACCTTGTGGCGCGTAACCCCGATGGCATCCTCCCTACGGGCATTCTGCCCACAGGCATTTTGCCTACTGGGATCCTACCGACTGGCATTCTTCCGACAGGCATCCTCCCTACTGATATCCTCCCCACGGGTATCCTCCCCACGGACATTCTCCCCACGGACATTCTCCCAACTGGCATTATTCCTACCGGAATTCTGCCTCCCGGTATCCTCTAGACCCAAGTGAGTACTCCTCACTGCAGCCGTTACAGCGGAGCGAATCATGTAGCGGTATGTACTCATGTTACTCTTGCCACAGGCCGCGTACACTTCATCTGGGCCTCAAACACGGCTCCGGTTGAACGATATTTGGTAGGCTTGTGTGGTGCATGAAGGAAAAGAAACCTATAGTGTCTCCGTCCCGATTCTCTGTGTATGTACTAGTGGTTCTGTCCTAAGTTTGTTCTCAGTATCTGCCAGTGCGTTGTGAAATTCCCGATCATGGCCCTCGCACTAGTGACAGCGAGGTGGGCATGATTCAAACGGTTGTCGGCGGCGCCCGAAATTCCAAGCAGGTGCAAACATGGTAGTACTTGTGCAATTATTCTCCGTCACATGCAAATAAGAACACCTAACGTCGCCCGATGCGTACTCATATGATTAAGAGTAACAATATGTCGTATCCACAAAGCCCGAATGCCGGATGTCCTATAGCCGCGTATGGATTATAGTTGCACCGAATTCAAGCAGTAGGGGCGAGGGAGACACCGCGGGTAGCATTAAAATTGGTGCGCGGCTTGATTCCAATTCTGACCACTCAAATCCGTTCCAACCTCCCTAGAAAAGTTCCATCGTCGGAAATGGTGCAAGGTCGGGCTTTTGAGGTCCGAATATCTACAGCCGCGTCCCGCATCGTGAAGGTATATAATTAGGGGAACCTTGTTGTAAAGCTCATCCTATTCACTTCTCTCGTCCACCACTCGTCTTAGGCATCTGACTGGTCAGACCGCCCATCACCCCGCCATAGCCTGTACTTTCTCGCGCCGAGCACTCCCCCTTTCTGCCATCTATCCCCACAATCCACGACTACTATCATCCCTCCCACACCATACACCACCATGCCCGGTCTCGTTCAACGCCACAACGTCATCGAGGAATACGCTACGCTCATTTCGACCAACCCCTCTTCTATCCGCCGCCGTCGCAACCGCCAGCTCGAACGGGACGTGGGCGCAGGTCCCTCTACTACCCGGGCCGCACTCACGGACGAAGCAGAGGAGTGGTACGAGGCGATATGTCTACCGCTCGAGGACGTGCAGGATTTTATCCGTCGATTCCACGTGACCCAGACTTCTCGCAGGAGCGCGTGTTTGCATTCCTTGCGCCGCTAGTCGTCTTTGGCGCGCTCTTCACGGTGGTTGTCATCGCCGTGCAGCCGCATTCATTCGCGCACCGCATCCTCGAAGCGCCACACAGCCGTACGGAGGATATGCTCAAGATCGGAGGGATGCTTGCGGGCGGCATACTCCTGAGCCTTCTGGTACTGAAGTGCGCGACTTGGGGCGTCGCGGAGAGCTCATCTGTCGTACTGTCGATGGAAAGCAGGAGCACGAGGAGCCGGAAAGAGCGGGAGGGTGTGCCATCGACGAACATGGTCTTTGGTGGCATCTTCATGTAACACATTCACTAGCTTGCCCTTCAAATTAGGTGGCTTGGCTGTATTCCTAAATACATGTCCCCGTTACCGGCTATGTAGTGGGTCTGCAAGCTTCAACACCCACAATGGTCGAGTTTGCAGGGCCTACCTGCGGGACTCGTGGGGACGTCATGGCTGTTGTGAAGTCTCCAGGTTTTCCCTACTTCCCCGGGATCCTTCGATGGATCCCCACCCCTGTCGGCAACAACAACCGCCGCGGGGCCAAAACCTTTGCGCAGAGTGCGGGCTGCGTCAGAGTGGAAGTCGTAGTTGGTGCGTAACACAAAGAACGGGCATTAGCATTTATCAGTAGCCAGTGTTACGAGCACTCAGATTATCGCGCCTATTTTCGATAGATTAGCCAGATCGCGCGGCGCGCCCTTTGGGCGCGCCTCGCCTACTCGACCACCATGCACGTTGCTTACACGTTACGATACACACGACGTCCTCGCCGACACTTACATAGATACATCGCCTTCGCATGTATAGTAGTCGAACAGGTATAAGAACGTCCAACTCGAACTGGGGCAACCCAGCTTCAAGTTGGTTCATTTTCCGCGAAACTAGCGCCTCGGCGTCAGTCAGCGTAGCCGTATCATAACTCGAAGCTCAACAGCCCGGACCGCAGGGCAAAGCGGAACCCCACACCCGAATCGCAGGGTCAAGCGAATAGACTACGACATACGTACCAATAGGTAGCGCCAGGACGGGCGCGTAGACACACAGCCGTCGAACGCGTACTGCGAACTTTTGGAACTCTCGGTAAGCCCCGGATCCCACCGGGCGCGGAGTCTTCTTACCGACCTGCAAAGACCTACCCAGGCCCCTGGCGGCGGTGCACAATTGCGCGCGCGTTCGAAGGTTCCCCATACTACAAAAGCCTACGTACGCAGCTTCGCGGGGGGGTAGTGACCCCGGAAGTCCGGAGGATTGGCCGCGCTCGGACCAAACATTTTGAAGAGCGCGCGGAAGAGCAGTGATACGGGGGACCGGCCTACGGCTGCTCGGAAACGTGTTTGGAGATCTCGAAGAAGAAGCGCACGATGGACCACGAGGAGATCATACAGGAGGGATATGTCGAGCAAACCCCGCATGCGCAGGGTGGGTACGCTGAGCAAGCACCGCAGCCTGGCATGCAGGAACAGGCCCCGCAAGCACCACAGCCGGCGGTGATGCTAAGTCTATCAGCGGAGCATCTCCGAGAACTGATCGCCGGACTGGTAGCGGGACTACCGCAGCCCCAGCAGGCCCGGAGCACGCCACAGCAACCGCGAAACCGTCTCCGTATCCGCGAACCAGAGTTCTTCACTGGAGACCGCTCTAACTACCGCACGTGGAAAAGTCAGATGAAGAGGTACCTTGCAGTACACTCGCAAGCTACCGAGGACGAACTTATCACGGTGCTCATGAGCGGCATCCGAGGGGCTAACGTAGACGAATGGGTCAACGCATATGCGGGACAGCACTTCGGTGGGTCGGAAGACGAAGCAGAGGGCGAATGGGACGTCACCCTGGCCGACGTCTGGCGTGAGCTAGACCGAGCCTATGCGGATCGCGTAGGCGAGCACTTAGCACTGCAGCAGATGCGAAACCTTCGGCAGCAGGCTGGCAAAGCGAACGAGTACTTCCTGGAATACGAGCGGTTGATCTGGCAAGCGGGCCTGGAGAAAACGGACCGGATGGTCCTTGAGTATCTAAAAGATGCAATCTGCGATCATTTCCGCCGGGCTATCTACAACCGGGAAGTACTACCACAAACCTACCAAGCCTGGAAAATGGCTATCCTGAACCTCGACAGCAACTACATGCACGAGCAAGCCATAGCTCAAAACCGAAGCACTCGCACTACCACCCCACGTAATACCAACCAACCAACGCCGCGACCGACGCTACCATCAACCACACTAACCGTGCCACCAATGGTGAACATACCTGCGGGAGGGGTGCGTGCGGACGGAACCGGAGTGACATATGGCGGGGCAGGTCAGCCGATGGAGATCGACCGTGCACGGACTCGCGCCCCGGGGCTGTGTCGGATGTGCGGGAATCGGAAGTGGCAGCGCGCGCCGGGTTGCACAAACCCATGGCATGACATGCAGCCGTACTTCCGGACGGCCGCACCGCCACCCGCGGAACCAAACCAACGGATGCGAGAGATCGCCACACCCCTCAGCGATGAGCAATGGGCACAGCTGGGACGAGAGTGGGCAAGGAAGAATCCGGAAGAGTTTAGCAGGGCGGGTTTTGGGCAAAGCACGACGTGACCGCATCACGCACGGCTCCGAGTCAGGGACACAATAGGTATGCAGTGCTCGAAGTAGAGGAACCACAGGATATGGATGAAGATGCTCACGATAGTACATACAATACTGCCGAGACGGGCGTAGATACGGTTATGAATGTACATACTTTACGTGATACACAATCAACATCTTCTGGTAAGAACCATGTTGTTGTGAATCCACCACCGTCGCCGAAAAAGAAAAAAAGAAAAGAAAAAATAACGAAAATTGACAAAAAAAACCCGGATGCGGCGGGGACTATGAAGACTCCTACAGTATTTAGTATTACCCCAGAAGGACCTAAGATATTCTCTGTAGTTAGAGGTAGAGGTACACATAGACAGATGGACTTGCCACTTACATTACATATTCCGGAGGCTGAGAAGAGCGTAGACACGGTGGCATTATTGGACACGGGCAGCACAGGATCTTGCATGCATCGCGACTTCGTCAGGAGGCATGGCCTGGACGCACAAACGTTAGAACACCCTGTAGAAGTCTACAATGCCGACGGCACGGTTAACTCGGGTGGACGAATCACTCACTACGTCAACGCCACGGTCCAGATCGGAGATCACCGAGAACGGATGTCCTTCCTGGTGACCGACCTTGGCAAATCAGACATTTTCCTCGGACACGAGTGGGTCATGCATCATAACCCCCGCATCGACTGGAAGGCTAAGACCGTAGAGTTCAGTCGTTGCCCGACAACATGCGTACATGTCGTAGAGGAGGGGGAGCGTGTATTCGCACTAGAGACGGGGAGGTACCTGAGGGAGAAGAGGGAACGGGAGGAGCACCAGCGGCAAGTCCACCTACGCGCGCGAAGCACGGTTGCGATAGACATTGCAATTGAGCAACACCGTAACCGGGGAGAACGCACCTTTGAACAGCTAGTACCCGAACACTACCGTGATTTCGCAGACGTCTTCGCAGAGAGCACATTCGAGGAACTCCCGGAGCACCGCCCATACGACCATGTAATTGAGCTCACGCCGGGTGCTCAGCCGTACTGCGGAAAGCTCTATCCGATGAGCCGAGATCAGCAAGCCGCGCTAGACGAATTTCTAGAGGAAAATCTTCGCACCGGGCGCATCAGACCGTCCAAGTCACCATGGGGTGCACCATTCTTCTTCGTCAAGAAGAAAGATGGCAAACTCCGCCCAGTGCAAGACTACCGGAAATTGAATGCGCTGACGAAAAAGAACAAGTACCCACTGCCACTCATCTCCGAACTGCTAGACCGCCTGAAAGGTGCAAAGTACTTCACAAAGATGGACATACGCTGGGGGTACAATAATGTGCGCATGCGGGAAGGCGACGAGGAGAAAGCGGCCTTTCTCACCAATCGGGGGCTTTTCGAACCGCTAGTGATGTTCTTCGGCTTGTCCGGCAGTCCCGGCACGTTTCAGCTGATGATGAACGACCTGTTCCGAGATCTGGTGCTACAAGGAAAGGTGATCGTATACCTCGACGATATCTTGGTCTTCACAAAAACACGCGAAGAACATCGGAAAATCGTCAGACAGGTGCTGCAGATACTACGAGACAACAAACTCACCTGTAAGCCGGAGAAGTGCGAGTTCGAGAGCGAGGAGACCGAGTACCTGGGGCATATCATTGGGGCAGGTGCAGTAAAGATGGATCCCGCCAAGGTTGCTGGGGTCACCGAGTGGCCGGTACCGAGAACAAAGAAGGACTTACAGAGCTTTCTGGGCTTTGTGAACTTCTATCGGCGCTTCGTGGCCGGGTTTGCCAAGATTGCAACCCCGCTCCATCAGCTGACCGGTCAAACGGAGTGGACGTGGGGGGAAGCACAGCAGACTGCGTTCGAGTCGCTCAAAGAGGCCGTGACGACGGCGCCGGTATTAGCGATCCCAAACGACGACGACCCATTTCGGGTGCAATGTGACGCCTCGAACTATGCCATAGGAGCTGAATTAGCACAGAAACAGAATGGAAAATGGCGGACCATAGCCTTCCTCTCGAAAGCGCTCACCCCAGCGGAACGGAACTACCAAATCTGGGATCGCGAGTTACTGGCCGTAGTCGCTTCACTAGACGAATGGCGTCATTTTCTCATGGGGGCCCGGCAGACATTTGAGATACACTCCGATCACAAAAACCTGGGTTACTTCCGACAGCCGCAGCGGCTCAATCCCCGACAAGTACGGTGGTTAATAGAGTTACAGAACTTTGACTTTACCTTAATACACCGCCCGGGATCAACAATGGGGAAAGCAGATGGGCTGTCGCGAAGGGTCAACCATGCAGAAGGGGAGGAAGAAGCTAAGGAGACGATAATGTTGCGAGAGGAATGGTTCCGGGTGATGGTGGATGGGACGGATAGACTGCAGGAGCGGATCAGAGAGGCGAAGGAACAGGTGGACAAATCAGTGAAGAATAAGTTGACGGCAGGGAATCCGGAGTATGTGCAGGCCGAGGACGGCCTGATCTGGAGGAGGGGGAGAGTGGTAGTACCGGCGGACAAGGAGCTGCGCGGACGCGTCATTGCATCGCACCACGATTCGATCACAGCCGGCCATCCGGGCCGTGCCAAGACCCAAGAACTCATCCAGCGATCTTATTGGTGGCCCTCAATCAGGAGAGATGTCCAGACCTACGTCAAAGGCTGTGCAATATGTCAACGGACAAAAATTGATCATCAACCTCGAGCAGCTCCCCTACATCCCAGTCCGATAGCGGAATGGAGCTGGGAACACATCTCAGTAGACATGATCACCGGACTGCCGGAGTGTCAAGGGAAGAATGCAATTCTAATGATCTGTTGCATGAAGTCTAAAGACTACATCCCTATCCCATGCACGAACGAGCTCAACACGGAAGGATACACCAATCTCTTAATCAAGCACGTAGTATCGGTTCACGGGCTACCAAAACGCGTCACATCGGATCGTGGGCCGCAATTCGCAGCGCAGCTCACGGCAGATCTCTACTACAAGCTCGGGGTAGAAAGGAACCTGAGCACGGCATACCACCCGCAGACAGACGGCCAGACAGAGCGCCTGAATCAGGAGATAGAGAACTACCTACGGATCTTTGTAAACTACCGACAGTCCGACTGGGTAGGATGGCTCCCGCTAGCCGCCTACTCCTACCGCATTCGACAACACTCCGCAACGGGATTCTCGCTGTTCTACATGAACCATGGGCGGCATCCGTACACAGGAGTAGAGATGGAAGGACCGGTGAAGACGGAGTCAGTGGAACAATTTGTAGCGCGTATGAAGGAAATTCAAGAGGAAGCGACCGCCGCGATCCAGATCGCCCAGGAAGCGATGGTGCGGAATTATGACAAGCGGCGCGGTCCGGCTCGCCAGTACAGACCAGGGGATTGGGTGTATCTTGAGGCATACAACATCCGTACAGAGCGACCGACCAAAAAACTAGAAGACCGATGCTACGGACCCTTCCGAATCCTCGAAAAGGTCGGCGCAAGCGCGTACAAACTACAACTACCTAGTCGCTGGAACCGTATCCATCCGGTCTTCAACGAGATCCTGCTGCTCCCTGCACACGCGCCCGAGTTCCCGAACCAGGTACGCGACTTACCGGTGCCGGACCTAGTCGAACCAGGTCCCGAGGCCGAAGAGATCCTGGACTCCAAATACGGATCGGGCACCGTATTCTACTACGTTAAGTGGAAGAATCGGGCGCGCGCCGAAGCCACTTGGGAACCTCGGACGGATGACCTTGCACCACTCATTGCAGCCTTTCATCGGCGCTTTCCCACCGCACCACGGGCCCCGTTCATACGCATCCCCCCGCGGCCTCCGAACAGTTCAAGCGCGAGATAGCGGTAGACACTGGGCCTAGATAGAGAGAATCGCGAGGACGCGATAGTAGAAGGGGGGGTGATGTTACGAGCACTCAGATTATCGCGCCTATTTTCGATAGATTAGCCAGATCGCGCGGCGCGCCCTTTGGGCGCGCCTCGCCTACTCGACCACCATGCACGTTGCTTACACGTTACGATACACACGACGTCCTCGCCGACACTTACATAGATACATCGCCTTCGCATGTATAGTAGTCGAACAGGTATAAGAACGTCCAACTCGAACTGGGGCAACCCAGCTTCGAGTTGGTTCATTTTCCGCGAAACTAGCGCCTCGGCGTCAGTCAGCGTAGCCGTATCAGCCAGGATCAGTAGCGAGGTTTAGCTAGGATTTACCGCTCAACGTCGCTATGGACTTATTGCATCAATAGAATTTCTGAATATTTGCCGATGACCTAGAGCTAGCTTGTAATATCAACAGAAGTATTTAGGGTGTCTAATATCCCAGTATAGAAACAACCGATCGTCCTTACGCGCCCGTCGCCACTCTCACGCTCGTCCGGCATACGCTCTCAAGAGTCAACCGTCATCTTGGACCAACTCCACCACCCTTCTCCGAAAACAATGCCTTCTGTTGCTACCAAACGATCCGCACCTCGGAAGGTATGTGTCTCCGGCCTCGTAATAGTCTGTATCTCACTGTCGTGGCAGACTGCCAAGCGTTCACAGCCATATGATCGCTCCAAACGAACGAAGGCTCGCGACGCGTCCTATGTCAGCTCTCCTGTGGCTACCCCGACGCCCTGTAAAGAGATCCCTACCACTTCTCCTTCTCCAGCTTTGAACGTACCCACCGGCTCCCCAGTAACGCCCGTCCCACATACGGTTAGACTCAAACCAACTATGCGCGAGATCTGCTCCCGGGCCGTGAGGAAGAGGTTTCCGTCTTATACCCTGCGGAACGATTGGGAGCTCCTACAATTGAGCGGTGGTGCTTACAAGGGAGGCGAGTCCGGAATACGTGAGTACCTGGACCGCACCCTGGTATCCCGCGTGAAGGAGTTCGGGTCGCACGAGAGAGTGATGAGCAACGCTACTACCGTTTTGAATGAACGAGTGGAATGCACCGGGGTACGTTGATCACCGTCTACTTAGCGTTGCTACCCATCATCCCTAAATACCCTTGACTAGATGAAGCCCGATCCGGACGATCCGGACGTCTTCGTCCAAGCCCTCCCTGACAGTGATTATTCCGTCCGTCTATTTCCCGGAAGCCTCCAGAACTCCGAATACTGCCTCGACTTCGTCCACTCGCGCACGGGAGAGCCGGTTAACTCGCCTTTCAAGTTCGATCTCATTTGTGTCCCGGACCCGAACGCCCCCATTGGCTCGGGACCCGTGTACCGCATGCGACCGCTGGAATGCGCATTTGGAATCGAAGCAAACGAAATCAGGCCCGGGAGTGAGAAGTTCCTTTTCCGAGACGGCCAACATTGCGTCCTACGCCGCCCCGGCCTGCGCGACGTACGATTCACAATACCCATACGCCGACGTCCTCAAGCTGTTCTTCCCACCCCGGATGCCCATTTCTTACAGTTCCCTCAACACATTGGTTGACCATTTCTGCTCTTGTTCTCGAAGAGACACCATTGGACATTACCATTGTACCATACCCACATCCCCTCCATACGTCGTTGCTTTGTTTTACATTGTTGGCACCGCTGTCTATGTAGTTTTCACGTTTAGTTCTATTGTGTAATGATATGCATTGATTTGTTATGTATCCCATGTCGGATTCCACGGTTTCCCGCCCCATTCCACCCCCGTACGAAATTCCGTGGCCGACATACCCCCGCCGCTCGAACCCGACGTCGGCGAGTATACGTCAGCGTCCCTAGGCCGTTCGGTCTCATTACTCCCGACGCCTATTTTCTACAGTCCCCGGAGTATACTGACTAAATTCGGCTGCCCCTCATCCGCATTCTCGCCGCACCTTTGTTATATATATATCGCGCGCATGTGAATGGGCGTCTATCTATGTTTTGATTAGATTTAGCCTCCGCGTGCCATGCCCTCTGCTTCTGCCCAACCGGACGTCGCAGACAGTGTGTAAATTTTACCCTCTGTCGAAATGGATCATAATTCACCGTAATTATAGGCTGAGAAACGACAACCCCCGTACGACGCCTCACAGTGGACCAGTAAAGCAGCGAAAGTTCGCGCAAAGCACCCGAGTCAGCCAGTGCCTCCGCCGAGGCGCACACTCAAGAACAGCATGCGTTCTGTTCCTCCCATTCGGCCGCTTCTTCCCCTGATGTTTCTTCGATTCCGGCTTCAGGCCCTTGCGCTACCAGACCCATGAGATCCGTGCGCGAACTTTTTAGTCGAGTCGCCCGCAAGCAGTTCCCATCCTTCGTCCCTCGTAATGATTGGGAACTTGTTTGCCTCAGCGACGGCCATTATCATGGTGATGAGTCTGGGTTACATGAATATCTCGACGCCTCCCTGGCCGCGAGCGTGGCGGACCAAGGTTCATATGAGTGGGTCATGATTCCAGAATGCCACGAAAATGCTGGAAGAGCTTGTAGACTATACAGGGGTATGTGACGTCATTAATCCTCAATACAACACCGTGTCTGCGTGGCTACCAATAGATACTAGATGAATTAGAGTACTGGCATCTATTAGTATTCACTAGATGAGAGAACAGTGAACCTTTCAACAAGTTCAAGCGACGGCTCCGAATCGCTCAATGCTTCCCCGATCGCGAGAGTCCCTGACCTAGTACGACGGGGGTCTATAGGTGGAGTAGGACGGATGGGGGCAGCATGCGCAGTTTCCGATCTTGTAAATAGACGCATAACGCGCAAGCCTCCTCTCAATTTTGTCTGGCGTAGACCCGATCGCCTTTAATCGCACCTTGTAGTCGGCGTCATTCCTACAAGGCAGCTGCACGATCATTCTGCGATCCGCTACGGCCATTTTCGCTAGTTCCGCCCTACTCAGTTCTGGCTTTTCCGGATCGGGCTGCTCGTTTTCCAAGTAAAAATCACTGTCCGGGAACCTTTCGCAGCTATCTCGCAAATGCCTGTAGGCAGTATCTGGAAGGCGTGAAACTTTGGTGTGGCAAAACCCGCATCGCGCTCCATCATGGAGCTTCTTGATTTCGTACCGCTTGTAATCTGCTTCGCGGGAATACTTCATAGTTTCCACGCCACGGACGTAAGTGTGCGAGGACTTCCGGTGCATTCTGCAGCCGCCGCGCGGGCTGACCTTGCGTTTCGCCCGTGTTCGCTGAGTCATGGACTTGGATTTCTGAGAAACGTTGGGCGAGCGCAACCTCTCGCGCTCTGGATCTGGTTCGGGAATAAATTCATCGTCCTCGTCGTCTTCCGTACTATCGGCGTGGTCTTCCTCCGCGAAGCTAGGCGAGGTGCGGCGCTGCCCCCGGGTGCCCCTTCGCGCGCCACCCCCACTGGCACTTTCGCTTGCACGCGAAGCGGAGGGAGCGTTGAGCTGCAATATTTGCCGCGTTGCCTTGATGAAGGCCTGGCGCGATGGCCGTCTAGACGCTGACCCTATGGTTTCTCCGGTGCGGGTAGGCTCATCCTCTTCTACAGGGTTTGACCTACCCCCGAATTCGGTAGTGGCGGAAGTCGTGTCATGGTCGCCGGAGGCTAAGTGTCGCACCGCAAGCTGGCGCCCTTTCCTGTCTATCAGTCGAGGCTGCGCTGAATTAGAAGAACCTAATGGAGCGCGCCGGGTGTTAGGGGGTTGACCCATACGCTCCGTGGCGCGCGAGACGCGAGGTGTCACATCTTGCGGAGATTCTCCAAGAAAAACGGACATGCTCGACGCCGGATCGAGGGGTGGTGAGTCCACGGTAGCTAGTAACAGCTCATCGACTGAGTCAATAGATGAGCGTCGAACATGATTGTGTGTTGTGTCCACTGTCGTCACGTCTAAGCCGCACGCCACACATGATATTACGATGATTATCACTGGCCCTAACGAGGATAAAGACGTACCAAGCTCTCTCATGTGCGAAGACCTCTTCACGGGGGCCTGAAGTCCGAGAGGCGTTGACAGTGCTTGGGCTCCCTGATCTGGGGGTGTGGCAACCGCGTCAACGGCCGAGGGTCTCACCTTTTGGGAAAGATCCGTACGTCTGTGTGGTGGGCGCATGCTCGGATACCGACCGCGCGTGCGCGACGGGTAACTTGTAGAACCGACGGGAAAGTCTACGCGTCCGGGGTGTTGTGTGTCGAGGCTGTCATCCGTCTTATCTTCTGGCCCAACAAGCTTCACACTCCCCGGCGAGTGTATCTGCTTGCGTCTTCGCCGAGCAGAGGATGTCCAACGCCGCTTATTCCCTGTGGGTGTCTCTATAGCATCATCGCCAGCATCGTGCTGAGTAGCATATGCCAAAGAACTTGAAAGCCCGCCATAGGCGGGGCCCGAATGTTCTTGAAAGGGTTGGAGACTACTCCCCATTGTGAGGGTAGGGGCCACACAAAGGTCACCGTAATCATCGTTTACGGGAGGAAGGTCACTGCGTACGGAGGCAGGCGTGCCTTCTGGGTAGAGACCGAACGGTGGATAAAGTAGTTCTGAGTGAGGGATATACGCATTGTGAATATCCTGTGGCTACGAAGCGTTAGATGCTGCTATTAAATGCAACGTGCGTGGGTGCTCAGTACCATGGGTGTCACAATGTGGGTATCGGGGCTTCTCCCGGCATAAGTTGGAGGGACAAGATTGTCTTCCCCAGAACACTGAGAGTAGTCGAGGAATTGGTACAGTTCGGACATGCCAGAGTGACGCGCGCAGATAGTAACTGTAGGGCGACGCGGATTCACTTATGGTTGTGGTGGCGGACACGCGTGGCGGGCTTCGTTTTATAGGCACACTCGTCGTTGCTAAGCTACCGGCAGGTGACAAGTGTAACTTGAGGCCGACACCATTGTGAGTGGTGAATCGGCTGTGCTGTGCCACGTACCTACATACTTAGATTCATCAGTGCTCACCATCTGAAGAGGTTTCAATAAAGTGGAACAACACGAGAGGCGAAACAACCCACACAAATACCGCTAGTAGTGGCCGGTCTCATCCAGGCCCTTGGTACAATTTTCACAGCTTATGCGGGAGTGAAACAGCTGTATTAAGGCGCATTCAAAATCAAATGGAGATGGTACACGAAACAAACGTACTTCCTTCGAGCCTTCCCTGCGGTTTCATGCAGTATCTCACCAAATCCGAGTCCTTGAATGATGAGAGTAAGTAGTCGCCACAATCGCACGTTTACGCATCATATATCTGCGTCAGGTTCCACAAAACAGGGAATACACATGTAGGCGATGATATAGGTGGCGGCGACGTCCTCTTAGACTGGCACGGATACTATGAAGCTCCACGACAACTTCCTTAGAATTGGGCGCATACATACCGTCTCCGCCTGGGACCCTCAGTATAATCGGTTGGGATAAGAGACGAAGGCACCACTACAGTGCCGGGATGACAAGAATTATAACAAACGACTCGTTGTCAAGTGAGTCCAGCTGAGCAAAAACGTGTGGTTGTCGCATGCATGTGAGGATGAACCAGCAAACCAAGGACAGGCGCCCGGTGGCCTCCGCCACGCAAGCGGCGTTTCTGATAGAGGCTCTACTAGTAGTAGTACTGGTCGGACTCTGGCTCTGACATGGGTACGTACAACCTGAGATCTACTTCCGTGTCGGTTTCGAGTGATCCTCGACGATTCTATGATATATCAAGGGAAAGCCAAAGCGTTGTCACCAGCAATGTGGGCGCCGGTAATTTATGAGGGTGCCCATGTGGCGTAGATTCCGTAGGTGTAAACAGAATACAGCAGGTGAAGGACGAACCGCCTGCACCTTACATCCTGCAAATTTCTAAAACCCATTCGTTCTGTTAGCTTTCGCAATTGCACTAGTACTTGTCATCCCTGCAGAGCACCTTCTGCATGTTGCGCGACCTTCAAGTGGTGTTTCCCCTATTGGAGGTGCGACTTGAGGTGCCGGCTACACCTGAATCGACGGCAGTGGGCCGCACCCTCCGAGGTGAATCAGTCGTTCTGTGGTACGCTGGGAGGGCAGTACTTGTTGACGACTCATTCATAAAGCGACCGATCGGGTCTTGGCTTGGGGGGCTGCCGAAATGGCCCGAGGTATTCATTGTCGTGGTATTATCGTAGACAGCCTCGGGACGAGGTGCTAGGCGTGTTTCCCGTCGAGACGACACGATTCTGCTCTCGCTGGGGAACTGCGTGTGCGGATGTTAGGTCGTCACTGGCGTTATTTGGGACTTGGCACTCGTCTCACCTGAGATGGTTGTTCCATAACGGGCGGAAGACGAGGAGGCTGTGTGACGCATGCAGCAGATGATGGCGGGGTGGGTAGCATCGTCCTTGAAGGGCTGGGACGGCCATCAAAGTGATAGATTTGTCCACTGTGGTGCTGGAGGGGGTAGCTGCAATTCGGTATACAAACACCACGGTCGCGTACACGCGGAGATTGCTGGACGGCAACGGTATTGAGTTCCGAAGTTCGTCCCATAGACAGTGGAGGCTGGGCGTTGAACACGTCTCCTTCCCAAAGCCCGCTTGGTTCGACGACTTCGCTTCGCGCCTGGTAGTACACAGGTCGTAGGCGATACGAGGGTTCCCCTGCCGCAAATTCGATGTCTTGGGGGGCTGCTCTGTGCGAATGTGGCATGTCTAGGGAAGGGGATCGCCCATGTCAGTTAAGGGGTAACCTTGATAGGACGTGCCCACGCACCCCTTTGGAGAGACGCAAGAGCCCCTTGCTGGCGACGCATCCCTTCGGGCTCGAAGTAGTCCACGGACATATACGGATTAGCCCTCGATGTCGGGTGCCATACTTCCCGTGCACGAACAACCTCGCCATGCTGTGGTGGCGTTCGTGGAACATATTGTCTACCGGCGCTGTCATACGCCATCGTTCCCGCGATCCGCCTTCTTTTATCCTGAAGGGGCTCTCCATGATAGTCGCGCTGCCGCTTGAGTACTGGGCCCATGTCCAAAGGGGGTGGCGCACCTCCACGTGCGCTTAGTGAAGTGGACGCAATAGCGGGACCCGGATCGAACCCCTCATCCGAAACCCCATAGCGAGGTCCTCTTCTGAATGTATTCTGCAGCTCTTGAATCGTTTTAGGATCAGCGGAGACATGGAAATGGTAGCTGGTATTGTATGTGTAATGGTTGTGCGTAGTTGCGGAGGGGACGGAATTCTGTGCCCGAGGCGTACAGTCCTCATCGACGGCTTGCGTTTGGGTGGGCGGGTTAGTCAAGTCGTCATTCGTCTGCAGGTATTAAGAGAGCATGAGGCACGCCGGGATAACGCAATGAAATAAATTGTGCTTGCCGTGGCGCCTGCTCCCCGCACAGGGACAAGAGGAGATGAACCGTGCTCGTTCTGGTCATCGTCGCGCTCGGCGGTTTCATTCATACGCGTATGCGAAGGCTCGCCATAAGATGCTTGGTTAGGGGAGAGCTCCTGGCGCCTGGTCGAGTTGTCCCGTCTGGTCATGCTGGACGAGAGCTTGGTGTGCGGCGGATGGAGGAAGTAAATATGTAGGGATCCGAAGATCATTACGCCCCATCCGTTTTCGAAACGGTGGCTGCGTGACAGTGGCACCGGCGGCGGAGCCGTGGGATGAAAATAGCGATGGGCGGAACAGGAAGAATCGGGCGTACGGGACTAGCGCGAGCTCCATGATGAGGCCACGCTTACACCCACAGCGGAACGTGTCACCCGTTCACAACAGATTACACAATCAATTCCTCTAGTAGGACCGATAAATTAGGGTTATTCACGCAATACTGGTGGGCGCCATTAGCTCCGGTCTGTGGATACCGTGCGGCGTTACGCACTCACCATTATGACAATATGACAATATAGACGCGGTACCGCAATTCTAAATGTGAAATCCCAGGCGGAATGTGCTCGCCATTACATCCTGCACGCCTTCTTGCAAGCCGACGTTGTTATGCGCACCCCAGAAGGCTTCCACATACACCACCTTGCCAGCACTGCCATCGAATTCCTCGATAGACCCTAGAGTAGGGACGTCGACCCTCCTAACGAGCTTGCTCCGAGCCGTGTGGCGCTGCTTTTGCACCTCGATGTAGACGGCGTAGTCATCCGATTGCATTATCTGATCGGGCGTCGAGGGGAAAGAGACGGGGGACGTCGGTAGATGGGGGTCGAGCAGGACGTCGAGTAGGGTACGGGAATGCGAGTGTGGAATATCCATATCGTTCTGGCTGTGAGCTATCAGTAACGGCACGTTGATATCTTGAATGACGGAAAGGGTATCGAACTCGTGCTTTACGAGCTTTTTGATGAGCTCTGCAACGCGAGGCAATGCGTGAGCGGACTTGTTTGGATAAGATGACGCATCGTATACGTACTCCGCCCAAGAGCGAAACTTTGGAGAGGCTGTAGCAACGGGAAACCCCCGAGGTCGTAAGTTTCCACTACCGAGGCGAGGCTAGTGAAAGGCGCGAGTAGCGCTACGCCCCGCGCCTTCACCCCCTCACGGGCGAGCCACGTAGCGAGGGCCGAAGTAACGCCAGTCCCCAGACTGTGTCCGACAAGGACGATATCCTCAGGCTTCGCGCCATGTTCGACCACCCAGCGCCACGCGGTCCTTGCGTCTTCAGCGAGCCCAGAAGTCGATGGAATGCCGGAGCTATCGCCGAAACCTCGATAGTCGATCGCAAGAACGTTCGCCTTGAGTCGGGAAGTATATGATGAATAATGTTGTACACGCATGTGGGCCGCACGCGTGGCAGCATTCCCGTGGAAATAGAGCACAGTAGGGTATGCTCGTAAGGCCTCCTGGACGGTCTCTATGGAAGGTTGCACCAGCGCAACGGGCGAGGAAATGCGAAGAGACTGATAAGCCGGCTCCGAGAGGACGAACCAGGCACCTATGGTTACGTTGTCGGACGTGGTGAGCTTGAGGTTCAAAGTCTTCCCTGCTACAGTAGGGCCATGGAGCGTTCGCCAGTAGCTCTGATTGCATATATCGAGGTGGAAGACGTACGTGCAAGCCCATATTTCTCCGGTAAATCGAACTTCGCGCCCCATGGTACCCTTATAGCGTGTTGGTATATGGCGCTGGAAGGTGGTTAGCACGGATATTTTCAGATCACCATGTCAGAGGCAAGGAACGGACTAAGCTCACTGTCGCTGGAAGAACGGGGTCGCGAGCAGCCCTATGAGGCACGCATAGATGAAGGAGCTAAAGTATGCAAACTTATGTAATCTAGCCAGAAGGCCGCCGTTGCCGAGAACAATCGAACGTTGACTGCTTCCAGCCATGGTGGCCGTCGTGGCTAACAGCGAGCTCGTTGCGGACGTCGCCAGGCGGGCGATGACCAGGCCTGGGCGAGGCCGCCCTACGGCAGCCACAGCGCGTAATCGGTCGAGCGCCAAACTTGGGCGCTCCGACGGCGGGAGAGAGAACGTTCGGATGCTGCCTTTTGGCTCTCTCTCGTCGACCACGACGACGGCGACAGCGAGGCTCGCTCCCGTTTCATCCACATGTTGTTTTCAATTTCATGAGCAGTTTTTTGAAGTAGGCTAGGAGGTATGTTTTATCGTTCTATAAGTGTGTCAACTAGGAATGAAAATCAACGTTGGAATCCTCAGCGATATACCCCTACTTTTAAACCCTTCGCCCGGGCTCAGCCACCCGCACAGGGCAGGCGTATTATACGCACTTATACCTAACCCGCTAAAAATCACGAACCACGACGATTTTCGAAGAAAACTCCGCAATGCCTTCAGAAGATGCCGCCGTCACACCAGCATCTACCTCGAGATCTCCCTCCACCACGCTATACAGAAAGGAGAGGACCTTCCCGTCGTGGGTACCAACGTTCATAGGACACGGTATCACTCGAGATATCAAAGCCCGCGCTCCGTACTACGCGAGCGACTGGACCGACGCTTGGAATTACAGGGTTGTTCCCGCCGTAGTGCTCATATTCTTCGCCAAGTAAGTATATCGAGCCTCACTCTCACCCATTTTTAGTCCGCTCATGGAATTTGTGCAGCGTTCTTCCGGGAATAGCCTTTTCTCTGGACCTCATAGAAACAACACAGCAGTATGGTGTTTCTGAAGTTCTCCTGTCATCCTTCATGGCTGCCTTCATATTCTCCGTCTTCGGTGCCCAACCCCTTTGCATAGCCGGCGTTACTGGACCTATCACAGTCCTAAACAAGACGATATTTGACATTATCGAGCGCCAGCCCGATGCGCCAAATTATCTCCAGTTCGTGGGCTGGGTCTACATGTGGGGTGCCATCCTGCATTGGATCACCGCCGCCCTCAATTGTGAGTCGTGAATTTGCCACCAATATGTCTCGATAAGCTCATAGGTGAATAGGGTGTAACTTTCTGCAATACGTCACCTTGTTTTCGTGCGATACCTTTGGTTTCTACGTGTCGTGGGTGTATCTACAGTACGGCGTCCAAGTGATCACTCGTCAGTTCCCTTCCGGCGGGGAATCGTCGTCCTCGGAGCCCTCATCGAACTCCCCCACGGCGACGCTTGACGGCGCCTTCGTGGGCATTATACTCGCACTCCTTATGACCGTCACGTCGTTCCTCTTCCGCACCCTCTCCCAGTCGGCGTACTTCCACAGACATGTCCGCCGCTTCCTCGCTGACTACGGTATGCCTATCTCATTAATCGCCTGTTCGGCGGTGGCGTACTGGGGACGTTTCAACTCCGCCAATCCCACCACGCTGCCGACAGGCCACGCATTTATGCCTGCCGGCGATCGGCCGTGGCTCGTGAGATTTTGGGAGCTTGACGGCAAGTGGGTTGGCATTGCCTTCCCTTTCGGCTTCGCACTTTGGGTCCTGTTCTTCTTCGATCATAATGTTTCGGTACGTCATGTTCAATGCGCATATATCCGGTTTTCGCTTCTTCTGACCGCCTCTGCGTAGTCATTGATGGCGCAAGGCACTGAGTTTCCTCTGCGTAAACCCCCCGGGTTCCACTATGATTTCTTCCTGCTTGGAGTAACCACGTTCATTGCGGGCCTACTCGGAATCCCAGCGCCCAACGGCCTTATTCCTCAGGCGCCGATTCACACCACGTCATTACTTGTCATGGGCCCCCTGAAGAAGATCGACGAAGAAGGGGGCCCTCGGGAAGAGGATTTGCGTGGTTCACGTACTTCGGCTTCTTCGAAGGACGAAAAACGCAAGGTTCCTGTGGAACGACGAGGAGGGGACGATCAGGCCAAGAGAAACATCATACGCACCCGATCGCGTATACATGATTCCCGTTCGGACGAGATGCTAGAACCTGACTCGACCCAGGCTCGGGACGGCGAGGGTGGCGTGCGCCGACATGAGGTGCCCGTCGCTGTTGTGGAACAGCGTGTATCAAACCTTGCACAAGGTTCCCTCTGCCTTGTTCTTCTCACCGGGCCGTTCCTGCATGTGTTAAATCTAATCCCCAGAGGAGTCCTCGCCGGATTGTTGTAAGTTATAGCGACTTCCACGATCGAGCCCGTGCTAACATGGAGTGTAGTTGGTACATGGGGGTGGACGCCCTACAGGGAAATGGGATAACCCGCAAGATCCTGTACTTTTTCAAGGATGACGCGCTCACGCCTGCCGACGAGCCACTGAGGCAGGTGCGCAAGTCCCGCATTTTACTCTTCATTGGCGTGCAGTTAGTCGGATTTGGCGCAACAATGGCCATTACGCAAACCATCGGTGCGCCCGCTGTTGTGTCCTGAGTTCTGGCGGATCTTGATGCACGTACACTTTCAGCCGCTATCGGTTTCCCCGTCATCATCTTCCTCCTGGTGCCTACAAGGATGTGGTTAGTCCCTCGACTTCCGTTCACACCGGAGGAGCTCGCGATACTGGATGGGCCGACGGCATCACCTTTTGTGAGTCATACGTTGTACGTAGAATCCACTGGCTGCAAGCTAACGCGTTGTCGTAGACGATGGAGTCAGTAGGAGGATCAATGTAGTCACACAAACATCATGTGTGTATCCCCTGCTCGATGTGAAGCTGCGTTGTGGTTTGTAGAAACCCTATTCCTGTTCCGCTTGTTCTGAAGTTCTTCCCGTGTGGTGTGAGTATTGCAACATATCGTTGCTCTGGTTCGAGTGACTCTGGACAGGCCTTGACCAGGCCGCCGCGGGACGCCGGGTGGCCCCGATTCTCAGAACGTGGTCAGTGGCGGTGCACGTAGTTCTCACTGCGCCGTTGCTCGGTCTTCCTCCATCCTCTCCCTGACTCTTTCTTTAATCTTCTATGACTCACGAACGGAGAGCAGTCGACTCCCAGACATTCACCAGACGGCGGCTCCTGTGCATATATTCCCATCTCCTTGACGGCGTTTCGAAATAGATGGCTATACTTGCCGTTTGCGGGCACAGAAGATTGCGCCATATCGCCACTCCTTCAGGCAATCGCTCCTTGATGTACTTCTCCGTCTGGAACCCAATGCTTACTGTATGGGATCGTATAAGTATGTCGTCAGTCAGCTGCTCGCAGCGCGATTGTGAGGCTACTTTGCGTCGCTCGACTGGGTCGACCTCCCGCCACCCCGCTCACCGTCTTCCTCTTGGGGCATGATGTCGCGTCTGGCTTGTCTTGCTGTGCTTTTGTTACCCGCTATGGTTCTCGGACAAGGCCCCTCTAACAATCATGACCAGGCGGTCTTTGCGCCTGACACTCTGTCGGCTCGGCCGTCCAAATCTATCGCTATAGTCGGCGCCGGGAGCGGTGGTATCGCGATCCTCAAGACGATCTTCGACCTACCCCAGGAGGTACGGCAAGATTGGGAAGTTGTCCTCTATGACCAGCGTCGGGACGTTGGTGGCCTATGGCTAGAAGACCTCCCGGGCCCCCTCCCGCACCCTCCAGCGCTGCCGGAGTCACCTGTCTACCCGCTCCTGCGTACGAACACTCCGCACCCAACGATGACCTACCCAAACTTCACGTATCCGCCCTTTACGCCGCTCTTCCCCGGGCACAAATTCGTGCAAAAGTACCACTACGACTACGCGAAGCACCACGGGCTTCTGTCACACGTCCATCTTCATCACCGTGTGGCTTCCGCAAACTGGGAAGGAAACGCGCAGAGCGGGAAGTGGGATGTCGAGGTGCATCAATTGGATCCTGAAAACCACCGTGGAGAGCCTCTAAGCGTTATAAGGAAGTCTTTTGACCACCTCATAGTCGCAAACGGGCACAACCACTACCCGCATGTGCCTCAGTGGGAGGGGACAGAGGGATGGCTTGCGAACACTCCGAAGGGGACGCCCAAACGCGAGATAATCCACTCGATATACTATCGCCTCCCGGAGAAGTACACGAACCGCACAGTCGTTATTGTCGGCGCCGGCGCGAGCGGCCGCGACGCATCTCTCCAAGTCGGCAAGTTCGCGCGCGTAGCGTACCAGTCACTGACCCCGAACACGGAACCCACCCCTGGCGCGAACGTCGTCCCGAAGCCACGCATCTCGCACTTTACAAACGACTCGGTCGTCTTTGAGGATGGCACCTCGCTCGCGGACGTCGACTCGCTCATCCTCGGCACGGGGTACGAGTTCCGCGTGCCGCTCCTCAGCAAGTCCGACGCCCCCGTGCTTGCCGTCGACCCTGACACCACACTCAACTCGACGACCGCGCCGACGCTCGTTAGCAATCTCCGGTACATCTTCCCCTTGTACCGACACATCTTTAGCCTTGCGCCGGGTTTGCCCACCACCGCGCTCGCATTTATCGGGCTCCCCGTGCTCGTCGCGAACTGCCCGTCCGACATCGCGCAGAGCCTACTCGTTGCGCACGCGCTCGCGGACCCGTCGATCCTCCCTAGCCGTGCCGACGCGCTCGCGGACCTCGTCGCGCGCGAGGAGACGCTGCGGGGCGAGGGCCTGGACCCATACTACGTCGGGCACCGGCTCATTTCGCCTTCAGAGACGGACCACGACTACCAGGACTCGCTTGTCGAGTATCTGAAGGACGTCGGCGCGTTGCCGAAGAACACTCCCAAGTTCGTCGAGGACTGGCGGCGCCTCGGGCGCGCACAATCGCGCCTGCTCGGCCGCGGCTGGGAGCGCGCGGTGCAGCTTGGGCAGGACCGCGAGTGGCTGGATGGGGTTGAGACCGAGGCACAGTGGGCAGACCTGTTAACGCGCCTCGCGGAGTGGCAGCAGGCGTATGAGAAGGAACACGGGATCCCGACCGAGGAATTGGTCTCTTACGAGTAGAATGGCTAGGTGTGTCGTAGGACGGTCGACGGATGTACACAGGCTCTCACGCTTCTAGGACGAACCAATCGTGGTAGACTAGTTAGTGTACAGTACAATTCATCTAAGTAAGCGGACGTGGACGTATGCTAGTAAACAGCACGGCGTGATTGATGGCGTGAGTCCATCAAGTATGGCGTATGAGTATATATACCGTTGCAGCGTATTCGGCCCTGGGGCCGTCCCTTCCAGCATGTCTTTCCCGGTCTAACTCCATCCCAACATCTATGCGTTGCCAACGCTAGCCAGTACCACAATTCTCTCCCTTCCGACCTTGCTGGTGTCACCTCGCGGCGAGGATAACGATGAAAACCACGATTATGACCACAACGAGCACAAAGGACAACATGCCAGTGCTGATGCGTGCGACAGGGTATACTCCACGGATCAAGGCATCTTGGATGAGGAAGTAACGCATGACCCCGACACCGAGGGTGACCATCCCCAGTGCGATCATCACCGCGCCCAGCGGCCGCGCAAAACGCTGCATGTGCAGGTCGGTCTCCGCGGACAACGTAAACAGCTGCACGAGCGCTGGACGTCTATGCGTGAGCCTGTCATTCTGGTCCCTGAGGGTGAAAGGGGCGCACCGACACCCGTCGACGCGATGGTCAAACTCGTGCGCGCATACGCGAGGAACGTTCGCTCCGACGCCAGGTGGTCGCGTGCGACGCTCCCTGAGTTCTCGAGTGTGAGGTAGAGCTTCCACTCCTCGAGGAGTCTGCGCCATCGCGGCAGCCCAGTGTTCGTGCTCGTCCTCCTCAGCCTCCCCTCGTTGTCCCTCTCTGGCGATGCCGAACACTCTCCCCTGTCCCGCGCTTCCCGGCATATCGCGCCCTCCTTCCCGCTGTCCTGTGATGGCTCACGTCCCTCCGGTGGAGGTGTCCTGAGGTCCTGGCGAGACGGTGGTGGGGACACGGGCAAGTCTGGGGTGGCGGCCGGGGGCGGTCTCGTCGTTACCGTAGGCGGCTCGAGGTGCGACATCGTAGTGGGAGAAAAGGTGTAGTGGACGAAATCGAAGCCGGGAGCAGACAGTCGGGCGCTGTGAGTGAATTCCGAATTTTCTATGCGGGAGGCGGGCAACGGCAAGTCACTTGAGCGGCCCTCGCCGTCTATCGTTTGACGTCATGAAGCAGCAGGTTACAGAGCGGAGGGCCGAAAAGCGAGGGTGAGTGCCCTTGTTGTATATCCAAGTCTGTCCGATGTAGTGGAGGTACGGGACAGATGCTGCGTACAACGCGTTGTCGAGAGAGCTTAGAACTTTTGAGAAAATGAGTAGTCTGGGCTCGTGTGATCTGAGCGCTTCCATGCTTATCCGGAATGTATATAATGCTGGTACTATGCTCATAGACGTCTGGGTATAGGCTCATCTTTCATGGGTTACGACAATGGACATTCGACGGACATTCTATTCAATATTATGCGGCATACAAGTGAGCCCAGTTTACAGCCGCTTCTTGACGTTCAACACCAACCACGAATTCCGAGTGAGCATTTCGCTGCGGTCGGACGTCGGACCGGAGTCCGGAACCCACCCGGACTCTCGACGAGATCTCACAACAGACTCAGTTTGAACTCATTGGTTGAGATAGTGTAAGATTCAGAGGCTACTACTGTCCGTGAAAAAGGAATGGGGTTCGCCGTTTGTTCAAGAACTAAGTGCTAGTTTTCTCCGCATGAACAGGGCCCGTCTGACTTGAGGCGAGACTAATACGTACAGGACGGATTATCGATGTCCTTGCCGCATTGGTAGGGACCTTGAGGATCAAGACGCATTTCTGTGGACCTATGGGCTTCCGCGATCTGCATAGCTATTGCAACATGTCCTACGAGGTCTGCGTGTACAGGTGTAGGGAGGTAATAGGAAGGTCGACGTGCGCCCAAGCCAACGTGTAACTGCCGAATCTGTGTCAGTTATCCGCGTTAATCCCAATCTAGCTTCGAGACACACCTTCATGTTCGCAGAAGAATGACCACAAACACGGCGACGACCATGGCAAGCACCCCGAACGACAGCAAAGTCGTCGTGACGCGAGCAACAGGATATACTCCACGCACCAATGCCTCCTGGACGAGGAAGTACCGCACGACGCCAACCCCCAGGGTGTACAGGCCGATGGCAATCATCACTGCACCGAGGGGTCGCGCAAATCTATTCAAGTCTTCCCTGTGTGCCGTGGCCGCAGACAAAGAGAACAGCTGTACAAGCGCTGCGAATATACCCAGCGAAATATAGGTGAGTGGATCCGTCCTATTCTTTCTAAAAGCGTTCTGACGTACCTACGCCCGCAGAGGACATAGTTAGACTTGTCCGCACATACGCAAGGAACGTTCGCTCCGATGCGAGGTGGTCTCGTGCAACACTCCCCGAGTTCTCCAGCATGAGCAAAAGCTTCCACTCCTTCACCACCCTCCGCCAGATCGATTCCCGGGGCTCTTCGGGCTTTACGTGCTCCTGGGGCTGCAGCTCATCACTGTCGTCGGTGAAGACAGAGGAGAAGCGCTCTCCGTCGCTATACGTTGGTCGGCATGCCCCTGTGTGATTCCCCCTGCTATTCGAAGGATCTTGAAAGGGGTTCTCCGGTGCTTCGGACTCCAGGCGAGAGTGCGAGGCCTCGCGGGATGGCGGGGGTGAGGGGGGTGACTGAGGTGTCTCGAGCGCGGGGGTCTTCGTCACAACGGTGGGTGACTCGAGCGACGGCCTTGTCATGAGAGGAACAATACGACCAGCGGGAAAGGTAGCGCAGGCATGGCGCAGCGCGATAGCGTTCGCGCTTCAAGAAGCTGGTGTGCGCGAGCCACCGCGTATTCGCAAATTGATGCACGCCTCCGGTACGCTGGATCACGCAATTGCGGGTTCGGTGAGCGTCATGTTAGTGAGGCACCATAGGGCCAAGAGGTCGCGCCAAGCGTCCGCACCGACGTCCGCGCATGTATCTAGAACGGCGGGCAGAAGGTGGCGTTGGCGGCCACACTGTAGAGGCCCTTTGAGAAAAGTCCGCGCGTGGGTCTTTGGTTTTCTCGTGGGTATGGTGGGTGAAATAAACGCGCAGCAGATGCGTGGGCTCCTTCTGCCTCAAGAGTCACCGCTTTCATGTGCAAACCTACCGAACATAACGCCGAAGCGATGTGTCCTCGGCCGTGCATAGACTCCGAAGAGAGTGGAGGAAAGGAAAGCTAAACGTCGACGCAGGAACGGTCATCCCGACGCAAGACCTCCGACCTGAGCCGCGGAAAGGCGGGCCGGTTCGAAGGCTTGTTTCTCGATCACGTGGTCATACGCGCTGTGGCGCGAAGCGCGCAGTTCAAAACCGAACCTCGCGTTCGCCGCGTTTCTCGTCTTGCACGTCGACCCCTTCGCCGCTTTGACACCCCTACCTTTTCTCAAGTCGACCTCAAGCAATAGCGACACCTGCAATGGCTTCTGTAGGCCAGATCACCCGTCAAATCTCTGCGCTCGAAATATCCTCCAAGCCTAACACGACTCGCACGACGACAACCGCAACGAAACACCAGAAGCAGCCCAGCCAGGGCAATGTCTCGAAACTACTCTCGAAATACGCCGCGCCAAACCCATTCCCTTCATCTAATAGCCTCCAAAAGGCAGCATCTACGCACTCACTAGCCAGCAAGCAAGACGCATCACGACCACCCTCGCCCACGAGGCAAGCCACACAATCAAAGCAGCCCACCATAGACATCGGACGGTACGACGGCGGCTTCGAAATTGAGAATGAAACGCGGGGCGAGAAGGTTACCGGCCAGGCTGCGGAGGATCTTGCACTAGATTCTAGTGTTGCAGGGTAAGTTTGCGGTGGCGCACTTGGCGTTGCTGTTGCTAAATATTCCCTCAGTTACCTGCCTACACGGGAGTGGCACCTCACCGACTTCGACATTGGGCGGCCACTGGGCAAGGGCAAGTTCGGCCGTGTATACATGGTCCGGACCAAGACCGAACCTCACTACATCCTCGCCCTCAAATGTCTCTACAAGTCCGAGATTGTCCAGTCGCGTGTTGAGAAGCAGATCCGGCGCGAGATTGAGATCCAACAGAACCTGCGACACCCTCACGTTCTTCGGCTGTATGGCTACTTCCACGACGAGAAGCGCATCTTCCTCATGCTCGAGTTCGCGGGCAAGGGTGAACTGTACAAACAACTCACCAAGTACGGCTCCTTCTCGGAGAAGCGAAGTTCGCGTTACATCGACCAGATGGCGGACGCACTCATGTACCTTCATGCGAAACATGTCATCCATCGCGACATCAAGCCCGAGAACCTACTTCTTGGCATTAACGGCGAACTCAAGATCGGTGACTTCGGTTGGAGCGTTCACGCGCCAGGCAACCGTCGGAAGACCCTTTGCGGCACCTTGGACTATCTCCCGCCGGAGATGGTGGAGGGACGGGAGCACTCGGAGAAGGTCGACTACTGGGCTTTGGGCGTACTTACGTACGAATTCATATGTGGTGCACCACCGTTTGAGGACCTTAGTGGCTATAATGGTGGGTAATGTTGGTCTTACATGCGGACGTATGCTAACGTCTAAATAGCTACCTATAAACGCATTGCTCGGGTTGACCTCAAGATCCCCTCCAAGGTCTCTCCTGAGGCACGCGACCTCATCACAAGGGTCAGCGAAGGCCATGTTCGTCTGACAGATTGGGATACTGACATTTTGCCTGCCTTAGCTACTCCAATATGATCCCGAGAAACGGCTGCCGCTTAGCGAAGTGCGCAAACACCCTTGGATAGTCAAGTACAGGTCGAAGGGTCACTCTACTTTTGGGCCTGCATGACAGCGTCCCCATTTGATCCCGCTATCTACGCCGCTTTCGCATCTGGACCGTGCACGCCGCTCAGCTCATGCCTGTATCTACTCTGTACTACAGTGGACTATGTTTTATACGCATTGCGACACCTTTGCTCATCTGTTACCGTCTAACTTGAACTTCCCATGAGACAATTGCTTCCAAAGGGCATTGGTGCCGGCTTGTTAATACGAGAGAATCTCATGAGTGAAATTGTGTGCTAGGTTGGTTCAACGTTGGGTTGCAGCAGTCGCCTCTTTTCCGGGTCGGCGCGCCATGGGATCGAGATTCGCGACTTCCGAGCCGCTGGCCAACCGTTCTCGGGAGATTACGCACGAGTTCTGGCGCCGATTGCGGGAGTCAATCGCGTCCTGCCGGAGATACATCGGAGGTTGTACATCTTCAAACACCGCCATTAGGCCGTATTTGCCCGGTCAACGTTTCCGACGACGACGAATACTTCATTCTCCACGACCTCGATGGTGACAAGCACACTCTCGGCCTCGCTTGGGCGTACTCTTCGGAGCGCAGCGCGCTACCCTGTGCGTCGGTTTGTTTGCTCTGACCGCGACTAAGAAGACTGCTGACGGAATACCCCACAGCGCCGTCCATTGCGGACATTCGCGACTGCAGTCAACGTCCCCCACCCCCAACTGCAGACAACGACCCTGCCCAATGGCCTGACGGTAGCGACTGAGTCCCATCCTCACGCACAGACGGCGACGGTGGGTGTGTGGATTGACGCGGGGTCGAGGGCGGAGACGGATGCCACGAACGGCACGGCGCACTTCCTCGAGCATATGGCGTTCAAGGGCACCAACCGCCGCACCCAGCACCAGCTCGAGCTCTCCGTGGAGTCCCTCGGTGCGCACTTGAACGCGTACACGTCGCGCGAGCAGACCGTGTACTACGCCAAGTGCTTCTCCAAGGACGTTAACACCAGCGTCGACATCATCAGCGACATTCTCCAGAACTCGACGCTCGACGCCGCGGCGATTGAGCGGGAGCGGGACGTCATCCTGCGCGAGCAGCAGGAGGTTGACAAGCAGATGGAGGAGGTTGTGTTCGACCACTTGCACTCGGTCGCCTTCCAGGGTGCGTGACGTTTACACCCTCTTGCCTCTCTTTGCCCTGCTGACCTGACGCAGGCCAGCCCCTCGGACGCACTATCCTCGGCCCCAAGGCCAACATCCTCTCTATCAAGCGTGACGACCTCACCTCGTACATCAAGACGAATTACACTGCCGACCGCATGGTCCTTGTTGGCACTGGTGGTGTCGACCACGAGCAGCTCGTCAAGTCTGCCGAGAAGCACTTCGCCTCCCTCCCCGTCTCCTCCAACCCTATCCCCCTCGGCCGTCTTTCGCACCCGAAGACCCGCTTCGTCGGATCTGAGGTCCGCGTCCGTGACGACGAGTCGCCCACGGCGCACCTTGCCATCGCTGTCGAAGGTGTCGGCTGGAGCTCACCGGACTACTTCCCCATGCTCGTCATGCAGAGCATCTTCGGTAACTGGGACCGCTCCCTTGGTGCCTCTGGTCTTATGTCGTCCCGCCTCTCCCACATCATCTCCTCCAACCAGCTCGCGAATAGCTACATGTCGTTCTCGACGAGCTACTCGGATACCGGTCTCTGGGGTATCTACCTCGTCACCGAGAACCTGATGAACATGGACGACCTCGCACACTTCACGCTCAGGGAGTGGACGCGCATGTCGATTGCCCCCACGAATGTTGAGGTCGAGCGGGCGAAGAGCCAGCTCAAAGCCTCTCTCCTTCTCAGCCTTGACGGCACCACCGCTATCGCAGAGGACATTGGTCGGCAGCTCGTCACGAGTGGACGTCGCCTGACGCCCGCCCAAATCGAGTTTGCTGTTGACGCCGTCTCCACTGAGGACATCAAGCGGGTAGCGACGAAGTACCTCTGGGACAAGGATGTACGTGAATTTACCTGCTTCGTATTGTTTCCTCACTCACGCCATTATGAAGATCGCCCTGGCTGCCGTTGGCCCCGTGGACGGTCTCCTGGACTACAACCGTATTCGTGCGGACATGTCCTCGCTGGTCTACTAAAGGCCCTGGTGGGGTATGCTCTCGGGTCGGACGCTGTTATGTAGTTATCGCCGTAATACTAGCCAGCTCTAGATCCCCGACAACGGGAGGGTAGACCAAAAGTATCTTCATCGCTACTCTAAATGTGGGTTGCTGGCCGTATTCTCACTTGCATGACCCGTTCGGTAAGTGAACCCCCTTATATTGAGTACCGGCCCGCACAACGTCCAATGCGCTCAGAGAGCCGGATGGCCTCGTGATAGCGCACACGGTTTTGTACCGGGATTCGGCTTCGGTCTCAGTCAGCTACTGTCATGTCCGCTATTCGAGTGCCAGCAGAAGCACTATGGCGGTCTCTTCGGCTACCAGCGGAGTCTCTATCCCATTTACTGCTTTCAGAGCAGCCTGACCCCTCCGTGAACTCCTCATTCCGGATCGGCACAGCAGCCCAGGCAAGTTGAAGCACCCACATATGACGTCATCAATTGACCGAAAAGTTTTGTAGACGTCCATTGGATTATCTGGGCTAGCCGCTGCTGAGTTCCACAAGCTGAGAACCGGTATCGAGCAGGACGTTTCTGTTGAGGCCCGACATGCGGTGCTCGAGTTCAGTGAGTATCTCTACGCTCCCTGTCTATGTACGGGACGCTCATGCCCGACGTACAGAAAGCGAAGCGTACTACTCTGTGGAAGGAGAGTCGAGTGATAAATTCGCACTTTTCGACGAACTAGCGGGCGTGTACCAAACGAAGGACAACAACTATGTCCGCATCCACACAAACTTTCCACAGTAAGTTCAAGCGGTAAACGCCATCGGACCCTGACTCACGATGAGCATCACAGCCACAAGCAGGGGATATTAGATATCCTGTGCTGTGAACCAACTAGGAAATCCATATCGGCCGCGATGCTGCAGTGGAATGCTGAGGACTTCGAGACCGAGGCGTCGAATAGGAAGATGGTCGCCACAGCTCTGCGCTCGTTCGAGCAATGGGATGCGCATCCGCAGGGCCAGGCACTTGCAGGCACACCACCTGTCGTTCTCATCAAGGTCGGGGACGCACCAAAGCGAGGAGCTTGTAGCAGTGCTGCACGTCCGCTGGAGGGAATACGTGTTTTAGATCTCACGAGGGTACTCGCGGGCCCGGTGTGCGGTAGGACATTAGCTGGTGAGTGTGTCTCTATTGGGTCGTAGGACACACCTCGACCCGCATTGTAGCCCACGGTGCGGATGTGTTATGGATCACCTCACCCAAGCTGCCTGCACTTCCTATGCTCGACGTCGACACGTCTCGCGGCAAGCGCACTACCCAACTAGACCTCAATGAACCTGCTTCCCGCGACAAGCTCGCTTCCTTGGTTGACGAAGCGGACGTCTTTTTGCAGGCGTACCGTCCCGGAGGCCTTGCTAGTAAAGGCTTTGGAGTCGAAGACGTCGTAAAGAGGCGGCCTGGCATTGTGTACGCAAGCCTCTGCGCATACGGTTGGGAAGGACCCTGGAAAGGTCGCCGTGGCGTACGTGTTCTTCGCTGTCCCGAACGTACTGAAACTCACATAACGAGGTAGTTTGATTCCTTAGTACAGACGGCGACAGGGTTCAACGTCGCCGAGGCAGAAGTTTTCGCGGAGTACACAAACGATGATTCCCCACGGCCACTCCCGCCCAAGGCACTTCCATTACAAGCCCTTGATCACGCTGCGGGATACCTTCTTGCGTTTGGGATTCAAGCCGCCCTATGTCAAACCATCACTGTGAGTAGCATTGTCAGGAAGGCGTGACATTGCGAGAGCCGGTACTCACCTTTACGACAGGAAGGTGGGTCGTGGGAAGTGCGCGTGTCCCTCGCAGCCGTCGGGCAATGGATTCGATCCCTAGGCCAGCTGAACGCGGCCTCTAGCTTCCGGGATGGCCCCACGCTTCCGCCTCGAGCTATGGACGACCCCGAGGTCTCGCGTTATACAACTAGGATCAAGCAATCGGAGAGCTCTACGAGAAATGTCGAGTCGGACGGGAAGTTTATGACTGCGCTGACTCACGCAGCTAAGCTATCAGCTACTCCTGCCGTTGACGGAGAAGCACCGATGCGACTTGATGCCCATCCTCCTGTGTGGTTGTCTTGAGATCGATAGTGCTAGGGGCTCGCCAGTGCTGTCCGAGCGAGTGCTGTTCTTACTACAACGAAGGATTATAGTTTGTAATTTTTTGTTGTAACTTTGTACTCTATTCGTCCCATCATACAAAATATGCACCAATCTACGTGTCTGGACATGTATTTCTCATCTACTCCGAGTCGGCAGGGTCTTTTACACGTTCTGTAGAAGTCTGGGGCAGTGATGACGACTACACTTTCCTGATTCGTACAAAATAGGTGCAGCCGGCAAGAGCCGCTCTCCGGATCCCGTTCCCCCGCACTTTAGAGCGCACTCGTGATTCCCCCTCCTTCCCCACCACTCTCGACCCCCAATATGAGACCGTCTGCTGTACGCTTGCTCAACATCCTGGTCCCAATCAAGCGGTGAGTCTGTCCGAACGCGACACTCGCGCTCAAAGGAAGTTCAAACGACACCGAGTTTAGGACGGTCGACTATGCGGTCAAGATTCGGGTGAATCCCGACCAGAAAGGCATAGACCTCAATGTCAAGCATTCCATGGTGCGTGGTAGTTTCTTTGACTTTTTGAATCCTCAACTAAAGCGACACAGAACCCGTTCGATGAAATTGGTCTGTAACGCCTCTTCGTCCACGCGGTAGCACGCGCTGACTCGGCCTTCGGCCGACTAGCTGTTGAGGAAGCCGTACGGTTACGCGAGAAGCTCAAGGATGAGGTCAAGTCCATCAAGGTCGTCACAATCGGTCCTCCCAAAGCCGCGGAAACGTTGCGCACCGCACTCGCCATGGGTGCGGACTCCGCCATCCACATCGAGGTGCCCGACTCCGCACCCGCGCCCGAGCCGCTCGGCGTCGCGAAAGCGTTGCGCGCGGTCATCCAGCGCGAAAAGGAGGGCGTAGACTTGGTTATCCTGGGGAAGCAGGCCATCGACGACGACGCGGGGCAGACGGGCCAGATGTTGGCGGGGCTTTTGGACTGGGCGCAGGCGACTTTTGCGAGTAAGGTTGTGGTAGACCCCAAGAAGAAGGAGGCAGAGGTCACGAGAGAGATCGACGGCGGCCTTGAAGAGCTACGGAGTCGTCTGCCTCTTGTGATCACGACGGACCTACGGTACGTCGAATGGCGCCATTGCAGTGGGAGTGATTCTGACTGACTGGCTGGATAAATAGACTCAATGGTATGCAGCATCCACTCGTGCACTTCATACGGGGCTGACCTCCTCCCCAGAACCTCGTTACGCCTCACTGCCCAATATCATGAAGGCGAAGAAGAAGCCGATCCAGAAGCTCACCCCTGCAGACCTTGAGGTTGACCTCACCCCCATTCTAGAGACCATTAAGGTGGCCGAGCCTCCAAAGCGCGTTGGTGGAGGAAAGGTCCGTATTGCTCCTTACACGTATCCCGGTCGGGATCTAACAACCCATGCGGGACAGGTTGGAAGTGTGGACGAGCTCATTGCCAAGCTCAAGGAGGCTGGCATCACGCCCGTCAAGTCATAGCTATACCGTGACCGTGGCATAGACATAAGCAACATGCAGGTCCAATAAACATTCCTACGAAGTTCGGACCTTCATTATAGTGCCCTGGCGCATTCGAAGGATTGGTACCACCGACCAGCTGATTATTGGGTTTCAAGGACCTAGCGGTACTGCGAGATGATATCGTCATTTCTTCCGGTTGCACTCGTGGGGCAAGGGCTTTGAGTTGCATAACACGCATGCCCGAGCTCGCCAAGTTAGCGTCATGGAGCGTACAGGAGGGTCCTGTTTGCGAGGCCCTGTTCGCAATTGGTCACTGACGAGGTGATCTCTGCACGTGGGGGAGTGCTGGCAGCTAGCCCTCATGCACTAGCCAGTTCTTCTAAGTCAACATGATACAGGCTTCCATAAAGCATAATAGACATAAGGGATATAAACGCAGCTGCCAAGGAGCGACTAGAGGGGCGAATAAGGTAACCGTCCACAAGCAAGAGAAGTCCAATAATCCGTACACGGCCGATGTAGGAGACCTCTAGGGCGTCATTGTCGCCATGAGGTTATCACGAAAGAATCTATGCAGCATTCAACAAAGCATTGGTATTCCGGCTGAACAACGAGCGACGATGAGGAGGATACGCACTGCTAAGAGGACCACGCAGACAACCACGACCAAGACGAGCATAAGGCAGAGTGCACGCCGGCCTGCCCGTCGTTGGTACTCATGCGCAGTGGTGAGCTCTTCCGCAGCGCCGGCCGTGTCCACCGCTATGGAGGAGATATTTGACTCGATGTTGTCTGAACAAAATGATAAGACATGGAGAAGGCGACATCAGCAGGTCCAGAAGGGGCTTACCAAGCATGCCGCCCTGTTCTTGGACGAGCGTGCCGAGGTCACGGAATATCTCATGCAATTCGTGTATGCCAGTTTCAATCTCGCGGATTTCGGCCTCACGCTCCTGGATCATGGACTCCTGGAAGGCGAGCTCCTGCGGTGATAACTGATTATGCAGTATCTGGGCTTGACGCTGTGAAGGGGTAGGACTCGACGCTCGCTCTTGTTCATGTCTGCGGTACTGTGTCAACGCGAAATCGTCGCAGACTCATTGTGAACGTACGCAACAGCCTCCTCTTCCTCGACAGCCAATTTAACCCCTTCGACAACTGTTCGCTGACGCTCTGCACTGACTTGCTGTGCCCTTTGGAATGCGACAAGAGATAGCTGGAAATCATGCGAGGTCTTCTGCAATGACGTCTTGTGTCGAGGCTGGGACACTGAATTGAGCCAAGGTTGTCAGTACAGATACAAACTGACTCACCAAAGTTGCCTGCAACGCAGCGAGCTTCTTCAGGTCATCCGACCCACGTTTGGCCATCTGGCGCGTGGATTCAGTCAGGTCATGGCTACACCATTTGTTCTTGTATGAGTGGCGCTCTATATCGCGTAGTGCAAGTAACTGACAGCGATTTCCGTAGAGCAGCGGAATCTCTCCCCGTTCCGAGCTGGTCGACAAGCTTCAAGATACCCTGTACGTTCGAGTTGATCTTGAAGACTTGTAGTGAGAGTGACGACTGCAAGCCCAGGAATGCCGACTCTTCTGGAGACTGGGGGACTCCCCCGCTGGGCGACAGCGGGCGCTGAGCAAGACCTGCTTCAATGTCTTGGAAACTCATATCGGCGACGATGTGGAGGAAAGGCAAGGTGGTGGTAGTAAAGAGAGTGCGCCGGTGGAGACGTTCCCGCCTGGACTCTGCACCGAAGCTGCGCCCTCATGCGAAAGCGCGCGAAGCGGGGCGCCGGTCCGCTGGGCGGGAAACAAACACGCCAAAATAGTCTTGCAACGCACCGGGTGAAGTCTGCTTTGCAGCGGGCTATAGTGCGACACTGGGCGTGGGGATCGATAGGATCGATGCGAATCGCGCTGAATTTGCATCGGGTGGGTCCTCCTTTGCACTAGCACACGTGGTTACTTCCCGCTGTAAAACAGCTTCAATAGCTCTTCGTCGTCGGCCTCGGCGCCCGCGCATCCGTGACTGTATTTACTGTTAGTACCAATCTGGTCGTTGAACAAGCCGGTCAAAAAGCTTTAAAGCATACATGGCATTCTAGTCCTTTGCACATCATGCGGCGTAGCCTTTCGATTTGGCTGGCCCAATTTGATTGAAAGTACCTCGGGTTACAGGCTTGCGTGCAAGGTCACCTCCACCTGCATAATTGAAGTCGGTTTTCGTGCACCCGGAGCGCTCCGACGTTTTTCCGGGTTGATCCCCAAACGTTTGCCTCTTTCCCACGTCTTCCAGCCATGTCGACTCTGATCCTCTGTTCGCGCCCAGGCTCCTAAACCAGCCGTCCACAGTGTTCTCGTTCCCAGAATGCTAGTGGCGAAGTGCAGGTTTTATCTGAGCGACAACTTTTAAGGGTTTGGTAGGGATGTACCTAAAAAGGATATGTCATAAACCGGAACTTATGTAACATGTTTCGAACGGAGGGTTGCCTAATATATCACGAACAAGGGAAGAGAACACTGTAGGACGGCTGGTTTAACTTGTCAGACGCCCGTGGAGCGCCCGCATCGGCTGGCAGTATTTTATTGAAGCGCTCAAAGAAAATCAGAGAGCTTTCCGAATATCTTTTGATCGGTTATCGACTCTCGCGCAGTGCAAGCGCTCTCGCGCGACGCGCGCGCCCCCTTCCGGCTCGTCCTACTGTCCTCACCGACACCTCTTCCTTCGCGCATCCCATTCCTTATATGTAAGAGCTTAAAATGAATATGTAAAGTTAAGTAGCTATTATACGAGGACACTGTGGCTCCATAACATGCACCGCGCGATGGGAGGACCTCAGTGGCATTCCCCAACAGCCACAGCCCCGAAGGGACTATGGTGACCTCCCACTCGTAGCATTGTACGCGCACACGAGAAATAAAAAGTCGCTACAAATTGTTCAAACATGCTTTTGTTATTTTGCTCTCGAATCGTCTTTCGCGTAGCCCCCGATTTGTATATGCAACTGGGATGGTTCGGGCTGTAAATCCGAGAAATGAGCAATCTATTGATGGGAAATGTTTTAATAACAGTGCCAAACACACCAAGGAAAGGATGAAAAGGGGCGGAGAACAGCGCGCACGGAGAATGGGATGCGCGAAGGAAGAGGTGTCGGTGAGGACAGTAGGACGAGCCGGAAGGGGGCGCGCGCGTCGCGCGAGAGCGCTTGCACTGCGCGAGAGTCGATAACCGATCAAAAGATATTCGGAAAGCTCTCTGATTTTCTTTGAGCGCTTCAATAAAATACTGCCAGCCGATGCGGGCGCTCCACGGGCGTCTGACAAGTTAAACCAGCCGTCCTACAGTGTTCTCTTCCCTTGTTCGTGATATATTAGGCAACCCTCCGTTCGAAACATGTTACATAAGTTCCGGTTTATGACATATCCTTTTTAGGTACATCCCTACCAAACCCTTAAAAGTTGTCGCTCAGATAAAACCTGCACTTCGCCACTAGCATTCTGGGAACGAGAACACTGTGGACGGCTGGTTTAGGAGCCTGGTTCGCGCCCCCTTCTCATCTGCCCTAACTGCCAAGCAGCGCGGTGCATACTGTCTGCACTTTGTGTATACTGTAGTTGTCTAAGTATTGTAAATCAATGTCTGCCGTATCATGTGACTGACTACATAGTGCTGCCACGCCTTCGCAGGCACGTAAGGTTTGCGCCGGCGCCGGGCGGCCTGCCGGCACTTCCCTAGTTCAACTCGATTTTGGTAAATGCCTCCGACGAAAAATGTGTTGAGTCAGTTTATAGAACATATAGACCGTCTAGTAGCTGACTGGTACAAAATTAGGTCGATCGCAATCGCTGGCTGGCATGTGCATATGACCTTCGAACTTGCGCGGATAGAATCCATCGCACTCGCGGGGTGTTCATCAACGTATACGTACCTCGAAGTCTGATGAGTACTCGGGGCGGTCTCGGTGTATGCAGGCGCACTTGCCTCCGAAGGCATGCCGTGTCACTCGCTAGGTCCTATGACTCCTTCTGCGGCCCGCCTGCCATCGAAGCAGAGACCCGGAGCATGGGTCAAGTATATAAGCCCTTGCGACATTTGGCACGTTGTCTAGCAACATGGCAATACTCTCATGGCTCCTCCTCTTCATCGTGTCCCACGCGTTGGCATTTTCTCCAGCTCACATACCATGCCAGCTACGGGAGTTCGATGGCCACTCTCCCTTAGCCGGGTGTGCACCCGGTACTATATTCGTATCTAAAGAACACGCTGAAGCGGGATTCTCGAGTGTTCAAGACGCGGTGTTGTCCTTGTGAGTCTGCCTCGATTGACGTGAGGGACGGCCTCTAATGCGGACGCCCGTGTTAGACCCGAGCACGGCCCGGCAACGATTCTCATAGGTGCAGGAGAATATCACGAGGCTATAAACATCACCCGCAAAGACCCTGTTACGTTGCTGGTGGGTACAATGCACGTCTGAATACATTTTTTCTATTGGGTTTAAAACATTTTATAGGGCCAACTAGATCCACGCACCACGTTTGACCCGGCGGGCAATGCATCCACTCGCAACCTGGTTCGTATATGGGACGATAAATTTGTACATAACGGCATGGATGATGCCCAGTCCGCTGTCCTCGTCGTTGCGCCGTCTTTCAATGCATCTCTCATAGGGGCGGGACCGACCGGAGCGCCTTTGCAGCCGCTCTTCGGTAACGTTAACTTCAGAGCGTATAACATCGACTTCGAGAATCGCGCGGTCAGTCTTACCTGGCTTCTGGACTCCGGCGCTGTGGTTCTTGGAAGGGCTGATCCTTTCGCCCAGGCAAATTATTCGATCTCCCAGGCGTTGGTCACAGACGTATCCTACGCTAATGCTTCATTCTACGGGTGCACATTCGCAAGCTACCAAGATACGTGGTACACTGGACGCAATGCAAGCACATACGTAGCAGATAGCATCATATACGGACAAACGGACTGTGAGTGTTATCACCGTTATCGGGCGTATCAACCCTTTCAATGACGGACAGATCTCTTTGGTTTCGGCACTGCGTGAGTTTTGTTTTTCACGGAATGTGCACCATGCGTCTCATTCAGGACACAGGTGGTTTGAGAGGGTTACTCTTGCAAACCGTGCCTGCGGGGGCGGAATCGTTGCTTGGAAAGGCACCAACCTGACAGATGCGCCTGAGAACCGATATGGCGCATACATCTCAAACTCGAGGATTATCCGTGTAAGAGGTTCTATAACCTTGGAAGTTTATCACCGAGGTAGACCAGCTAGTAGTCTCCGGACGCTGATACAAGTACGGTCACGAACGGGAAATGTTTTCTCGGTCGTCCGTGGAACGATCTCGCAACTACGGTATACCTTCGCACGTTTATGGACGAAAGCATCGAGCCCGCCGGATGGACACCTTTTGACAACGCGAGGTAGTGCGTAAACTACGCAACGTGATGTGCGACTGACTTCTCGAAAGGCCAGTAATCATGAATACGACTTTTTACGCGGAATACCATTCCTATGGTGCGTTTTTGCTGGTTCGATCATTAAGCCTAACGCAAAACACCTATCATCTCAGGACCCGGCGGAAATTCTTCAGCGAGAATATCTCTCGAACACCTGTTGACTGATGAAGAGGCGAAGAATTTCACCATAGAGAAGGTCTTCCGTGAACGGCCTAGCTGGATTGATTTCAACTATGTATACTGAACGTACAGCAAATATTTGTACAATCGGCACCATCGTCTTCACGCATTTCTCGCGAAAATAGGCGAGGTCACAACTAGCACTGTAGTAGAAAAGGTGGCCTTTGCCTTTGAAATGGCAGTGGTACTGGAGTGCAGGAATATAAATAGATGTTCACTTATTTACATGTCGAATTACAGGTAGCTAGGCATACACGCGTTCCAAATCCGACATCATGCTCACTCTCGGCCATTGTGCGAAGATGTGATTCAGTACTACGAAGACCGAAGAGACACTGAGACGAGGTATAGAGGGAGTCGGGTGGACCGGCCCCGGCGAAAAAGTTCTACGCATATAATATGTCAAAAGTTGGAGGGAGAAAGTCAGGAGACACGTGTGCGTGCACGCCACATCCCATTTAGCAGGCCGACGGGGCCGCATGCGATAGACCAGCGGGGGGTTAGGCCAGGGTGGCGTTCGTGCCTGAAGGGCTGTCGATGCCCATCTTCTTGCGGACGACCTCGAACGTCTTGAGCATCTTCCTCCGCGCTCCCAGGGCAGCGACGCCCTTGGCTTCCAGTGCGGCCTCATCCATCGCGACCATGTCGCGCCAGTTCATGCCCTCGAAGTTGGGCGTGTACTTGTGCAGCCGCAGGCTCCGCAGCCACGCCGGCACGTCCTCCAGCAGCTTCGGGTCGACGTCCTCATCGTCCTTCTTCTCCCGCTGGCCGGGCGACTTTGTGTTCCCGCCCCGTTGGTTCATCCCGCCCCGCTGCCCGCGCATGTTCCCTTGGTTCCCCATCCCCATCCCGAAAGCCCCCAGCCCAGGCTGTCCAAGCTGCCCGAGCTGGCCCGCCGCCGCCATCTGCATCGCCAGCATCTGCTCCGGGGTCATCCCCATCGCCGCCAGGTTCGGCATGCTGAACATGTTGTGCAGCGGGCTCACCGGCATGCCCGCCGCAGCGAGAGCCGCCACGTTAAACCCGCCCGTGCCCGGCAGCCCCGCGAGCGCAGGGTTTCCCATGCCCATCCCGAAGCCCATCCCGAGACCGTTCATGCTGCCGTCGTCGCTGAACCGGCCAGAGGTGTTCGAGAGCGCAGGGCTGCGCGCGCCGCCCCAGCCTGCCTGCCCGCCGAACGCGTTCAGGTTGCCGTTGCCGCTGATGTTGCGCATCCCGCCAGAAACGTTGCGCTGGTTGCCGCCGCTGTGGCCCTGGCTCCCGTCGTCGTTGTCGTTGCCCTGGGTGCCCTTCGAAAGCCGGTTGAGCCTCTTCGGCGGGTCTGAGATGAGCGGCACCGCGCCGCCGCCCGACGACGTCCAGTCGTTGAGCTTTTGTGCCGCCGCATCCAAGCTCTGACCCGGGTTCCGGGTGTCCTTGAAGATCGGGATCAACGGCGTGTTGACCATGCTCGCCCAGCTGCCTCCAGGCATCGGCGATAACTGGTCGCCCTCGTCGCCACGCGGCGACTTGAGCGCGTTCGCAAGCCCGGAGAAGTCGGTGCTCTTCGGGCGCGAGCTGCCGTTAGACGCTGGAATGGTGATCTCCTGAGCGGGCGACGACGAACGCTCATCGACCTGACCGAGCTGGCTCGAACCCGAGCCCCAGGTGTTGCGGTCACCGACGGCAGAGGACAGAGCCGGGGCAGAGATCCGGTGAGCCGCGTTGCTCGCCTTCAGTTTAGCGCGCTGCTGGGCGAGAGTCGATGCGGGGTCGTTGCCACCAGTACTCGTGACATTGTTTGCGGACTCGGGCGACAAGAACGAAGAGCCAGAAAAGTTGCGCGTGGTGGGCGATCCGGGGAGGTTGGACTTGAATCCAGGGGACTTTAGGCTCATTTGGGCCAATTTGGCCTCCATCTGACTTTGCATGGATCCTGTCAAGACGGGCGAAGTCAGTCATCACGTCCCGCCAACGTCTGATTGATCGCGTACCCCCAACGGCAGGTGAAAGCAGCGCAGTCATGGGATCGGATCGAGCCATCTGCTGCAAGACGGTGATGAAGAACCTGATTTGAACTTGCGTAGAGTGTTGCAAAAGACTGTAAAGAGCGGCTGTGCGCTCGGCTTCGGAGAGAACTTTGAACCCTAAGAAGAGCTTAATTAGTATCTCATGGTGACGCGTCTGGGTTACGCGGCCTGGATGTTAAAGCTGTTCTGCAATTCGTTTGCAGCGCATGAGGTGGGGATCGCTTTGCAGCGGGTGGAGCGATAATAAACATGGGGAACCAGTGCGGATCGCACCGATTCCACATCGGGTGGGTCTGCTTTCGCACCAGCGCACGAGGGTATCCAACGTTGGAAAACAGCCCTGGTGTAGAGTACACAGCGAATTGCCTCAGCCCGCCCACGGAGTAATGACTTTACACTGTAAAAGAGTCGACGAAGTATCTGCCCCCGCCGCTGTCAGTCTCAAACCGGCAGAACGCCATTACTTCTCCCTTGACCTTGCCGATATGCCCACCACGCAAGCTGCAACGCTCAATGATGATGCCAACGGGTAGGACAGCAAAGTGGACGCGACGCTTTCAATTATCAGGATGTATCATCACTCTTCGTGATCGTGAACCATAGTCATACCCACAATTCAGCGCCAGCAATGAAACGCCGGTTTGCGGATAGGATGTGGTATCATCAAAGCGACCCATGTATCTTGAGCAGCGATCTCTTCCCCGTGGCCACAACAGCGAACGGGAGACAGAACGTGCCAACTATCGCCGTGTACCAACGCATAATACAGTTCACTCGCATCCGAACCTAACGAACACTCACATTGCTCGATGGCACTAAGCTCTTCCTTGAAATTGACGTCCAGAGAGGCCGCAGCCATTTCTTCCTGCACATTTGTAAGGAATCGCCCCCCTCAAGGACTATTGTGACAGACTTACCAGCGTCGCCTCGTAATTTTGAAAAGTCTCGAACCACTGGTCGATAGCTTCGGCTGCGGGAGATTGATTACCTCTCCCGACAGACTCGAGGGAGAAGGAGCCAACTTACCCTCGGGGGTTTGGAACATGCCGGCACTGCCCAGCAACTCACTGGTGGGCCGTGCACCATTACTGTTTCCACCAGGGCGCGGGGAGGCAGGCGGGAGGGGGCCCTGGCCAACCGGGCGTGCCGAGGGGCCCATCGAGGCGCGAAAGTTGGGGGACCTGCCGCCGGCGTTGCCACCCGGCGCGGGGGATACGCTAGGGCTCGGAGGGGCGAGACTAGACATGTTTAGAGAAAAGCTAAGGACTGCAAGTCGACGTCGAGTCGGGGATGGCTAGAATCAAGCAGCACGGTCTGAGGTGCGTGCGACGATGTCTAGACAAGACCAGCGGAGCCTGCCGGTCTAGGAAGGGCGAAGTCGGGAAGACTAGAAGAAGACTGGCGACGGAGTCGAGGACGACGTCGAGGACGATGAGGACTGAGGAAAAGACGGCGACGACGGGTCTTATGCTGGCAACCCTAGCGCGACCCACACAGCAAACAAAGACAAATACGGCCTTATTGCCGCTTTCGGACCTCCTCTGACCTGATATTTCATCACAAATCTGTTCACCAACACCGCCCAGCCCGTTTTTGTCCTTCAGGGACTCGAGCTTACTGTCTGAGACACCATGCAGTATGTTTGGCGAGTCTAGGTACTATATAGACCCCGCAGAAACACGCCCGTATGACACAGTGTTTTGATTGTGTCCAGTCACTGGAGTTGGGCGCCCATCTGCGCCGGATCGCAACATCCGTTCGAACAGCCCGCGATCAGTGAGCAGCTGCGACTCGCAGTCTGCGAGGCCTTCATTAACCCATGGGTGCGTACAGATATTGTGTTCCTTGTGCATGGTTCTGACTCCCTAGATCTTGCCTACCCAGCCTCAGTGACGACACCAGCTGCTGGAAGGACAGTCTTAACTTCTTCTCGAGAGCAACCCTGTTACCATAACTAACGCCACGGATCCCGGAGATCATCTTCCTACTAATTTGTAGGTGGAGGAGATCGCAGTCCGACTCTAGGAGGCCCTCGATTAAGAAGAGCTCGAACGTTACCTCCCCTAACTAGCCTTACAAAGGCTTACATTCATCACCACTAGTTTTGACCGAATCGGGATTCAGCGCCATCGGAGCGCTAATCGTCGAGCTTCGAGCCTCAGCTTACAGTCCGACGCAGATCCATTGGACACCAATCTTCAGTACTTTAGCAGGCTGAGATACGCTGCGAGAACTCAGCATGGTCTGGGAGTGATCATCCTCGTATCGTTCTTCACGCACATCGAGTCACAGTGATCTAGATCCTTCTCATCGGGTGAGCACTCTCCGATGTGCTTTAAACGTGCATTTGAGCTATTAAAAATCCGATAATAGACGCGAAAGAGACGGGGTGCGTCTGTTGAGAATTTTGCCTCTTAGTCGCACCCCTATAAGCGCTGTTTCTCCTACCCACATTCCCGGAACGTCGATGCTTGGCGCAGTCCTGGCTGGTTCATGCGCTTCTGAAATTCTAGGCTATTTGGATAGCCACCTCTTCTCACACTGGGGCTGTGATATCTCTGATTGCCTAAACGCTACTCTTTCCAAATGAGCTTTGCTATGCCCACACTGCTCTCCGGTTGATTGGATACAGTTGCCCGGGCGCTGTTCCAATTCTTGGGCACGGGAGATTTAAATTGCTGCCTACGCATCCCAAGGTCACCCAACTAGCCCTCGTTTCCTTGCCTATGACTGAATGATCGAGGCATGGATGATTTTATTGACTACTCACAGTGCGCCGATGATTTGCCACACTCGGAGCAAGCAGCGTTGGAAACAATCTCCCACAGCGCCACCGACACCCCCGTATCTCGAGTCCCACAACCAGTGAGTAGTTCGTAGGCTTCCGTATCTCCCCTGCTCTAACATTTACTAGACTACAATGGTCATTTCGGATCTATTCGTCAACGTAGCCCATACTGATAGTATCTTCAAGTTATTTGACTGTATGTCACAAGACTCCGACGCTATCCCCATCAACCCCCACAATTCCGTTCATCCTCGCCACTTCGATACCTCCTCAAGTATAAAGAAAATAACGAGGCCTCTCTGAACGCTCGAGATACCACAGGCCGTGTCAGCACGCCGTCTCTGAGCGTCGGTATCCCCACCGCGGCTATACATGGGTGTGGCGCTGAGACCCGCGAACCCAAAGGGGACGACTGGCAGGGAAGTCCATCCCCGAACGTGTCCCCTCCGCGACAACCCGCTTCTCTTTCAGGCAGTCCTCTGTTGAATGAAGGTACGACTTATAGTCTTCCGTCGCCACCACATTCATGAGTAACTCATACAGATACCATATATATACTTGATCTGTACCACGTCTTGGCTTCCCGATCCTACTCGGAAGAACCCGACGCTCCGGCGAGTTCCAGCCCCGTCGCTCTCCACAAAGGCGATAGTAAAGTCAACAAAGAGCCCATCCACACCACACTGGGGTCGACTGACCTCCGCAAGCCACAGTGCTCTGAAGTAGCGAATGTGGTCGAGCCAAACAAGAACACAAAACCTACGTTGACGCTCAGGCTCGAGGTCTCGGCACCTCGCCGGAGTGGACGTGAAAAACGGCAGGCAATGGCACACTCCTCGATTCGGTCCAAGGTCCTTAACCAACCTCGGTCGGGAGCATCCGCCGTGCGCGGCAAGAGGGCTAGCTCAGTCAAAGCGGGGTTGGGGTGGCACGGCGAGCGTGGTGAGCACAAAGTCTCGTTCTCTCGCAAAGCGGATCGGCTCCGGGCAGAGATCAGCCGTCACCACAGCAAGCTGTGGTGCGCTTTCTGCCCATGGCGCGCCGATGTAGACAACAAGGGGTGGCCCAAAGGAACCTGGTCCCGTGTGCAAGACTCACCAGGACGCCACATGAAGAATTGCAAACATCTCGTGGCGAGCAAGTACTATCGGCGCAAACTGTCGACCAAGAAATATAACACGCACGCTAAGGTGGTCGCTGTCGCAGTGAAAGAGGACAGGAAGGTGGCAGTGGCCGTTCAATGCCCGAATGATGAAGCATATACGAATCGCCTGAGTAGGGTAGGTCTTGAGCATGTCGATATCCTGAGGGCACTCGAACGTCGTGCTGTGCTCTATAAGATAACACACTGTAGATGCTGCCTTTATCCGCACTGGACCGAGTTTCGACCGGAGCCATGATTGTCCTTTCTATGTCGACGACAGGCTCCCGAAATCGTGTTCCAATCTTCCGCGTCCGCCACTCGACATCCCCTGTTTCCCCAGTAACCCGGTCTTCCGGGGGACTCCGGAGTCGATTTCAGTCCGGCTACCGGAAACACACCTCTTCACCCACAGTCCGTACATACAAATTTAAATGTAAATTACATCATTGGAAACGACAATGACTCCTCGTGACCCGCGTCCGAGTTATTCGAATTCGAGCCAACCGGGGCTAGCTTCGAAGCTTTAATTGGAGACGGAAGGTAGTAGTATCTTACTGTCACCACCACTGGTAATCTCCCTTATACCCTGATTCCTCATGGCATCTATGCTGTCGTATGGGCGACGTACGGCCCTCGCGAGGCTTTGCTCTCATCTATGAAAGGGTAGTCGATATAACCGTGGGGATCCTCTGGCGCGGCGTACACCGCCCGGTCCCAACAATTGAGAGGCAAGCCCTTGAACAGACGAAGCGGTAAGTCGGGCTGTAGAATGATAAGGCGTGAGCAATCAATTCGTCAAATCGCCAGTGTCCGGGTAGGCGATGGAGACGAACATTGGCAAGAAAAAGTCGTCCAAAGGCGATCAGCTCCCCCGCGTTTTCTTCAGCACGCTTCATTGCCGTATCTCGAGTGTATCGCCCGGCCGAGATCAAGGGACGTGGGCGCCATATTTCGCGAATGAAGTCGTTCGACTTCATCGTAGCGAGGGTCAGCGGCAGCGAATTCAAGGTGAGGACGAGTCTTGCCACTCACCTCTCCGGAACGTGGGTCGGCGTCCGCGCCACCATGCACTCCTGGTTCCACTACCGACAGATAAGCGATTTGTGGATACAACTCGGCGACCCGGGAGACGAGGTATGAAAAGGTAGGAGCGGGGTCTTCCATCCTCATGTCTGTTCATTGAACGACAAAGGTAGAAAGCGTCAACAATTGTCCTTCAGAACGTCTGGAAAGGTGGAATTTGAGACACCTTGATAGCGGCTCCACGGGCTGATTCGAAAGGCCGTCTTCGTCTCACCAATAGCGCGTATGACGGCGCCAATCACTTCCAGAGCGAACCTGCAGCGGTTCTCGATAGAACCGCCGTACTCATCTGTGCGCTTGTTCGAGATGTCCTGGAGGAACTGGTCGATGAGGTAGCCGTGGGCACAATGAATTTCGACTCCGTCGAAGCCTGCGCCGTAGACCGCGTTGTGCGCAGCCGTCACGTAATCCTCCGCGTACTGCTTTATTTCTAAATAATTGGTCAGGATACGCTTCGGGACCACAGTAGAGCATGATACCTGGTATAGTTAGCGCCCGCGGTACATCACCCTCCCTGTCTGACAGTGGCAGTGCAGACGCGGAGACGTATGGATATTCCGGATTCGCCTCTTCTAACTCATGCACTTGGGCGGCGCGGCCGAGGGCCCAAAGCTGAAGAAAAATATGGGAGCCCTTCTCATGTACGGCGTCCACGACCTAGCCATATAATGATACACGCACGTCAGCCTTATTCGCTGCCTGGACGAGACATGAGTAGTGGCGCCAGGCCGAGACACTTACCTTCTTCCAAGCCGAAATTTGCTCGTTGTTGTATACTCCGGGGACGTGTGCGAAGAGTCCCGCGTGCGCCGTGATAAAAGTAGCCTCAGCGATAAGGAGCGTACCGGGGGTGGACGCACGTTGGGAGTAATAGGTGGCAGCAATGTCGGTATGAGTGTGGTTCTTGTCCGCACGGAAGCGCGTTAACGGGGCGTGGACAACGCGGTGGCTGACCGTAAGGTCCCCGACTTGGATGGGTTTGAATAATGCGGCCGGGAAATCTTGGTTGACCTTCATCTTGCTGGATATCTACCTATGCCAGCTACTCGTTGGTTTTTAAACCAGTACAGCGCCGCCACGGTCGGATCGTCCGTAATCAAGTATTACAGTAAGCCGCTTGTTCAAGCGACCCCCAAAACCTTCAAGAGAGATAGTACGTGAGGGATAGCACGTGCTTCGTTGTGAACTAACCTAGTGTTCTGCGTACAGCAGTTACGTTTCCCTCTCTCTCCTCCAATTTCTCTCACGCACGTCCAATCCCATCATCCTATAGGCCAGAATGACATCTTAGTTTGCGGCTCTCCGTTATAGCCACTCCATTTGAGAACTCGTGAATGCGAAACATGGTCCATTGGCCTTGCGACACGTACGATATAGCTGTCAGAAAGGGTCACCTGAAGTTCAATCGTGATCGCACAAACCTTTCAACGTTGTGCGTTCCAATAACATTCGGAGATCTGGGAGTCGCTAACATAGTTTCTTCCGACGTTTCGTGGTGGACGTCCAGTCAATGCTCGAGGCTATTAAAGAGAATAATCACTGAACGCCTGACATGCATTGTGAAGCATTACGAAAAGGTACTGCACGATAACAACACGCACAGCTATTCCGATCGTTTGATCCTCGTGCGGAAAAGGAGTTTACTTGCCCGCGCTTTCTGCTATGTAGTAGTTTCTCGTATTAGTGACTTGCAGACAAAGCGTTCGAAGGTGACTCCTGGGCTCGTATGGACAGAAATAGATTCGAAAGAACCTTCCTGGCGTTCATGCTGCCCAGTTATGCATGGAGGCGAGGACACCGTGATGGTCGGGCAATCGGACGCCTCAACGAGTCATGAGCCGCTACTAGACGCGTGAGCATACGTTCTTGAGAAAAGCGGCCTGAGGAAAGGCCTTTTTAAGATCAATTCTGGGTCAGTTGAGAGTGCATGAGTAGTGGTAAATCATTACGCACCATCTTTTCCTCGCGCGTCATATAGTGACATCGTCTGGCAAACGTTGCGACTCATATTGTTCTCTATCGCAGCCACATTAGCGATTTATGCTTTATGCGCTCGCGTATAGGCGCTCAATAGCACTAGGTCGCTCACTGCTGCTGCAGGCAAAATTAAGGTTGGTAAAAGCGGACTAGTCACTAGTACCCGCCATCTTATGAAAAATCGCCACCGCAGAACGTGGCGTAGTCTTTTGACAAGGCCACATCATATACTCCACAGGTTCCCAGACTAGGCTGTGAATAGTAGGTCGCATGCGCATACAGAAGTCGTAATCTCGAACTTGTTCAACGTCCACGGACTTCACGGGTTGTTGCCGGTGGACGTTGCAGAGGGCGTTGACGTTCATTCTAAGAGCTGCCAGTGCTTTTCGCCGGTCGTGCATATGTGGGTCACTTTGAATGTTTATGCCTTGATTTAAACGTGTAAGGATAGACCGTCGTCGACTAGCTGAAAATATTCAGGGCTGAGGTGCTCCGAATGCCAGTTGAAGGACATTTGAACTTGTCGCGCCGGTCCTCACGGCAAACATGGCCAGATTTCGGGACCCCCAGAACACTCTACGAATCTGAACCGAATTAATAGTGTTAAAAGGCTTATCGGGCCCCAAAACGCTGTAAAGAAAGCAAGAATATCGGCCACTTTGAAAGTTATGAATGCCGTTTGTCACGAAATGTAAACAAGATTTGCTCGATACTTCTAAGTTCATGTGTATTTCTTGAATGACCATGTTCAAACAGCTCGTCCTACCAACATGGTCATGAAATTTACAAGATCTTTCTTGTTTCAGTGGGCGCCTAACGGGCGCTTGTGAAACGACAATGAAATTCATAATAGTGGGAGTATATCGCGTGTCACAAACGAAACAAACTCCTTTGCTACAGAAATCATCGGAGGATTCAAAATGTCTTGTGAGTTCCTACGTCCTTTCGGGGCAAAGAGCCTGTGTGTATTCCTTGTGATCCGAAATTACTCGGAAAAATATACTTTCACGACCTCGGGCAGGCTGACCAAATCCGCAAGGACACTATTAATTCGGTTCAAATTCGTGGAGTGTTCCGGGGGTCCCAAAATTTGGCCATGTTTGCCGTGCCTGATTGTGCCGGGAGTTGCCGAATCACATAGCCACGTGTGCAATAAGCTTGTTCTATCAGAGTCGCCGCAATATTGACTCTTCCTTCCTCTTACTACCATGTCGGTTCTCTATAGGCTCCGGCACACTACTCAACGGCAATGTCATGGCTTTGTAGTTCTCCAAAGATTAGGAAATATTCTATTGAACACGGCTGCGAGGACGTATCTTAAAAGCCCATTAATGTAGAGTAATCGTTATTTGATTCAACGGCCAGGCCTCCTTTCGACCTTTGGACACCTATTAATATCGGTGCCTAAGGACTCAGCTCGCTATCTACCAGTTCTGACGCTTCAAGAACTCAAGGGTATGAATGATTTCCGAGTGTACGTCCCTTGGGGCTCAGGACAGAGTGCACATGTGAGTTTAGTGAGTTAATTTCTACGACCCTCCTACTACGAGTGCCCGGATCTTTCACAAACGGAGTGGCATATTCGCCTCGGGCCCTCACCTACGATTATTTGAGGCCGACAGAGTCGAACCTCACACACAACTTGATATGCAGTATGTATAGCCGCAGGGCCGTGGTTTTGCCTTTATCTCCACAGGTCATGCGTGGCTGTAATCGGCTGCGAGCAGCGACAAGTCCAGATATGGACCAGCACGGCTGAATAGCTCACCAGCCCTTCGTTTCCTACCCTCACTTTTGCTTTGACCTACTAGCAGGCCCAATCCCTCGCACACCCCCAGTTGACGTCCAGAGATTCAGAACCAATCGAGTCGCGAAGTTAACTCAGGTTGATGTCATCTTCACAACGACCTTTGTTGGTCGTAAATTCTCGCACGGAGAGTGCGTTTGAGGAAATACCGATAATGTAATCGAAGCCTATATCTGATGCGGTGATCAAGGATGTCGTGCATACTCATTGGTTATACTCGTACAGCAACTTAGAAAACGTCAGAAGTATAGACCCTGCCATTCGGCGGGCACTGGCAGACGAGATACGGGATGCATGTATCAACGTTGGGTTCTTCTATGGTATGTGTCCCCGTGAATTTTAGTACGCCAATATCCTCACTTCAAATACTAGTTAAGAATCATGGCATTCCGGAGAATATGATCACTTCAACGGTCGCTGCTGCTAAGCGTTTCTTCGCTCTGCCCGCGGGCGTTAAACAGACCCTCGATATCCACAAGAGTGCCAACTTCAAGGGATATACCGCCCTTCTCGGCGAGAACACCAATGCCGAAAACAGGGGCGACCTTCACGAGGGCTTTGACCTCGGCTGGGAAGAGTTCAATGGCGGCGGTCGCACGGACGACGGAGCTATGTCAGGCGAAAACGTCTGGCCTGACGGCCTCCCTGGTTTCAGGGAGGACGTGCTGCAATACTAGTGCGTCCGCCGAGGCCTGCGCGGGGCCATCCGACTCGCGCTCACTCGGTTTATTTTAGTCACGCCGCGATCGGAGTCGGCAAGGCCCTCTTCCCTCTGTTTGCGCTCGCGCTCGACTTACCTGAGAACTTCTTCGAGGATAAGGTCAGCCGTCGGAAGCTCAAACCGTGTGTCACTGACGGCTAACCCGATCCCGGCGGCGGCAGACCACCAAACCGGCTGCCATTATGCGTTTGTTGTACTATCCACCTCAGACCGGCCCGGTGGACGATCGCGTACAAGGAATTGGGGCACACACAGAGTACGTCAAATTCCGACCTCCGTCTGATTATGTCTTTTCATTGACTCGTCGAGCGAAGCTACGAGGTACGGACAGGCGGACCCCGCGAATCGCGGTGGAGACTCACCTCACGCGGCCCAGTGCTTCACCATCCTCTGGCAAGACAATCTACCCGCCTTGCAGGTCCTCAATAACGCGGGGAAGTGGATCGACGCCGTTCCCATCCCTGGTACTCTTGTCGTAAAGTAAGCTCTGGATTTCAGTCTGGGCAGCTCGGGATGTAACTCTAGACTCGAAGTCTCGGAGATCAGTTCGCTAGATGGACGAGTGAGTGATATGCGATGGGCTAGCACCACTGATTGGAATGCCATCTGACCCGACGGCCCCTGTAGACGATGTATTCAAGTCCACCGTGCATCGGGCGGTGAACCGTTCAGGCGTCGAGCGGTACTCGATACCCTTGTTCTTCGGCACGGACTATGACGTCAAATTGGAGGTACGCCCGATGCCGCAACGCATGCAATGCACTCAAGTGCTTCCCACCCCTTACAAGCTAATCTTTTCCATCAGGCTCTCCCGAGCTGTATCTCGGATGATTTCCCGCCGAAGTACGAGACGGTCACCGCGGGGGAATACGTGAAGTCGAGGCTGGAAGCGACGTACGCGCACTCGAAGGAGCACTGAGAACATTGCATCGTGACGTCAAAGATACAACTATTATTCATGCATAAGATATCGATACTAGTACATTGGGGCGCGAGACCGCGGAACCGGCGAGTAGGGTACATATGCTCCAAGAATGAGGAAGAGTGAATGCGGAAGACGCTTAGTAGGTGGATGGATATAATAGGAGCCGACCTCCGTCGACGAGCTGGACCGTGCCGTTCATGTAAGCCCCTGCCTGCGCACGGAACGGCCCGTCAGTACGCGATACACGAGAAGTAGGAACCATGAATACCCTGCTTGATAAGAAGAGGATCAGGCCCCCGATATCGTCGATGTCACCCGCGCGGTGCAGCGGCACGCCAGAGTAGATGTACTCCTCGGAAATGACGCCTGCGGTCATCTCTGCGCGCGGCCCCGCAGGCGCATCAATAAGGGGCGAAGCGAGGCCTATGAAGTCATTGCTCACCCGAAGGGAAAATGCCGGGTGCCACGACATTGCTGCGAATTTTCCAGTCTTTGAGGAAGTGCGCGAGCATCTTGCCGAGATGCGTCGCGGCGGACTTGCTCAGGGTGTACGGCACGCTGAAAACCTTGTCGTCCTTTCTGAACGCGCCGCCGCTCGTGACGGAGATGATCTGGCTGGAGACGCCCGGCATGTTGCCGCGCTTGTTGGCGGCGTCCAGGAGGTCGAGAAAAGCCACCGCGCAATACCAGACCGAAGTGACGTTGACGTCGAACGCACCCGAGAACTCGTGTGGTGATCCGGCGTTCCAGAGCAGCTCCTGGTACTTCTTCATGTCGACCTCGCCCGGCCCAGGCAGCTTCGGCAGGAAGCTTTTGGCGATGCCGGCATTGTTCACGAGGAGATTCACGAATCCGTGCTTCTGACGAATCTTGTCCGCGACGGCCTGCATCGACTCGCGCGAGGTGACGTCGCCCTGCAAGGGAATAAGGTTCCCTCGGCGCTGGGATATTCAACCACACGGCCATCAGCATGATCTTTCTTGGGTCCCCCCGTATGGCAACGCGCTGTTCCAGGAGACTGAATGTGTACGCACACTATTCTCGCGCGCGGCGGTTTCAAGCACGCCGAGCCGTCGGGAGACGATGTAGACGATGGCGCCGTTGTGTTCCAGGGCCTTCGCGATCATCAGGCCAATGCCTGGTCCAACAGCTCGATGAGCGATCAAGGGCGTCGACCACAACACAACGCGCGGGCGAGAATGGTTCGACCTGTTAACGGACGTACCTGTTCCGCCGCCAGTAACGACGGCCACGAGACCCTCGACGCTGAAGAGGGACGGGGTGTCCGAAAGACCCTTGAAGGAGGAGTCGCAGGCACTCGGCATGGTGTGAGCGATGGGGATTCTGTGTGGAACGACGTGCAGGGGGGGATGTCACGGACGGTGCAGAAAACTGGCTGGTCCCGAAACCGAGCAAGCCGCCGTCTAAGTAGGCAGTCGATCTGCTCCGTTACGGCAACATGCAAACCTGCTAGCCGCCTGGGCTGACAGAAGTGGTTGGTACGTGCGGAGGAAATGCGAATCGGGCTTCTGGTCTGGATAGACTCGTTCGGCAAAAAAACCCGTCGGGCGGCCACGGGCACGCACAGCATGGATATAGGGCATGACCTCACAGGCTCGCGCTGCCGCTCATGATAATCTATTGCAGCAAGGATCAGAGCCGAGGAACGACGGAGAATACTCACCGAAAAGGCATCGCGCTCTGCTCGACGTGCAGCGGCAGTTCCTTGACCAATGGCTGACACTACACGCCCACGCCACCTGGCATCAGCTCAGAAGCCATACGGTGAATTTCAAGGCGGCTGACCCGCTGCAGCCGGACCTGGCTCCAGAGATACCCTAGAGCTGTGGGCCACAACGTTCGGGACACCGGTATCCTTACGGCAGAAGTGTAGCGTTTCGCTCAAGAAGTACTTTGCTCCACAAGTTGGGCTGTGTGCAATAAGCTGAAGTCCACATAGTTTCATAAACCATACGATGACCGGTGAAAGATGAAAGCCGCTGTCATAGGGGAGCCATACAGAGGTATTCGGGGGTGCAAATGGTGTTTGCTACTTCTAGCAAGTGGGAGGTCCGAGTCGAGGCGATGAGCGCAAGCGAAAGCACGCGCTCGGACCGCCGAGAGAATAGGCGCTTCCTAGTTCCGGAGTTAGATCCAAAAGCGCCAAGTCTGCGCCCAAACCGTGGTTTGGGAGACTTTATTGATCCTTGGACATTCTCTAGATCGATATCCTTGCGCCAGAATGCAGCCAATCTACAATTGATAGAGCCACTAACAAACGGCAGCCAGTGACGAATCAGCATTGAAGGGAGCCATTTTGAGTAGTTGATACGCATGAGTCCGCCACCAAGAAGCCGTACGCCATGTCACTGAGCCACACCGCTGGTAAACACACGGGGATGCGGGCCATTGGGCCCATTTGTAGTAGTTTGCAAGGGGTGCGGTGGTATAACATTCGCGTTCTATGACATCAGAATGCCCGAATGACCATGGTGAGGATACACTGTGTTCCCCGACAGCACGGTAGGAAACGGCAGACATCGAGGAAAGGTGGACAACGCGCCGCATCGGGGATTTCGCTCAGAGGATCTGCGCCAACACTAACAGGCCTGTCAACGCAATGGAGACTGCCGCCGCCACACGCACCCCCGCGGATCGGTGAGCTGTTGACGATTGGAGCACGGTGAGCTCGCCAGGCTGTCCGTACACCCGTACGTACGACACTTCGAAGTACGCCGTGTCGTAGTGCGACGGATCACCGAGGACATAGTCTTCATAGCAAACGCCCGAGCACGTTTGGTAGAACACGCTGGATGCCCCGGCGTAGTCTGTTCGGCATAGATGATGTCAGCATCGCCGGTCCTTGGCGCGAGCCACACTCGGGGCCGGGCACACACCTCCGCACAAAGTTATATCAAAGACCAGTTCCTGAGGCTCAAAGAACGCGTTGACCGAACAGTCGTCCGCCGGCCAATTCGCCACCGGGATGCCAAGCGTCGATGTGTCAACACTGGTCACGTTTCCTTGGAGGGAGCCGGGTATGGATGTTCGCTATAACGAGTACCTGTCAGCTCTAATATAGGTTCGGCAATCTGCGCCCGCCACGTACGTTGAAATACCAGATACTGTAATATGAAGAAGGGTTTGAGCGCATGTTGTGGAAAAAACGCGGAACTAGGAATTGGGCGAGACGACGACTTACGAGATGCCGTCAATGGCGAACTCGGTGACATACACGCCACCGCCTGAGTTCGCAAAATCTGGAGCGCATCGTCAGTTGGATCGGGGGAGCGCGCGCCGCGGGGAAGACGCACCAGCGCCGTACGATGCCGTCGTGGGATTCGAGATTATGCACCCCTGGTTGCCATTTGCTTGGACCGAGCAGTCCGTGGAGTTGATCAGCTTGCTCGACTGCACCGCGCTGCTCGAGTGTGTGCATCCCTGGTGGAGCACCGTGTGAGCGTCCGAGCGCAGCGGAACGGGGGGTCACCAGAAGCACGCACTGGGTTGGTGTGTAGACCCATATGGCTGTAGTAGTCCTGGTTGACTGCCTCGAAGGTGTCAATCTGGGCGGCGACTGTCAGCATGGCGAGCTCGGGCGCAGAGCGAGGCATCGAACATACCTCTCCGCCGATGGGCCATGTTGGCGCTGACGACCAGAACGCGCCCCAGACGGAGCACTGTGTGAACCCGACGTCAGCGTCGATCCTGTAGCAGATGAGAACTCGAGCCGTGCGCACCCCATACGGCACGTGCAGAATATCCGCCACCCAGACGGATCCCACAGTGAATTGGTCTTTCGTGGATATCCGAACAGAATTCCGGTTTTGGTTGAACTTCAGCGTGGAAGAGTTATCCACTTTGATGATCGCGTTCCCCGCGTCATTCGTAAACGCCAGCTTGTTGTGGAAGGCATCCACTTCTCCCACAAAACTGCGCAGCGAGCCATCGTCAGCCCATGCTTATCATCGGCCCAAACCCAAAGCGCACTTCACATTGCCGTTTGTCAGGTTATCGACTAAAGCGAGTACGTTAGGACGGCCTAGCGACACGTTCACTACCAGTGCGGGCTTACAGTGATTGTAGAAGCTCCAGTCATTGAAGAATGACTCTCCCACGTACTCCTTGACCAAGTTGTACTGTGCAAGCGTTACCACCGGTAGGATGAACGTTATGCATGTCCACGCAGGGAGAAACATAGTAATGGGGGCCGGATGAGGTGAGGGAACGCCTGCGTGTCCGCCAGGGCCAGGCAGTGTTATAAGGCGGCCTTTGCGGTGGTTCTTTCGGCGTGGCAGGAGAGCGCAGGCACGGAACCAGTAAGGCGCGGGCCCGGAACGCGAGGCAGACGCTGGACCTGGACATGCCGAACGTATCAGTGCTGTCAGTATCGACCGAATGTCACCGGTTCACCGGTGAATGCATGGTGGGTACCTGCGGCGATGAGGTGGGGGAGGCGAGGGGGGAGGAAGAAAGTAGTCTCGTCACCAGACGGTACACGCCGGGCCGCACTCACCTTCCAAAACGAGACAGTCAGAGATTTGTGCAGAGACCGGCGTATACCGTCTGGTGGATTTTGGACGCACGGGTGGGGGGTTGTCACGTTTGTCACGAAGAGTAACAACGACGTCTCTTGATGGCACGCGTTACGCAACGCGTCTCTGCTCTGTCCTAGCACGTCTCGCCTGCACGCTGTCCGGACTCCTTGTATGCGCCGCTATTACTATGAATATATCTTTTTCTCTCCTTTCTCTGCGCCCGCATGGATCCTCTCGACGACAATACTTGCGAGTCCGCCGCCCTGCCGCCCCTAGCGCATGCGTCCATCGCGCAGCCCGCGGTCGATGACGCCGCCGAAGCGGCATTCATACAGCGCGAGGAGCATTCCCGCCGCTTGCTGCAAGTCGCGCGTAGTGAGGCCGTGAAGGAACACAATTACGACTCTGTAATGACTCGCTCGCGTCTGCGCGAGGCTGTCTCTCAATCGTGCGCGGGCAAACTACCATATGAATGGCAGCTCGATGTCGCAGAGGCACAGACGGCTCGGTCCGCATATAGACACCTATGTCCACCATTTCCCGGCGTACAGTCGAGACTACTCGTTCTAATGCGAACACGTCGATCGCGCGAGACCCACCTTTGCTTTTAACACCTCGGCTATGGCTGCGAGGTGGTTTGTGCCAAGCCCTCAAGAGCGAAGGAAGTTCACTGCTTGATAGTAGTGCAGTTCGTTCGAACTTGACCAATCGATCTTCAACAAGCTCAGGGACATTATAACTCATAGATCAGAGAAGAAGGGGTAAATCAAGTCTAAGACTGCGCATATACACCAGTACAGCGCGAGTGGACGCCGCCAAAGATCCAGGGTTGTCTTCATGGAACGCGCGAAAGGCCCTGGTGCGATTCCTACAGGGTGAACCGCCGCCGTTCTGTGAGGATCCTTCTGCATCATATTCATCTTCGTCGCTCTCGTCATTTGCGTTACCTTCGGATCCTCTGAGAGAGGGATCCTGCTCGCTATCAAGGTCGGGTTCATCCAAGTCCTCGTAGTCGGACCAGTGAGAATGCGGAGTACGCCCAGACGGAGTCATTGTGGCGGAAGCCAAGTATACGAAGGAGAGATGCTAAAGAAATGACCATTGTATTGCTAGTAGGCACACGGGTGGAGCTCGCTCTACGACGCGACCGTAAGGCCTCAAGACGCGCCAGGGCGCTCGACATGTCGGAAAAGGCCGGACTCACGTGGGCGTGACAACCCCCCACCCGTGCGTCCAAAATCCACCAGACGGTATACGCCTGTCCCCCGCGCGATCTCTGACCATCCTATTTTAGAAGGTGAGCGCGGGCCGGCGTGTACCGTCTGGTGACGAGACTAGGAAGAAAGGACAAGAAACCGGTGAGGCACCTCGACCTTGGCGGTTCGAACAGCTCGGAATAGCTGTCAGCGTCTTCGCACCGACTTCCCATGCGATGCGCCGTGGAGCGCTACGCTCACGCAAGGCGACGATTGGCTCTTTGTACGCATGGCAGCGAGACGAAGTTGATACACGAGCGCGCTGCACCACTGGCGTGCGCTCGTGATAATCATCGAATGTTTAGGGGTGGGTGTTTATGGGAGTAGGTGGCGAACACAGCACGAAGAACAGCCGAGAGCACAATCTTTCGCACAAGCCTGGGAGCGCCGTTCTCCGCCGATTATGGATGTTACGACACACGCGCATCAGGTATACCGCTTCCATCCACAAAAGACACTCGGAATACTTGTCGTTGTCCCTGACGCGACGTGAAGCCGGACCTGGGGCCTGGGACTCTCGGAGGATGTAAACCCCTCCCCAGGCGGAGAAGTAGAAGGGAAGCGGAATGACTGTAGTTCTAGCCATCACCCTGAAATGGCAGCAACAGGCCGTAGTCATCGACACGTGGAATGTCGAATGCCAGACAAGAGTACCGAGTAGGACGACCATGAAGGTGTCTCGACACACGTATGTGTCAGCCGACATGGAATGAAGTGTGGCGGCCAATTGCGCTGGTGGTGTTGATGGTGGATAATCCTTTGGGCCAATTCTTCAGCGGATGCTGGCGGTGATTCACCGACCATGAGCCGGTCGTGTCCAACACGATATGGCGCGGCTCAGTCGTGGTGGTGCTCTCGATGTATGCGTAGTGCCAAAACGGAAGAATTTAAGAATATCGACCTTCAGTATTGCGATGCCATAAACTTGATAAAGATGTCCAATCCGCTTCACGCGTGAATATTTGAATACGCTAGTTATGTTGTGGTTTCAACACGGCCTGTTGGGATTGGGGAAGTATTAAATTATGTGTCATGCTCTGTTGTCTTGAAAAGACTAAACTCGCTCGCCTCGCTATCATTCTTTCACAATATTGAACGTTGGTCGTGGCATGAACAGCATTGTCATGACCTTGTGCGCTGCCTGCGGCGAATGCAACCAATATTCGGGATCGAGGTCGAGCCTAGAGCAGCGTGGATTTGAACAGGTCGACTACTTTTGGCTACGACCGGGAATTTTCGGAGCACAAAAACTCAGTTTTGGTCGGAGCTGATGTTCAGTGGAGAAGCCGAGCGATGCCGTAACCCAACACTGGTCTGTCGGACTCATCAGGAGACTCTCCGACACAAAATGTGGCGTGAGAATGCTGAATTATCATGACAACTCGGCACCACCAGCAGATGCGGAGACCTCGGCACCATCTTCACCACCGACGACGACGACTGCTTCTGCTTATTGCTGCTGTAGCGACACCGAGCGGCGTTTCTGTGAAACAACATGGCTCTGTCGTACTTCCCTAACGCGGCGCGCGTGGGGTCGCCGCAGGCCCTGGTGGAGAGTTCACCCAAACAACACCTGAACGAAGCGGTACAGGAGGTATATGTCGGGCACAAGAACAAGTGAGTCTCTCCATCTAACTTCGTTATGCAATCCGGGGGGTATACAACGAGTGCCGAGATGTGCTACCTTGAGAAAATATTTGCAGTCGTGTCTGGAGGCGAGTGCGGGGTTATTGGAACCGGCCGTGCCCCCGTTCCATGCTCCGATCAACCAGAACTGTCAACATCTAGTTTCGGCGAGGCTGAATGTAGGCAGGCCTGTGATTATTAAATTTCCAACGGAGGTACGAGTTGCCTTGACCTTGTGCTCCATTACGATTGGTGGACGCTCATCCCGGGCCTCGAGCGGCGCGTCGCATTAATCGTAAAGGTCGGGTGTTCGTGATCTATTCAATTTTAGAGAATGAGACACGCGCCATAGGCACTCGTTGCACGCACCGCTGCGTGTTTGAATAACGGTGTCCTTTAGCTTCGGTGTTCTAACGTGTGTCTTTCAGGCTATTGCAAGCACTGGACTCGACCAAGTCGATCCTCGGTGACCTCCGGCTATTTAACAAGGATAGCTGGGTCGTTCGGTATCCTCAGCTGCGAGAGCAGCCTGCACCCGCTGCCGAATCGTCCAACACTTCGCGTCGCAAGAGCATGCGTCGTTCCCTTTCCTTCCCTGACGACCCTTCGTTCGAGGCCGAAGTAATTGTCAGTCCTGCGAAGGCTGGCCTCACTCGCTCAGTGACCCTTGCTACCATCTCCGATAAGGATGAGGAACAAACCGCCGAGACGGAAGAGGAGGGTGACCGATTGATCTCTCCTGCTGAGGCATCTGACTTCCACGTCTTCCGCCTTGACCTCAAACTCGGCGCTCACGGGTCGTCTTCTTCCCCCGCCGCGCTCGTAGCGCAGCTCGAAAAGTCCTCCATCGCCAACCTCCTTGACGATCGCATCCTCAACGCCGTGGGCCACCTCGATAAACTGCGTTCGCGGATCGAAGACACCTCTTCAAAGGTCCTCGTCACTGGAGACCTAAACGCCGGCAAGTCGACGTTTGTCAACGCCCTCCTCCGCCGCGAGGTCATGCCTGTGGACCAGCAACCGTGTACTACCGCATTCTGCGAGGTCCACGACGCTTCTGAAAACGACGGGAAAGAGGAGCTCCATATTCTGAAGGAGGGCGTTCCGTACTCGGTAGCCGACGAAAGTACTTTCACCCGGGCGAGCCTCACTGATCTGGATGCGATCGTTTCGGAGAACGAGAACGAGTCGCAAGTTCTAAAGGTCTACCTTGCCGACCCTCGTGACCCTCAGGCGTCGCTCCTTAGCAACGGGATCGTCGATATATCTCTCATCGACGCGCCGGGCCTCAACCGCGATAACACTCACACCACTCGCGTTTTCGCTCGGCAGGAGGAGATTGACGTCGTTGTTTTCGTGGTCTCTGCGGAGAACCACTTCACTCTGTCCGCGAAGGAGTTTTTGATGCAAGCTAGTCACGAGAAGGCTTATCTCTTTATTGTCGTCAACAAGTACGAGCAAATCCGCGACAAAGCCAAGTGCAGGCGGCTTGTGCTTGAGCAGATCAAGCAGCTCAGCCCGCGCACCTACGAAGACGCAGAGGACCTCGTTCACTTCGTCGACTCTCAGCAAGCGCTCCACGACGATACTGCTCCCTTCAGCAATCTCCAGTCCGCGCTGCGCTCCTTCGTGCTCGTCAAGCGCTCGAAGTCGAAGCTCGCGCCCGCGTCCACATATCTTACGAAGTTGCTCTCGGACGTCGATCTGCTGGTCGGAGCAAACGCGATCGTGGCCCAGACTGAATTTGACCGCGCGCAGAACGATTTGAATCGTGTTCGCCCCGTGCTCGAGAAGATGAAGAGCGGCAGGGAGGCGCTGGAGGAGACCCTCGAGTCCGTCGAGGATCACGGTGCTACCCGCACGCGCATGCGGACAAAGGAGCTGCTCTCCGATGCCATCGAGCGTGTCGGGCAGGGCAAGCTCGGCGTCGACAGCGCTGCAATCTCTCTGCCTTCCTACACCGGACTTCTCGGAATCTGGGACTACGTTCATGAAGTCCGTCGTGCATTGATCTCAAGTCTCGATGCCGCTGTCAAGCTCGCGGAGGACGAAGCTCGTGCCGTCACCACTGAAGCCGTCAACAAGATCACCCAGCTCGGCGACGAGCATCTTCCCGAGGGCGTCGAGCGTTCGCGCAGGGTCTTTATGCCTGAGGCGATGTTCTCCGCGCGCACGGACAAGAAAAGCAACCGTAGGTCGCGCCGCGCAGCCGGCGCGGTCGTGGCTGGTGGGATCTACGGCCTCGGCATTGGCCTTGCTCAGCGCCCGGAGATGCTCGAGACCACATTCTTCGACCTCTTCGACGTGCACCACCAGTTCTGGGTCCACTTCGGCGAAGGCAAGGTTGACGATGGCGAGGACATGACCGTCAGCACGCTCGGGTTCGCTTCGGTCGGCCTCGGTGCACTCACCATGATCGGCGGGAAAGCACTCGGCGCACGTGGTCTCTTCGAGGGTGTCGTCCGTGTCTGGGACCTCCTCGAGAACGAGACCGCGCGTCGGTGGGCGGCACCCGTCATCGGCGCCGTTACCATCGGTCTTGCGGCATACTTCGTGATTGAGCTTCCCAGCACCGTCCCGCGCACAATTGGCCGTCGGATCAAGGCCTCTCTGGCCCGAGAAGGCGAGGAGATGGGCGAGGAGGGTTCGTTCGTCGGTGGACACGCCGCCCGGGTCAGCCGGGAGACGCGCAAGGTGCTCCGCCTCGCGTCCTGGGACCTCAAGGAGCGCTTCCGCGCGGCGATGGACGAGCACGGCCGGGAGGTACACGGTGCGGAGGAGATAGAGCGACGGGCGAAGAAGGCGCTCGAGTGGTTCCACGAGGTAGAGAGGCGGGCGAGCGAGGTGCGTGAGTCTGTGGTGCTTGTGGGCGCCGCGTAAGTCTCGGCGCATGCGTAACGACCTGCCACGACACACTGGATATATGTACATGCACGGTTTGCCCTGCGTTGCGTTCCGGCTTCTACTTACGATCGTATATTGCTTGCTCTGTTCTTCTACAAGATCTCGCGAAGCGAAAGCTTTATCTTATTCGCTTTCTCCCTGTCTTCGGTTTCTCCACAACTAGAATTCTCCAGCGAGATCTTGCCAACGCTCGTTTTACCGTTATGCTTTCCCCCACTCACGTATTCTACGACTCGCATGTATTACTTGTACGTTTTGGAAGATCATCAATGCGTTCCGCCGAGCTTTAAGGCTCGCGTGTCTATGACCCTTCAATTCATAGTCGCAAGGATATCTTGATCAAGTTATCATGAATGCAAATGAACTTTCCCCGTTGTTCTCTCTCAAAGTCGTGGAAGTGCCGAGCGCTTCGAATTCGTGAGTAACGTACCGGAATTACAATCCCACGCGAGGTACCGGTCGTACCTTGCGTTCGAACCACAACAAGCGACCGCCATGAAACGGTTCATTCCTCATGTTCTGGCATGCCTATTGCTGTCTGTACTGTCCGGAGCGATTCAATTCCCTTCGGAAGTAGTTATCATCCGTCACCCGGACCCCTCGCCGAAGTGTGAACACATCGCGCTTCAGAAAACGAGGCCCTTCAGAGGACTCCCTGAAGAGGGCCACTACAAGAGGAGGCTCCTCGAAACGGGAGAAGAGCATATTCGATACGTTACGTACGACGAGGACCTTGCCTGGGCACTCGCCGAAGACATGTGCGGAAAAAGGGCCACCTGGAACTTCCAGACTTTAATAACCGAGGGACTCACCTCTCGTGCGGAGTCGCTGCAGGACCAGGAAATTCTACGCCCGGCTTTTGAGACGTTTGGTCGTCCCTCAGGCGTCCCCCCGCTTGAGCTTCAGCCCCTGATCACGTCCGGAGACTCCACAAAGCGAGTTGATTTAGTCTTCTTCGCAGATGGATGTAGGTTCTGTATACTGATCCTGACCTTGACGTGGAGGGGGTCTCATGTAACGCAGATACGTCTGGAGAAAAGCACAAGTTCATCGAGGATGCTATGCGTCTAGCAGAAGATATTTCGGGAAACCAGACCTTCTACACAGTGAAACCGTTGCTTAACTTTTGGGCCGCATTCACGTCTAGTAATGAGGTGAGCAATATCGAGTAGGAAATACACAACTCTTTTCTGAGGACAACTCTTCCAATGTATTTCCACAGAGCGGCATAGGTACGGGTGGAAAGCCTAAGAAGTGCTATGCGCTTTACGACACAAATGGTACCTTCGTCTGACACGTAGCCTTCAGCACCCCATTCGGGCTCTACCGAGATGGCACAGAGCTCCGTGGTGTTTACTACAGTAAGCCCGAAGTAGCTCGTGCCGCCTGCTATTCCTTGGGGTCCCAATGTGACTACCCTATCCTGATGGGTACGTTATCGCGAGTGTGCCGGTTGAGGTTATTTTGACATGCGCATATATGAACTGCAGGGAATGACCCTCTATACGGAGGTAAGCTGACGGCACTGTACTACACGGGCCCGGACGCTTACCTCTTCTGATAGGACTGGGCGGGGAATTCACGTAAGCTTAATTCACCCTTACGAATGCGTCGATTAAACTCAAACTCGTGGGCAGAGTGATCACACCTTCCCTCGCCAACGGAGCATTAGTACTAAGGCGTGTCATTAATGCCCAAGTAGAGATCATCCAATACTCACGCTCGCGCACTGTAGACATGAACTTGGTCATTCCATCATTGAAGTAGGCGAGGAGTATGATGGTGGTTTTGCCTACTTTGGCGTAAACGCCGCGCATAACGATTCGACAACTGGAATACCTTGGGCTCATTGGCTCACGAACTCCGACACTGCGTCCACACACGGCCATTTCGATCGCCCACACACACCACTCGAGGACATCGATGAGAAAGGGCCATACGCCACACGCGTCGAACGCTCGGTAATGCCGATGCAAGCCTATCCATGGACACTGCTCAACACGTCGGCGCCGTGGTCGACCAAATTCAACTCTTCTGGAACGTATGCATGGCATCTTGTCCGTTTCTCCCTCTCTGGACTCCCCGATAAAGAAGACCTACGTGTTGAGCTCGACGGGAAGGATCTCGGGTGGATCCCCCGGCCGGAGATAGGTGTGGACCGGTGGCACTACGACGTCAAGCTCAACAGAACCCTCGAAAACGGGACGCATGAGGTCAAATTTACGCTCAATAACCGCGATCGTGAGGGCCAGGCGCAGCTATGCAGCGTCGAAATCCTCGAGTTTGGGGACGAGTCCGAGTGCGTAGCGCCACCCCCCAAGTTGCCCTTCCTACTGACACCTACGGTAGATTTGTGAAGAAGCCTGGGCATTATAGCCTATACCCGACGTTAGATGTGCATATCCCTTTTAACTTGAGCATTTTTACTGACACCGACGGCATACCACAGATTCTCTGAGAAGAACGAAACATCCTATCGTCCGACGAACGAGGATTGCCTCATGCGTATTGTCACCACACCCAACTTCTGCAAACCCTGCACAGAGGGGCTTTGGCACGCCCTTCTCAGGCGCGTCGATTTAATTGACGATCTCCAATCCGGTTGTGAGGAAGACGATGTTGGTGGCCGGGCGCGCACGCTTGATCTCGATCTTGTCCCGCTCGCGCACCTTCGTGAGAGTCCAGTGGATGTGGAGGAGAGCTATGTGATTACATGGATGAAGGACGGGGCGGAGGTGAAAGAGTTCGCAAACAAGACGAGGCTTGTGGACGCGGGGGATGCGGTGGGAAGCTATGCGGTGAACGTGCGGTACGTAACAGAGGAGGTGCGGATGGATAAGGACGAGCTCCTGACGTCGACCGCGGCGACGTTCGTAACAACCGCCTGCGGCCTATGAGTTGATGTTGCGTTGTTCCCCCGCGTTGCTCTATTATGCGGAGTATCTGGATATAGGGATTGTTGAGCGCCTCGGGAAATTCGTTCGAAAAAGCGTGATCCGAACCTACGTCAGTGAGCTGTTCAACTCTCCAGTTCACCTGTCAGTTTGTGCATTCGTCTCCCCACGCAGGCCAATATTCGTGCACTCCTTCCTTTGCGGTGCACGCAGCCGGGAGAGTGCTCTCAAACGAGTACCTCGTGTAGTAAATCGCCTTATCGAACACCTCCACTTCTTTTCCGCAGCCGTGCAGCGCGTCCCGCAGTGCCCTTGTTCCCTCATGCAACACCTCACCGTTACTAGCATACCAGACTTTGAGGCGGGATACGGAGTGCCCTCTGTCAGCGCGGGCGCGCAGCATCATCGCGAGTTTTTCGGGTCGGCACATCACACCGGGGATGGCAGTGTAGAGTGTGTGGAGCGCAGGGAAAGGGATATAGACAGGACCATCTCCGTCCTCAGACAGCGTCCGCGGTTCGAGGATGCCAGGCGTATCATCGTCGTAGTGCCATTGGGGGCTGCTGAGGTGCAGCGTGTGGACCGCCGGAAGTATATGCGACAGCAAATCGCCGATGCCGAACCCATGGCTAGGTGACAGTATGTACGGCCACACTGTATGGACGGACGCAAACAGGGAAGAAGAGAGTAGGGCACGGATAAAGCCAATTTGCCAGCGGAGGTCGCCAGTGGAGACGGATGGAAGAAAATTTGGAATGACATCCAGACGAAAGCATCCGCCTGCCGAGATGCTACCCATCTGAAGCGAAGTGACATGCTCTTGTCCCAGCGTGGCAGTGCGAACATATAGGGTGTCCACAGCTTGCAGCCTGCACGTTAAATAGGGGACGAGGAACCCGAGATCGATGTCTGAGGTTGTAGAGAGTGTGATGAGGCAGCCCCGAGGGACATCTATATTGGAGAGGAGGGATGGGGTACGCTGGGAAGAGGTCTGGACGCTGAGTTTGCGCAGTTTAAGGAGTTTGACGTGCGGGATATCGCCCCTTGACTGAGAAGGCTGGGGTGGTTCTGGCCCAGATCGTATTGAATCCAAAGCGTCGCGGATGTAAAGCTCTTGAAGGGCCGGGGTGTTCGACAAGAACTGCAAAAGCTCGTTGACTCTAGGCGAGAAGACTCCTCCTTCATCTAATACACCTATGCAATTCAGCAGAAAACGCGTCAATACTGGCAACGGGTTAGAAGGTAGGAATGAACAGCGCGAGAGCACAAGAGATTCTAGCCTCAGGGACTGTCCGCCAAAGATCGACTGAAACCCTATCCAGCATTGTACAGGCCTGGAATAGAAGCCAACGACGAGGCGGCGGGGAGAAACGCGGGGTGACAGCAGGACTTCAGATATACGTCGACCACTTGTGGGATTTTTGAGCCGAATGTGAAGTTCGCGAATGCGGTCGCCGTACTGCTCTAATATAGGGTCCAAAGGGTATGAGCGGCCGAGATTCTCAGTCGCGTATACGTCCACTGGGCCGCTCTCGCAGCGGGTAAGAAAGAAGGTTGAATCGGGGATATATGGCGAAGATGTCCCAGTGGTACCAAGGAAAACACTAGACCACAGGCTTGGAGTACCGATTGCTACTGTGCGCCACTTCGCACAAACTTCGGCGATTGGACAGAGGTCCCAAGTGTTCCTGATGGTATAAGGGCCGCAAGCCCTTTCGATAGCATTGTTCTTCCCGCGTTCGCGCGTTGACAGTTCAGGAATAACTTGTCGTGCTGCCGCAAAGATCTTGGCCAAGATCTCAGGGGGGATCCGGTGGATCGGAGCACGATCATTTATCTTCCTGCACAGTAGAAGAGAGGCCCTTCGGACCTCCTCCAACGTCCCTTTTAGCTAATTATAACAATCAGTGTGTGCTGAGCATAAATAGTTTGACACTGACGATCTCGACACTGCAAATGGGTTTAGCACTCTAGCAATTGTCATCGAGCACTCGGTGAAGTAGGATTCTCGTCCCACGTACGTTGTGTGATCCCCGCAGGCACCCACTTTCATTGTTAACAGCTTGGCTACTTGTGTAAGATTGAGGTCGTTGTGGTACGACGGATCTTGATCTACGTTCGACCCCATCTGAATAGTTTAAACCTTATAAGCCTCAAGTCAGCCCTAGTAATGGCTCGGAAGTCGGCGACTTACGATGCAAAATTTCTGTAGATATGGCCACACGTTGAGTAGTGGTTGTGTCCAATGTACGGATCAGATAACGAACTGACAGCTCGTGCAAACATTGTATGTATCAGTTCTCATTCTCATGCAAGTTTTACGTACAGGCGTACAACTGCACGTGTGTATACGCCCGTTCCGGCCTTAAGGACGGCCCGGGGTTCGGACCGCTGAGTGTAATTATGAAAGAACACCAATTCTTATGCGCGACCAGTCACGCAGGTTTTCATTCATTAGACATGCCGGAATGTTGTTCCCGAGAGAGATTTGCACAAGGCTCAAAATCCAGACAACGAGACCTTTGATGGGCAGCACGAGGCGAATTAATCGAGTATATTAGTACATCTAACTGTATGAACTCTACGAATGGGTCAGTCTCCTTCAGGACAAGAACTACGGAGTACTCACCCCTATGATCTCGCGAAGGGAATCTGGAAGCCAGAGAGCAGCGCACGAGCGCGATTTTGTGCGCCTACACCCTGGGCGCTGGTGACGCAGTGGATGTGCATACCAAACGTTTGCGGATACGCGTCGAAGTTAACCTCGATCTGGGGGAAGAGTCCAAGCGCTTGCGGAGGGAGACCAAACGAGACCACACCGGATGCGGAGCTCATCTTGTCGAGGCGGTTGGAAGGGCCTTCCATGACAACCCCCTGGAAGTCACGCAGGCGGGGGAGAACGAACTCAACGAGGACGCTGAGGAAATCGTACATCTGGGGACCCTTGAGGTCAACCTTGACACCGACGGGGATTCCTGGGCGAACCCAACCCTGCACGTTCATCCGACCCTTCACCAGTTGCACACCCTCCGCCGTATGCTGCCCTCCTGCCTTCTCACTGGCGCCCGAGATTGCACGTAACGCCATGATGGGTCCAAGTAAGTTGGTACGGCTGGCCGTCGCGCCCTTGATCATGCTGTGAATTTGGATGCGTTCCAGCTGTACGACGTTGTCTGGTGAGGATGGCGGGGGGAGTTGTTTCGGCCAACGATTGCCACCGAGCGGGGGGTTGAACCTGTGCTTCGTGTACGGATCGTTCGGGTCGTACGCAAGGCGTACGGGGCGAGGCGCTGGACGCGCGGTGGGCTCGTGCTTGTAGGTCATGTAGAGCAAGTCGTCCTGCAATGTATGGTGGTAGTGATCTGCAAGGCGAGATCGGTGCGTGTCGCGAAGGATGACATTGACGTGGGGGATGGGGACACCCTTCTCGTCGCGCTTGAGCGGCTTCGGCGTAGCTGCTGGCCTGGTGCGACGGACGTTGCGACCCGCGGTCGTCGCTAAACGGGGCGCCCGTGATGCTGCCTGAGCACTCATCTGGTTCATGTTTGAGCCTTCTGACGAGGGAATAATAGGGGCGCAAACACGTCTAAAAGCATACCTGGTCAATGATGGTGGCAGTATAAGAAAGTGCTAAGCGCTTAGACCGAAACGGCTCGGGCGTAGAAACGACCCCCGAATACCACCAAGGATCACGAGACCCCAGACACAGGTCGTTCACACATCCGACGAGTCTGCCAACAGCCCGAGCAATTCGTATGCACACACACACACACACACAATGTTGGATAAATTGAGCACATATGATAGAAACTAAATCGTATCAACTCACACGTCACACGCAGGTAGTCGTTACGAACGCCGCCGCAGTCGACGACAAAAGCCCGTCCATGTCCACCCGCACCTCCTCCGTTACGTACCGCACATTCACCACGTAGCTCCCCACCGCATCCCCCGCGTCCACCAACTCCGTCTTGTTCGTGAATTTCTCTAACGTCTTCCCATCCTTCACCCACGTAATGATATAGCTCTCCTCCACACCGACTGGGCTCTCCCGAAGATGCGCAAGCGAAACCAGGTCGAGATTAAGCGTGCGCACCCAGCCACCGGAGTGGTCTTCCTTGCAGCCGGATCGGAGGTCGTCTATCAGGTCGACACGCCTGAGAAGTGCGTACCAAAGCCCCTCTGTGCAGGGCTTGCAGAAGTTGGGTGTGGTGACGATACGCATGAGGCAATCCTCGTTCGTCGGCCGGTATGAAGTTTCGTTTTTGTCGGAGTACCTGCGCGGTGCTCCTTTCAGCGATGGCTGCTCTGGGCCTAGTGCAATACTTAGAAGGAGCGTACGTAGGATAGAGGCTGTAGTGCCCGGGAGATGCCACGAACCTTGTTTATCATGTTAGTCATGTCAGTCAGTGACCGCAGCAGCAGCAGCAGCCGAACTTGCATAGAAAACTCGACGTACTCGGATTCGTCCCCAAATTCTATGATCTCTACGTTGCAAAGTTGTGCCGCACCTTCTCTGGCGCCGTTCAGGAGCGTAAACATCAACTTGTGCGGCCCCGCCGTCAAAGTGCGGTTAAGTCTGATGTCATAATGCCATCGGTCGATGCCAATGCCGATATGCGGGGCCCAGCCAAGATCTTGGTCGTCGAGCACGACACGAAGATCGTCTTTCTCGGGAATACCAGATAGTGAGAATCGGACGAGATGCCATGCGTACGCCCCTGAAGAGTTGAACGTAATCGACCAGGGCGCTGAGATGTGCAGGAGAGCCCACGGGTACGCTTGCATCGGCATGACGGAGCGTTCTACACGAACGCCTTGCCTGATTTCGGGGGGAGTGTACGTAGCGTGTAGTGTATGAGGGTTCGGCGAGGTGCCAGGAAGCCAGTGCGCCCAGGGCACGTCGTAAAGTGTGGTGTTCTTGGCCGCGTTGGGGCCGAAGTAGTCTTTAGCTAGGGCGCCGTCGTACTCTTCTCCCACACCGATAATGGAGTGACCAAGCTCATGTCTATCAGAAGGACGGAGGGTGCAGTTAGTACGAATTCCGGTGTCTCGGTAGAGCTTACCTGAGGACGAGAGCGCCATTGGCGAGAGACGGCGTAATTGTGCTTATGAACAGTAAGGACGAGTCCTTGATCTCATTGGACACGGATAGCAATTTGAACCTACGTGATGTCGCCCTCCAGCCCTTCCACGGGGGTGAGCGGGGGATAATCTCTAAATGCATTAAAGAGTTACAGCCTACCACCATATAGTGGATCGTTTCCTACAGTCCGCTGCGAGTGAGCCTACATAGGGGCGGGTAACTTCCGTGAATTTCGCGGTCGTAGACGTACCCACAAGTATTGGATAATCGCACTGGTCCCCCAAAGCGAAGCAAGCGGCGCGGGCCACCGCTGGTTTGCCACAGTATACAGCACGCAGTTCGGTGCCTTCCCGGTATAACCCAAAGACAGTGCTAGGGGTATAGATCGAGCGTTCGTTATCTGTATGTGAGGAAGAACGGGGCGGACGAACTTTTTGGGTACCCCGCCACGGCCAATGCCGCTCTGCGACATAAGAAAAATGGGAAGTGAACGTTGAATGCTACGTACCTCCTGACTAGGTGCAAACACGGCCCAGAAGTTGAGCAGCGGCCTCACGGTATGGAATGTTTGGTTACTCGCGATATCTTCAGCAAGTCGGCGAGCGTCGTTCATGAACTTGGCTCTTTCTTCGGCTGTATCTGAATGCACGGTTAAGTATCCTCCCACGACGAGGTTTGAGTAGGGCTAGAGTCCACGACATACATCCGTCAGCAAAGAACACCAGGTCTACACGGTTGCTAGGGTCTCCGGCTGTGAAGAGAGGTTCCACTTGTCCGGGAGCGAAACTCTGGGGCAAGAGGTCCGGGCCTAGCAATAGAGGGCGCGCAGGTAACTGGAGAGGATCCTGGATTGCTTGGTCAGTGAAGTCCACAACCTGTGGCTGGTTGGTCTGTGCTCCTTTGATGAGGGTGTCGGTCCCCCAAGTGCTCCTTGACCCGCACAAGTTCTCCGCACGAGCCCAGACCGACGCTGCATCGCGCGCAATGTAGTGGGTTCGTTCTTCTCCCGTGTGTAGGATCGAGCTTTTTAAATAGCCTATTTCGGAGAGGCCTCTGTACCGCTGCAGCTCCCGTATCGTCAGGTAGGTGCAGTTCAATGGCTCTGACTGAGTATTGGTATTACGAATGACCACTAGTTCATAGGCCCGCAGTATTTCTTGTGAGAACGCAAAGAAGGGAGCCCATATGAGGACATAGAATGTGTTCATAGCTAGTCGCTGCGACTCCGAACTCGTGATGGTGGTAGGTGCAGGGTTCAAGTTCAAGTTCGACTACTTACTTGAGAGCTCGAGGCGAACGTTCACGACTCGCAGTGTGCGCCTCCTGGTAGTCGGACCGGCGGCTAGATCCTAGAACTGGCGTACTCGACATGGGTCAAGCTGATATTCACCGTGTGCGAGTCTAAGTTAGTCTAAGTAGGACTCTGACTGAGAATAAAGGTAAAGCCCCACACAAAAGCCAGATGGGGTCCGTCCAAGGTTGTCCGTATATAAGACGTCCGACGCACCCAGATGTCAACAGGCTTTAGAACATGCGAGTCCATTCACGCTCTCCTGTAAGTACATGCCAGACCGATCCGTGGGGTACTAAGGAAGAAAAAAGAGAGGCGCGCGCAAGACGGCGATGCGAGACTAAGTGTAATGTGCTTAGAGTACGTGGGGTGGGGTGGGGGTATGATTAACGAGCGATGAGTTCCAGGATTCCGGACAATATGACGCAGACAATGACCAGGGAACGCGAAGACCAATAAGTGAGAATGATGCGGCAATGCAGTCGTACATATTGATTAAGGCGGGGGAAGAGGAAGGGGCGGCACGAGCCGGGCCCCGCCCGACAGCTGCGGCCTATGCGGCGGACCCGTCGGGTGGTACGCGGCGGGGAAAGAGAGGGAGAGCGCGGGCGCAGGCCGCGCCGGTGAGTGAAGGGTACGTACTAGTAGTGACAAATGCGGAGGGAAGAGCGACGAGCATGTAACATGGGCAATGCAGAGTAAATGTGCTGACGGTAAGAAAACACGAGGAAGAAGGGTGAAGTATGATTCGCCTGGTGGCGAAGGGCGCGGTGCGCAAAACCAGGATATCACATAATGACGCACTTGCAGCAGCCTCCTCCGACCTCGTCCTCGGCAGGTGGTAGTTGCTCTTTACCGGAAGGACGAAGAGGCTGCGCAGTTTGCGGTGATGGTGGCTGGGCAGCATCGGTATGCGCATAATGCGCAAAAGGTGGGGGTGATGATGCACGATTGGAGCGGTCAAAGGATCTCGGTGTGAGGGGTGGGATTGGGGAAGGCGCTTGGGATGTGACACTCGACTCATTGGGCACTGACAGAAGTTCTTCCGGAGAGTTCTCCTTCTGGCCAAACTCATCCATTTGAATCTGCTCGGGATTGCCACTCTGTCGCCGGCGGTATTTGGTCGCATCGTACCCAAACGTGCCGGGTGCCTGAGTGATCCAACAGTTAGCGAAACATATCTGAAATCCCTTGAGGGACACGTGCTGACCGGTTCAAACACCACTGGCTCAGATTCCTTCGGCTTCGGGCTTCCGTCTGCTGTTTGGTAAAGGCCGTCAAGGCCTTTCTTCCGTGCAACCACGGGAAGGACGACCTTTGAACGTATCAATTAATGCAGTCACACACGCGTATGGTCAGCTGGACTCACATCATCCCAATTCCCACTTGGGGGAACGGGCTGTGTCCATGTTGGGATAGCGTCCTCATCTCCTTCGGGCATGGGGTACTGTCCAATAGATCGTCGGTTCTCCTCTTTCTGGGTTGGTCGCTTTTGCATGGACGAGGGTGGAGATTTCGCTTTCGCCTTCTTTGCGGCCGACGCAGAGGCCGCAGTCGCCGGGCTTTTCGCTCTCCGCTTAGCATTGGGAGTCAGTGGGGCCTGGGAAGTGGGTGCGCTTCCAGCCTGAATCCTTTGCTGGGAAGGTGAACGCGACGTCTTGGGAGAAGCGGTGGGTGTTGTTGATGACGAGCCTCCGGGATCCGACGCGTTTCGTGAGGGTTTGGTAGGGGTGGCAGTCTTGGTTGACACGGTGGGACGTTGTGAGGGTTGAGGTATTCGACTACGAGCGGTGTTCTGCGTATTCCGGCTGGTGGGAGTATCGCTACGATCCAGAGACGGTGAAGACACGGAGCCGTTCTGGTGAGGTTGGATGATGTCGGTATAGTAATCGTCGAGGTGATCACCATATACCTCGTCTTCGAAGTCCGTCGGTGGCTGCTCGTCCAACACCATGCCTGCTCCTGCGCCCTCATCCTGGTCAATGTAGATGCTCTCCCTTGCCCCGACACTTCCCGCACGTGGCCGACTATGTATTCGACCGTTGGCCCCCTCCCTTCCACGCGAGCTTGACCGCGAACGCGTCGACATACCACCGGGTGTGTGTTTGCCGGACGCCTTCCGTAGCGTGTGGCCGTAGTTCGCTATATCGAGCATCTCCTGGCGCCGAGCCACACGCAGCTCGCCCACGCCTCCGTTCCGCGCGACGTCTCCGCGGTACCAGTGCTCAAACGGGTGCTCCTCGGAGTCAGTCGACATCCGTTCCGGGGATTGACGGCCAAAGTCGAGATTACTCTGCGAGGAAGAGAGGGAGTTGGGGACAAAAGGTGCCTGCTCGTTGAATATGTCGGACACCTTATGCCGCGGCACGCGCACCGTTGATCGTGATGTGTGTGACTGGTTCCTCTCCTCCACCGGCGACAAAGGCTGACCCTCAAGCTCCCCGTTCACCCTCCCGTTTGGACGGCCGGTGCTAGCGCTATACGTTGAGTGCGCTTGGCTCGACGTGCTGCCTGTTCGATGGCGCGACACAGGAATGCGGGTGCCCTTGGGTGCGTTCGGGGGCGAGATGGAGCGTGAATACTCGGAAGGTGGAGGATCCGGGGAATTAGTGAGGTCGAACGAATAAGGCTGTGAAAGGGCGCGAGCGCGTTGGTAGGTGGGAGGATAGGCACCAGCATGTCCGGCTGGCGCAAGGTCAGCGGTCCTGGACTGCTGCAAGCTTGGACGAGGAATGGCACTGGGCTTGTACTGGGAGCTTGAGGGCACTGGGCTCGTGGAGTAGTATTGGCTGGGTTGGTCTTCGCTCGACGTGATAGAAGCTGCGGAGATGCGCTTGGCGAGGAGGTTGCTCTCGTCCTTTAGCCCTGAGAATGGTGTTAGGAAGCATGCACGATGCGTTCGCGTAGGGGTAATTTACGTTTGCGAAGAGTGGGCACAATAACCTCGTCCCAAGCCGGTTCTCGAGGGAAAGCAGACTGGGCGGTAGCAGTGAGGGCCATGGGCCAGAAGAGGGAGAAGGGGGAAGAAAGCCAAACAGCGTGAGGACTGCCTTCAAGAAGGAAGAAGTAAGGAGGGAAACGAAGAGCAGCGGGTCGTCGTTGGTCGTCGCCGTCGTCGTCGTCGTCGTCGGAGAAGGCAGAGAGCCCGACGTCAAGCAACGCCGAAAGCGCGACTTACACCGTTGATTGGTCCAGTAATCAACCCGCTAAGCCGCGGTGCTAATGCAGTTTATGATGCTTATCAAGAAGCGGGCTAGGCGCCCTCACAAATCTAAACGCCCTTGTAACAAACACTATGGTCTGTTCTTATTGATCGTGGCGCTCCTCGCCGACGTCAACGGTCAGGCAAGTCGATCGTCGGACGCCCGGCAGCCATCTCTAAACGATCGACGACATATTCCTCCATGCAGATTGACAAAAAGTACACATATTAGGCCAGCTCTAGGTATGGGTGTATGCGCGGTATGCGGTCGTTAGATGCAAATAAGGAGATGTGTGTGTATGCGACGTGCGACGGGAACCAAAGGAAAGTGCATGATGATGTTAACGTTAACGCAGGTGACCTCGAAAGCAAACGAACGTATGTAAGAGCTATCAACCCCAACGCGTGGAATGGAACCTAGAGAAATATTATTACACAACCACTAACGCCGCTCCGACGCCTGCCATGCGATTTCGTTCAACTGGTGCCGCGAGGGCCTTCCATTGCCCGTGGCGTTGCGCTGTGAAGCGCGGACGCCGTTCATGGTGCCCATGGCGCCGAGCGGAGGATTGCCGGCCAGTGACTCGGAGGCATGGCGCCGCATGCGTTTCGGCGCAATGGCCTTGCCAGACTTGGGGGTCTCGATACCCTTCGCCAGCCTCGCGGAAGGCTTGAGCGCGGGGGCGAGGGTGGGGACGATCTCCCTCGCGAGCTCCCGAACAAGGACCGCGACGTCTTCCTTGCTGAGCTTCGCGACAATGTCGTAAATGCCGTAACGCTCCACGAGCATCGCGCGATTAGGGTGCACGTCGCAGACGGTCCGAAGCATACGGAGGAGGTTGAGCCGCACGACCGCCTTGCTCGACCCCAGCTTGTCGATAAGCCGCTTGAAGAACTGTTGCTTCGCCACACCGATGGTGACGCTGGTCGAGATGCGGAAAATCTTCAGGAAAGGCTCGAGGAGGTTCTCGAAGGAGTTTGCCTTCGCGGAGACGAAGCAACGCAGGAGCGCGTCAAGCGAATCCTGCTTCATGAGCTCGTCTTCGATCCTGGCCGTCTCATCTTGCAGCCTGGCGACCAGTCAGCCGCATTCACCAACGCACACTGCGGAGACATACCAAGATAGAACGGCCTCCAGCGCGCTAACCTGGAAGTAGGGGTCTTCCAGAAGGCGAAGATACATCGACAATCCATCATGCTGCCAAAGCAAGATCCTGCAACTCTTCCCGGCGCTCGCGAGATCGCACAGGATGGGGAGTGCAAACTGCTTGAGCGGCGAGCTGGACTCGATGACCCTCTTCAGGCTAGGAATGATCCCAGCTTGCGCAGCCTCTTCTTGCCTTGACTTGTTGAGCCTGCAGAGGTTGTAACACGTCTGAAAGATGTGGTTCGACATTTCCTGTTGTCGTAATATTAGCATGTCTAGGCGATCAGAACGGGAGCGTCGTATGTACCGTGCCGTACGGCCCAGAGCTCTGCTCATCAAGGATTTTGACCAGGATCTCAATGGCGTTAGCGTTCTGTAGGACTTCGAGCAGATTGGCGTTCATAGACAAGTGTTTGACCGCCTTAAGCATCTGGACCAGGTACTCGGGTTCCAGGAGCTCGCATGCTCGAAGCAAACCTAGAATGATAGCATGTGAGATATCGTAAACTATGGCGATAGTGCGCACTTACGTCGGACGACCTTGCGAGTTCCAAGGGCATTCCTCACATGAATGTCCGACTGTGAGACCTGGCAGAACACCAAGATGATCTGGATTATCTTCCTGTTCATATCCGCCGCCGCCTCACCACGACTGGCCATGACATTGAGCAGCGCGGAGGACAGTGGATCAAGGAGCCCTTCACGGATGAACATGCGACAGAAGTCATTCTTAGTCGTGGGGCTCTGCAGCTCGAACACGCTGCAGATGCCGTTGAGCGCGTGCACGACCAGTTCGGACTGTTCCGTGTAGTCCTCGTCGAGTAAATCCACAAGAACTTTCAAACCGCGACATCTATGTGAAAATAGATGTCAGGAAACCTGGATCGAGGGTTGGGCGCAATACGTACGAGATGAACATCTGCAACGTCAGGACCGAAGTGTGACAGAGCAGACGGATAAAGTGAGAGGCCTCTGAGCGACACTCTGACGGGTACTTCTTCGAGGTGAACCCTACGTGGCGATCAGTATCCAGTGCTATAGAATGCCATGGAACGCATACCCATGACGACCGGAATACCACTATGGAGAAATGAGTGCTACACACCGAATAGATATAAACTCACACCTACCCAATAAGACAGAAGCTCTCCAGGAACCCCATATCCTCAGTGACGAGCTGTCGGCGATGTGATCAGCCTCGGGATAACATCCCACCATATTTTCACTCACGGCGTTGATGATCTGCAGCAACTTGAGCGTGACGTCCCGCGACGTCCTTGACTCAAGCACCTCCAGGATGGCCAGCATCCCATGCGCAGAAACCAGCTGCGACTGCATCTCCGGTGTGTCGTGGATGATATTGAGCTACAAAGACCAACGTTCATCAGTGCAAACCACAACAGGGAGGCCGGAAGACAGACGAGTTGATCGCACGCGTCCCGCAGCTGGAAGTCTGGCGCGGACGGTGTGAGCTCGTCGATGAGTTGGGTGACCGTGTTGGACAACCGCGCGTACTTGTCGCGCTGGAGGTTGGCTTCGAGGTCTTCCTCCGCATAGCCTTCATCGATCTATGCGCAGTATTAACAACAACCATACCGCAAACATTGCCCTGATACATACCTCCGCAAACGGATCTTCCTCGTCGTCCTCGTCGCCAAGCTGTACGGATATCAGTGAACAACGTAAGATATAACAGACACCACAGTCGCTGACCCATGACTTGTTCGACAACCTCGTGTTGAGTTGCAGGGTCTGTATCGGCTGCGCGGATGTCCCGTTCGTCTTACCAAACACGTCCTCGTAGTCCTCATCGTCATCCTCGGCATACTTTCCGAAGTCACTCTGTAGCTGCCGCGCCTGCGCACGCCCGAAAGATTCTGAATTCGCGCCCACAAACGAAGATGACCGCGAGTGGGCACGAGCGGAAGAAGGGCCATTGGAGGGCGCAGGGGACACTAACGGACTCAACGAGGGCCGTGACCGCCTGTGCGAGAGATCTGGTAGAGGTGCTGTCATCGGCCCAGGCGAGGGAGACCCCAGTCCGATAGTCTTGATATCATTCGGGTGGAAGAGACCTCGTCGGAACGAGTTCTTCATCTGCGCCCGCTTCATCAACGGCTCTACCGGGATACTTTACTTTATGACTAACCTTGAAGTCGGCGACCTTCTCCTCGAGCTTCTCGTCGTCCTCGTCGAACGCAATGTCAGAGTAGTCCTCCACAATTGGCGCGATCTGCGGTTCGGGCGCCTTAGCCACCGGGAGCGGGACGCTCTTCCCGAGGCCCTGCGGACTGCGCCCGGGGCGAATAGTCTGCGCGTTGTCATCTGCCTCGGTCTTCTCCTCTTCCGCTGGTGTCTTTTCCAATGCTATTATCCGGCGTACGTGAGTGGCGCGCATAGGGACTAAAATGTTACCCTACCGTGCAGCTTCGTGAGCGAGATGCCCTCCTCAAAATCATCGTCCCAGTTGTCCGTTTGTTCCTCGGGTTGTTGGAGAATGAAAGGCATTGGCAGCGGCACTGTCTCCCGTAAGTGGAGTGCCCCGGGTACTGGAGGCATCTTGGGGTTCGGCAAAGAGCCCGGCTTGCGTTGTGCGAGCAGCATGGATTGTTGGGGCACGGCGAGCGAGGACGCAGCTTGCACGGAGGCGATCATGTTCGTAGGAGAGGGCATTGGCGAAAGAGGACGTCCAGGGGCTGATATCTTGCGGTTTCGCTCTGGATGTTTCGACGGCCTTGAAGGTGCTATTCCAAAACATTAGGACACCTCGTCTAAGGTCATCACAACAATGGAAACCGACACCTACATCTGAGAGCCTCATTCCACTCTTGCACCTTCAGCACGGCCTCATCGTAATTGTAGTTGCTCGTTGGCCGCTTCCCAACGCCATTGCTAGCCCCTTCCGCCGCGCGTTCACCTTGGTGCCCTGCCATCTGCTTGCGTGCGGCGACCATCCATGGGTGGCGGAGCAGCTTCTTCGCGGATATACGGAGATTACAGTCCTTCTGGAAACAGTGGTACAGGAAGTCCTTGACGATGGGGGAGGCACCTTCTGGTATAGGTGGGCTATCGTCGTTGACAATGCGGAAGAGCGCGGGCATTGGGTCCAAGAAATGGTATGGTGGTTTGCCCTCCAACAACTCAATAACCGTACAACCAACGCTCCTACGCAGCGAACGTTAAACGCCGCATATACTCCGAAAACATCGAAACAAACCATATATCCGAAGCAGTCGTTGCCCCAGATTGTTCAATGACCTCCGGAGCCACTGTATGTGTGGTCAGTATTATACGTAGTGAACACACCTACTGCGTATACGCACTCCAGTATGGGCTTCCGACGACTGCATCGTCTCGGACGGCTCCCGCGGCGGTACTACTAGCCACACCGAAGTCAGCCAACTTGACGCATCCGTCCTTGTTCGTCAAAATATTCGCGCCCTTGATATCGCGGTGGATGACACCCTGGTCATGCAGGTAGACGAGTCCCTCCAGCACCTGCGCGACGTACACGCCGACCAGCGTTTCCGGGAACTTGCCAAACTTCTTGCATATATTGTGCAGCGAGCCGTTCTCGCAAAATCTATCTCACATGTCAAAGGCACAAAGTTGTGAAGGGGAGGTGGAAAACGTACTCTAGAATAATGTACAAATATTCCCGCGTCTTCTCGAAACCTTTGTACTTCACGATGTTGGGATGCTACAACGTTCAGATGAGCACAAGGTTTACAGGAAAATACGCGATGGGTAAGTGTTTGGCGGGTCACAGTTCACACTAAAGGCGCGAGTAAAAGGAGCGATTATGCATGCCCATTGGGGAGGCAGCGGGAGTTGAAGAGGAGATGGTTGAAACCCGCAGCAGTGTATCCTACCGACGAACGCTCTGACGCGGCATTCGGACGACAGTACGCGCCAAAGAAACACGGTTCCGGAGGATGCGCTCCATTACTTTGGATAGGACAGACTTACATTCAGGTTCTTGAGCAAGTCAATCTCGGACTACAAGACGCGTTTACGGTTAAGGCTTGGTCGTGTGGGGCGAACCGGTTGACCACGCACCATGATCTGTCCAATCTCGCTCTTCGGAATGTTGCTGAGCTGAATCTCCTTAATCGCGACCGTCTCTCCCGTGGCCCAATTCAGAGCACCTGCGCCCAGGCCTTAGGACAATCCAGGTACGGTTGTGGCTGCGCATATACGCACGGTAGACTTGGCCAAAGGCACCCTTGCCCAAGGAGTCCCCCAATTGCTATTTCCAACCGCGTCAATTGCGAGCATTGCATTATGAACGGTTCGAGGACGCACATAGGCATTGAGTAGCTTGTTCGAGCCAGAACTGGACGGCGTTGCGGGCATGGCGGTGGTCGTACTAGGGAACGTGATGGATGTCGAAAGAGAGTGATCGGACGCGTCCAGACGGAGTGGGGAGCGTAGTCAGCACAGTGGCACCGCTCAGCGCACGACGACAGACATCGACTGTCGGTCGTTTGAGCGGCGGGTAGTTGGGCGGAGGCAGAGCAGTTTAGCAACACCCCAGCCTATTAGCCGCGCAGTGGCAGAGGGCCATTCTGGGCCATCACCGTTTGCGTAACAGAGCGAAATGGGGTGCCCGGGGTCTTCTGCTCTACAGACCGTTAGACAACTATCCAACTCCCTTCTTTTATCCTCGTATCTGGGCCGAATTTGTATGTGGGTGTATTGTAGAGATAAGAGTAACAGGAAGCCCCGATTTTCAGGCATGCTTGTGTGGTAGACTGTAGCGTCTCGTAGTTTTCCACAAGTGCCTCGGCTGCTTGCTTGCTTCGAAACCGCTAAAAGGGCATTTGAAGAGATTTTCCTAGCTACGGTTTCACTTCTACCACCAGCACGACCCACACGGTCCACCCCTCACACACGTCTCGACCAGCATTATGGCTATGCCTTGTCAAGTATGCTACAGCGACGCCGACCGCGTCTGCTCGTCGTGCAAGTATACGCGCTACTGCTCGTACGTTTCGCGATCTCTTGATCTATGCGAGGGTTGGATCCACTGATAGACGGGATCGCGCAGAGAGGCGTGCCAAAAAGCAGATTGGAAGACCCATAAAAAAGGCTGTGAAATGCAGCAGCTTATCAACAATTTCGAGGAGGCACAAGCTGCACGTCCAGCCCCTCCTCCCAACAAAAAACGCTGCACTGGCTGCAACGTCAAGTTTTCGAGGGACTACCCCTGTGAGGACGAGTGTCCGGATTGCGGATATGTTGTTTGCGAATCTTGCGTGTCCGACACTAGCAACGGTGGGTATATGTCTCCGCTTGGGGCGTGCCTTTAACATGCCTACTGTTTTATCTCATCAATGCGTGTAATAGGGACCTGCCGCTGCGCAAGCTCGAACTTTGGCAGGAATTATTGCTGGATGGAGCCTCGTTGGTACCACACGGATGGAAATGGGAAGCCGTACGAGGGTGACCGCCATCCCGCTGCGTATGACGACGAACAGTATCCCGAAGAGGTCTACGAGCCGGAGCCGAGGGCATGCACCAATTGCGGGGAAGTGACAAAGGTCTTCAAGAAGGAGTACCGCGACCCCACTCACTTCTAGTGAACCGTGCGGCCTCACGTTGTAATGATGGCATATGTTCATACTTTGCTTGATGTATGGTGTTGTATCTTGTCCAATTGTACAACTTGTCTTGCGTGTCATACGAGACAGTAACGCCCCCATCGTGTCTACTTGGACGCCACCTGGGTTACAAAACCCTGAACGTGTTCTCTGACCCTGGGCTTGCTCCAATTTTCGACTTCGTCCCAAAGTCCCACGCGAAAACCCGCGCCACCGACGCGCCGCGACGCGTCTGGTCGCGCTACGTCACAATGTGACGACCGCGGGGTGCACCCCATGCCCGCGGACAGGCGCCCACGCCTCCTTGCGGCCTTGTCCTCAACCACCACCATCTCCGTCCTCTCCGCTGCGGTTTTGCGGTCTCCGGTTCTTCAACATGATCCTCCTCTCGATGACGACGCTTGCAGGCGCGATGGTAATTCTCACCCTTGCTGCGATGTACCTCCCCGATCCGCCGCATCCACTTGTCGAAGACCGATGCGGCTTCGCCTTCTGCGAGGTCTGCATGAAAGAGGCTCCGTATACCTGTGCCGACTGTCGCACGACTCGCTATTGCTCGTAAGTCCTCGGCCGCTCAGGGTCGTCGTTTGCTGACACGACGCTCCCCAGGGCGAGGTGCCAGAGCGCCGACCGGCGTGCGCATCAACGGTCCTGCAAGATTCAGCAGTCGCTCAACGAGATGAACACCCGGATAGCCCTCGCCCCTCCCAAGCGGCCGCCTTTGGGACAGTGCACCGGCTGCAATGCGAAGGTTGGCGAAGGACGACGTCTTGCCCTTTGCAAGGAGTGTGGCTACCAGGCGTGTGGCTCGTGCGAGTCGCACTATTCCCGAGGTATGTCCTCTTTGCTGTGTATGCCGTTTCCAGCCGTACACTGCGGACGCCTTCCGTGTAGGCGTCACCGGCCTCATTTGTGTTATCTATCGTCTTGGCACGAGTGAGGTCGGCACCTTCAGTATATCTCTTTATCAACGATTCCAATGCATGAAGCGCCGAGGGGCGGCCAATATCCTGTGTTTACTCTGATAGACCAAGGTCTCCCGTTATCTTCTCCATATCCCACAGGCGGGTATTTGTGCTACACATTGCTCGCGCCTCAGCGAAGCAGTTCTCTGCTCTTTATTGGGAAGTTTCGGCCGCACTCGTAGAAACTCCGCTCAGCAGTCGTTCTGGTTCGGCGGGCATTGGACTGTGGACTTGATAATGATTAGCTGCCACCGCTGGTGCAAGGGGCTGTCCTCATTACGCTGAGAAGACGCAATTTTGAAAGACCTAACACGGTCTTCCCGCCATGAAACCTGTCTCTCAGACCAACTAGGATTTGAGGGACGACGACGGGGTGAGTACGATGTCGCTCGTGATCAGAGTCGGTTAGCATCACTCTGCCCGTCGTGCGACCACGTACCCGGCCGGATCCCGCGTACAAAGGGCGCTACATAGCTGGCTTCCCCGTTCGATGGCTGTCGGAGTCGTCACGTGTAACGTCTAGTTATCCTTTCTGTCCCTCTGCTGCCCAGTTGGGGGTAGAGCTCCCGACATAAGGCGCTCCGTTACTCGACCGTTCTGCACTTATTGCTGCCGTCGCGCATGCATGGACTTGCGCATCACACCGATGCCGTACCAAGCTACTCGTGTCCAGCAACAACAGTAGTCCCCCGGTCATCAGCTGCCATCGTCCATCATCCATAATGCAGCGGATCATGTACCGGACGTTGCGAACAACAGTAGCTGACCGACACTTGCACACACAGGGACGTGTTATTGCCCGAACTCCAATTTCGGCAAGCAGTATTGTCGGATGGAGCCACGATGGTTCCATACGAACGGCCGGGGGCGGGACTACGACGGCGACCGTCACCCCGAGACAATCGGGGAACCGTACCCGAGCGAGATGTACGAGCCGACCGCGCGAGCGTGCAATAACTGTGGGCTGGTCACGAAGCTCTTCAAGAAAGAATACCGTGACCCCTGGGTATGGCATTAAGCGCCGCGCGCAAGCCGTCCCGTGCAGCCTGTCCCCGCCCACTGTCCTCGTTGTCGCCGCACTCGCACTCGCAGTCACAGTCGCTATCCATCGCTATGCATATCGCCCCCGACTCTGTACCACTAGCATTGCATCATTTTCTGCTGTATCTAGTTTACGAGCGTTTACGCCCCGCCATGCACTTTCACGACACTGTACATACACGTCTGCCGCACATCGCACTGACACTTTCTCACATATGCATCATTACCACTATACACCCACACCCTCATTCGCCCACGATCACGCCTCTCACTCTTGTATATACTGGAGTCTCAGCTGTAACCATAGATCGTGCTTGAAAGCTGGAACGTTTCGACTAGCTTTATGGTCTCAAATTCTGTAGTTCAAACGGCCTCACGGCAAGTAGAACGGCAACAATGCGTAATCCCGGAGAGCAACCCACAATCAGTTCCCTTATCGACTATGTCAAAATTGGATACTGACCCTCCTGACGCACAGATAGTATAAGACTGAATCATGACAAGGCTTAATAACGACCCAACGACAGCAGTAGATGCAAGCAAAGCGCATACAACAGAACCAAGAAATGAGTGCTACGAGTAGCTCACAGCTTTTTCTTGCCCACCAGCGCATCCTTCGCGCTCTTGGCGGCAGGCTTCGCCCCGACCACCTTCTCCTTTTTCTTCTCGACGCCCAAGGAGCTCTTCTTCTGCTTGATCTCCTCAACCGACACAGAGGGCGCAGAAGCAGCCGCCTCCGCCGCAGCCTTCTGCTTGCGTTTCGGCTTCTTCGCAGGGGCATCCTCCGCACCAGCGGCAGGAGCGGCAGGGGCTTCGGAGACAGGTGCGGCGGCAGGTGCGCTCTCGCCGTCCTTGTGCTTCCGCTTCCGCTGCTTCTTCCCGCTGGGGGTCTCCGCGTCGTCAACGGGTGTCGCCACATCTGTCTTCTTAGCCGACGCCGGGGCGGGCGTAGCAGGCTCCACGGCGAGCTTCGCGATGGCAGTCGACACAGGGGTGTCAACGACGCCGCCCTTGGAGCGCTTCTTGCGCTTGCCGCTCGCCGGGGTCTCCACGACGAGCCCGTCGGCAGGCGTGTTGGGTGGGACGGCGGGGCGCGCGGCGGGCGCGGGTGTGATAGAGGCGGCGGCGGTGGCAGTGGGGTCCTCGAAGAAGTCGACCGCAGACGCGCGCCGCTTCTTCTTTGACGCTGACGGTGTGGCGGGCGCTGGTGCCGCCGCAGCGACAGGAACGGTCTCCTGGGGTGCGGCAGACTTCGCGGGCGTCGGCGCGGATGCGGTGGCGTCGGAGGGCTCAGCGGCTGCAGCTGCAGCTGCGGCGAGTGACGCACGCGCCTTCTTGCGCTTCTCCTTTTTCGCGGGTTGCGCGCTCTCGGCAGAAGCGGCGGCGGGGGCGGGAGCGTCGGCTGGTTGCGCGGCGGACCCAGCTTCGACAGGTGCTACTGACGAAGCAACGGTGGCAGCGGCGTCAGACGCAGCTTGCGATTTTCTGCGCTTGCGCTTCTTCTCCCCGGCGTCAGTCGACGGAGCTGCTGCTTCAGCTTTCTGTGTCTCCTCGGTCGCTTTTTCTACAAGCTTCGACTCGGCGACGGCCGCACTCGCGGGGTCTGCGTTCGACTTGCGACGCTTCTTCTTGGCGGGTTCGGACGAGGGCGCGCCTGTGGAGGCAGCAGGAGCGGGCTCCACCGTCTTCGCCTTAGACTTTACGGATGGCTCCTCGACCGCCTTGGCCTTCTTCTTCGGCTGCTCCTTCTCCACCTCCGCCTCCTCGGCTGCCCGCTTCTTGCCCTTGGCCTTCGAGCTCGTGGGCGTCTTCTCGACCTCCATCTCACTCTCCGAATCATCCCCGCCTGCGTCCTCCATCTCTTCATCCTCGCTCGCGCCCGCAACAAGACCCTCCCACCGACCGCCGGCACCCGACGTCAAGTCGCATTGCCATATGGGAAGGGAGGCGGAGGAGTTAGTCTTGATCAATAAGCTTTGGACGTTATCCCATCCGCCCTTGATGTGCTTCACGACCTCAGGAAGTGCGGTTTGCAAGTTCGTTAGGACTTGCGCGGGAGTCTGCGAGAGGATGCCGATTTTGACCGACCTGTGTAATGGTTAGCACATGAACTGTAACATGGAGAACATCACGCACGTGCAGGTTCCCTGATTTTGGTGGAAGTATGTGGACGAAATGGCACGCTCAAGCTCACCCTTGAGGTCTTTCCGTGTCACACAAACGGGAATAGGTTGCCTGCACGGCAGGGTTAGTTCGCAGAGCATGAGAATACTGCGTTTTCACTCACTTTTTGGCCTCAAAAAAATTCTTACCGAGAAGCCCAGGAAGGAGGGGCACGACGCGCTGGTCCGCCAGGAACAACCCGTTTTCCTTCAGCAGCATCCGGCGTGCCTCAAATGGCTTCCACTTGCCCTTCAGGTGCTTGATATCAACGACACGCGAGATGAACTTTATGCCGTTGTCAGCAATGAGGTCCTTGTACTCTCTCTGTGGGTCCTTCGTGATAAGGCAAACCGAGGATGTGCGGGGGTCAACGATGGGGAACTTGATCGGGCTGCATACATCCCGTCAGTAAGCGGCACTCCCCTCAAAAACAGGTGCGCACATTTTAGCAGGTTTGATCTTCTTCTCGGGTTGCATGAGTTTTGTGTTCACCACAAGCCAGACATTCTGCTCTTTTCCAGCCAGAAGCTGGTTTTCGGCCTTGTCTTCTTCAAACTTGGTGGCATGGGAGAGCAAGGCGTCGACGGCGCGCTTGCACTGTTGTACAGATACGTGTTCGTCAATGAGAGTTCCGCTGGACATGTCGACGCAGAGCTCGAGCAGACAGGATAGACAACGACGAGGACGGCGAGAGCGAGCTTGGGCAAGAGGGCGCGAGCCCTAAATTTCCAGGACAGTCACGTGGACTTCAGTCGTTTCCGGAATTCTCGGACCGTGGTTCATCCTCAGCCGCTGGACCCTCTCTCCTCCTCTCTCGCGGCCTTCGACCTTCAGAACCAGCTGCAGCCCTCGTCGACAGCCCTCGAGTCGAGCATTTTGTAGCCCCCCACTCAGCGAGGACTCGACCATTTTGGGCTTATATACATAGCTCTCAAAGACGAGCATAAGTATGGCGACGCCTGAGTCTATCAATCCCGACATCGAAGACATTTCGCTTCGTCTGGAGACATTGCTGTCTAAAATCACGACGGGGCATACATCCAGGTATCTCTGTGATCTACTGTTTCTAACGCGATATTGACGAGAGAGACTCTTCTACAAGAGATGCGAATAAGGTTGGGTACAAAACCACGGTATACCATGTTGCACTGCTGATGCTCCACCCAGCTCTCGTTGTTCAGTAAACTACTCATCGAAACATCCTGCGCGGTCCTATCGTGCAAGAATACGTTGGCACCAATAAATTGCTTGCCTGTCGAGATACTCTCAGTAATCTTTGCCCTGGCGTCAGTTCGACCTGTTGTCTCGGGGTTTCCGGACGTACCTTCGATATCTCTTCACTCGTCACAAGTCCTGGAGGAGCGAATAATGCCCGTTTGCAGATTTTGGAGAGAGGTCGCAATTTCAAGCGGCTTCCTGTGGTCCGACATATGTATGTCTACGAAGAGGAAGGTCGCCTTTCGCATACACGCCAGGCGTTCCCAATCCGCCCTCCTCAACGTCCACTGCGATTCGGACATTAATGACTTACCGTATCTGCTCGAGGATCACGGCCATCGTATCCGATTTCTCCAAGCCCGGGCTCATTCCTACTCTTCCACAGAGGCGCTTCGGGAAGTCCTGCAAGCATTGCCCAGCGCTGCTAGTAGCATCGAAGCGCTTGCTTTATCCGCCGCTCAATGGCCGAATATGCGCTCATCGAGCGTGTCGATCCTCGGTTCAGCTCCCCGACTGCGCAAGCTCTCTTTGTACCATTCACCCTTCACCATATCAGACCAACTTCCCAACCTGACCGAGCTCTTTTTCTTCACTCCGAAGCGGATTTCGTACTTCGGATTGCTGACACTCCTGTCCGGGGCCCCTCGGTTGGAATACGTTTACATTCGCGCGCGGCTTGAGGGCTCGGCTGTACCTGCCGCAAACAGCCGCACCGTGACCCTGGCACATCTCCGACGTATCTCGTTATTCCTTTTCACAGATCCAGGCCATCTAGTCTCTCGGCTCGTCCTACCACCAGCCTGCCTCATCCGCCTCGAGCACATCCAGGCGCACGAGGTCCCGGCATCTTTGGCAGTGCTCGAACAGCACCTCGACCCCGCCCATCTAGAACGGCTCTCCTTCTCATTCGGAGGCGGCCCAGACAGTCATCCCAACATGGAAATCCTGGTCATCAGTCTCTGCGACGCGACAAACAGCAAAGGCATCATTTTAGAGCTGTACCGCACCCCGGGCCCTATGGACCACCTTTCCACCAACACCGTGATCGCTCGGATATTCGCTGACAGCCCATTGTACGCGAACGTGCGGGAGTTCACCATCAAGGCTCGGCGGGATCTCGTCGATGTCAATCTCCTTAGTAGTTTGCCCTCGCTCACTACGATAAACCACGTCTTCGATCGGTTCACTCTACGCAAGCCCCGCGGGAACGAGTGGGAGCCTACACGAGTTCCTGTCCTCACGCGGCGGGCCCGGGATGGGACCCTGCCGTGTCCAGCGTTGAAGACGCTCTACTTCATCCAGTGTGGTGAGGAGGACCTGCATGACGCCCGCGAGATTCTGGAAGTGCGCAGGCAGTTGGGATATCCCGTCACCCGCCTGGGCATCGACTGCGGGGTGTCTCTCGCCAAGAAAGCTAACACCCTCAGGGAATTGGTGGACGAGTTCGACCTCGCCTATTACGACGTGCATGCATACGAGGACTGGAGGCCCGGAGTTAGCGCGAAGGGGATGCAGTGGAAGACGCACTCTGGTCGGGCCCGCTTCCATTGGCCGGAGTGGCCGGAGCTGACGTTCCAGTTTTGAGGCGGCCCGGGAAGGTATGGGTAAAGCTGTCGTGTTCTGAGTTCCTCTTATTCACACGTCGCGCATGCAGTCCCTTGAGGCGAAGTACGTCAATGAAGTGTTATTCGATCCACACAGCATGCTTAAGGCGATCGAAGCGAAATACATTACATTTTGGGGGCACGCGAAGAATGTGATTAGGCGAACATTCGTACACACTACTATTGTATCAGTATAGGAACAGCGTAAAGACTACAATAAGTAATATGCTGTTGCTACAGTGCTACAGCCAAAGTTAAGGCGCTCCCCTGGAGCGGAGTAAATACAGCGATATAACAATTGGACCTGATTAGAAGTATAGTAGCGTAATCGCGGACGAGGCGCGTGATTCCTAGTCCGCGGGCTAGACCTCCGGGTAAGACAGAGCGATTTTGAGGCGCCTGTGGGGGTCCCACACGAAGGACGCCAGGCGGAGACAGGCGGCGGGGAAGCGGGCGCCGTTGCACTACGACGAGAAGCTCGTCGGACGTTGGTAGGATATTGGGAGGATAAGGGCGGGTGTGTCCATGGCCGGGCCATGAACTGCAAAGGGGAAGTGAATGCCCCGGGTCGCGACTCCTCCGTCAGGTGTGGGGAGAGAGGGAAGGATGTGGAGTGGTAAAGCCCGCAACGCGTCTTCCGAGGTCGGGTGATTAGAAGAATACGGGCGCGACGGTGCCGGCGTTGGTGCGGATGACGTTCTGCGTGGTAGAGGACGGCTTCGGCTTCGGTGCGGACTGCGAGCACGAGGGGGTGGTGGATGCGGTGGGAGACATGATACAAAGAGTATTAGGTGTCGGGATGAGTAGTTTGGGGGACCTCCGGATTAGGTGGTGTAATTAATTAGGCGCGAGTTAGAGAGGATCAAGGCGAACGAAGAGATACGCAATACGGTCGACGCGGCTCTAAAGGGGGGGTAGTCCGGGGAGGTGGGGGTGCTCGGATGAGCGAGAGCGAATGTCGCTGCGGCTGGGTTGTCAGGACGTCACGAACATGGATGCACTTTATACCCCCGGCGTCGCGCCCCGCGCATTTCTCCGCGCGCCCGTCGCGCACAGGTATCCGCGCAATCAACGTCAAAAGAAGCCCCGGTAGAGCGCTCTGTGATGCAGCGAACCATGCCGGGTGGCCAAGGCGGACGCCAGAAGCTGGAGAGGACAGCGGGTAGGCCTCATCCCAAGGCGCACGAGGCGGTGCCTGTGTCCTGTGCTTCCGGCGCAAACGCCGCACAAGAAGCTCAGGGGACGAAACCCGGACTCGGAGCCAGCGAGGATCATGTGCGCTAATCTGCACTTGGGGTCACTCAGCGAATCGACGGATAGATGGCTAACTCAGCAGCACGAACGAACGCTCTCTTGAGGGTAGCTTGAGACAGCCCGATTGCATCTTGGGTTGTGCATGGCGCCAACGCTGTGCAGCGGGCGTTGGGTCATAATGAATGAATTGTGGGATAACCTTCTGTGTGCAAGGCCTGGGGCCATGCTTTGCTAGTGCTAGGGTGAGCGTCAGAGAGAACGTCTTGCCGACGCGCTTTGCCCGTGGAGTTGAAATTCTCCACTTCTTAGCACCAACTAAACGCTGAGCCCCTGGGAATTCCCGAGGAGTAGTCATCATGAGAAGCGGCCACCAACATGGCAGGCGACATGCGCGGGTGGGTGACACCCAAGCCGAGAAGTCCTATCCACTTGTGATGCCACGACGAAGATTTGGGGAAGTGTGGAATGGCGGGTCTGAAGGGTTCTGAGCGGCGGTGATCAGATGGCCAGCAGCGAGAGCTTCAAGATATGCAGAGGACGCGCTGACAGGCACTCACAGGATGGCGCTGCCCAATGCTCATCATACGTTTGACATAGTAATTATACCGATCATGAGCGCACGCCGCAGTGCAGCGCAGTATGCCCTATGCGGTACGGCTATTAATGCGTCTCTGCTGTGGGGCGGCCAGCAAGGTATGAGTGCCCCGCCAATGATGTCGTCCTTCCAGGTCCCAGGTAGTACATATCACAGAGGGTTAATGTGTTTCATTGACATCGCCCCATCATGACAAAGCTCCCCAAATGTTCCGGCATCAGCCCTGTCGAGCTTTGGACCTTGGACCAAAAAGGTCGCCCTTGTTACTTGTTACAAGCATCTGAAGAATCTACAGCGCCATATTTTACGGTAAACTCACATGTCGTATATCACATTAGCCGCACAGCAAGGATGTCGTCAATCGTGAGTGGTATCCTTCGATTGACTGTACGTTGTCGATACAACCGCAACCAGGACACACAGTGTGTACGGGATGGAGCAGGCTGCAGTGTAATGGAAGTATGGAAAATGGCGGAGTAGGAGCATCGCGCTTGATCAATGCATGACCTGCTCAGGCTCGGGCGTCTCCCTGGCAAGGCCGACATGAACTTGCGGTGAGAAGTTGAACCAAGCGCCTCAGTGCAGTGCTAATGGTTAACAACGCTTCATGGTTCAGCTCCAGGCGACACCAGTCGTAATGTCGTCATCGATTTCGATGCTTATACACTCGCGCCTGCGCTCGAAACTTCTCGCCGCACTGAATAAGCAAGAAACCCACGATATGCTTGGTCGACGGCGACTGCATCCTGAGTACCAACCGCCATCGTGGTCAATATGCGGGCAATACTTGTCAAGGACGGAAAAGGTCCGCTGGAGAACCTCTACCTTGGCGAAGCCGAGAAACCATCTCCCGGACCCGGAAAGGTCCTCGTGAAGGTAAGGCGTCAGAAGGAAACGCATGTCCTTACGATTCAGATCGCTCACTATCAGAGAAGGTCAAGTACTTCGGCTTGAATCGTATGGATATCTTGCAGCGCGAGGGAAAGTATCCCCTGCCACCTGGCGCGCCAGACATCTTGGGTGTGGAATTCTCCGGCCATGTCGTTGGGGTCGGTGAAGGCGTGTCCGAATGGAAAGAAGGCGATGAGGTTTTAGGTCTTGCTTCGGGTGTGAGTGCGCGTCATGGCTGGCGACTCAACAGCCGCAATTTCTGACTCCGTTACAGGGCGCGTACGCAGAATATATCGTTGCGCCTCATAGGAACCTTATAAAGAAGCCAGCCCATCTATCTTGGGTCGAAGCAGCGAGTATTCCGGAAGTCTTTCTCACAGGTAACTGCTACTCACCTCTTGCTGTGCTGGTGGCATTCCGCCACAGCGTCTTGTGCCCTTTTGCTTGTGGCGAATGTCATTAGTGTCGGGTAGCTCGGACCCGGGCCCCATTCCTGCGATTACGTAGCTAACGAGATTCACAGCATTCCAAGCGCTCGTGGTACTGGCTGAAGTGAAGAAAGGTGACAACGTTCTAGTGCACGCCGGGGCTTCGGGCGTCGGAATCGCCGCTATACAACTAGCCCGGCTGTATGGCGCGTGAGTTCGCATCGCTTTATCCAGATCCTGCCGCGGCTCATCCTATACAAGCAACACCGTGACGGCGACTGCGTCTACTCAGGACAAACTTGATATGCTTCTGTCTCTTCCGAATGGCGCTACACATGCCGTCAACTACAAAACTGAAGATTTTGCGGAAGAGGTCAAGAAGACCACGAATGGCAAGGGCGTGGACGTGATTATAGACTTTGTCGGGCAGTCGCACTGGAACAAGAATATCGATTCCTTGGCTTACGACGGTAGAATCACGCTTCTCGCCCTGCTCAGCGGTATGGCCTTCCATGAGCCGGCATTCGGTCAAGTCTGACGAACCTACTCTTCATTCGCAGGTGCTGAAGTGCCAAACTTCAACCTGGCCCCAATCTTATTCAAGCGCCTGCGCATCCAGGGATCGACCCTGCGCGCCCGCTCGGAAGACTACCAGGCTGACCTGGTCGCAAGGTTCGTCAATTGAACTCCGATGACCGTCGGGGCTGACACGCTCCTCTTATTAGGTTCAAGCGCGAGGCCTTCGACCATATCACCGGGAGCTCTGGAAACGGCCGCATCCGTGCCTACATTCACAGGGTGCGTGCATGGGCCGTGCCATGTCTCGGGATTAGGGTCCTTCTAATCCGTTGCTGTCTTCAAAGGTTTATCCATGGAATGAGATCCAGGAGGCCCATCGTGAGATGGAAGCGAACAAGAATAGGTGCGCGTTCCGATAGCACCGTGCCCACCGCATATACTCACCGATACACAGTGGGAAGATCATGGCTGAAGTTGTGTAAGATTGTCGAATAATATGTGATAACACGTCGAGTGGTATGAGCATCTTCAAGTTGCGTCTCTAATTCCTCCTGTCACTATTACCTTGCGCTAGTTTCCTCGCGCCACAAATTCGACGGTAGTGCCTTATCTATCGTGGTCGGACTCGTTATTGATTACTGACTTACCTTGTAATAACTTCCATAGTAAGATACTTCTCGACGGCTACTGACACTAGGTTGTGTCGTAAGGCAATCACAAATCCCTACAATTCCTCGTAGATTGTGGAAAAGGTATTCGGGAGGACAGTGCGCACTATAACATGATGCATAAAATCCAGCACTATTGTTCAAGGGTGAGCAACATACATTCCACCGTTGACTACACTTCTGCTGACATCGAGGTCCTCGCTGAACCCAGTATAGGGGTTGGCACAACGAGATGTTCGGCAGCCTTCGCTCCTGACAGAGCGGAGCCGGGCAAGAGACAGAGTCCGAGACTTCGCGGGAGAAGTGTGAAAAGCTCCCTGTGGGGCGACAGGACGTCACGTTCTGCGTTTCTGCATAGACGCGCCCGAGCAGTTGAATTGTATGGTAACTCTCTGTTCCTTTACCGTGCAGAGATCCGCACCGCTTTCCCTGCTGGTGGTCGCGTTGAGACCGGCAGGCAGTAGAGTTGAGCAGACCCACTCTAGGCCTCCGACCCGATCGGTTCGAGGTGAAGCCTTTGGAGCTTGTCCTGGGACGCCGCGGAGAAGTGAAGCTAGACTCAACGGAGAAGCACTAATGTGGAGCAGGTCGTACGTGAACTTACGCTTTGCATGAGGGTCAAGCGTCATACCAGGATTCGCAAATTTCCGAAGAGCTTCATTCGCACCCCAAAGGGAATCCGTGTCTCGGAACAGGTGCGTCGGCTCACATGAGCGCACTATACGACTCGTAACTTGTACTGAGAGTCTACTCATAGCGTAATGCATTACCGCAGATCAAACAGCTCCCGTACCCAAAGCCCAGAGCATTCGTACGCGCTCCGCCCAGTATGCCGCGCAGAAGCCGGGATTCCAAGTATGTGCCTCCGCCACCGTCACCGCCTGATCGCCCATTAGAAGGACATCTTGAACATGCAGTGGCCACGCCGCAGTGAGTCGGAGAGACGGGGCGGTAGCTGCGGCGTGCATGCCTATCGCCGATTCGCCGCTAAATCGGGAAGGGCGGCCCAGCGTGGAGGACTGTGCACGCGCACAGGCACTGAAGGCGCCGCGAGAAGGTACGAAGCAACGTCCAGACGCCCGCCTGCGCGCTGCGAATAGCTTCGTCGAATGGAGGCTTTACAAGGAGCCTCTTTCTGGGCGCGAACCGCCGGTCGGCGGGGGCTTACGGGCATGTCCTGTCTGAACGCGCGAGAGCACCACACCTGGGCAGGCCAGAACCAACTCCGGCGACGGACCAGGCGCGTTCGATTGGTGGACAGAATGGGCGCGTTGTACATTGTGTCGCGGGTGCTGTGGCGGCGACTTGGCGCAGTCGCGCCGCCCCCTGGAAAGGACGCCTCTATGGCCCATCTGGGCGTTCTCTGGCGAGTCGGCTTCCTACTCAAGCGGCACTTGAACGTCCCTGTAACCCAGGGATGGCTGCCTAAGGGCGACCGAATACCGGTCTTTCACCGGTCCGTCTCGCAGCGGACTCCAGATCCACGGTAAGGGTATCCGGAACCGAACGGTTACTGTCACCGTTGCGGCTGATATCTCCTCTTCCCATGATCTCGAACCCCTGCAGTCGGAGGGTTGTGAAGCTCTTTAGTTGATGTCTTGGTGAGGATTTATCTTTTGAGATAAATACCTCGAAGCCGTTGACGAAGATTACACGTATTCTGTAGAGGTGAGGTGCGTCACATTCTCCGGCGAAAGCCGATTCTGGATGACATCTTGTATGACAGATCCTTTGTCGTCAGATCCGTTGCCGTTGGGAACAATTGCAGCTGGCGAAAGCCGTTGCACTGTGACCTCCGGTGAGTTGGTATGATCGCATGCCTGCTGTGGCTGTAGCTCGATGCAGACGTGCGGATCCTCTCTCGGTGTGAGACGCCCTGGAACTTGGCGTGAACTCTCGCCACTTGACGGGGTCATTCCGTGCGCCCAGGCGACTCGGCTGCTGATGAGAATGTATCAATCTGGCGGTAAGCGTTGTCAATGCTGTCGGCACAGTCTGGGCAGCCATCGGTACCATTGACCTCGCTTGCAGCCGTAGACATACTGTATCTACAGGCCCCATCGATAGGCTCGACGCACTCCGGAGAGGCGGCCACATCTAGAGTACTGGCATCATTGTGCCTGCGGAGGCGCTGCTCGCTTAGGGCTTAGGGGCGCGCGGCTTCTTTCATATTGCTGGGGCTGTCCGACAGACTATCAATGGTATGTGCCTCCGAGTCTGGATCGGGTGTGGATTCCCCGGACTGTAGCCGCCCTCGCCCTCCGGAGACAACAATGCCTGCTTCTTCGAGGCGAAGGTTCAGGTCGATTACTTTGACGCTGACAGCTCCTGTCCATAGCGCCCCGTCATATAAGAGCAGATGTTTCTCCAACAAGGCACATCCAGCAACTCACCGTCGTCTCCGATATCACCGTCTGACTACTACACCGGCTCGTCTTCACCTACCAACTATATTGTCATCTCTCTAGCCCACTAGACTCTTTGCACACCATGCAGGGCGCTTCCACTACGTCTACTCCCGCGAACCAGCTCGCGAGCGGCCGGCCCACAAACACTACGTCTGCGCCTCCCCCTTCGAGGCCCTCTTCGAGCAGCCAAAGCATCATCCGCGCGACCGCCGCCACTTCCGCACCCGTATTCTTCTAGTCCACATCGCATTAGTCCAACGCGCTCCCCGACCACGCGCGCTCGATGCATTCGCCGAGCCCAACAATCCCCCACACCGTAGCCCAATCCCCGGCCCCAGCGCGGCTATTCCCCTCGCCCACCCCGTCATATCATCGTAATCGCGACTCCCCTACGACGCCCCCTTCCGAACCTCATCCGCGGTGCGCCGCTGCACGATTCGGTGCGGCCCGCGGCCCAGAAAGGCACACACCGCCTTGCGCTCTGTCGGCGGATTACATGTTCACCGGGGCCGCTGTGAGCATCCGATCGGATATGAATTCGAAGTGCCGGTGTCCGTCGCGCACGGGGGCGCTTGCGAAGCCCCCCGAGCGCTGGCGCATCCCCAGTTCGCGAAGCCGCGGCACGCCGCGAGCTTCGCCCCCGCATTCGGCGGTTGGGAGAAGAGGTGGGAGGGTGGGAGAGGATGTGCAGGGTGCCGTACCGGCTTTTCCGGGAGATCATCACGGAGGTGGGACGGACGCCGGAAAGAAGAGTGACTGCGCTCCCCAGGACTGTTATCGTATTCTGGCATCGGGAAAACCCAGGCTTCTCACTTAGATTACGAAGCGTATCATACCGCCTTATTGCTACCTCCCATACGGTCTAGAATGACATTGCATTAGGGGCCACGTAAAATAGAGCTACTTTATGCTCTGGTCACAAAGTTCTAGCGGTGTTATCCGTGACGATAAGGTACCGAATTACTCAACAGCCCAGGGGGAGGCAGGCCGGAGACAATCGCAGACACGCGTAAGAGCCAGCTGGATGGAGTTTCCCCCAAAAGTCAGAGACGTCGATGAGTCGCCAAACCGAGTCGTCAGGGATGAGTTGCGCCTTCAGCGAGACGACCTAGCCTGCCGTTCGAACTGATATAGCGATCGCGCTCATCGTCAGCGATGAAAGGGACGCCAGGAGCCTGGTCGACAACGAGTGGCGTCGGTGTCGAGGGAGCAAGTGATGCCACCGAGAGAGCAGGTCGTGGCACAGAGGGGGGGTGTAGTGGGGCTCGGGAAAAGAGAGAGAGAGAGAGAGAGAGAGAGAGAGAGAGAGAGAGAGAGAGAGAGAGAGAGAGAACTGAGCCCAAGCTGCCAAAGAGCAAATCGGCGGCCGGGTGTACATATAGTCGCAATTTTGCGCTACATGTACTCGTCCTCATCCATATCGTCCAAGAACCAGTTCGCCTCAACCTTGTCTCGGGTTTCTCCTGCCGGAATCTCCTTCAACACGGTCAGCTTCAGAAGCTCAGCGAGAGCCTTGGCCTTCCTGTAGTGCTCGTTCGGCACCCACGTCTCCGACCCAAATCCAATGACGCTCTGACAACCGACGAAGTTGTCGTCCGACAGCTGCAGCCTCTCGCTGAACGCCTTCGTCTTGTTCACGTCATCGGCGTCGAACGCGACCGGGCACGGCACATCCGCCCCCGCAAGCTCGGTCCACCTCTCCGTCGCCTCGACTAGTAGGGCCTTCAAATCGTGGCTCTCACCTTCCCAGGGGGCACCCGCTCGGTCGAAGAGGCGGCGGATGAAGATAGACACTGGGTCCCACATGGCCTCGTGGTGGGGCTCATTGAGCTCCATCGTGCTCTTGGCGTAGTGGAAGTGGACCAGACGGGCGTGGTAGCGCCCGAGCACCTCCATTCGGTCGGATTCATCAAGTTCGTCCATGTTTTCTGGGAGCGACGGCGGGGCGAGAGTCTGCGAGCCTGGGTCGTTATAGTTCTGCAGACGATCTGGTATGCCTGCGAGGAGGAAGCGGGGCAGGATCGCAGCGTGTTGCCAGTCGAGCAGGCCGACTATCTTCCAGCGGTCGGGGGCTGAAGAGTCTGGCGAGGCGGACACCATTACGTTGCAGGGCTTGAAGTCGGGATGGCGCATGCAGAACGCGCGGAAGGATGCTTTCTCGGGTATGAGCGAGGGGACCATGCGACGGTAGAGCTCGAGGTTCTTGATGTGGTCCGAAGGCGACTGCTCCTCGTACCCATAAGTCTCCCTGCGCTCGCGCTGGAAGGGGGGTAGTGGCCGACCGAAGCGTTCCAAATAGGCTGCTTCTTTGTATGCGACCGCTGCGAGTGCCGCCTCTGCATTTCCGTCTATATGATAAATCCCGATTAGTTTCGGGTTATTTTCATTGCGATGCACAGAGAAAGCAAGACGCACAAGGTCCGCGGTCCACATCGAGCTGTGACCTCCTCCCGTACCACATCGGCAACCTCGCGTCTGGACCAATACAGAAGCGCTCGTCGTCGAGCGGCACCGGAATGCCCGTCATTTTTCCCGCTGCCTTCTGCAGGTCATCTGCATAGTAGAGGCTTCCACCAGCTGGGAAGGGAATCGACATGATTCGAGCCTCGAGCTCGACCATCTGACGCACGACCGAGGCGACTTCCGCACCCTCCAGCTCCATCCATACGTTGCTCAGCTCGGTACCCGTGACGAACTCCATGAAAATATACTCTGTCTTAGCGTCGTTGTCCGGCGTGGGCGAGTAGTCGTAAATCTCAGGCACGGGCAGGCCCTTGGCACGGAGGAAGCGCATCGTAGCAACTTCGCTGGCCATAGCGTAGAACTTGGGGACCGTGACCGGGTACGGGATGCGAGCGATCATCCGGAAACCGTCGCGCATGGTGACAAGGTAGACGCGGTTAAAGCCGCCTTCGTCGAGCTTCAGGATGGTGTCGACATCCTGAGGCGCCCGATGGACAGACCGTGCCGCAAGACGACGAAGCCCGTTGACGTCGAACTCCCGCTTGCGCTCAGCGAGGCGGACATCTTCGTTGACGCTGGGATGTGCGAGAATCAGCGCGTTAAGGACATAAGCTCTATGTCAGGGGAGCGACACGTATAAGACCTACAGCCAGCGCCCTGACGTGTAGTTAAAGAAACTATGCTCGCAGCCTGACAGGCTTGAGAATACACGACATGGCAGCTGTCGAGAGGTTCGAGCGAGGATGGAGATGGACGAGCAAGGACGCGCCGAGCGCAAGGGGGAGTAGGTGGTGCGCTGGAGGGACGTTACTAAGCGCGCGAGGGAGTATTGCATACGAAGTCGTGTGCGAGAGAGCAAGGTCTAGAAAAAGAAAGGTCAAAAGTGAGAAGAAGTTAGCCAGGTAGCGCGGGTTTTACAATTCTAATAGGGATGAGCGCAGCAGCCACAGTTGCCGCTCTCGAGTGAGGGGCAACTCTTCAGGTGTAAGGTGGAAAGTAGTACGTAAGCGCCAATCGAAGCAATAAGTATCCGACAGCAGCGGTGAGAAAGGGACGCATTTGACAATATATCTCGGATATGTTGCGTCAATTGTGGGTATATTGTGGTATAGCGTACGTGAGATCGAATTCGAAATGGTAGAAGCAGCTTCGAATTCCGGTGTGGTGGTAATAGTATGCGCCCACTTGCCGGGTAAGTTCGGGACGCTCGGATGAGTCGAACTGATTGGTTCGGCTCCTTTTTGGGCGCTGGGCGACTCGAAGACTTCGAGATTAACCCCGACAATAGCTCACCTGCAGCCTGGTTGGTCATGGCCGGCCGCCGTCGACGATCCCCGACCCTCTTGTCGCCATACCAGAGCTCGTAAGCAAACATATAATATGCTTTGTCAATGCAACACTCCCCCAGTCAAGCCGCAATGGGAAACGTCGACAAGACATGCGTCAAAAGCTGTGATCAATCCTGACTCGTCCCAGAAATCGCGGGACATGTCCCGGACAAGACACGCGTCCAGCACCGGCACCGCCTGCGATCTCGACCTCACAGCTTCAGCCTTGAGGCATACCAGCCTGCCAAGTACACAGCAAAGTCGGCTATGGCTAGTCAAGACACTGTGATGCGCTCTCAGATCTCAGGCCTCAGATTTTGACGGTGCGAACACACGGATCCGTGACTCAGCGCGGACAACCACTTCTATCATGACCATCTCCCGCATGCTGTACGTGGTACGTACCCTCTCCTTCTTCGGAGATACCTGCCTTTGTGTCCGCGTCCGCCATCTGGCCCTGAGGCGAGCGACGGACCAACGGGTTGCATCGAACCCGTTCCCCCACCAATCGTTTCATGGCCTGCGCGGGCTTTACGTGAGGGTGCGTGATGAAACGGCGTTTCCATGCGCTGCGGCTGTCCACCCATGGCTTGCGCTGCATCGCGCCGCACCCAGCGACATGGCCGCATTAGACGGTTTCGTCTCGCGTGCGCGAACGAACAGCATTTCCCTCCGCGAAATGGCCCTTCACAGCATCTGGCAACGGGGTGTCCCCGCCATCTTGTCGACATGTTACCTCGACTGTCCGGATTTTCAGGTACCGGTCGTAGGAGGCAGGGGCGTACTCGTATCCGAGTCACACCACGCACGTCATTAACACTTGCGCGCTGGCACAGCGAATTGTGCGTCTGTGTTGTGTCGCGCCGCAGCCAAGCTATAAGAGCGCGACATGACTAGCCGGTATGTCCCCAGCTCTTCTACTCCCACCGTCGAACCTGACCACACCTCGCCTTACTACTCGTACACAAACGGCATTCATCACAATGTTCACCTCGACGTCCTCCCCCGTTTCCTTCTCTCAGTCCGCGACCTCGACCTCGAAGCCTTCAGGCTCCTCTGGTTCGCAGACCTCCATCCGGACAGCGGCCGCTACGCACGGTCCCGTCTTTTTCTGAAGCCCCAAGTCGCATAGCGCCTCGCGCTCAGAAACCATGGATATCCGTCGTTCACAGCGACGCAGGACGACTATTAACCCCCATGCATCTGGACGTCCTACTCCATCCTACGCATTCGGCTAGACTGCACGCCATCGATCCATACCATACCATACCAAGGTCCCTCGGCCTACGTCGGCGTTAATCCTCACGACACCTTGCAACACCACTCAACCCTCTCACGCGGCCCACACATCCACACACCCATAACACCTCTCCGGTCGCAAACACGGCCAGGCACGGGTCGCCATCCCACATCGTTTACCGCCATATTCAGGGAACAGCTAGGATGTACCTGAGGGCTGTGCCCGGCGTCTCTCGTCGTCTTGCTCCCCAGCGGTGACCCACCTGTGTACCCCGCGGCTCCGTATAGAGGATCGGACGCGAATTCCCACCATCATGGCTCGCCCTCCCGCTTAGTTTCAAACGGGAGCATTTCACCGCGACGACCGGGGATGCTGCGGCCGTCCCTCAATCAGATCGCGGCTCTATCTTGGTTGAGGGGGACTTCGTGGGTCGGGGGGAGCCGGGCGGCTGTCACCGTGCTCATCCATCTCATGCTACTTCTTTCGGACGCTAATTGGTCTACATGCCTCGTCATCTATCACGTACATATCTGCAATATGCGGACTCTCGCTCTCACCTGTATTACTTCCCCGTCCCTCGCTGTATTTCTCGTCCCTGGATCTACTACTGGCATCATCTCTAATTAGTACATACCAATCGCAGTTTGATTTCTTGGTATCTTGCCGCCGAGTTCTAGCGTTCGCTCTTCGTTGATCTTTTGCGCCACACACCCTTCGCACTGCGCGAGCCCGATACCGACCTGAACGCCAAGCCCGTAGCCGCGAATGTATCAACATGCTCCAGGCTCGCGACTGTGAGCCGATATAACACCTGCCAATAATTATAGAGGGCGTTTTCCACTTCGCCCTACCAGACTAGTCCCAAAGTGCAGTTGGGGTAGAGACGACGCAGTAGGCTCGACACGCCTCGGCAGCACTGGGCCGCAGTAGCGTCCTTAGGCGTTGTGCTAAGGCTGACGCCACACAACATGGTATGTTCAACAGATTTCGACCATGTCGATGGCAGAACCTAGTATTCAACACCACGCTGGTCTGGAAGGGGTGCCAGCATTGAGGCTCACCTAATTTATTAATAGCCAGGGCTAGTTTCAATCACCCGCGCGAGCTGCGAAAAAACGAACTAGCATGCCTCAGCGCGCTCTTGGGGAGAGTTTCTGGAATACTAGAAAAGCACGTCGCGCAGCGTAGCTTGGCTGGTAGCCGCCATGCTGGGCGTATCTTAAGCGGTTTGCAAGGAAGGGGTGCGAAGCAGATCTGCAAAACCCGGATATGGATAGACGGGGGATAGTGGGCACCGGGTGCCCGACGGTGTCGTAGTGCGAAAAAAGCGAGTGGCCTGCAGTGCGTCCAGCATCAGTTGACAGGATGGCACGAACTTGGCTCGCTAGCACTGACGATAGCCCAACGAGTATGCATACAAACGCAACATGGCAACATGTTCCCATGTAAACCCTATTGATCCAAGGTTCCGAACGTGGTCCGCATCTTCAAGGGTTTGGACCAGGCCTTGAAAAACACGGTGATGACGCGCGCTCAGAACTTGCGCAGCGTGTATAGAAGGATCTTCGGGCAAGATATTAGAAATAATGGGGGGCGCCGCCACCATTTCGAAAGATGGGGCGTCGGCCAGGAGTGAGCGTTGACGTCCTGAGAACGAGTAGAGTTTATTCAGTCGTTTTACGAGTAGAAACGGGTCCTTCCGCGCCGGGGACAATGAGTTAGAATGTGTGTGCTTAGTACATGGCCTCAAGCTGCTGGGGGCGTTTAAGATGGGTGACGTGACTCGAAGCCACGTTTCGCGAACACGTTGATAGACATCGAGGGGGGAATCAACGTTCGCCGTTTGTGTCGACGTGCTTGAGTTCAAGAACCTGTGACAGAGTAAGGAGCACGATGTGATAGCTTTCTATCCTCTTCTTTACTCTTATATGCTTTAAAAAGATGGATATGCAAGGAAAAAAGGTCTTACATGTTTGGACTAGCAAGCAGCAACGTGAGACGAGCTCTTCGGACAATACCGTGTTTTTGGGTTAGCGAAGGGTTGTTTGGATATGTTAGGATCGCAAGCCTTCGCCTTCCCGATCTGATCTCACGTAGAGTGCTGCCCGGTCGTTACTGCGGCTCGTTCGGAGTGACTCTCAGACCTTCGATCTACATACCTGAAGAGCAACGCGACGATGTCCATTCCTGACTCTAAAGTGCACTCAAGAAACGGGCATGGTTCTCACTGTAGTAGATGTCTCGTCGCCTTACCTTTCAGTCAGGTAGAACTCGATTCATCCAGGTACATACCCATTTAATAAACTCGGTGCTAGCTTGGCTAATGTGCATCTAGACTAGCTCTAGTGTTCTATTGCCTTGGTTCTCTTGATATCCTTGATCTTGTAACCTCGAAAAGTAGCGACCTCGATCGCGAGACTTGGAAGGGGTGGTTATGGGAGCAGCAAACAAGTATGTCGTGGGCCCCCATGGTCACACGCGCGACCGTAGTGACTAACGCCATCTTTCTAAGTGGGCCAATATGGGGGTGGATTCAGGCCTAGTCCGTACTCTACTCCCGAAGACTACAATGTCAGTAGACGACCCTAGACCTCACGGCACTTGTATGCTCACAACAACATGAACGCAATTCCAGGCTTCTTCAGAATACGAGGTCCCGCATCTAGTGATGACATACACTGCGCTCCTATCCTTGGCGATCTTGCGCGATGATTTCTCCAAGCTTGAAAGGGCGGGAATCATTCGCTTTCTGCGCGCATGCCAGTTGGATGATGGAAGGTACAATTCGTATGTACAATGAGCGACAATAGACTGACAGCGCCTCCGTGTTGCAGCTTCTCCGCACTGCCAAGCGGCGGAGAGTCGGATTTGAGGATGCTCTATTGCGCATTTGCTATAAGCAGCATGCTCGACGATTGGTCAGGCGTTGACATAGACCGAGCTATTGCGTATATTCGGCGATGCTACGTGAGGGGATATGTTCGAAAGCTTGAAAATTCGGTCTCTCTGACAACTGCCAATAGAGTTATGAAGGTGGCTTTGGACAGACTCCCAACGGAGAAGCGCTGGGTGCGGTGCACGACCCGTCATTCCTGATCATTTCTGAACTACGTCCGTCGCAGGAGGAACGACCTACTGCGCATTAGCAGCGCTCTATCTAGCCCCAGAGACGAAGATGTATCCTCAGACCAGCCGCATTACCCCACAAGAGCGATCTCGCACCATCCGGTGGCTCGTGCAAAACCAAACGCCTTCTGGGGGCTTCTCTGGTCGAACGAACAAGGTCGCAGACGCGTGCTACTGCTTCTGGTGTGGAGCTTCGCTCAGCGTCAGTCCATCTTCAGTAGTGCGGATAGCCCTCACGAATTATAACTCTGCCCCAGATCCTCGGCGCAGGAGACCTCGTTGATGAACGTGCTCTCGCAGACTTTCTCAGCAATTGCCAGTTCAAGTTCGGTGGCATCAGCAAGGCGCCGGGAGAGCGTCCAGGTCGGTGTTTCGCTCTACACAAATGTTGGGATGTCGGCTCATATGGATCTGAGAGTAGATCCCTACCACACATACTTGTCGTTGGCCGTTTTGTGCATTCTACCCACCGACCATGGCGACGATCCGAGCTGGAAGCTGCCGCGACTCGACCCCCTTTGGAACGCAACAGAGAGTACGGTAGAATGGATCAAGAATCATGTCCCAGCCACATGTCCCACGGAATAGGATATTGGGAACCGGTTGGTATGTGATTACCAGACAAGGTCGGACAAGGTGCTCAATCAAGGCAGTCTTATATTGTAATATATAGTAATCCACAACGTGTACAACCGAAGCGGAAAGAGAGCAAGGAGTGACTATAAACAACGTGTGCTGGGAAATATACAAGTAAGAATCGGGAGAACGATGAAGGCACGTGGAACCCAGCGTGTCATTAGGTGGGCCTTGTACTCAGCGAGGACCGAGTGGATAAAACATCACTGGCGCCCCCGCGAAGTGTGGAGGGAAAGGCATCGACTGGTGCGCCTGCCCTGCAGTCGGCGGGTAGTACATCGACTGAGTCGGTGTGACGTCTTGTTGAGGCTGAACACTCTCTGCAGGACGTGCAGGCTGTACTCGGGCGGCCGGTGTCGGCTCCTTCCAGAATGGCCAGCGTTTAGCGGCGACGCTGATATCCTGCAAGTCTTGGAGTCAGCTTCCGACACGCAACGCGCCAGGCACTCAGGGAATGAATACGCACGTCGAGGAGAGCCTTCACGGTACCTTGGCTAAAGTCTTCGCCTAGAGCGCTCTGTCCGGGGACCAGCCGCGCTGCGTTCGCCCAGATGTCGTCCATGGCACTTTTCATTGCAATGGGATCTTCATCCCGCAGGCGGCGGTCGAGGCGGCAAATAAGCATACGCGCGGCCCGGAGCTGTTCTATAACGCACATGTCAGCAACCAAGAGGTGCAGACAGTGGTATATGACGTTGTAGGGAACTTGTTCCTGCGCGTAGAGTTCCCCGAGGAATGCAATGATCGCGAGAGCCGGCGCTATCGCTTTCTGAGGCAGCTGCTCGGGTGACCCAAGCAACGACGTCGACAGTGTCTACGGAATACTCGTGAGCGCGCTACACCGGATAACGGGAACCCATGTTTAAACATACCGGCTGCCAATGTTTCTCAATTTCGTCCCACACGTTGCGCACAATGTAAAGCCGGAAAGCCTTCCCACAACCGAAACCTCCATACGACAAGAACGCGCCGTGCATTGTCTTCGCAAACGCTGAGAGGCGCCGCGGAACATCGCCGCCGCCCTCTATCGTGCACTCCACGAACTTGCGCGCGAGGTCCTGCATTGAGGTCCCGTTCCAGCTTCCCATGTGAACAATCACCCTCGCATACTGACGGCGGACGTTTTCGTCCTCGGTGACTGATCCCGAGCGAAATTTCGACATCCAAGGATGATGCATACGCAAGGTGTCCTCGCCCGTTGGATCGGCCGCGGGGGTTGCCGCCCTGGACAGTCCCGTTGCTGCACCTTGCCTCACAGTGCGCGTGGCCTGGGGTACGAACTCGCCAGCATGGGGGTTCAGGGAAGTAGGGTATGCGGAAGCAACGGGCGTCCTGTCTGCGCCTTCCTGATCGCTCTGCTCCTGTTGTCGAGTGAGCCACGCTGCGAAGCTGGGCGCCCCCCACAAGGTCACGTTCGTGGACTCGACGTCCTTGGGAGTGAGGCCGAGAGCGCGGGCGAGATTCTGCGCATCGTATTGAACGGCGTCTTCAGGCTGATACGAGCTCGCCGATGTTTCGCTGGTAGTGTCGCTGATCCCGGGAGTGGAGACGGGAGTGGGATTGTAGGGCGTGCGTGAGCCCCCCGGCTGCGGCTGACCGTTCGTTCCTACGGGATACTGGAAAGGGCGCTGAGGCGTGGGCATAGCATAGTGTCCGTTTTTAGCCATGTTACGATTCTGTGGGTTGTCACTGATACTGAGGACGCTGGGAAATTCGAAGTAGTTTGTGGAGAAGTTGTGCGGCACGGCAACTTGGTAGGCCTCCCTTTATACACCTTTGAGGGGACGTCTAAGCGTGGCCCCGCATTGGCCGGCCTCGGTTCGCGGAGGCAAATGTTGGCATTGCGAGAAACGCTTTGGTAGGAGGCACGCGTCGCTGGGAAAATCCTGCAGACAAAAGAGCGGGCGCTTACAGGAACAAGAAAAACGCGTAACCAAGCGTACCTTCCGTCGCGCAAGGCGGGCTACTTATGTGGATTTCATTGTGAGCATTAGCACAGGGTCAACATCCTGTTGTTGCCATATCGCGTCGTACGAATGATGAGACGATTAGAATTGGGGTTGGAAGACGAAGTGCCATTGAGGCTATCATTGTCATAACAAGGCCCCGGGGACGGTCTAGAAAGGCGCTCCCATTGATAGCTTAGCCAGTGGCGGACTGAGGACTCCAGAGACAACTGTGAGACGACAAATGGCGCTCCTGTAACGCCGATGAGGACAACTTGCGACGACCGAGTGTCTACAATGTTTGTGACAGTAAGGAATGATTGAGACGGATTCTTGACATTGTTAGACGTGTGCCAACTGGAGCTCCCATGGTACTCTACTCGCAATAAGACCCAAGTGAGCACTTTATAGCCAGATAAATCGAAGGATTATGACGCACGAGTACTCCCAATGTAAGTAGTACCAATCGCTCCGCAAGTCATTGTCGTAATTTGATATGCTGCGCCCCAACCATCGATGGCCCGGGGTGAAGTTAAAGTTGCAACAGCAGCGGAATCGATGTCGGCTGGCACATGCAGACCCTACTGCGAAATTCAAGCCACCCTTGTCGAAGCCACGTTGAAAAAGTAGGAGCGCATGAGGATAGCGTCCCCGACGATTGTGAGAATCCTTCGATACCTCGTACGAGGGTGCTCGGATTAGGAACAAAGTGCATGGCAAAAATTCCGAACTTGGGTCAGGCTTCGGCGCGGTCGGAGGTCTTTGGGGACGGAGATCGAGAAACTTTCAGGCCCCGACTCCGACTCCAGTGGGATCGCGCCAGGCGGGATTTGATTTCCACGTGGACGTGGACCGCGGGGTCCGACATGTCGCTCTTTTACCTCAGTTTCCTCAGCCTGACGGCCCCGGCATTGCAGCGGTGTACCATTCACGCAGTCCTGGAGAAAACGTCAAAGTAGGACTCCATGTGATACAGAATTATAAAATCATTCCTCGGGTCGAAAAAGTCGACTGCAACGCAACGCCTGTGTTTTCTCCTCAAGCCGTGTCGAATACTACACAACGCTTCTAGACGTACGCGGTGATACCTTACGACCAAAGAAAATGCTCGCAGTTATGCCTAAGTGCGTTATCTGTCCAGTGTTGAGATGCCTTCATTGACTCGTTCACAGGATAAGCATAGCTCGCTGCGAGTGGATCCTGTGTGTCCTGTGCGGTCGGTTTGGCGGTGACCGTGGACCAGCTGGATTGGGTATTTTGTTGCCTTGTCTGTCCGGGGCGTAGAACCAAGCAATTTCTACCGGCTTTTAGATCCTGCTGTCGCTTGGTGTTATCGCTGAGTTGTGTAAACGCATAACTTCATCAATCCCTAGTACGTCAGTCGAGGCTAGTTTCCGCTGGATGAAAGAGCTTCTCGTAACGTCCCCTTGAACGCTATGAAGTTTGTGGGGTTGCCATCTGACGGTAATTTTTGTAAGTCTTGAAGGTATTAAGTGCGGTTACGTTCATGACTTGTGATTACCCAGTGTAGTGTCAATTTCCCGCTCGCCAACCTCAGTTCCAATAGCGCGCAAGGCCGTGGGGGACATCACGCTGCACGACGGTACCTTCGTCCCCCGCGGCACCATTGCTCTCGCGGCGTCACACGGGACGTACCACGGACTACATCCCCTTCGGAGTCGCGTAGTGGGCGTTTACACTACTTTTTCCACAGGGGGGTGAGCCCGGGAGGCTCGCTGACGGAAAATGCTGTGCTAGTGCTGAGCGTTTCTTCGTTGCCCACGAGCTGAAGTTAGAGTCTGGTATACTTGTTACTGAACTATTATTTTAAGCTCGCTGGCGATAGTAGCCCGCTGTCAGGAGGATTATTGGGGTTTAACCTAGTCCCTGTAGAGTAGATGATCTTTTTCAAGAAGCGCAAGACGAAGAGGCCCGTACAGTTGGAAACATCAACTTCTATGAATTGAAACCAGGACCACGGTCAATTTGAAAGATTCCAAGATATTGTAGTCTGGATGTGTATGGTTGTGCGGTCCCTTACCTCATCCTAGGTCCACATCAATCATACGGGCTCCTTCCCACACGAGTGTATGCGTGCTCGACGTTCGACCGTGCGTTCGCTGCCATGGGGCTCAGCGCTAGCCCCGGACATGGGATTTTCCAAACCCAGATATGGCAAGCGACTAGGTTGAGTCATTAGCTTCGCTAAAATGAAAGCGCCCGGGCTCTCATTTGCGACGTCGACATCTCGAGTCCTCAGCGGCACCCCAGGCACCATGATCGAGCAGCAAAATGACCGGGGCGACTTTGAGCTGCAGCCATTTGAACTGGTTACGATCCAAGGGGAGTCAGGAAAAGGGACGCCAGCCACACTGTCGGCGCAGTCGTCCCGAGCGGCCCTCCACGCAAGGGTCCCACAAGAAGGTGCAACTGTCCAGGAGCTTGCTCCTATCGACCGAGGTATAAAAGCATGGACCTTCTGTGCCTCGGGGTTCGTACTGGAAATGATGATTTGGGGTTTTGCCTTCAGGTTCGTTGACTCATGCTCGTATCTCTTGTTGATCCCCATGCCTAAACACTATGCTCCTCCCCAGTTACGGTATCTTCCAAGGCGAGAAAATTTTTCAATGCGAACAAGGATGCAATCTAATTTTTTATCAAAATAGATTACTATTCGTCGCATCCTCCTTTCGACAAGGCCTCCGGAGTGGCGATCGCTGCAGTAGGCACTGTCGCACTCGCTATCCAATATGGAGAGGTTAGACGTCAAAGAGTTGTCCTATCTTGTTCGTCATACTTATCTTTCGCCTCATAAAGGTGCTCTTCTTGTCATTCCTATTCGGTCGCTATCCCGAATTCATGCGAGTAGGAATGTGGGCTGGGCTCGCTCTCTACTTCACATCCCTATTCTGCTCCAGTTTCGTTTTAAAGGTGAGTATCCGTTCTGAGCGCCGATCGAGCACATTTCTCATTATCGCCCTCCCCGGTTGGCCCCGCAGATTTGGCAATTGATCTTATTGCAGGGTGTGGGGGTCGGGATCGGCGGCGGTTTCGTTTACATGCCCGTCATAAAATTGCTACCAGAATGGTTCTCCGAACGGCGCGGGCTCGCTGGAGGTATCATTTTCGCAGGAACCGGAGTTGGGGGTAGGTCTAACGTGGCACGAACTTCAGTCGTACCAATCTAACTGTCCCGCCAGGTTTTGTGTTCCCGTTTATTCTCAACGCACTTCTTGACAAGGTCGGCCTAAGCTGGACACTACGCATCTGGGCGATCGGAACGTCGTTCTTCTCCGGTATTGCGCTCTTCGGCATGAAAAGTCGCTTCCCCGTCCCGAAGTTTACGGCAATCCAAAGAAGACCCCGCTTCATACCGCCTCGCGTCAGCTTCCTCAAAAACCCCCTCTTCTGGACTTTCGTAAGTAGACGGTTCTATGAGGGCCTGGTAGCGCACTGATAACTTACTAAACGCCTTTGTAGGCCATTACGAACATGCTCCAGGGGTTGTCTTATTTCCCGGTGTCGCTGTACATTGCCACCTTTACCAAAAACATCTCGAATCAGCTCACAGCTACCGTCGTTTTATCGCTGTTCAACTCGTCGGCGGTCGTCGGGCAGGTTATACTCGGCCACCTTACCGATCGATTCCCCTACCCTTTCATCATGGTCGTGAGTGCAGTCGGGAGCGGGCTCGCGGCCTTCTTCTTGTGGGGGTTCGCGAACGCCGCGATCTTCCTGTACTTCTTCGCAGCAATCTTCGGTGGACTGGTGAGTAGTAGTTTTGTCTATATCGCGTTCATGTTTCTGACCACTGTATATGTTTAGAGCGGTGGGTTCTCGTCCACTTGGCCCAACGCCGCGGTAGAGTCCGTCGGCAGCCAACCCGAGTACGCCGGGATGGCCTTCGCAGGCACCTCGTTCTTCAAAGGAATTTCGGCTGTCATTGGCCCCATAATTGCGGGTTTATTGCTGAGCGCCGGAAAGGAGTCGTCTTTGGGCGGCGGGTTCGGTCGATTCGGATACGGCGCGGTAGAGATATTCGTCGGTTCCTGCGCTATTGCAACGGGTGTTGGAAGTGTGGCCGTTGCGCTGGCGAGACAGCGGGTTTTGACTTAGAATATTCATGGCAATTGTAACCGACCTAACCCTTGACGAACTAACTTTGCTCCCGAGTCTCCGAGTCTCTGGTCCCTGGAGATCCGATACTTTGTGGCGCGGTGCGTCGGGCCGTCCTAACCGAGCGGTCGTTAAACGCCGGGGGTTTAACGCCCCAGAGGTATGCGATGACGCCGAGCTGCCCCAAACGTTTGTGAACTCGTTCCACGTCGTACTACATGTCTTCCTCGTCGCCCGCCGCGACATGCAGACCGTCTGGTTCCCGCTACCCGTCGCCGCTCTCTTTCGCCGCATCGTGAACGTTGTCTCTACGCTCTCCATCTCGCATCACTACCTACACCAGTCTCCCGCCGACGCGGAGCATCCCTCGCGACGGCATAACGCATTTCAAACCCTACAATGGCCATCATGGTTGACCAACTCGCAGAGGACGTGGAAGCTCTCGTTGAATTCAATAGACATGGACTCCCAAGGAAATAGGGAGGGCCGGAGGGAGCCTCCCCGTCGGACCGTTTCTCCACCGAGGTCGCAACGGAACGATCAGATCCACCAGCTCCTCAGCCATCCAGCCTTGTACGACCCCATACGAAAACCAAGATACCCGATTGTGCTATGTCATGGTGAGTGAAATCCAGCTTTACTCCCCCCCCTGCCCCACTCGGGGTTACCTTAGAGGACCTGAGGAGGTTCGGTCGGAATGTACGTAAATGGCAACGCTGAATCGTGTTGGAATAGGGCTGTACGGATTCGACGTTCGAGGCCCGTCGGCTTTTCCGGTTCTTCAGCAACACTATTGGTCTAATGTGCTCAACGTGCTGCGGGGCAAGGTTGGCGCTGAAGTATTGGTTACGGGCGTGCCCAGGTGAGCATGATGAGTGTATGCATACTAGACTGTCCTAAACTCCATTTAGCACGGGCTCAATCTCCTCTCGTGCTGAGAACCTAGACCGCTTTTTGAGGGAGAAGGCTCCGGGAAGAGGCATCAATTTCCTTGCGCATTCCATGGGCGGACTTGACTGTAGGCATCTCATTAGCCATATCCAGCCAACAGAGTATACACCATTGTCCCTTACGACTATTGCAACTCCACACCGAGGCAGCCCATTCATGGATTGGTGTAGGGTGGGTACTTTCGTAAAACCTTCTAACCCACAGTTAACGCGCGCTCCGCAGCAATACATTGGCCTGGGGAGACACAAGGTAGAGCATCCAGGGCGGCGTCACCACTACGAGCATGCGCCACTCTCTCCGGAGACCAAAGATGCACCTTCGGGTCGGGAGAGCAAGCAGGCTGCTGGAGTGAAGTCCTTATTATCCCTAGCCTCCCTACCATCGTCTTTCACCACCCTCTTACTTTCCCTACTTGACTCGCCCGCGTACGCCAACCTCACCTCCCACTACCTCAACACATTCTTCAACCCCGCGACGCCGAACGACCCGTCGGTCAAGTATTTCAGCGTCGCTGGACGCATCTCGGGCATGAGCATTTGGCACCCGCTCTGGCTGCCCAAAATGGTGCTCGACGGGTTCGAAGAGAAGGAGCGCGCGCGCATGCGCCACTTGGGCAGCCTCATCGCGGAGATAGACTCGGAGTGGGGCAACGACGGGCTCGTCACCGTGCAGAGCGCGCGGTGGGGCGAGTTCCTCGGCGTGCTCGAGGAATGCGACCACTGGGACCTCCGCGGGGCGCGCGGGCTCGACGTGGACCTCCCTTCTATACCGGGTCCGGAAGAGTGGAACCTCGCCGATTGGGGCAAGTTCGTGCGTGCGTGGAAGCGGGAGGAGAAGGCGGCGGCGAAGAGCGCGGGCGCCGGTATCAGCGAGCAGCAGCACGCTGATGTAGTGTCCGCTGCGGTTCGGCGGGAGGAGGACGAGCGGCGGAGAGACCCGCGGAGTCAACGCGAGAGGGAACAGGAGAGCGGGCACTCTGACGAGGTTGTCAAGGCGTCTACGGAGAAGCTTTCGGCGGTGTTCGATTGGCTGGTTGACCAGGGGCCCGCGCCGCCCTCGCTCGGTGCATCGTCTTCCGAAGCCTCCGATGGACCCGGCAAGCCCAAGGGTCCCTCGAGCCCATCGCAGGAGCGCGAGCAGAGCACGAGGCATGCGAACCGAAGCGATCTCGAGACGAAGCAGGACCTCGAACGATTCTACGTCGCTCTGTGTAGGAAGTTGTACGATGAGGGACTGTAGAGCCCGGCTGAGTTACCCTGCTTTCCACGTTTGTCGCTGACGATGTACCCTTGTATCAATATCGGGAGTTTTTACTATAAACTCACTCTTAATGACCAACTCGCGTCATTGGCCACACTGCGGTAGCGTGTTCTTATCAGGTTTTCAAGTCGCTCGGGAGAAATCAGTTCACGGGAGACGGGAGGCCCATACTAGCAAACACAACCACAAAACCTGGGCCCCTTGCCGGCCTGCACAAACAGTGGAATGACACCTTCCATCCCGTCGAGAAGTAGCATTATTGGAACGCACTGCGGACTTTAAGGCTGCCGCTTCAGTATCAATGCACTTAGGGCCAATATTCCTCCACAACCGCATCGTTTGGCACACTAGTCATATCTCCTTCGTTTCGCAACACGTTGCGCCGATATTAGCGACCGGGCCTACAAACCAATTCCTCGCGGACACCATCCACGAGCCCGCAGCGAAAATGAAGACCACGAGCACAATAACTGGCGCGTAGTCTGTCAAGTTCGCTCAGGAGATCTCATTCGAAAGGATATCGGTAAAGATACGCACTCATCTCCGCTGCGGTGGTCCTCTGACTGGGCGGGAAACACAAGAGGAGAACAGTGAAGGCCACCCATGCCACGGCCACGGTGCCGATGGGCATGTACCACTTCCCCAGACTGAAGGGGCCGGGCACGAGTTTGGTCCGCCCGGACGTGATCCTAAGAAATATCGGCGTCGCGTAAGACGTGTATAAGCCAATCACCGATGCGCTATCAAGGGGAGTCAGTAAGGCGGTGGATCAAGCGGATCCCTTGGACAACCCGACTTGCCCTGCAAGCGATGAAAATGCTGTCGTCGAAAATCCCAACAACCCGCAAAGGGCCGACAGGGTTATGACCAGCCAGACAGCATTGACGGGCGTTTGGGTGTGCTTATTAACTCGCTTCCACCACTGCGACCCGGGTAGCGCGTTATCGCGCGCGAACGCGAAGACGACACGAGAGGCATCCACCCCTTGCGCAGCGCCACAAAGGAACTATTGGACGATAGAACGTCATTTGTAGCAGTGCGTTATGCAATGTGCGAAGACATACCTGAGCGATGATAGTGAAGCTCCATATCGCCAACATCCCGCGTTTGCCTAAGACGTCCAGGAGAAGCTGCCCCATAGGCAGCGCGAGTTTTGTTTGCAGGAGGTCGGGGACGGACACCGTCACGAAGGATACCGCGATGATAAGGATCCATCCCATCCCGCCTACGGCCGCGACCGAAACGAGGATCGCGATCGGCGCGGCGCGAGCCGCACCCGAGACTCTTCAGAGATGTGCGCGGCGGAGTCGTCTGAGCATTACCCTAAGTATCGTCAGGACGGATTGCTCAGAAGATACCCACATCCGGTCAGAGACCACATCGGAGCTGCGAACGCCAGGAGAAAAGCCCATCCATCTGTTTTAAATCCGATGACTGCGTGTCAAAGCTTGCGGGTTTAAGCACGCACCATTCCCCCAGCCAGTATTGTTCTCGAAGGAAGTGAAGGCCGTTCGTGTCGAGACCTTCCTGTCCCCGGAGCACACAAGCAACGCGATGATAGCAGCTACAGTCGCGCCCGCTGCAGGCACACCGTCAATGAACGACTTGTTAAAGAGTGTACAATTTCTGGGGTACCTGTGAGGATGCCATAGAAGATATTCATCCTGGCCAAGACCCTCGTCGCTGCAGAGCAGATGCAGCCATGGACGACCAAAATCGCGACAAGAATGCCGTAAGTTGGGCCCGCGCCGAGAACCACAGCGCCATCGGTGCCGACGGCGATAGCGGCAGTGATCATTTGTGCGCTTTTGTGTTTCGTCAGCATGTGATACATAAATACAGAAGTCGTGAAACGATGTAACAAACACCGTATAGTCTATGGAGCACACCAAGGTTATTTGTCCAGTGACGTTCGCCCAACCTGTAATCCAACTCGCGAGAGCGGAGTAGCGTTCCGGGGCGAGCTTGGCGGAGAAATAGTATAGACCAGCGCTGGTTCTAGGAATGGTGAGAAGGTTCGTTAATCCATGTTAGATTTTTGGAGATGTATACCTATGGCATGGACGAAGCTAGTTCCGCCATGGACGCAGCTATACACAGAATAAAGATACACGGGATGAACCAGCCCCAAACCATGCCAAGATGACCGCCTGTGATGAGGATTGGGTCAGAGCAGTGCGTGATAATGCCTATAGACGAGAAATATACCAGACGCGAGGCCGAACGAGAGCGTCGACGAAACTCCACCGTTGACGGCCATGATCGAGAATGCGAAGGCGACCGTTTCAATCAACTATAACGGCTTAATGCTGAACCTCTTCTCTCTCAGTTAGATTGGATGTGCTTACCGAGAACTCTCTTTTGAACTCTCCTCTGTAACCGAGCTCCGCTAACCGTGCATCGTCTGCCACAGCCGTCGCCCCAACAAATACTGGTAGATCCTTCATGCGGCTACTGAACACCGAGTTGGCACCAGTAGGATCATAATAGTCTGCCATCCCTTCGGAACTTTCGTTCGCCATGAGCATAGCGAGAAGGTGTAATAAAGGATCAGGTAAGCCCGCAAGCCGTCCTCTCGAGCGGTCATATGCGCGGACTTCGTATGCGTCCTCTCACGCACAGCGTATCGCGATAACGAGTGAAATTCTCCGGCCTTCTGACAATAATACCTGTCTGCATAACGCTAATACATGTAAGTAGCACGTATAGTCAATGACCCCTGCCTACGGCCGATTTGAGCTCTTCAGACGGCAGTAGACCAATGGGGTTTCGACGCCAGATAATCGACGCCATTTCGTAACGTTTGATACGGTTCCCTTACACGACCCCGCACGGAACGGCAGCGCCATGTGCGGCCGCAGAGAATTCGAGTCTAGGCGGCGTCGCGGGAGCATCCGCATTCTAAGCAGCTGCACACGCGACGCCGGCCCTGCACTCTAACGACCGCCCGTCCCGTATCGCGGGCAAAGGTGGCTGGCGCGTGTCGCAAAATCAATGCCCTATTTGTTGAGCACGCACAAGAGGCAATCAGGTGCGTGTACGCGACGCACCACATGTACAAGAGAGTGTGCGTATATCTGCCACGTTTGCTGAGGAAGCATGTTCTGAATGCCTGCATTCAGGCGACGTCGTATGTTCCAGGTTCCTGCCGAGGGAATCGGCGAATTCGTACGGTATTTGAGGCTCCGTGTGTGTCCTTTCTGCGGCCTCCCATGAATGTCCATTCCGACGAGCCCCAGGACAAGATACGAGTGGCAGAGCCTCAAGCTGCACGGAACGGTGAGTCGTCTCCGGACAGTGCTATTGCGGTGTCCGGGGGGCAGCGCTGCGTCAACTTGAAGAGGACCTCGACGGCAGTTATCATCCTCCTTTGAAATCCATTTCACCCCCCGAGTCTTGAGTTACCGCACTTATGATATATATCAGCGGATTTTATTTCCTCAAAAATGCTTGCTCGAGGGTGGAGGTCACGCAGGAGGCGACGGCGCGACCCCCGGACACCACGAGGTGCTAGATCGTGTACCAGAAGTCGCCCCTGATGTCATATAGCAGCGAGGGCGTATATAACTTGGCACAACTCTCCCTCGGAGGCCTGCTAGCTTTCCATCTGTTTCCGAACTCTCCCTCTCACCATATTTATACCATGGCTCTCGGTCTCTCGTCCGCCAACAGCAGCCGGCGGCCCTCCCCCCTCCGTCCGGGCGCGTCGTTCACTCGCGAAAACCCAGTGACACCGATGGACGACGAGGTGCACCCGGTCATCCACTCCGGACGCGTCGCAGTGATCGCCGGCGCGGCGAGCGGCATCGGTCGTGCCGCGGCAATAGAGCTCGCAAAGTGCGTATTCCCCCCAGCGATCCTGCATCTCTCGCCGATCGACTGAGAACGCGCAGGATCGGCCTCAAGATCGCCATCGCGGATGTGGAGGAGCAGGGGCTCGCCCAAACCGCGGCCGAGGTCACGAAGATCGTCGGCGAGGCGAACGTGCTCTCTGTCCCCACGGACGTGAGCAAGCTCGACCAGGTCGAACGCCTGCGCGACAAGGTGTACGAGGCGTGGGGCGAGGTGAGCTAGCGTGCTTCTCGCTCTCCCTCTATGCCGGCCGGGGGACTCGCGAGCGGCGTTGCGCGGTATTGTACACTGGTGACCTCACACGACGGTATCGTCTGCTCTGTCAGGTTGGCGTCCTCCTGAACAATGTGGGGATCGCGCCCAAGGGCACCTCCTGGAGCGGCCTTGACAACTGGCGCAAGGTCTTCGATGTGAACCTCTTTGGGTACGTCCTCTGCGCGCCTGTCCTGTCGATCCGCTGCTTATCCGCCTATCTTGCGCGTGGCAGTATCCTGAACGTGCAGCACACGTTCGTACCTAACATGCTGCACCAAGAGAACCCGGCCGTTATCATAAACACGGGTTCGAAGCAGGGTATCACGAACCCTCCGTGCGTCCTATCGCATTTTGCTCGTTGGGCCTTCCTGACTAGACGAGCCAATAGCGGAAACCCAGCGTACAATGCCACGAAGGCCGCGGTGAAGTCGTTGACAGAGAGTCTCGCCCACGAGCTCCGGGAGACGCCTGCCGTGAACCTTACCGCACATCTGTTCATGTGAGTTGCAACCTTCTATGATCCACCATCGCGATGTGCTGAACGTTTGCACAGCCCCGGATGGACGTTCACGGGCATGACTGGTGCGAGCACGGGAAAGGAAAAGCCTGCGGGCGCGTGGTCCGCCCAGGAAACCGTGCTTTACATGGTGTGTGATTCGCCGTATGCTTCACCTCTCGATGTCTCACATGGGTGCCGTGACTAGCTGGAGAAGGTCCGCCAAGGGAAGTTCTACATCCTCTGCCCGGACAACGAGACCCGCCGCGAGGTCGACCAGCTCCGGGTCATGTGGGGCGCTGGCGATATCGCAGAGGGCCGGCCTGCGCTGTCGCGTTGGCACAAGGACTACAAGGCTATCTTTGAAGAGTACGTCCGCGATGGGCTTGAGCAGCTCGATTGAGGGGCATCACATCCTGTTTGCGCGTTTTCCTACCACTTACTATGTTGGGAAACACGGGTGAGGGGTGCTAGACCGGTGGAAGGACAAGACGATGAAGATTAAAACACACTGTAGAATAGGGCATCAGTCGGTGCTTTGGATGGGCGGATCGCATGTCTTGTGTAGTAGCTAACGTTGTTTGCTCGGTGCTGTGAAATGTATGCTCTGCATTGTGCTGCAACTGCCGTGGTGGTGTAGGGTGGCGTTCGCCATCTCGCGTGGGTTAGGCTCAGCTCATGCTAGGAACCGCAGCGGTGTCGCTTTGGAACTGCGGATTCCAGGGGTAGCGAGGTGAATTCCCGAAGACTCACGGAGAGCTGGGGATCGTCGCAAAAAATTTATACATGAGAAGGTCACTTGTTGTCTATTAAGCCTTGAGGTTGGCGTGCCAGGCCGTTAGGGTACCCACCACACCCGAATGTGCTATGGCGACAAGAGCATGGCATCGCACGTTCTCAGCACGCGAACAATGGTAAGTCTCACAAATAGATGTACCCCCGGGAGGAGTACGCCCGAGCTGGGCGCACGGCAAGAGCGTTTACATAACAAGAACGTCTCGCAGAGCCCGACATTTCAGCCTTTCACGCCCGCGTGGCTCGAGCGAAGTCGCGCGATTGAAGGCGAAGCTGCGACAAGACGGGCTACGCGCCGATGCGCCCCTCCCGAAAGCGAGGGGCCGCCGTCTCATTGGCCGCCCGCGGGGGAAAAGCGTAACTCTCGGGCTTCATGTCGGGCATGCGGGGTGGCGACAGAATGGACCCACCGCTGCCCATCCTCGCTAAACAAAGCACACGTTCGAGCCCGCGTCGAACGTTGCCGATCCAACCCCACATCCCCACCGCCATCCCCCCGCGCGGACCTGCAAATACTTAATGAGAGCAAGCCCGCAGCTGACCGTACTCGAAACCGGGCGTGTATCCGCGGCGTAGTCGGTACGGCAGCCGATGAAATGGCGCGTCCTGTGTCCGGGGGCGGCGGGGACCAGCTGACCGCGACGAAAGAGACTTTTGAGTGTTTAGCCGGCACGCACCTGAGAGCCCGATGCCCCGGGGGAGGGCCCGTGGTCCGGGCGGACACATCCGCCTGCGAGGCGGTGGGAGGGGCTGCGACGCGGCGACAAAACGCAGCGTTCGGGCTGGTCACTCAGGGCGGCGGCGGCAGACGCGTGTCGGGCAGGACTGTGGTCCGTCCGCGCGCGGTCAGCGCGCAGGTCAGCAGGGGCTCCGGGGACGCGTGATGGGCAGGTGGGCGTGCGCGCACGGTCCTGGACCGGCCGAAGACGGCCACGTATGTCGCGCAGGGCGTGTCGGATCTTCTGACCCCAGTGAGGGCGGCGTTGATCGTGGGGGTATTCTTGGGCACGCAGTGGCATGCAGCGGGGGATCCGGAATGCATGGGACGTGGCGCATTCGTTCGTTGCTGGAAGACGGGCTCATGACCCGGGAGGCGCGCGCACAGGACGCGGACGTGAGCATGCGCCGACGCGGGAGGCGGTGAGGAAAGGTCCGTGGTCGCTGTGCTGCGCGTCGTCGTCGTCGTCGTCGCCGTCGGCCGAGCGTGGTGGGAGTGAGCGGGACGCGCGGCAATCGAGCGGGCGATCTTGTCTTGCTTTGGCACGGGAGGAGGACCAAGAACGTCGGCGTCTATCCTGCCTGGACCGTAACGCAAACGCCCCAAGCACGCCGGCTTGACGTATATAAAGTCTATAAAATGCGCCCCCATTCCATCCTCTTCTCCGACGTCCATCGCCCCCGCATCCCCGCCGTTCGCCGTCTCACCGTCTCTTGCATACATAGCACACAACTACCACAGACCCATCCCTGACGCGTCCATGTCGACCCCGTCTAGCACGACGCCCGCGCACGACGCGGTCGCTCACCTCCAGGTTCCCGGGCAGCACCCAGAGGCCGTGCATCGCCTGAAGAATGTGCCCGGATACTCGACGCCCGTGTTCAAGGGCAAGGAGGAGCAGCGCGCCAAGGTCCAGACCAATGTGGCTGCAAAGGTGAGCCACTAGTGTCCCACCGTTACGTTTGCGCTCCCGGCGTATCGCGCTCTCGGCACGTAAGAGACGTCCGTACGATATGCTCGTACCCCTGCGGGAGGGCATCGCCGTAATCCGCCTAGTGAACGCGCCTGTGCATTGCTTCTCAGCCGCATGTATGCGCCATATCGAGCACACATGTCTAGTTGATGCAACCTAATGGGGTGGTTATACGCGGCTTATCTCATGAACGAAAGAAACGCTCTTCAGACTTTCCCGGCGGAGATGCGTATCGCCGTTAATCCAGTGCACTGTCGGATCGCGACAGGCACAGTTGGGCGTCCTTCGTAGCATGAGCTCGGCAAAAGATCCAATTTGACTGATCCGTCGCTCATTTTGTAGGGCTTCATCCCGCGCGAACTCGTCGTGAACGAGGTGAACTGGTTCTACTCCCACCTGGGCATCGACGACACATACTTCCAGTCCGAGTCCGTCGAGGTCATCTCGGATCACATCATCGCGCTCTTTGGCGCGAAAGTGCTCGCATACACAAAGCACGACCCGAGCAAGCTCGTGATCGACCTCGAGAAGATCGACGAGGATGGGAACGGCGCGACCTTCATCCACACGAGTTCTCCAGGAAAGACCTCCACAGAAGGCCCTGGTGCGACCTGCGAGGCGCGCATCGATGAACTCTTCTTGGACGACTCGAACCCTGAGCAGGCCTATCGCCTCGAGACCTACCGTTCGCAGGGTAGTATTTCTGCGACGGCGTCCCAGCAGCTGCGGTGCTACTTCGTGACGAAGTGCAACTTCCCGGCCGAGGCCCCCAAGTCTGCTCGCACCGATGGGTAAGCTATCCAGCTTCATGAACGGGGACCTGACGTGTTGATGATGCACATTCCTATCACAGCAAAACGGACATCCGGACAGTATCGGATCCCATCTTCTTGGAGAAAGCGAGCGAAAACACGCTTGAAATCTACCAGCGCGTGATGTCGAACGTTGAGCAGCGCTTCGGGCCTGTCATCGAGGTGTTCGAGGTCGAGGGCTCGCGCGAGCGTCGCCTCGTCATTGGGTACAAGATGGGCGGCACGAAGAAGTTCTTCAGCGCACTCTCAAACCTTTACCACTTCTACTCGCTCTACTCGGCGAGGAAGTACGTCGGTAAGCACCCCGTGCCCCGTCCATTGGGGGCAGCTCGTTGACGCACCGTCCGCCAGAGCAATTCTCGAATGGAATCACGATCATCTCGCTGTATCTCAACCCACTCCCTGGCGCAAACGCGCCCCCGATCGAGCACTCCATCTTCCAAGTTATGAAGGAGGCGTCTTTGCTCTACTGCCTGCCCGACAACCCCTTCTTCTATGCCGGCAAAGGTCCCAGCGGCGACCACGCGGTGCAGGAGGCGACGTACGCATGTGAGCAGACCTCTTTCCATCCCGCGAGACGTGATGATCTCTGACCTGTCGTAACCGCAGACTGCGGCTGGGTCTTCGCGCAGCACTTCTGCAACAGGTTAGGCCAGGCCTACCTCGCGCTCAAGGGCATTCTGGACGAGTCGAACCCGACCCACGCGAGCGTGCTCAACGACATCAAGCGGCGGTTTAGGGAGGAGACGTTCACCCGCGAGAGCATCGCGCAGGTCATCCACGCCCATGCTGAGCTGATCAACCTGCTTTACGTCAACTTCGCGATGACGCACTACCCCGAGACGGACGAGGCGGCCCAGCTCATGTACGCAACACCATGATGTTGACGTGCTCTTCTTGCTCACGATTGTATGCACTTGTAGGCCAACGCTGTCTTACCAGCGTCTGCGCACGCAGATGCCGCTCACGGACGCAGAGCTGCACGACAAGATCCGTCGGACAGTCCCGAGCAAGCACGAGCTCCAGGTCCTCGAGAGCTTCCTCATTTTCAACAAGTACGTCCCGCCAGGTCATGTAGCGCGCCATTCACGATTCTGACCAGGGTACCTATAGGCACGTCCTGAAGACGAACTTCTACCAGCCGACCAAGGTCGCGCTCTCGTTCCGCCTCGCTCCGGACTTCCTCCCCGAGGTCGAGTATCCGAAGAAGCCCTTCGGCATGTTTTTCGTCATTGGTGGGGAGTTCCGCGGTTTCCACATTCGCTTCAAGGACGTCGCGCGTGGTGGTATTCGTATCGTTATGTCAAGGAACCGGGAGTATGTCTTATACCCTTCGGTAGGAGTTCTGAAGCTGACCGGTGTATCCCGACATATAGGAACTACTCGATCAACCAGCGTATGCTGTGAGTACGGTGCGGCTTGGCGGGTTTCTTGATGTGCTAAAGGGCTTACAGTTTCGACGAAAACTACGGTCTCGCATCGACGCAGTCTCTCAAGAACAAGGATATCCCAGAGGGAGGTGCCAAGGGCACCATTCTCCCCTCGTGTGTGGTACCCCTTCTCCATATCCCATTTTAAACTGATGAGCTCGGTAGACTTGGAGCCAACCCCAAGTTGTGCTTTGAGAAGTATGTTGACGTACGTACTGCAACTTCCAATCTCGCGGTGGGGCAGAGCCTGACCATACGGGGCAGGCCGTCATCGATCTGCTCATCCCGGGCCAGACTCCCGGAATCAAGGAGCGCTTGGTCGACCTCTACGGCAAGCCCGAACTGCTGTTCTTCGGACCTGATGGTGCGTACACTTCCCCAGACCGCACATTCGTCGAACATTGATCCCCATCCTCTATAGAGGGCACCGCGGATCTCATGGACTGGGCTGCCCGTGAGTACCCACCTCGCTTCTACCCATACTTTGAACTCACCGGAACCCAGTGCACGCACGTTCGCGCGGTGCGGATGCGTGGTGGAAGTCGTTCACAACGGGCAAGAGCGCGAAGACGCTCGGCGGTGTTCCCCACGACGTGTATGGCATGACTTCGCTCTCAGTGCGCCAGTACGTCTTGGGCATCTATAAGCAGCTCGGCTTGCGGGAGAAGGACATCACGAAGGTGCAGACCGGCGGTCCTGGTACGTGAATTTATGCATAGCTATGGGAATGCTTATTTACCACGACCCTCCGTACAGATGGTGATCTTGGATCGAGTATGTGGAGTCGTACCATGCATGGGGGTTTACGTTGCTGACACACTCATCAGACGAGATTCTGCTCAGCTCGGACAAGACGATCGCGATCATCGACGGTAGCGGCGTCCTCCACGATCCTTCCGGCCTAAACCGCGAGGAACTCATCCGTCTCGCGAAATTACGCAAGCCCGTCGGGTTCTTCGACACATCGAAGCTCAGCAAGGACGGCTACCTTGTCAGGGTCGAGGACCAGGACGTCAAGCTTCCTTCCGGTGAGGTCGTGCTTGATGGTACCGACTTCCGGAACGGCGCGCATCTTCGATTCAAGGCCGACCTCTTCGTGCCTTGTGGTGGGCGGTAAGTCACCATTGGTATTTTCGCACTAGCACACACTCATGAATATCGGGCACCGTAAATAGCCCAGAGGCGGTCAACATCTCCAATGTAGCCGCGCTGGCCGACACCGAGGGCAAGCCCCACTTCAAGTACGTCGTCGAGGGCGCCAACCTCTTCCTCACCCAGCAGGCGCGTCTCTACCTCGAGAAGCGCAAGGTCGTTCTCTTCAAGGACTCCAGCGCAAACAAGGGCGGTGTAACGAGCTCTTCGCTCGAAGTCCTCGCCGGCCTCGGGCTCTCGTCACAAGAATACATCGACCACATGATCTTCAAGGACGGCCAGCCGTCGCCGTTCTACCAGAGCTACGTGCGCGACATCCAGCAGAAGATCACCGAGAACGCGGCGGCCGAGTTCGCGTGCATCTGGCGCGAGCACGCGCGGCTGCAGGGCGCGAAGCCGCGCACGATCATCTCGGACGAGCTCTCGAGCAAGCTCAACGAGTTACAGGAGGAGCTTGAGGACTCGGACCTCTTCGACGACGAGCCGAGCAGGCGTGGCGTGATGCGCCGCGCGATCCCCAAGACACTCGTTGACCTCGTCGGGCTCGATGTGCTCCTCGAGCGCCTGCCGGTCACGTACCAGCGTGCACTGTTCTCGAGCTGGGTCGCGTCGCATTTCGTGAGTGGCATCCCAATCGCCCCCTTCGCGGCGTGCTAATGGTGTCCTCACATCCGCAGATCTACAAGTACGGCGTCAACGCCTCGTCTGTAGACTTCTTCCACTTCGCGCGCGACCTCGCGGCGTAAATGGGAGGTGTAACGCCTCGGGAATAGTTGGTCAAAAGCTTTCGTTGGTTATGGTGTCGATGATGATGAAATCAAGGTTATGGACTCGCCGCATTGAAGTAAATCTAATATAATACGGAGCGATCTCCGCCGCATGTAAAGAAGTAGGTCGTAGTACACTTGTCCACTAGAGAAGAGTTGTATGATAGTTAGCATTGTTCAGCCTCGTTCTCGAATCATGGCGAAATCTGAAGAGATCAATTTTCGAACGAACTTATCTATGGGCGGAACCCGGACAAAAATAATGAATCGCTTGTTGTCTGCGCGAGGAGAGGGTGTCGACTTTGACGCCTGACAACCCATTTTAGGACATGCGGCAGCCCTTGATCCTAACAAGGCCAAACAAATGCTACGAAACGTCTCCGACAATTTGAATGCAAGCGGATATCGCGGCTCAAGTCGTTTGGGCATAGCTGAGTATGGCTGCAGTGCAATTATCGATGTATGACAAGTGGCTCAGAACAAGTGCATCAAAGAGTAGTGTGAGAAGGCCTACGATGACCTCGGGCGGCCTAGTACGTCGGGTACAAGTAGTATCGACGAATTAAAGTTCACAGCGTCAAGTCTCGAAGTATTTGCCCCCCTCGGGATGCGAGGCTTTCGCGCGGCCGTGGCTGACGGCGACAGCGATCGGCGGGCCAAGTCGCGGCTGCGCGGGGATCTCGCCAGCCTCTCCGACATCCGCTGGCCATAAATGGACATCCGCGTTGGACAGCTCCGAAATTGAGCACTCACGTCATTCGACAAGCCTAGCCCGCGAATGCATCCGACTGCCCCCACGCTGGGCATCCGCGCTTTATAAAGGCAGCATTGCGAGGATGTAAGCCACACCGCATCCCTGAGCACCATGTCCACCCAACCGCCCCAGCTCGCTCTCACAGCTCCCCTTCCCCCGGCGCCTCCACTTTCCATCTCCGTAGCTGCCTATGGCCGCGTCGCACGTAAGGACGGGAGGAAGGCACGTCGAGCGTCAGCTGCCCGCGACGAATACATCGCGAACCCGCTCAAGATGTTCGACCACATCGTCATCCACCCTGTCGCGTGGCCAAGTGAAGCCCTTATGTGGATGGGTGTGCCTCGCACGCTACCTGTAACTCCGTCTACCGCCGCGCCAGAGCTCGAGCAAGCCGCGGTGTCAGCTGCCTTGCGACAGGCATACAAATCCGTAGCGGAGCAAATCGGGAGGGGCGAAAAGGTCGCGCGCGAGGACCTCAGCAGTTTCATCGTCGAGGCGTTTGCTTCTTTCGCCGCGGCGCAAAAGGTTTCCATATACCACCGCGCGAAGGCCTACCTCTCGCTCGGCGACCTCCGCGTCCGGGTGGAGCCCAAGCACGGTTTCTCCGGGAGGGGCGTCGTCCCCGCCCTCGCCTACTTGGACGCACCGCACCGCAAGGCACAGCGCGAGAAGGTGGTGAACTGGCGGTCGACACGGAAGGTGTGTGGGGAAACGCATCAAGACGAGTATCACGTCGACGTTATGGATGCTGTCTTGTTGCTTGCGATGGCGCAAGAGCACAGACGGTGGGGTGTGCCCCCGGACGCGCACGGGAACCATACGGTGCGCTTCTATTTCGCTCCTCGGTGTGTGTATAGCTAATGCCAGGGTAGACACGCGTGATGTATCCATCTGACGCAGGGGAGAAGATGATTGTACTCACCGCCGTCACACCCGCCGAAACCCTTGGAGGCCTTCACGCCGGTCACGACACGCTCAAGCGCATCGCATACACGCGTCGAACATATCCAGTCATTAGCTCAGGAGAAGTCGAAGGAATCATGGCCAATCCGCTGCTAAAGTTGATTTCGGGCGTCGTGGATGAAGCGGGCAGCCTCGCAGCAAAGACCCCCGCGCCCCGTTGGCCCATCGGCCCATGGGCTTGGACCACGCACTTCTGAGGCTCCGTTTCGGATACGTGTCATATATATCCTATTGTCTTCTGTACCATATTGTCAGTCAATACAAATCCGATATCCATTTTACGAGTCGATGTTGCACTGGCCCGGGCGCAAAGCACACCACAGCGGCTGAAGCTGGATGGCCTTGACGCCCCTCTGCCTCATGCGGAACGCAACGTCGTGTAACCGCGGTAAGGCTGTAGAGAGGTTGCCTCCAGGACCGCTCCAGAAGACCTCTGCTGAACTTGCAGCACGCGGCCAGACAATCGAGTCGAGGTTCTCGGGGCCTGACTGCTCCGTCCACAGCAGTTGCTCGCCTGTATGATTGGGTGAAGTAAGCGGTAGTGGTACGGCTGATGACAAGAAGGACGTACCGCCCAAGACAAGATGAGCCTGCGATGCAGAGATGTTGGCAAGGGGATCGAAAGTGTAGGACTATTGTGGTTGGGTGTTAACAGTATACTCTTGTCAACCCTACCTGCCGAGTGGGTGCTACCTTTTGCCATGTTTTGAACGGATCACACCAGCTGTTACTGAAGTTATGGGATGAGTAAACCCCGTCTTCGCGTTCTCGCCAATGGAACGTACGCCACATCGTCGCCGATCCACTCCCCAGCACCGCAGTCCTACCGGAGGGGTAAGTTACTCATCATTTCAAACATGTGAACGTCAACTCACTAGGTAAAAGAAATCCGATGGGCCGTGTACAACACGAAAATTCTTAGCTGCGACAGCTGCAGCATTTGCCGAAGATATCCACACCCTGTACGGCAACGACGGGCATGAACAACACGTGCTGCATACGTTTCCGCGCGGACGTACATCACAACTGTATCGTTCCCAAGAGTGACGTTATGCTCGAGGACCATCTCTATCGTCGCCGTTAGTGGGTACTTACGCCCGAAATGACCCACGTGTAAATACCTTCCCAGACTGCAGGCGTCTTCCTTTCTGCCCTGATGGCTGCATGCGTGGTACGCGTGAAAATATCTAGCGCTTGCTCAAGCGTCCGATTTGTAGCCTTGAGGTCGGCCTGCGTCTCGGGGTCCTGCGCGTAGCACTCAGTGTTCAGCTCGTCACCCCCAGTGCTCAACAGCGTAGATGGGGACATGCGCGCCACTGCGGCAAGCAAGTTTGCGGTGAAGTTCGTGGTGGCGGCTGATGCGAGGCGCAATTGGCCCGCCGGAGGTTCTGCAATGGTTAGGAACTTAGACCTGGTTGTTAATACACGCAATGTGAGACAATACCGTTTGCGAAAGTTCCCCATGGGGACGCTTGGGCACATGCAACGTGTTCGGGGTGTGCGGCGGATATGATTGCAGTGTGGCCGGGTGTGTCGATTTCCTAAACGCGTTGAGCCTCCCATCATTTCCCCCGTGATGTAGTGTTGATACTCACAATCATTACGTCGATTCCCCTCTGAGAGTGCTCATGAACGAAAACTGGCCACACATAGTAGACTTCTGACTTACCGCCCCTGCATATGAGACGATATCCTGCACATCGCTAGGACTGTACACCATGGAGGATGAATAAGCGCCCTTGCTCGCGAGATCGGTGAACCCTGGCACTTCGAGCGGGAAGCTCTGACTGTCGGTGACATGCCAGTGGAACTGGCTCATCTGTACGGACGTCAAGGCGCCGCTCGCACTTCCGTCACACAGCCGGCATACCTTGACCCAACTCATAGCGTCAAGAGTGCGTTTGATGTCAGAAACGGGAAAGCTGTGTCAAGCGTCGGCGACTAGACCAATGACGTTCGTGTGGGAGGCAACTCACAAATTCCGCGAGGTATCGAGCATAAATCCTCGAAAGGGCTACGAGACAATCCTGTGAGTTCCGTGCGGATCCATCAAGAGAGTGACAGCCTCACGTAGGCTGGAGAATCTGAGATGGATATCGGTGCTTCGACCGTGTAAATCTGGCCAGCCCATTCGTACCACAACTGTTCAAAGGTTGTGAGGCCCCGAAACAATCCCAGTGTCGAGTTGGCAATAAGGGTGGCTGCAGAGCCGTCCACAGGTACGTGAAGTTCATATTCTTCCCTTCGTGTGCCGATAGCCAGCCTAGCTTCGTCGGTTATACTTCGGGCAGGAGCGCCGTGTGTGAGTGAGAGTTTGAGTGTTTCCAGAGACTTGGCACGTTGAAGAGCATCACTGTCCTCTGCACCCCGACCGACAACAAGACGACCGAGCTTATCGCTTTTCAAGAAGGCTTTGGTGCGTGAGATGGCCTCCTTGAGGTCTGCCGGTGCGTCCGCATCGTCGATGTCGATGCCAAAGTTAGGCGCAAGCCTCAGCGTGGACGTTCCCGTCTGCAGCGAGCGTGGTAGCGGCCAGAGGCCGAGCACGAAACCAAAATGAGCACTGAGGAGCAGAAGGTGAACCGACCTCATCGTGGCAGCTCTCCGAACCTAGGCTCGTCTGCTCGCAGTATTTATGCACATTCATGCGCCCGGTCAGTTGTTGGGGGCGGCTGACCACCTGACCCTCGCTGGCCGAATAGAGCACCAAAAATACTACCAGAACGTACGGCATACGTCGATGAAGGGCTACGGCATATGGACCGTCCGCCTGGTCGAAGCGTCGACAAGCTCCGCGTGGTGCCGCCGCACCCGCCGTTAGGCAAGAAGCTCAGATAGCGCGAACATGGCCACGATAAGAGCAGAAGGCTGAGTCGCCAGTGTGTTTATTGGAACAAATGCAGGCGTTGAGACCATCGCATAGAAGGCGCAAACTGAAGACCGTCACAAACGGCGAGTGGCAGCAGAAGTCGTGGTGGTGGTGATTAACATCGAGCATGGGCGCTTACACTGCTCGGGCTGCTTCGTCCTCTCCGCCACTGTCGACATGCCGCCGAAGCATTTCCTCACCAGCAACTTTCGCGTGGCGTTCGAGGAATATTTCAACCCAGAACAGCAGCGAAACGCCGTAGACACTCTGAACGGCCACATCGCGGAGGTTCGCGATGGCTCGGAAGAGCAGCGTCGCGAGTTGGGCGTCCTAAAGGCTCAGGACAAATCTCCCGAGCAGATCGAGCAGCGTGTCGCCGCATACCTCGATAAGTGTTACTGGCAGATCTCTCAGTTCTATCGGGTGAGTGCTGAGGATTAACTTGGGATATCCTGTCCCTCACGCGCGTGCACGAACGTAACAGCCGAGCGTGGTCTAACACGAGCCTACTGGCAGTATTCCGTCCCATGCCGCATTTCCGAGGCGGAAACGTTCCTACGAGAGGTCATTCGTTACGCGAAGGAAAAGGGAGGGAAGAGGGACGTAATCCCGGAACTATACCTCGCCGTCGCAATCCGTAACGCACCAGAGAAAGAGCAAGAAGCCCTGACCCTCTTTTCCGACGCCTTCGCCGATTTCGATGCCAACGGCGCACCCGCACTCGGGCCACGCTCAGAACTCTGGGCTCGTGCGCATTGGGCTCGGCTGTTAAGGCGCGTGGAACGTGTCCAGGAAGCACAAGCACAAGAGCAAGCCATCATGTACGTAGTACCTCGCGCCCAAGTCTTGGACATGTATTCATTGGATTTGCTACGCAGCAACTGGGTAGTCGGACATCCCATGGTCCTTCCTCCCCCGAAGTTGAAAGCACTCGTGAGCGACGAATCGGATAGCGGAGTGTTGAACAATATTATGGAACACCCGGAAGTCGTCGCTGCGATCGAGCAAGCACGAGAGAAGAGAGGGCTCGTCTAGTGGTACTCAGGAATCCTTCTCTTGAGTTGTATTCGATACCCCAATATCCAGGTTTGCGTACATCTACATCAACCTAACGCACAGGTGTTCTACCACCTTTAGCCTGATGAGACGCCGCGCGGGGCCGACAACGTTATTCCCCACACGACGCAAAACTTGCCTGTACGCGCGTCGACGCGGCCAGCTTCCGTGATGTAGGCTCCCAACCGCCCGCGTGGAAACGAAATCTCATTGTACATTCATCCTCATCGAAACGGAGTAAGTGACGCTCAATCCGGCACTCATTAAGTAGCTAAAGTACATCGCAAACAAAAGCGCAGGCGCACGGAGACTGCGAATACCCCAATCAACGTATTAAGGTAATAAAAAAAGGAAGTAAGCGTCGATGTGCGGCCCCACCGGTTTGGGCCTCCGACGAACGGGCACGGTGAACGACACATCCCTGTGTCCAGGGCGGCGCGAGACGCAATGTGCGCCGTCTCGCAATAGAAACTTCTCCTCAGGCTCAATCGTGTCTCAACTAGTCCCAAAAGCACACGGCAGCGGGCGCAAACACACGATAGGGCCGCTGGCTACCGGCGCGTCGGGACCGGCCATGGAGAAGAGGTCGAACTTCTTGAAGGGCGAATTGATTGGCTCTCCCGTGCGCGAATCGACGAAGTCGAGGTAGTACTCGGGACTTTTGAGGCTACCGGGGAACAGCCGAATGGAGTGTGGGTCTAGTGGGTCACCGGGGATTATAGCTCATTCGTCAGATCTGTGGACATTGACACAGATGTTCGGGTTCACGAATGCTTGACTCAGAAAACAGCCGGATAGTCGGTTTTTTACCTTCTCGTGCTACATTTCTCACGTACGCAGACTACGAATAATGATCACACGGATTCCAAGCTTCGCAGAGTAGATAGCAATTGCAATCGAAACCAGGACGTAATAGATAACTATGGTGCCGACATAGACAACAACTGCCGCGACATTGAAAAGAAATATTTGGGTATGATGGGGATAAGTTTGGTAACGTAGACATAAGGGAGATAGGATGGCAAAGACCTCAATCAATGTACTTGGGGAAGGACAGGAAATCAGCGTCAGCAGTAGGAAGGACCTTCTGGGGACGCCGACGGATGGGGACGGTGAACCGCACGTCCCGGAAGCCGGGACGACGAAGTACGCAGTGTTGGCCGTCACGCAGAAGGAACTTCTCCTCGCCTGCCTTAATCTTATTCTCCGGTATCCCGAACGCGCATTCCAACGGACGCATACGAACGATGGGGCCCGAACCAATCGGCGCATTGGGATCCGGGACGCATAGGAGGTCAAACTTGATAGGGGAATTAACTGGCTCTCCCGTGCGAGTGTGTACGAAGTCGAGGCAGTAGTCAGAGCTTTCAAGGTTGCCAGGGAACAGTCGGATAGAATACTGGCAGCCAGGAATAGCTTGAACAAAAACTTGCGGATCACCGGGGTCTGGCTTCAACTATACGTCGTGGTGAGTGATGATAACCATGTGAATATGTTGACGATAAATAATATCACATACCCCTGTGCAGTCTACAAGCTCTTCAAGCAACTTCGTGGCATTCTCCATGACCCACTCGTATGAACCTTGGTCTGCCACACTCGCCGCCAGGGAGGCGTCGAGATATTCATGTAACCCCGACTCATCACCATGGTAATGGCCGTCGCTGAGGCGAACGAGTTCCCAATCATTACGCGGGACGAAGGATGGGAACCGCTTGCGGGCGATTTGGCTGAAAAGTTCTCGAACGGTTTTCATGGGTCGGGTAGCGCAAGGGCCTGAAGCCGGAAGCGTTGAAGCACTCGAAGAAACATCAGGGGAAGGAGCGGCCGAATGGGAGGAACAGAGCGTATGTTGTTCTTGAGCGTGCGCCTCGGCGGAGGCACTGGCTGAGGGTGCTTTGCGAACTTTCGCTGCTTTACTGGTCCGCTGTGAGGCGTCGTACGGGGGTTGTCGTTTCGCAGCCTATAATTATGGTGAATTATGATCCTTTTCGACTTGAGAGAGTAAAATGTACACACTTTCTGCGACGTCCGTTGGGCAGAAGCAGAGGGCATGGCACGCGGTTAACGTAGCCACCTAAGTGGAACAGGTCTAAGATGGTGTTGGAGTTAGGCGAGTGGCTAAATCTAATCAAAACATAGATAGATAGATAGATAGATATGATCATTGATTATAGTGGCACGGAAGCCGGTTACGGCTGAAGTTGCCACTGGCACTATACTACGAGGGCGGCTTGGGACTACGGAGTGTGGAATGCAGACGTATCAAGAGGGGGTTGCGGAAACGAGAGCGGGGAACTGGGGCCGTCATGTACCTAGAAAGTGCCGTTGCGGATGGGAGCAAATGGGGAGGTATACGAGAGGGGGTATGGACTGCATGAACGGAATGGGATGGGCGGCGTGTCCATGGAGGGTGCCGAGAGGAGCCAGCCTCTAGTAGATGGTCGAAGCCGACGCAGGAGAGAGAAAGAGAAAGATAGGAGAGAGGAAGGAAAGGAGAGGCAAAATGGTGGAAAGAGGGAAGGGGAGAAAGAACACCGGGGCAGGGAAGGCATGGAGGGGGGCGGCGGCGCAGGGACTTGCTCGAGATTGTCGGGGAGGGAAGGGGGAGGCCAAGGGGGCTAAGCGGGCTCGCCCTCGAGGCGGTACGCCTCGAAACGCCCAGTCTTCCTCACGTACTCCAGCACAGCCGCGCGGGCCTTAACGTTGCCAATTGTGGTTCGCAGGGAGAGGGGCTCCCCGAGCTCCTGGCGCAGTGCGTGCCGCTCCGCCGTGTACCTTTGACATGTGAGTAGGAAGTGGGCGGGGGTCTCCGGGATCAAGCACCGTGGGCACAGCGGGGAGTCTACCGCGCCGATACGTGCCAGGTAGGAGTTCAGCCCGACATGACTGCAGCGCAGCTGAGTGAGGATGCTGCACTGCGCGCGTGTAAGGCCACGATAAATCGGATGCGCCTTGGTGCTCGGAGCCGTGTTGTCGACAGCGCGCGCGCACCGTTTGCCCTGTGGGGACTCGAGCCACGTTGTCTTCCAACGGTCGAGCAGGACGGCATCGTGCCGCCGCTGGAGAACTGAGCGCTCGGTGCGCAGGCCATGAAGCACGTCCGCGATGGTGTGGGGAAGCTCTGGCTCCTGCGATTCCGAACCCTCCGCAGCTGCGACTGCACAATCGCGCGTGCGCGCGACGCAGCCATGGTCTTCGGCGCGAAGGGGTGCCCAGACGAGTTGGAGGTGGAGGGAGGAGCGAGCGCGGCGTCGAATTGTGCTCAGCCTCCCCAGGAAGAGCCCGGAGAGGGGGGGGTCCGGCTGGGATGCGACCATTCGGATTGCGGTGCGATCCGGGACAAGGACGCTGGCACGCGTTACCCTAGGGCAACGCATGATAGCACACAGCGCCGCCGTGATCGCTGCTAATGCCCCATCGTGGGCCTGCCGCAAAGCAGCGGGCCCAAGGGACACTCCGCAGGACACGTTCCCGCCGGTACCTGCTGCAACCACTGCGGCGGCACCCAGAGTAGTGCCGGATACGCACCCTTGCGCGAAGACGCACACACCCGGTCCTTCCAACTCCTCCAACGCCCGGGCCCGAGCCTTCTCCTTGTCTTCTGCGATAGTGACGGTGAAGGCGCCGTCAGCGTCCACTGCGCGCGCCTTGCGAGAGCGCGCTGGGGCCACATCGTGAAGGTCGGGGAATGCACTGAAAAGCTTGTGGAGGGGCGTGTGGTGGAAGCGGGGGACGCGCGCAGCGCAGCGAGCAACAAACTTGTGGAGGATGTGTTCAGCTGGGAGGGCGGCGAGGCGGGCGGCCGCACGGTGTGCGGACTGGTTGAGGCGCAGCTCAGCTGGCAGAAGACCTGCATGGAAGTCGAGAAGCACTGTGGCGGTCGAGCGGAACGCGCCCGTGATCATGAGGGCCGCGATGCGCTGCACTTTGCCTACCCGTCGTGCAATCCCTACTGACCCTGTAGCCCGCCTGCTGCCCTCGGTGCGACACACCGGGGTATACCACACGGGCAGGCCGTACTCCATCTTGGGACACACCACCGCGGTAAAAAGCTGGCGTGCGTACCTGTGTGGAAGGCCAAAGGTGGGTCGGGCCAGTCTGCCAACAGCAAGAACAGCTGCCATGTGTTAGGATCGTGCGCGGAAGTCCGGGAAAGCGGAGATGCGGAAAAGCGGAATTCCGGAGGGAAGTCCGGAAGGAACTGAAGCGGAGTCCAGGCGCACCAGAAGGCGAAGACTTGGCGAAGCTATTAGCAACGCCCTGAGCGATCTGCCGGGTCTTCGGATTTGGGACGGAGTTGGCGGAACTCCGGAGCGGAGAAGAGTCGAAGGGAAGAAGTCGAAGGAGGAGAGACGAAGACAGACGGAGGTCGGACGGAGGTCGGAGGTCGGAGTCCGGACGGAAGTCCGGCGGAGGTGCGGAGAAGGAGTTGCAAGCAGGAGAGCAGGCGAGTAAACGAGATATTCGAACTGAGGAATACGCTAGCAAACTCGAGGCTTATAATCTAATCGTAGATAGGAGTTAGGGGTCGGAGTCCGGAGGTCGGACTTCCGGTCGGACTCCGCGGAGTGGAGCATCCGACCGGGAGTGACGTACGATGACGCGTGGTGACGCGCATCCGCACATCCGTGCGGAAGCTAGTGGAGCTCCGGAGCGGATCGCGGTCTGAGCGGAACTCCGACCGGAGTATGAGTAAGTATGATTGGAAAGGACTGGAGGGAACTAGAAGGGCCGAGACTCGTACTGGGTAGAACGGGCTGGAGCGGTCTAGGTGTTACAGGACGAACGGAAGTCCGGGCGGAGTTCTGGCGGAGTTCCGGAACTCCGGGCCTGGTTGGCACGGACTGTAACAGTGCCCCCCCTTTAGGCCCGAACCCTTGAGGGCTTCTGACTTAACACCCGTCATGTCAGCCCGATGAATGGAAGCAACGGAGTCCGTGCAGGGTCGCGGAGTCCAAGCGGAATATAAGAAGCTGGACTTAGCGGTTCTCGGCTCCTCGCCTCTCACACCTCACCACCATCCTCTTATCCATGTCCTCAGCCCCGACCAACTACGACGCGCAGATTCAGGAGGCCATGCGGATGATCGAGAGGCTGCGTGCGGAGCAGCAGAAGGCCGCTGAGACGGAGGCGGCGGAGAACGCACGGAAGGCCGCGGAGGCGGAGTCCGCGAGGAAGGCCGCGGAGGAGGCAGCGGCGGCGGAGGCGGCGGCGGCGGAGGCTGCGCGAAAGGCGACGGAGGAGGCGGCCACGGCGGAGGCCGTGAAGAAGGCGGTGGAGGCCGCGTTGGCAAAGCACGCCGCGGAGGTGGCGGCCTCGCAGTGCCCGGAGGGGTCGTCCGCCGTGGCAGCGCGCGCGGAGGCGGCGCTGGCGGAGCTTACGCAGCCCGTGGGCACGGGGGCGGCCACGGCCACGGGGACGACGGAGGCGGCGGTCCAGAAGGCGGCGGAGCAGGCGTACGTGGATGCGTACGTCCGCAAGGCCATGGAGCAGGGGGACGCGGCGAAGGCGGCGGCGGAATCTGCCGCGGCGGAGAAGCGCGCCGGAAAGCGGAGGGCAGCGCCGGAGCCGGAGGAGGAGGCGGAAATCGTGGACCTGTCGGCCTACGGGCCGACGGAGAAGCGCGAAGTCCACGTGGGGAAGGGGAAGAAGTGGGTGGACACGGTTGCGGTGGGGTAAGTCCGAGTTCTGAGCCTGGAGTCCGCTGCTAACCGTCTTGCAGGCCCTGCAACCTCTGTCAAAAGGACGAGGCGGAATGCCAGTTCGAGGTCCCCAACAAGCGGACCAGGTCCTGCATCCGCTGCAGGAACAAGAAGGCCTCGTGCGACGGCGCCACCGGGGTTCCGGACACCCCGCGGAAGCCGAAGAAAGCCCGCAGGATCGGGCCGGAGCATGATGAAGAGGAGGAGGCGGAAGGGTCCCCAAGTCCGGAGCCTGAGGCAGTCCGGGCTCGGAAGTCCGGGAAGGCGCGGGGTGCTGGAGCGGCGGGGTCGTCCACGGGCTTGGCCCTGGACAGCCGCCGGACGTGGGGTGCGGACCCAGCGGTCCCCGGGACGGACAGGGAGTTGCTCCTGTCCATCCTGGTGGAGGGTCAGGAGACCCGGAACCTCCTGAGGATGGTCCGGAAGGACCTCCGGGAGCTCCGGGAGCGAATGGACTCCGAGGCCACGCGTCGGGAGAACGCGATGGCGGAGTACATGCGCCAAAATGCCGAGGGAGAGGACGACGAAAGCTACCTCGGTAGCTTGACGGAGGAGTTCTCGGAGGCGGAGGAGGAGAGAGAGGAGGCCGAGGAAGGGGACCGGATGGAGGAGTAGGAGGGCGGAGTTCCGGGCGGAACTCCGGGTACGGATACGGACACGGACATGGACTTGAAGTAGATAGCGCGCCCTTCCCGACCTCTTGTATTCGTGTCTGCAATGCAGCAGCGTTTGGACTTGTCGAAATCAGAGTGCGGTAAGAGGTCCGGGCTTGGTCGGGTAAGCGGAGTGAAAGTCCGTGACCAAGTCCTGCGGATGTCCGAGCTCCGTGGCAAGGATCCAGGAGGTTTCCTCGTCCATGCCTTCGTAGCCTGCCCAGCGCACCAGGTAGAGGAGCTGGCAGGATCTCCGGCGGCGGTCGATCTTGGAGTCTAGGATCTCTGAGACCTCATACTCCGGTTCTCCGTCGACAAGGACCGGCGGAGGCGGAGATTGGACTCGTCCGGGGATGGAGTTCGGAGTTGCGACTTCCAGCTGAGAGACGTGGAAGACGGGATGGACGGAGCGCATGGAGTCCGGAAGACGGAGGGTGAAGGAGTGCGTACCGGGTTGCGCGATGATGGTGTAAGGACCCAAGAACTTCTCGGACAACTTCTTGGAAGGCCGGGTGGAGCGGATGTGTTCCGCCCAGACATACGCGGTGTCTCCGATGTGGAACTCCGGGGCGGGTAGGCGATGCTTGTCCGCCTGGACTTGGTAGCGCTTCTGAGCTTTGGAGATGCGCTGCCGGAGTTCCGCGTGGAGTTCGTCGAGGTCGACGGCGAACTCACGAGCACGCGCGGAGGTGAGGTCCCGTTCCGGGTGGACGGAGATCGCGGGGTTGTAGCCCTTGTTCGCGAAGAACGGGGAGAGTCCGGTGGTCGCGTTCGGAGCATTGTTGTAGGCAAACTCCGCGAGCGGAAGGAGACGTGACCAGTTGTCCTGCTGGTACGTGCAGTACATCCGGAGGTACTGTTCGAGGGTCTGGTTGACTCGCTCGGTCTGGCCGTCGCCTTCCGGATGATATCCGGAGGTGAAGTGAAGGCGCATGTCGAGGGCCTTTCCGAGGGAGCGGAAGAAGTGGGACACGAACTCGGAGCCCCGGTCGGAGGTGACGTGGGACGGAACTCCGTGCTTGGAGAAGACGTGGAGGACGAACAAGTCCGCGAGCTCCGGAGCCGTCAAGGTGTCGTGCGTCGGAATGAAAATAGACTGCTTGGTGAAGCGGTCAACGACGACCAAGATGGCAGTAAATCCGTCGGAGTCCGGGAGCTGTTCGATGAGGTCCATGGAGATGGAGTTCCAAGGTCTCTCCGGAATCGGGAGCTGCTTGAGCGTGCCGTAGGGGAGATGGCGAGGGACTTTGGAGCGGGCGCAGGTGGTACAGGACTTGCAGTAGTCCCGGACATAGAGACGGAGTCCGGGCCAGGCGTAATCCCGGAGGACGAGGGCTTGGGTCTTGTTCTGACCCCAGTGTCCGGCTGTAGGGTGGTCGTGGCGCGACCGGAGAACCCGGAGGCGGAGGTCACCGGAGTCCGGGACGTAGATCCGGCCACCAAGGCGAAGATAGCCTTCGTCGTCAAGTGTCCAGCACAGGTTGCCTTGGGCTGCGAAGCGGAGGCCTGCGGCAAGCTCGGAGTCCTCAGGGGACGGAGCGGAGGTGGAAGTCCGGATGTCCGTGCGTAGGAGTTCCTCATCGTGGACGAGGGACGCTCGGAGTACCGGTTCTCGGAGAATGGTCGCCCGGAGGGAGGAGGTGAGCTGCTCCTGGGTGAAGATGGGTCGGAGGTTGTGTGGGTTGACGACGGAGTAGTCACTATCCCCCTCTTTTGGGTAGACGTCCCAACGGCGAGTGAGCGCGTCGGGCTTAGCTCCGAGTTTTCCGGGGCGGAAGCGGATGATGAGGTTGAACTGCGACAGGAATTCCGACCAGCGTGCTTGGCACCTAGTTAGGAGTTTGGTGGTCGTGAAGTACTCCAGGTTCTTGTGGTCTGTGACCACGTCGATCGGAGTTCCGGAACCCTCCAAATAGTGACGCCAGGAGCGGAAGGACTCGAAGATGGCCAAGAGTTCCTTGTCGTGGGTGTCGTAGTTCAGCTCCGCACCGGTGAGAGTACGGGAGTGGAACGCAACCGGATGGAGTTCACCGGAGTCTGTGGTGATGGACAGAATTCCGGCAATGGCGTAGTCCGACGCATCGGTCTCCACCGTGATCTGGCGGTCGGGCTCCCAGTGGCGGAGGATGGGGGCGGAAGTGAAGGCCTGCTTAAGGGCTTCGAAGGACTTCCGGCACTCCGCGGAGAAGTTCCACGGAGCGGATTTCCGGGTAAGGCGGGTGAGGGGAAGGACGATCTCGGAGTAGTTGTGGATGAACCGTCGATAGAAGTTCGCAAATCCGAGGAAAGACTGTATGTCTCGGACTTTTCGAGGTTCCGGCCAGTCCAGGATTGCCTTGACCTTGGAGTCCGCCATAGTAAGTCCGTCAGGAGAGAGGATATATCCGAGATACTCAACGGAGTCCGCGTCGAACTCGCACTTGTCCGCGCGAGCGTACAGCTTGAACTTCCGGAGTCTCCGGAGCACCTCCTTGACGTGCTTGCGGTGTTCCTCCCGGTTACTGGAGTAGATTAGGATGTCGTCGAGGTAGACCACGACGCACACGTCCAGGAGGTCCGCGAACACTTCGTTGACGAAGCGTTGAAACGCTGCCGGAGCGTTAGAAAGTCCGAACGGCATTACCAGCCACTCGAAGGACCCGTAGCGGGTCCGGAACGCGGTCTTCCACTCATCTCCGGGGGCGATACGGACTAGGTTGTACGCGTGCCGGAGGTCGATCTTGGTGTAGATCCGAGCCTTCCGGGGTGTGTCCAGGAGGTCCGAGATGAGCGGTAGGGGGTAGCGGTCCTTCCGTGTGATTTTGTTGAGCCCGCGGTAGTCGACGCAAAGACGGAGACTTCCGTCCTTTTTCTTGACGAAGAGTACCGGAGCTTCGCACGGAGAATTCGTAAGCCAGATGAAGCCGGATTTGAGGTTCTCCTCGATGTACTCATGGAGCGTCTCAAGCTCCGTTTGCGACAGCGAGTAGATGGGTCCGAGGGGTGGAGTCGCCCTGTCCTCGAGAGTGATCTTGAGGTCGTGCGGGCAGTGCTCCGGTAGGGTGTCCGCCTTGGCCTTGCTGAAGACGTCCGCGTATTCGTGGTACTCCTCCGGAATTCCGGAGAGGTCCGGGGGAGCGGAGTCCGAGACGGAGCTACTTCGAGCGGAGGCCGATTCGGGTTCCGTTAGGTTCAGAGTGAAGCTTTCGGAGCCCGGAAGGCGGCAGGCCCTGGCGAACGCGGCAGCGGACACCAAGGACACCTTGGGGGCCGACAGAGGGACAGATGGGACTTCGGGAGCGGGTTCCGGCGGAGCCGGAGTTGCGACCGAAGGGACAGATACGGGACGGTCCGAGGGCGCGGTCCGGAATTTGATGCTATGCGTCTTCCAGTCAATCAACGGATTGTAGGCGGAGAGCCAGCTGTATCCCAGGACGGCGGAGACGGACTTGTCGAGCGGAGTGACATAGAAGTCGACGGATAGGACTTCACCGGAGGGGAAGTGCAGAGGGAGGACGGTAGTCCGGGATATGGTTTGGTTAGACGTCCCATCGAAGAGATGGAGACGGAGCGGAGTTACGGAGGTTGTAGGAAGTCCGTGCGAGTCGACGAACTCCGAGTCCACAAAGCAGTGGGACGAGCCGGAGTCCACGAGGGCGCGGAACGGAGTAGGAACCGAGTCGGAGAACAGAGATATGTGAAGAGACAGAGGGTCGGAGAGAGCAGACGCGTTGAGCCTAAGACAGAGATCCGCACCGGAGGAGTCAACGCAGTCCCCACTTGGTGCGGAGTTCGGGGGGCTGCGGACTAGTTTTTTGACTCCGTAGGAGTCTCCTTGGCCCCCGAACCGGAGGCCTTAGGCTGCTGGACTTGCGTCGCCCTGGCTTTGGCTCCGGAAGGAGTCTTCTTCAGGCAATCTCTGGCGCTGTGTCCGGCTCCGCCGCAGAACAAGCAGAGGTTGTTCGCGAAGCGGCGCTGACGCTCCTCCTGGGTGAGCTTTCCGTCCTTGCCCAGCTTGTCCGCGTAGGGCTTCGCGGGGGTCTTCGCAGGAGTCTTCTGCTGCGAGGACTTGGACGGAGTTCCGGAGGTGGAGGTGGAACCGGAGCCGGAGTTCCCGCCGGACTTGGCGGGAGACGACTTAGTCTCGGAGGACTTGGAGGTAGACGATTTGGAGTGGCTCGAGCCGGAGGTCTCGCGCGTCTGCTCCGCCTTGCGTTCCCAGTAGCGGTTGTCCAGCTTCTGAGCGAGGATGCGGAGCTCCGTGAGCGTGTCCGGCTTGCCGACTTCGGAGATGCGGTCCTTCAGGCGTGAAGGGAGGCCGCGGTAGAACTGGTAGCGGAGAGCGGAGGAACCCCAGCAGACTTGAGTTCCGAGACGGCTGAACTGCGTGATATACTTCGCAATTCGATGTCCGTCGGACATTCAGAGGTTCTCGAGATCGTGCTCCGCGGCTCCGGTGGCATCGTACGGACCGAAGTTGGTCCGGAGTTCCTCCTGGAAGGCTTCGTAGTCCGACATGAACACAGGCGGATTTTCGGACTCGCCTTTGAGGAGGTAAGGCTCGAACCACTGGAGCGCAGTTCCCTTGAGGAAGGAAATGGCATAGGTGACCCGTTTCTCCTGGGTGTCGAAGGTCCGGGGCCGCGCTTTGAAGACTAGCTCCAGCTGGGTGAAGAAAGACCGGAGTTTGACCGGGTCCGAACCATCGAACTGGTCCGGCTCTCGGACGTTATGTCTTTCTCCGCCCGGATGTGCGGAGGCTGGCGCACGCGGGTTTTGCACGAGGCTTTGTGCTAACATCGCGATGGCGCCCGTGAGCTGAGTGCTCGGGTCTAGCGGGGCAGGGTCTGGACCCGACTCCGGAGCCGGAGCTCCGGGAAGAGGTGGGTCTGGCGCCTCCGTGTCGGAACTCCGGAGGGGTTCCGACGTAGGGGCGAAGGGATTAGGAGTGGGATCGGAAAGGTGAGGGGGAACGGACTCCGGCGTGGAACGTCCGGAGTTGTCTTGTCCCAACACCTGAGCGGGGACAGGTCCCGGAGCTCGGGTCGGCGTAGTCGGATCCGGGCGCAGGATAGGCACCTGGATGCGGCGAGCGGTAAACCCTTGGAAGAGTTCAGGGATGTCCGCCATGACAGATCCTCAGTGTGAGTTCGAATATACTGTTAGGATCGTGCGCGGAAGTCCGGGAAAGCGGAGATGCGGAAAAGCGGAATTCCGGAGGGAAGTCCGGAAGGAACTGAAGCGGAGTCCAGGCGCACCAGAAGGCGAAGACTTGGCGAAGCTATTAGCAACGCCCTGAGCGATCTGCCGGGTCTTCGGATTTGGGACGGAGTTGGCGGAACTCCGGAGCGGAGAAGAGTCGAAGGGAAGAAGTCGAAGGAGGAGAGACGAAGACAGACGGAGGTCGGACGGAGGTCGGAGGTCGGAGTCCGGACGGAAGTCCGGCGGAGGTGCGGAGAAGGAGTTGCAAGCAGGAGAGCAGGCGAGTAAACGAGATATTCGAACTGAGGAATACGCTAGCAAACTCGAGGCTTATAATCTAATCGTAGATAGGAGTTAGGGGTCGGAGTCCGGAGGTCGGACTTCCGGTCGGACTCCGCGGAGTGGAGCATCCGACCGGGAGTGACGTACGATGACGCGTGGTGACGCGCATCCGCACATCCGTGCGGAAGCTAGTGGAGCTCCGGAGCGGATCGCGGTCTGAGCGGAACTCCGACCGGAGTATGAGTAAGTATGATTGGAAAGGACTGGAGGGAACTAGAAGGGCCGAGACTCGTACTGGGTAGAACGGGCTGGAGCGGTCTAGGTGTTACAGGACGAACGGAAGTCCGGGCGGAGTTCCGGCGGAGTTCCGGGCCTGGTTGGCACGGACTGTAACACCATGCCCTTGGCAATAGCCGCGTCAACGTGCTCATGCCAACGGAGGCGACGGTCGACGATAATACCGAGGTACTTCGCAGAGTCATCGGGGTGGATGGTGTGTCCATCGATCTGGAGGGGGAGCGGTGTGTACCGGGGCTCGTACCGCGTATGGTGCACCAGTTGAAACTTGCCGATGTCGAACCGACAGGCATGCTGCCGGGACCACAGCAGCAGGCGCGGGACCAGAGCATTGAGGATCCGGATATTGGTCGCTATGTCGGGGGACATGACCGAGATGGCTGTGTCATCAATGTAACCGATTGACATGCGTTCACGGTCCTTGGGATCGATGAGCTCGAGGAGGTCAGCGGAGTAGAACAGGTACAGAATGGGGGAGAGGGGAGAGCCCTGCGGGATGCAAAAAAAAAACATAGATAGACGCCCATTCATATGCGCGCGGTATAAAACGAAGGTGCGGCGAGAATGTGGATGAGGGGCAGCCGAATCTAATCAGTATACTCCGGGGACTGTAGAAAATGGGCGTCGGGAGTAGGGAGACTTGAACGGCCTGCGGACGCTGAAATATACTCGCCGACGTCGGGTTCGAGCGGCGAGGGTATGTCGGTCACGGAATCTCGTATGAGGGGTGGAATGGGGCATGGAACCGTGGAATCCGACATGCGATACATAACAAATCAATGCATATCATTACACAATAGAACTAAACGTGAAAACCACATAGACAGCGGTGCCAACAATGTAAAACAAAGCAACGACGTATGGAGGGGATGTGGGTGTGGTACAATGGTAATGTCCGATGGCGTGTATTCGAGAATAAGAGCAGAAATGGTCAACCAATGTATTGAGGGAACTGTAAGAAATGGGCATCCGGGGTGGGAAGAGCAGCTTGAGGACGTCGGCGTATGGGTATGGTGAATCGTACGTCCCGTAGGCCGGGGCGGCGTAGGACACAATGTTGGCCGTCTCGGAAAAGGAACTTCTCACACCCGGGCCTGATTTCGTTTGCTGCGATTCCGAAGGCACATTCCAATGGTCGCATGCCGACCATGGGTCCCGAACCAATGGGAGCGTTCGGGTCCGGGACACAGATGAGATCGAACTTGAAAGGCGAGTTAACCGGCTCTCCCGTGCGCGAGTGGACGAAGTCGAGGCAGTATTCGGAGTTCTGGAGGCTTCCGGGAAATAGACGGACGGAATAATCACTGTCAGGGAGGGCTTGGACGAAGACGTCCGGATCGTCCGGATCGTCCGGATCGGGCTTCATCTAGTCAAGGGTGTTTAGGGATGATGGGTAGCCACGTTAAGTAGACAGTGATCAACGTACCCCGGTGCATTCCACTCGCTCGTCCAAAATAGTAGTAGCATTGTTCATCACTCTCTCGTGCGACCCGAACTCCTTCACGCGGGATACCAGGGTGCGGTCCAGGTACTCACGTATTCCGGACTCGCCTCCCTTGTAAGCACTACCGCTCAATTGCAGGAGCTCCCAATCGTTCCGCGGGGTATAGGACGGAAACTTCTTCTTAACGACCCGGGAGCAGATCTCGCGCGTAGTTGGTATCAGTCTAACCGTATGCGGGGCGGACGGTACTGAGGAGCCGGTGGGGGCGTCCAAAGCTGGAGAACGGGTATTTGAAGGAGAGGAGGCAGGGATCTCTTTGCAGGGCGCCGGGGCAGCCACAGGAGAGCTGACAGAGGACGCGTCGCGAGCCTTCGTTCGTTTGGAGCGATCATATGGCTGTGAACGCTTGGCAGTCTGCCACGACAGTGAGATACGTACTATTGCGAGGCCAGAGACGCATACCTTTCGAGGTGCAGATCGTTTGGTAACAACAGAAGGCATTGTTTTAGGGAAGGGGTGGTGGAGTTGGTCCAAGATGACGGTTAAGTGTTAAGTGGCAACGGGCGCGTAAGGACGATCAACATCCGTGTTGTTTCTATACTGGGATACTAGACGCCTTCAATACTCCAGTTGATATTACAAGCTAGCTTTAGGTCATCAACAAATATTCAGAAATTTTATTAATGCAATAAGTTCAGAGCGTTGTCGAGCCGTAAACCGTAGGTAAACTCCGCTACTGATAAAAAAGTGCTGATGCCCGTTCTTTGTGTTAGTTCACGCACTAAACGACTTCCACTGTGACGCAGCCCCCACTCTGCGCAAAGGTTCGGTGCGGCGGTTGTTATTGCCGACCGGGGTGGGGATCCATCGAAGGATCCCGGTGAGGTAGGGAAAACCCGGAAACTTCACAACAGCCATTGATGCGCTGGCAGACCCACTACCTAGTCGGTAACGGGGACATATATTTAGGAATACCGCCACTTGTTCAATAATTGGTAAGTCCCCATAGTCATAGTAGTACCATTACTGTAGTAGTACCGGCGGTGATAGGAATGGCTCATGCCCATTTCGGAACACATCTAAGTGCCTGACGACACGAAAAGGTATTCGAGCTATACACAACCAGGATGTATATTTCTGATCAGACATACTACACATGATACAGTAAAGTTGGCGTGCTAGCGTACTAGCACTAAGTAGGCACAGCGCGGCGACAGTTCTGAATCTGGGTGCTGAATGCGAGCTGGTCAAAGACGTAGTGCTTCCCTTCCTCCTTCGGTAGGATCGGCGGCGGCTGGGGGCGGTGATCACGCCTTGGTTTGTGCTTATGGTAGTGGAGCTGTACTTGATTTACGAGGTATTGGTCCCGCGCCGTCACGGCCAAGCGGTGGTGCCAGGGAAGCGGGTACCCTCTGACTACGTTGCCGTTGATGTTGTACAGCGCGACACCAGGAGGTGTGGCGTTGGGTAACGGAGTTGGGACATGGGGCACATTCACCATCTGTTGACCAGCGTCGACCACTGTGAGCATTGCCACAAGGTCGTTCCGCTCCTCCCACGGTCCAGGATAGCCGGGATGGGGAGCTTCAGCAGACTGTATGAACACGGCTGAGAGACCCCACCCAACACATCCGACCGCAATCCTGAATAACGTCCCTGCTGTAGTCCAGACATTCTGGAGGTAGACGTCGACAGAGAGTTGATCGAGGGAGGTGGACCCGGAAGAACCTATAAACTGCCCACCGCGACGAACCGGTTGAGGGTCACCAACGGCCTGTTGAGCCTGCATAGCTTGGTAGGAGCGCTGCGAATGCGTTTCTGATTAGCTTTGAAACCCTTACTCGATGGCGAATAAGAACAGAATTACAAGAGAATAGAGGCCTAATTTACTAATGACTCTTTGCCGACTGTAACGCGGGGCAGCTTGGGCTACGAATAGATGACTCGGGCCCTGAACAGGATGGTGAGCATGCTTGGCCAGTCTGCTTGGCAACAGTGAGGCTCGGACACCTACGATGGATGCGTATAGTTGGGGGTATGGGAAGCACGATGCTACAAGGGGACGCACAATAGATGGGAGAGGGGAGTCTCCTTATATCAACCTGCTGAACAATGGGGATGCCGATCCGGTAAAGCGTTGCTGGTGAAGGCCTCATGGCTAGCTCGATTGGGACTCGATGTGGCCGGGGTTTCAACGAGCGCTCAGTGGGGCTTCAAGTTGACGGTACCGTCACTATGGCAGACAATGGCGCTCCCATCACTCCTATTGGAATACCATTTGAGCTTTGAATGGTGTCCAGAGTCATGGAATACGGGTACTTCCCTGCTATCATTGTACCTCTCGACAATGGCGCTACCATTGTACCCCCGACAATAGTACAGCTTGCCGTCTTGCGACTATATATCGTGGTAGGGAACCGACTCAGAGTCAACCTTCACCGAGTCGGTGAACACCCAGGTCTACGTACTCTCAGCTTTCAACCATTGCCTCATATACTGGAACTGACAAGATGTCCTCGCACAAGGTACGGTTGCTCTTCTGACTAGATCTTGCACTCAGGCGTCCAACTCATTTTCTTCTACGATGTGTGCATGACAGGTCCCCAGGAACTTGAAAAGACAGAGAGATTCGACCAGTTCCTCGAGCGAAACCGACACACTCAGCGCAGGCCCCGTGCCTCCCCAGCCCCCAGGGACGCACCACGGGGAGCCCGGCCACGCGATGTTAACGCCACCCCCTTCGTCTCCCCCTAGAGGCCCCGACATTCAGCCCGCTGAGCCTTCGACCCCCCGCATGGACAGTCCACTTCTAGTCGACACTCGGCCTACGTTTGGGGAGTTGTGCTTGGCCGCTATACGTAGGAGGTTTCGGGACTTCGATCCTGTTAACCTCAACGCCTTTGAGCTAATAACGCTTGCCGGTCCGGGCTACGAGGGACCGACCTCCGGGATCCAGACGTGGCTACGGGAGAAGTATGAGACCGCGTTGGCGGGGGTCCACAATGATTCTACCTGGGTTCTACAGCAAGCGGCCCTGATCTGCGAAGAAAGGCCGGACACGATCGGGGTGAGTGTTGTATTCACCATCAGTGGTAAAGAAGGCTGACTAGATATTTCGTTCATAAACAGATAAAACCGGAACCGGACGACCCGAACGTCATGATCTGCGCCGTTCCCAACACAGAGTATTCCATGCGTCTCTGGCCTGCGAGCGCGCCATGCTGGTGCCTCGATTTTGTGCACACTGAGACGCTCGAGCCGAAAAACATACCATTCCAGTTCGAGCTCTGGGCCGTGCCGTTCGCGCACCCAAGCCTCAACACTGCTCCGTGGCTTCCACACGACATTATCGCGAGGCAGCTCCACACGATGGAGTATGGCTTCGGTATCGAGGACGAAGACGTCGGTGAAGGAAGGGCGAAGTTCGCTTTGATGGATGGCCAAACTTGCGTACTCAAGCGTCCTGGTCGTCGCGACATCCGTTTCACGGTACCAAACCGGTCGCCGGCTCAGACTGATGACGACGCGCAGGTTGTAACTTTCTCGCGCACCTGACATGCTAGGAGTACTGTCAAGTAAACTCTTTGGCGCGACCTGTTATGTACTTGTATCATGAACGCATATGCACGGCTGAATGTATCCCTACGTACCGCTTCACAATTTGTGGGACATGAGAATAAATTTGTTGATGAGTGATCGACGTGTATGAATCAAGTATATTAGCCATCCTTCGCCCGTGAATAATCGTCTGCTACTTATTACTTATTCTGCGCACAGTGATATGGAGGACTCACGATCGGTGTGCCCTCTAGACCCGTTTGACACAAATACCTTTAGGGATGTGCTAGTTGTGCTGCGCAAGCCATGACGTGCAATATGACGAGTTGGGTAGGCAATGGTAACATTCGACAGCAGTACTATACGATAACACTACTAAATATAGTGTACCGCTACGTGATGGAGGGAGGCACTAATGGTAAAAGCGATAAGGAGGCATACACAGCAGTTCCAAAGATGTATAACGAAGCAACGAGGTGCAGCGGGCATGCTAGTATGATACACGGGCGAATGTCCGGGGGGCGTAGTGGAGGAGAGAGATAACGGAATTCAGTCAATATACTTCGGGAACTCCAGAAAATGGGCATCGGGAGGGGGGAAGACAGCCTGGGGACGCCGACGTATGGGTATGGTGAACCGGACGTCCCGCAGGCCGGGACGGCGTAGAATGCAATGTTGACCATCTCGGAATAGGAACTTCTCCTCACCCGGCCTGATTTTGTCCGCTGCCATTCCGAAGGCGCATTCCAATGGTCGCATGCCGACCATGGGTCCCGAACCAATGGGAGCATTCGGGTCAGGGAGACAGATGAGATCGAACTTGAAAGGCGAGTTAACTGGCTCTCCCGTGCGTGAGTCGATGAAGTCGAGGCAATATTCAGAGTTTGAAAGACTTCCGGGGAATAGGCGGATAGAGTATCGGCTATCAGGGATAGCTTGGACGAAGACCTGTGGGTCACCGGGATTTGGCTTCATCTGTCATGCAAGGGTGTTAAGGGACACTCGGCTCGCCCGTAAGGTAGGACATGATAACGTACCCCAGTGCACTCCACCCGGTCATCCAGAATGTTCGTGGCATTACTCATGACGCGTTCGTAGGACCCAAACTCCTTCACGCGACGGACGAGGAGGGCGTCAAGATACTCGCGTATCCCGGGCACGTTGCCTTTGTATGCGGGACCGCTGAGTTCTAGCAGCTCCCAATCGTTCTGGGCGACGTAGGTTGGGAAATGCTTCTGAACGACCCGGATGCTAAGCTCCCGCATGGTCGGAAGAACTCTAGTGGTAGACGAGGCAGACGACGGCAGGGAACTTCCGGAAGCGGTAGCGGCGGGTGGGGGAGTACAAGAGGAGGAGGGTGTAGGACATGCTGCGAGAGCTACCCGAGAGCTAACAGGGGGCGCGTTTCGAACCTTCGAGCGCTGAGAGCGATCGTAAGGTTGTGCACGCTTTGTTGTCTACCACGACGATGAGCCACATTGGCTACAACGGGATAAGTATGAGCACATACCTTTCGAGACGCAGGCCGTTTGGTATCAGCAGAGGGCATGGTGATGGTGAGTGGTGTAGTGCGGCTCAGCGGACACGGAGTTGGCTCAAGATGGTGGTTAGAGTCTGAGGACAACACGGGCGCGTAAGTGTAATACCAACAGTGGTTTATGTTACCGGATTGGGACTACGTTAGACGCACAAAGTCCAGATTACGCCCGTACGCGTGTTGAACGGGGAACTCCGAGGACTGTCTAGATCTTCGGTTGAACGAGAGACTCTGACTCGAGAGCTGCAGTGGCTTACGAGACTACCTCAATAATATCGATGAGCTCCCGCCGGTACCAGACGTATGGAACAAGTATTTTGCGAAAGTTGCGCCCCACCAGGTGTTCACTATGTCTATTACGGGGGCTTTTAGTATAACAGAACTTCGCCCTTTCTGTCATTCTGTGAACGTTCTTTTACTGATATCAAACCACTTCAAGGCAGGGATAACAGACGCGTGAGTCGATTTCGATTTCTTAGTGCTAGTACATCGGGGAAAAGATAACAGTACATCATCGTACGAAGCATTGTGAGGTATTGGTGCGAATTTAGATGGGTACGGCGCGGCGGCAGTTCTGAATTTGCGTGCTAAATACGAGCTCATCGAAGACGTAGTGTTTCCCCTCCCCTTTCAGCAGGATCGGAGGTGGTTGTGGACGGTGGTCGCGCCTCGGCTTGTGCTTGTGGTAATGGAGCTGCAGAGGTTGCAAGTTGTATCGACCCCGTGCCCTTACGGTTAGACGATGATGCCAGGGAAGTGGGTGTCCCCTAACCAAGCGACCGTCAATCGTGTAGATCGTCACGCCCGGCGGAGTGACATTGGGCAATGGTTGTGGAACATGAGGCACGCCAACCATCTGCTGCCCGGGGTCGACTACGGTGAGCATATGGACGAGGTCGTTTCGGGAATCCCATGGTCCGGGATTACCAGCGTTTTGTGCCACAGCCGTTTGTATGAACGCGGCAGACAGTCCCCACGCAACGCATGCGACCCCAATTCTGTATACTTCTCCTAGAGCAGTCCAGATGTCCTGGAGGTAGACGTCGACGGAGAGTTGATCGATGAAGGCGGAGCCAGAGGAGCCTATGAATTGCCCGCCACGACGAACGGGTTGGGGGTCACCAGGCTCAGGCTGGGCTTGCATAGCATGCACGCGGGATCTATAGATGCGCCCACGATTAAGTAACGACACCTAAATCGGCCTATCGCGAGGATGGGGGTACGTACCAGGGTGTAAGGCTCTCGGGTGGACTACCGTGTAAACGACGGGGCCACAGATGGACGGCTACCTGAAAAAAATGGCAGTTAGTGAGGAGAGATTATCTGGAGCAGGAAGTCCTTACGACGGAAGCGTAGGGGTGTGAGGGGGCAGATGTACCGGAGATGAGGGAAGGGAGGTCTTTATATCGCTTCCGGGCCGAACAATGGTGTCGGCACAATATGGTATAGCCTTGTGTCGGCCTCGTGCAGATCACATGTGCTCATTGTTCGAGGTCGACGTACGCGTGGACAACCTAGTAGCTAGTAAGTAGTAGCTGAGTCATGCCCGCAGCCTACAAATTAGCTGAGGTAATAGCGCGGGGGTGGAACCGATGCATTGTAGTAGGGAGTCCGCATCGGCGACAATGACGCCGACGGCCCCGAGATTCATTGAAGGACGTTTTGAGGTTCGCGTTCTCTGGCATTGTACCGAGTCTGGGATAATAAGGCCTCTCACCTCGAGGCCCAAGCGTTCAGCAAGGCGCTAGGCCTTCTAGTCCAGTTCAGATGGAATCCATCGAGATTCGGCCTACCTTGGGTAAAATGTGCTTAACAACCATACGGAGGAGGTTCAAGGATTTCGATCCCGTCAACCTAAACGCCTTCGAACTAATTACGCTGGCCGGCCCGGGCTACGAGGCACCAACTTCCGGCATTTAGGACTGGCTACGGCAGAGGTACAAGGTCGCGCCGGCTGGAGTTGGGGTGATTCCACCTGGGTTTTATAGGAAGCGGCCAAGATTCAGTGAGGGAAAAGCAGGGTGGGTGCCAATGATGTCCACCAAAGTCACAAGGGCATGGGGCTGACCGAACTGTTCCCTTATGAGCAGATGAAACCGGAACCGGACGATCGCAACGTCATGCTCTGCGCCATCCCCAACATAGCGTACTCCATGCGCCTCTGGCCCTCAATTATACCATACAGGTGCATCGACTTTGTGCACCCCGAGACGCTTGAGCCGAAGAATACCGTGCCGCTCGCGGACCCGAGACTGAACACGGCTCCGTGGCCTCCGCTCGATATTGTCGCGAGGTAGCTCCGCACGATGGAGTGTGGCTTCATTATCGAGGACAAAGATGTCGAGGAAGGAGAGACGAAGTTCGTTTGGATGGATGGCCAGACTTGCGTACTTAACGTCCTAGTCGTCGCGACATCCGTTTCGCGGTGCCAAACCGGTCACCGGCTCAGATCGACGACGCACAGGATGCCACTTTGTGTAATCGTCTGCTATGTACTTGTATCATCCCTGCATGTGCAAATTTGAATGGATTCTTACGTACTACTTTATGGTCTGTTGGGCAATATGCTTAGTAATGGGTCTGTTGGTGGGCGGTCGGCGCGCGGGGAGAAGCTTCAGATCAGATCGAGGGGTCAGAGGCCCACAGCAATGAGACAGCATATCGCCATTAGTCTGTAGTGCGCGCAACTCCGAATTACAACTTCAGACCTGCGGACGGAATAGAATGCTCGTAGCAGCTGCGTATGTAAAATTATAAGTCGACGTGCACTCGTATTAAGCACAAACAGGTCATAGAAAACGCCACGTTCACGCAGTCAGATCGCACGCCCCAGGCCTCAACGCGCACCACTCTGGCTGGAGAGCGATAGCATTGACGCCGCGCTGGCGAAGACGGTACGAGAGATCGTGCAGGCGAGGGAGCGCGGTGCTCACGTTACCGCCAGGACCGGACCAGAACAGCTCAGCGGATGACGCCGCGCGGGGCCAAACGACGGGGTCGAGGTTCTGAGGGCCGGACTGCTCTGCCCAAAGGAGGTGCTGACCTGTAAGAAACAGTTAGCGCAAGTACGATCAAAGAAGCGAAAGAGAACATCGACGTACCACCCAGGATGAGCTTGCTCTCCTCGGCCGTAAGGTTCGCGACGGGGTCGAAGGAGTACGCGTGCTGCCAGGTCTTGAAGGGGTCGCACCAGCTGTTTCCGGACGGGTTGGCGCCGACCCATCCACCGCCGCCGCAGTCCTAAGCGCTCGTCAGACGAATTGCAGAGGTGAAAGACAGGCAGACGCAAGCTTACGAGGTAGAAGTAGTCGGACGCGCCGTGAATGAGCTTGTAGCCCTTCTCTACGACAGCCTTGACGTTCTCAGAAGAGATCCACACGCTACAAATCGCGGTCAATGCTAGGCCTGTACCCGAATCATGTTTACACTTACATGACCTTAGTCTCCTTGGAGAGTGTGACGTTGTGCACCAGGACCATCTCTAAGCATCACACGTCAGCGCAGGTATGGATATCTCCTAAACAGCCCACGCACCTTCCCAAACGACAGGGGTCTTGCCCTTATCTTCGAGAACCTTGTGCGTCTTCTGGGTGAAAACGTCGAGGGCCTGCTCCAGCGTGCTGCCAGAGGCGTTCAGGGCCGACTGCGTGGGCTCGTCGATGTCGTAGCACTTGGTGTTCAATTCATCACCGCCGGTGCTGAACATCGTGGACGGGAAGAGCTTGACTGCCGCGCTGAACAGATCCCCGATGTAGCTCGTGACGTCCGGGTTGACGAAGCGCAGTTGGCCCGCAGGGGGTTCTGAACATTTGAGCATGTTAGACTTCAAACCTAACAACTAAAACCCGTGTACTCGCCATTTGCGTAAGTCGCCCAGGGAGAGGCTTCTGCGCAGGCGACGAAATCGGGGTGCGCCTGCGAGATGATGGCGGTGTGTCCGGGGGTGTCGATCTCGACCATCACATCAATGCCGCGCTATACATCAGTCAATAACGGGTGTAGACGGAAGATAGAGCGAAAAAGCCTTACTGCGCCGGCGTATGAAACAATGTCGCGCACGTCGCTGACGGTGTACACCTGCTCCGACGAGTATGCACCCTTGTCGGAAAGGTCGGTGAAACCGGGAATCACGAGCGGGAAGCTCTGGCTGTCGACAGCATGCCAGTGGAACTGGTTGATCTGCGCGCAGCTCTTAGCGAATCTTTCCTTGGAGCCTTATACGCGGTTGATACCTTGACCAGACTCATAGCATCTAGCGTACGCTTAATGTCATCGACGGGGAAACTATCAGAACCGGCACCGTCAACGATGTGCATAGAGTGACGCGCCAATGGCAAAACTCACTAATTACGCGCGGTGTCAAGCATGAAACCACGGTAGGGCTGTAGGATTATTTAGCTACAGATTATAGACACGGAAACTGAGCGAACTTACGTATGCAGGTGCGTCCTGAATGGTCACAGGCGCATTGACGGTATACACCGTGTTTCCATGCTCGTACCAGAGCTGGCTGAACGTAGTCAGACCCCTGAAAAGGCCTAACGTCGAGTTCGCAGTGATAGTCGCGCCCGACCCGTCAGCAGGGAGTACTAGGTGGTAAGCCTCATCGCGGTCCTCCGGGGCCTTTTGGGCTTCGCTCGTGATAGACGCGAAGGACGCGCCCTTGCCGAGCGAGAGCGTAAGCCTGGAGAGCGACTTGGCCTGCGCGAACGTCGGCGCGTCGGCAGCGCCGCGCCCGACGACGAGCCGCCCAAGCTTATCGGAGAAGAGCGCCTTCTTGGTGCGCCCGACGGCGGCGAGGAGGTCGCCCGGGACGCCGTGGCCAGTGACGGTAATCTGGAAGCCAGGCGCGAGGCGGAGCGTGCTCGAGCCCGTTTCGATGCTCTGCGGCTGGGGCCAGAGAGCCAGGACAGGCGAGTACGCCGTGGCGAGGAGCACCGCGAGCGCGAGGAGCTTCATGGCGGTGGCTGAAAGACTAGGGGCGGACGAAGGGAACCTCGCGGGTACTTGCTAGACTTTGTATATCTTCTGTATCGTCGCCGACCACGCGGCCGAGGCTTTGATTTGATGCGAAAGCGGCAATGGAGTCGGTCGCATGATCACTCAAGATGATGACCTGCGGTCCTCATCACCGTCTGCCTCCAGACCGTATGGGACATACCGTCAGGGCGCAAGGGACTCAGGCGGGCAGCTGCCAGCTGGCGGCGCTGAATGACATGTCGACGGGGTCATGCTGGACGGATGAAGAGAAGGTAGGTCGCATGATAAGAGTGTGAGACCGGCAACACCGAAGATGCCACGACGGTGCATGTTGTCCAGCGCCACAACTGCTATGCATTCCTCCAACACAAACCGAGACGTATATGAAGCTGGCACCAAGGATGAAGGAGAAGGTAACCACGGCGGTTAGATGGATGGTATGCTCGAATCCCAACGAAAACGAGGCCTGCCCGTATGACAGCGGTGCACTCACGATAAGATAGAACACAACGACTCAACGAGCGTATTCCGGAACCGGATTCCAACAATCAAACAGGTACCTGAGCCGTACACCCAGACAACGGGACCTCTATCTCCAAACAACGAAGCAAACAAACCCTGCATACCTACCGACCAACCTACTCACCAGCGCTCAGAACAGGAGGTCATCCAGCCCATTCCCGGAGGAAGCCGGAGGGGCGGCAGGAGAACTCGCTGGAGCACCTGCAAAGGATCCGAAGCCAGCGCCTGCGGGAGGCTTGTTCTGGCCTCCACCCCATATCTGTGCCTGCGCCTTCTCCTTCTCAAGGTCTTTGATGCTCTTCTGCTGGGCGCCGCCCGCCGCGACGCTGCTCTTGCCAGTACCCGTCGAGGAGCCGAGAGACATGGACCACAGGTCGTCGAAACTCGCCGCTGGTGCCTTCTGTTGGGTACTGACAGGGGAAGCGACAGTCGAACGAGAAGGCGGCGAAGTTGGGCTCAGTACACCCTGGCTAGGTACCAATGACGTGTGCGAGTAGGGGGGCGGCGAGGTCACCGTGGGGGGTGGGGAAGCCATCATTGGTCGCATTACGTTCTGCATTGGGTTTTGCGCGGGAACGACGGGCGGAGACGCATACGGTGGCCTTGCAGGTGTAGCAGGGGTTGACAACATGTTGAAGAGGCCGCCGTTTGCCGATTGTGCAGGAGCCTGAGGTTGCACGGGAGGTTGCAAGGGCTGGGCAGGAGGGGCGGCGAACGCTAGGGCACTCGTAGGGGCCGCAGATGGAGGTGCGCTCTGGAAGTCATCAAAGTCATCATCCAAACCTAACCAGGTTGTCAGTTCCATACGATGATCTCGAGACTATCTGCTAAAATGCATACTGAGGTGGGCCGGCTGAGCGCCGAGCGCGGGTAGGGCTTTGTCAGCAGGAGCAGAGGGAGCACTGCTGAAAGCATCATCGTCAATGCCCAGAAGGTCGACTACGGGCTGTTTTCCCTTGGGTTCAGGGGCCGCGGCGGCGGTTGGGAGCGTGGACGAACGTTGCGGCGTGACGGCAGCCACCGATGAGCCCGTCCCAGCAACCGAATTTGAACGCCTCGGCATTACATCGTCATCGCCGGCGTCGTATTCCTGGAAAGTCCGCCGGGAGCTGGAATCACGGAAGCCGCCGCTATAGCCTGCACTGCCGCCGTCGCCGTAGCTGTCATAGTCTGCACATTGCTCCATTGAGATTATGATGAAAGCGTTGACCGGTGTGCACTCACCGCGGCTGCTACTTCCACCACCATAGCTCCCACTGCCACCGCCGCCGCTGTAGCTGCCACCACCACCACTGTAGCCGCCGCCTCCACCATAGCCCAGGCTCTCGCTTCCAAATCCGCCGTAGCGACTACCACCGGAGGTGAAACTCATCGGGTCGTTACCAACGCCGGTATACTTGTGCTTGTTGGCTTTCGCCTTCCGCCGTTCGCCGCGGATTTTCTCGACGTCACCCAGTAGCTCTACGAGCTCCTTCGACCGGTTGCGCACTACGTTGTCCAGTCAGTGCGGAGTTCGTTCGATACATAATGCTCAACATACCGTTGATGCCTTGGTCCTTTCCCTTGTCGTCTACATAGTAGAAATTCCTGAGCATCTTGATAGTGGCAATGTGGGAACGTGCATCATCGACCACACGCTCGCTGCCATTCTTAACGAGATACTCTAGTAGTTGCAGGGCCTGCGACCAAACGATCAATAGGTATGTGGCCGGCCCCCGTAGTATTACATACCTTGTAGATCTGACGCCACTGGCGAGCCTCCTTCTCCATGAAGCGGGCGTATATGGCAGGCATGATTTCGTTGAAGTTTTGGCTATGGATAGTCAATGGCGGTATCTCAACACCGAAATAACGCGTAGCTTACAAGTTGAAAGTCCTGAAGTCGCACATATGTTAGCACGTCGGAAATAGTGGGGTGATTGGACTAAACGCACCCTTGGGCAATCTCTTGCATCAAGGTAGAACTCGCGCCCCTACGCAGCTCAGGATCTGCATTCTTCCCAGATAGAAGTAGGCACGTACCAAGGCTCGTCATTGGTTGCATCCCGGACCTTGGCTTCCATTTCGCTAACATTAAATACGACGTTCTTGGCCTACACGCGCGTTGGGTGACAGTCTATCCATGTATGGCGTACGCCAACATACCTGGTTGACCATTGACTTGATATCGTACATGGTAATCTGCGAGAGCGCATTTCCGAGAGACTCTAGACGGTCCATGGCGTGCAGCGAGCGGAGACGTGGTGGACGTGGACGACGATGGCGACGGTACGCTCGGCGTCTCGTCGGTCGTGACCGGCGGTGCCCACAGCGTGTGACTAGTTCCTGCGTAATGTGTGATGGCGTCACGCTGCCTCGGGACTCGGCCCTGCGTTGCCGACCCCGAGTGTTGTCAGACTCCGACTCTTGCTTTCTCCCTCGACATATGCAGATTGCGGACGCCTTGAGCACACTGTTACCCCAAGCTGCAAAAGGTGTGAAGTACGTTGTCGCCCCGAAAGCCATTGTTTCAGGAAGTCATAACCGGGCTTGCCTTGTAAGAATAAGACTAGTACGGTGGAGCACTCCGCCACCGTCGCACACTCGCTCTGCCGTGAACCACCACCATCACCCTGACACGCGCTTTCCCCTGTTTTCACGCTCTGTCCGTGTAGAAGCACTCCCGCATATTTATAGCAGGCAATCTGATCAAACGTTTGCTCAAGGCTGACGATGGGAAAGCAGCTTGCCCCGATATGGGTCGTCCTGTGCGAGAGGCAGTCCGTCAACCAGGACAGCTCCGGTGCTTGGGATTCTCTCGCCTATCAGCAGCCTACGCAGAGTACTTATCAGCGTAGCCGTTAATGTTTTCCACGACGTTCATCGTCCGACCTGCGCCATTGTGAGCCGATTGGCAACGCCGTTATTGAAATACCAGCACTATTCGACCAAGCCACTCGTAAAGATTCAGGTGAGCAAGAATATGCTGGCTGCTTTGTGTGAAGAACTAAGTGTGGCTTTAGATTGTGAATGAAATATGTCATCGATCCTAGCGCGTCTTCGAAAGCGTACCCTCAGCCAACAAAGTTCACCCTCCAGGCAGCCGCCCGCAGCCATACCGATGACACCCGTACACGGGCTTTCATCTAGTAACCCAATATTACCCTCATCACGGTCAGAACCATCTCTTGTTGACCGTAGGATTGTGGAGGACCTTCCGGCTTTGCTAGTCGCCCTGGAAACAGAAGGCGATCCCCCAGGTGTTTTAAAGCCTCCTCGTCCGCGTACACGCTCCGGCTTGACAAGCCTACCCTTCCTCCGTGGTGAAGAACCAGAAACTGAACAGCGTGAGCGTACCTCGTCGGAGAAAGAGAATAGTGTTCCTTCCTTGTCACGAGGCCCAACTAGGTCGTCCCGGTGGAAGGGTCAAACCTCTCAAAGGACGACTGGAACAACCAACTCTCCATGGTCTACATTTGGCAGGCATCGCCAGCGTGTCCTGGGTTCTCTCTATGGGGGCTCTTCTCCGTCCGGGCATGCCTCCCGTGTTGGCGCTTCCGCGACGCTGGGGTCGTCTTCCAGCGAAGGGCATCCTCATTCGACTCTGGCATCGGCGTCCTCCGTCAACGTACCTTCCGCAAGTGTTCACCACGGCCCATCTGCATACGGTCGCGTATACTCCCCATCTTCTCGGTCTGTACCATCTAGCTTGTCCCACACTTCGGTGGCCAGAGGCCAGAGCTCTCCGCATACCTTCGGGGAACAGAGCCTCTCCGATGAACATCCATCAAAGTGTGCATCATCGTCCGGGGTTCAACTCGCGGCGTCTACAGATATGGTGCCGCAGACGCTTTCCGTGCATTCACTTCCTGTGGTGAGCAGCATGGAGCCCGAGGGGTCAAATCCTTCAGAATCACTGCCTGGCTCAAGCAAGCGCGACGTATTGATCGACAGTGAACACGAGAGACATGTTTGTCTCGGAGAAGCTGAATGTTCCCCAAATTCAGACGACCAGCAGGGCTCCATGCAAGCCACCATTTTACCCGACCTGAGTGAGCTCCCTGCCTATTCGGACGTTAAAACGCTGCGGCCACCGCTTGAGGCGAACGAGGGGCATGTTTCGGCGGGCGGGCCGCCGCGTGGCGATGGGCGACTGTTGCCATCGGCAGCTGCCGAGCCTCATGCTGAGCATGCGTTTGGCGAGGGAACCGTCCCTTGTTCTCCTTCCCGCTTTATACCCCCATCTTCACCGTTTCCCTCATCGCCGACACTGCTAGACGGTGAGCAGGACGAAGCGCTCTGCGGCGTCCTCGCTGACTGGCGTTTTCAGCGGAGAACCGCAGCGGCGGCGTTACCGATAACTTATCGTGTTCTTCCTCGTATACCACCGAATTCCTAGAGCGCAGAGGCGATATCTGGATGGCAGAACCACGAGATGCAACCAACACGTTGAACGGACACTCCATCGACACGAGGAACTCGCTGAAAAGAGGCTCGAGTACCGCTTCTCGTTCCGGAACGCACGTCAGAGTACGTAGCAGACGCAGCTCCCAACTCAGCGAGCCGTCCACGCCTACCGCATCCACCTCGAAAGAAAACGGAGGGGCTGGCCCGTCTTCATCTCCCTTTCCATCCTCGCCAGGGACTCCGACGCCCGTGCGCGTCCCGCGCACACCGCGCACTGCGAGCGAGCCAGGTCTTAGGTCTGTCTCGGAAAAGTCGGTGCTCGAGACTCCCGCGAACCAGAAGGGCAAGCGGAAGGCAGAGGAAGTCGACATCACGCCGCCAGACCAGCGCGCAGGACATCACGCCACGTTCGTGCTCCCCGAAGGTGGTCGCCGTGAGTGCCCAAAACGTTGAGCTTTAACAGTCCTAACTGGGCCTCAGGCTCCCACCACACGTCAGAAGTGTCTCGTGCCCCGTCTTCCTATAGCCATGACCGCAAGCGCGCGCGTCTGTCGACGACCACGCCGTCGGCGAGCCCTTCTCCGTCCAAGCAGGGTTCCATGTCGCGCCATCCGACCGATTCTTGGCCCAGCCGTTCCGCTATTCCTACGTCTCTTCACCGCGCTACGTCCAAAACCGCGTCGATGCGTTCCGGCGCTCGCCCCGAGTCCATGATCGCGTCTGCGAGCAGGCATGCGGACCGACGACGGAGCATGTCCGAGATTTCCATCCCCATCTCGGCTCTCGTCGCGCCGCATGCACCCTCAATTAGCGTCCGTTCGAGCATGTATCACATGCGCGACCCGCGAAAACCTCCTCGCATTCACCCCACGCCATGGTCTCTGCAGCTGCGAAGTCCTGAACAGGACGGATCTCCCGTGCACGCTTGGTTTTTCTTCGTTGGTTTTATATTGTTTCCGCTCTGGTACGTTGCCAGCTTTTGGAGAATCCCGAAGACGCGACAGGTGGGAGGGACGGACACGGAGAAAGCGGTGACTCTAGATGACCCGCAGGTAGAGCACGGTGAGTCCTCTGCTATCACGCTGCCGGCGTATCTGAAAACGATCGAGCGTAGATGCGAGGTCTTGGAGGTTTCGCTGTCGCATCATGTCTGTGGTCTCGCTCATTACCTACATCCCTTTCATTGTCTTGGTGGCTATATTCGTCCCTCGCAGCTAGCAAGGACGTTTGCGATATATCGTCGTCTGTTATCCCCCGCTTGCGGTCTATTCCGCATTCTATCCAGTTCTCGAGCCCCGGTCTCCGTGTATTACCGTCAATCCTTCGACCTGCCATTCCTTTGGACATAGTTGGTTAACAGCACTGCAGTCGGACCCTGTGCGCCCTGCGAAGTAGCCTACGTCCCGCATTCGGACATGTTGTGTAGTAGATACATGTCAGAAGCCAAACTAATCCATGTTGTGTATCGCAGTTGGGCGGGCCTCAGTCGTCGTCCACGTCCAAGTCGCCTTCGATTCCTGCCCCTTCCCCTGTGTCATCGAACACCACTTCGTTTGCATCGTACTCCCAGTGCTCGGCGTCCTGAGTGTACTCCTCAGTATACTCGGTGTACGTAGTCTCCACCTGTATCTCTTGCGCAGACCCTTCGCCACTTGTTATCCCGTTGAGGACTGCGGCGGAGAGCGAAGACTGCACGCCGGTCAGAATATCGTCCATCTTCTCGCCAAAGCGATCTTCTAGCTCCTCTACTATCTAAAGCAAAATAAGCGAATTTTGCGATGTAGAGCAGAATTGAACTCACGACATAGAGCTCCACCGGTTCCGTGGGGGCAAGGTTAACGATTTGCAGCTTCTCCGTTTTTGTCAGGTCCCATTGGCCAAGAGTGCGCGTGAGGGTAGCGATCCCCTCCTCGCTCTGCGCCGCTGTTGGCTGGTAGTCTGCGGATAGGTATTGGATGGCCTACGGCACCCACTGCAGTCAGTCGGCTTTTGACACTCGATGTATGCGGTTTTGCGGAATGCGCTCACCTCGACCGAGACTGTCCTCAAGTTCTCCGAGATATCATCAGCAGGCTGTTTTGGTGGTAGTCCTGCGGCCTCTTCTTCTTTTTTGATACGTAAGGCGGTCTTTGTCCGCGCAAGGTGGTCGCTCTCGAGCTCTTTTAGGAGCGCGAGGACCTCGTAGTTGGAAAGCAGCGCCGAACGCTGGTTGAGAACCTGCCGCGGGGTTAAACCCACGGACATCACAAGCGAGAACAAAACACAGACCTCCATGATTATTTCAGACGGCCCTCGATAGCATACAGTCTAGTCTAGAAATACAAGCGGGTGCCGTCGCTGCGCTGGAAATGAGTGCAAAGTCGGCGTAGGTCGAGGTTGGTAGTCAAGCCATCGCCGGCGCTCGCTGTCCATTCCCGCTTTCTCCGCCACCACCATCCGACACAGCGAGCAAAGTCCCTTTATCTCGACCTCCACGTCGCCTCTAAGCTTCTTCTTGCCACTCGCACTTTCTATAAAACATGCATCGAGCAGGTAATCGCAAGGGCTCCCAGGACGGTCTCGGTATGTTTACATCCCGCCCAGGTCAACCTCCACAGCGTCCACCAAGCCTCGCCCCCAACCCTACGCTCGGTGGGCCCTTCCGCGGGCCCTATCCAGGCTACGGGATCCCCCAGCGGAACGTGACACCAGGATATCCGATTCTGCCGACCCAGCGGACGGTTGTACCCCAGCCATCACCGAACTTCTTGCAGCAGCGCGGGCAGAGCAATTTCCCATATAACGCAGGCAACCTCCAACAGCAACAGCAGGCGCAATCGCCTGCCCAGCTCGCCTCGCAGACGACGCTCCCTCACGCAGCCCACCAGCAGCAAACGCAAGGAGCCGGCGCCAACCCTTCGCTTCCTCCGCACATAGCGCAAAATGCAGCGCCTAGCCTTGGGACGGCACCCTCGGTGTCCTCGCAAAGTGAAGTCGGCCTCGACCCGAACGACTTTCCCGCACTAGGGACGACGCCCGCAAATAACGCGGGGGCGGCAGCGAATGCGAACACGACGAGTTATGCGACACAGGCGGGGACAGGAGCGGGGGGTGCGGCGCAGGCTGGGAACGGGGCGGGAGGGAATCAGCCAAGGGACTTCACAGCGGACGACTTCCCCGCGCTGGGTGGGCAAAGCCAAGCTACGATCGCTCAGCAACAGGCGCAACAGGCTCAACAAACACCCGCTGAAGGGCATCCACCTGGGTTAAACGGTTTCCAACACGCGGACCAGCAACATCGACAGAACCTCTTGGGTTCGTTAACAGGGGCGGCTCAGGGGCAGCAGCAGCCAGGGTTGTTGAATTTGGGGCAACAGGCGAGGAGTGTGCACCCAGGCTTCCAGTCGGACGCAGACAAGCAGCGGGTACGTTCATTCTTCGTGTCCCGTCTCTTTCACCGTCTCACACCTTGCAGAATTATACGGCAAAGAACAATCATGCAAACGCAGCAGCGTGGAACTCCCCCAATGTCAACGCAAGTGCACAACCAGCGGCCCCCTTCCCTAACGGCCAGCAAAATCATATCCAGAACACTCAGGCACCCACGCCAGCACCACAGGCACCACAACAAGGACAGCAACATCTGAACGCACCCCCAGGTGTACCTCCACCCGCATTTTCTCCCCAGCAACCCACACCAGCCCAACAGACACCATACGTCGCAAACGGGGCCGTCGCAGGTGATGAAACACAATCATGCGTTCATTGGCACCATGCTCACGCGATACTCACAGTGCCACAAACGCCCGCTCAACAGGTGCTAATGTCACCCGCGGACCGGTGGGGCCTACTAGGGCTGCTGGCGTTTATCAAGAACGCGGACCCCGATCAAAGTCTGCTTGCAATAGGCACAGACCTAGGGACGATGGGGTTGGATATGCAAAATCCTGGGTATGTCACACGTTTCCGATGGCTTCCCCTTTCATCTAACTGTTCGTCGTTCCAGAAGCCTATACTCAACGTTCATCACGCCCTGGGCGGACTCATCAGCAGCGCATACAGTGGAACCAGACTTCCACTTACCGGCATGCTACAACGTTCAGCCACCGCCACCGGGGCCGCTCAAGGCTGCTGCATTCAGTGATGAGACCCTCTTTTTCATGTTCTACGCATCTCCCAGGGACGCCCTCCAGGAAGTTGCTGCACAGGAACTGTACGTGGACTTCAGTCCTTCGTTCGCATTATATACCGAGTATGGGCTATTCATAGGTACAACCGGAATTGGCGGTACCATAAGGAGCTCCGTCTCTGGCTCACCAAAGAGACTGGCACGCAGCCATCACAGAAGGTGCCCGGAGGCGAGCAGGGCACATACTCGTACTGGGACCCCGAGATGTGGGAGAAGGCCCGCAAGGAGATGACAGTCCTCTACACCGACCTCGAGGAGAAGAATCACCCTTTGTTCGCCGCAAGCCAAACCCTCCAGATGAACGGGCCCCCTCAGTCGCACACGCCCGCTCAGCCCACGCGGGTCGGCACCGCGTTCCAGGGCATCGCCATGGGTGCGATGTGAGGCGGATGAAGAAATCAGACCCGTTCGCGACTACCTCAGCTTGGACAGAAACGCCGTCTCGTTCCGTTACCCCCCTAGTCGCTCCGCCTATTTGTTGGTGCTCTCCTTTTCTTTTCCCAACCGTCATCGAGCTATCATACGCTTGTATCTGTAAGCCACACTGTTTGAATCATATCCCCGCCTATTGGCTGTTGAGTATTCATCGTTCTAACGGGATGTTCGTCGTCCATTTCCAACCGAGACGGATGTGCGGATGCCTCGCACATATGCACACATTAATAACCTACGTTACATATTCGCTCGTTGATTGGCATTGGCCCGAGCCACGCCACTACCATACAGATAAGACAGATCATCGTCATCAACGTAAATTGTCCCTAACTACACCGTTACATAGTCATCAAGAAAGGGAGACCGCCCCGCCCCTAAAGAGGATGGGCCAGTGAAAGCTGCGTGATGAAATTCATCGCGTCCACCCGGAAGTTGTCATTGGTCACAGCCAAGGGTATTAATCCGTCCTGGAACGTCAACAACTTTGGCGAGGCCTTCGAGTACTTCGGCCACGAGAGGAGTGACTTTCCGTTCGGGTCCAGGTTGTTCACGAAGTTGATCAGGTAGTTCGTCATGTCGCCGCCGGCGTACACGTTAAGAATGTCCGTGGCGTGTGCCTGTGCATGCGGAGGTGAGCTTCTCTAGTAACACGCCGTCCGCAACGGGAACGTACCGATCCCAACACAGGAAGGCCCTTCAGGCGCTTGTTCACTGGCGGAAGGCGGGTGAGTACGTGGATAGACTCGATTGATAGAGCGTCTTACGGAACGACCACATCGGCTGCTTCCCGTCCCTGTTCTGCAGCAGGAACCGCCGTGGGGCCTGGAAGACCAAATCGCCCTGCATTGCAGCCAGACGCTTGAACTGTGGCGTGAGCGCATTCAATATCCCCGTGTTAAATGGCGAGCCGGAGGTGATGTCTTGCGGGTAAAGTTTCAGCAACTGGTCCACTTCGCTCGATGAGGCCTCGGGGAGGTAGTTGCTTTGGACGTATGAACGTAGATCAGACTCCGATCTACGGGATGCAGGATGAGAACGGCTGCAAGATTGGTGGGAGGAAGATGAACACACGTGACATTGAGCGTCGAGAGCGAGAACAGGGTTCCTTCATCGTCGCAGTCCTGTTGGTTGCGGTTAGTGCATCGTCTCGGCCATGGAGTCGGCGCATACGCACTCCCGTCACGAACGGAACGTTGGCCACACTGCCTTGCTGGACCAAATTTTGTGGGGCGTCTGTCAAGAACTTACCGTCGACACGCGGAAGCCAAGCCAGCCGCAAAGACTATAAGATCCGTAAGCTTCGTTGCACACACGGTTCACCACGTGAAGCGCCGGGAAATTACCTGGGGAGCAAAAATGCCCGGGGACGCGTCCACCGCCTTCTTGAGCGTGTCAAACGGCACTTGTCGCAGGCAGCTCAGGGTGTCTGCTGACCCCGAGCATCCGGTCTCCGAGACGATCTTGTCATAGTCGGCTTGTCCATGTGCGATGTCGCCGACCGGGATTGGGGATCCCGACTGCATGAACGCGCCGCGGAAGAGGCCCTGTGTGTCGCCGCCGTTGGTAATCAGATGCAGCGCGACCGAGATCGCCCCAGCACTCTCGCCCCAGCTAGCGCATAGTCGTGAATATGATGAAGATGCGGAGCCCCACCAGGTGAGAACGTACATAGTGACTTTTGTAGGGTCGCCTCCGAACGCAGATATATACTTTTGAATCCAGTGGAGCGCGAGGCGTTCTGTTGTCAAATAAGCTATGTTAATCTCGATGTCTCGGGCGGGAGGAGTGTGTGTCTCTTACGATCTTGTAGACCCAGATTGCCTACGCCTGCTTCTTTTACTTCCTTGCTAGCCAGGAAACCGTAGGCTATCAAGGACGTAAGTGCAAGAAGGCGAGCATGACAATCGGATGCCTACCAGAGACACTAGATATAGTGCTTTAGGGTCGACGTCGGTCATACCCTACATGTCACTATATGCTCACCGATAGTTCATGCTCACGTAGATCACTGGTTCTCCAAGTTTGATGGACCTGCTCACAATGCTGCCGCCATCGTACCTATAATCTTACGTGTCAATGCCTGACACAAACAAGCTGTCATCGATGCTTACATGCTGGGACTTCCAAGCTCAAAGCCACCTTCGATGCACATTAGTTTTATCTTCACTGTCTAGGGGTTTCCAATCATGTCACGTACCACCAAAGATCCACTAGGTACGTGAAGAAGAATCAGTAGCCGCAGAAGTATCCGGACAAGGCAAGAACTCACGGCGACTACAGGCAGCTTCGCGTTGGGCTTCGTTCCGGCCGGGACCATCACATTGATGGACAGACCTATAGCATGACCCGTGAGGACTCCGCCCAACCCTACTATAGCGGACGTCTATCACTTACAATCTTCCTGAGAAGGGAACACGAGCTGAAAGATCGAGTTCACAATGAAGTTGACGGCATCTTCAGCGAGCTCCGAAGGAAAGTCGAAGTTGATCGCCTGTTGCGGACACGAGGGTCCAAACGCCGTGACAGTGTGGGTCCCTGTGTACGGATCCACTGCGACGGGGAGGTTGAAACGAAGGTCTCCAACCCTGTGCAAGAAGCCGCTTAACACAAAATCGGACATGACAGCCGTGTCAACGTACGGCGCCTTAGCAAACGGAATCCCTAGGAACTTGTTGGTCGTCCCGTCGGTGGTGCCAACGAAGGTGCCTTGATCTAGCTGAACCGTAGGCCCCGCGCGCGGGTCCAGCGGGGCAGCGAGGGCGACACCTGCAACAACAAGGGGAAGGCAAAGCGATTGGATGAACATGTCGTGAGGGACGGCGACTGGGCGAGCCTCGACGGCAATGTTTGACCATACGCGAAATTTATAGGCGCATTGCGCACGAGCATTCCTCCCCTCATGCCCGCTCGCGACGCAGCGTGCAGCGCTGACATCACGTCGTCCGCTCGAACGGCAACTACGTTCGTCCCGTAGTATGCATGGGAAGAACGAGATATCACAGACCTACGACCAACCGCGACGATCACACGATTGGATGCAGCGTGCAACGGAGATGAAGGCGGGTCACATTGCCACGAACTGGAGCCGCAGCGCAGGGCGGCGAACTGAATTGAGATGGCTGGGAGGTTCGGATGCTCGGTGATTGTCACGCATAGCCGCGCGAGCATCGCTAGAGCACCTGCCAGAAATACAACAACACCCCTTGAAAGTCTTCGAAGCCGAGAAGGCACGAGGGGAGCTAAACTTACGAAGCAGATGCTCGGCTCGGTGGGCATGTTCACAAGTCGCCCAAACGGGCCCCGATGATGCCGCAGGGTGATCTGGCGATGGGCAAATGACACGCCTTAGCGTGCTCGTCCCAAGAGCATTTTACCTGTAAAAGTAGTTCAATCACTTGGAAACGTATCACAAGAAGAGGTACCTCCCAGGAGCGCTGCTGTTGGGCCTGTCATGGGATCCGCAAGGACACTCAAGCGACGCAGTCATGCCTATGACATTGTCCGGCCCCGCATCCGCCGGCATTGTATGGGCTTCGTGCTCCACGCGGCTACGGTTCCCATACAAGATTAACGTGAGGATCAGTGGTTAGTGGTTGCCTGCGGGGTTCGTACTTAGGTACCAGTGCAGCCGAAACCCCACATGCGCTGGGGCGTAGGTACGAATCTCGAATGATTCGCTCACACGGAGCGCAGAAGACCGTCGTGGTATATTATGCGCGAACTACTCTTCAAAGTGTTCGTGCTTGGCCTTGACTGTGGACATTGGTGAGTGAGGAAGGTGCAGATGGGACTTGAAACCAGGGGCTTTGTAACACTATGTGCTGTCGACCTTCGAGCAGAAGGTGGGGTGGAATAGTACTGACCGAGTTCGCGGACGCTTGGCGCACTTTCAGGTACTTTCGGGATCAGCAGACCTCGTCCTATTTCTCCGCAGCTAACATGCGGGAACTTGAACGAGAAGAGACCATTGAACGGCCGCGCTGAACGCGAGATGGGCTCGCATGTACTTTTTCGATATTTTCGGCGGAACAACGTGTTCTGTATTCTTCTATGACCGCCCGCGAGAACATCGCAGACGGCGGCAGTGGAGTCGGGTGCAAGTTGGAAGTCGCTTCCAGCGTGCGCTTCGCATCATTCAAATCGGCGCCAATGGATTAAAGATAAATATTAAAACAACAAAAGCTGCTATTTCTTGGAGCTTGACACAACTTCGATATCGCTATGGTTTATGTGGCCAACATTGCCGATATGGCGATATGGCCGAGCGGTCTAAGGCGCTAGAATCAGGCGTACAGCTAATCTAGTCCGAAAGGGCGTGGGTTCGAATCCCACTGTCGTCATTTTGAACATGCGTCGTACACGCGCATCGGAAAGGCGCTGGATGGGAAGAAGAATTACTTTTAGCGGTCGCACCCGATGTTTGGAATGTAGAGCGGAGCAGCAGCTTCTAACGTGGTTACCCGTATTACCGCGATGAAGTCTCTAAAACTCTTACTCCGAGAACGGAGGGCCTCGAAGAGATCCTTTGCAACGAGGAAATCGTTTTTCATGTAATTACAAGCCTCATGCCCCCGCTGCGCATCTGGTATCCATGAGAACGGGCCGTCAACGAGGCAGTTAATACGTACTGTTGCTACCTTGGAGGCCAAGTTTTCCAGGACTGGTATGGAGTGCTAAATAACCGCAGAAGGAGTGTTGAGCTCCTGTGCATGCTAAGCCTAGAGTTTTATATTCGGTAGAAAGCTACCAAGTCTTCCGCCGTAGCACTACGCGAGATTTTGGTACTTTAGTCGGATACCGCCGTCCAAAGTGGCCGCGTGAACGTGGGGCTGGTTCGTAGGCATGGTCAGAGGGCTTCTGTTCTCCCGACGGTGATTTATCGAGTCTTCTAGTTGGTGGAGCAATCCGCGGGAACTCGACGGCCATCCGGATGTAAGCATGACTGACTAATACACAGCAACGGGCTAATACTTTGGTTCCGATAAGACTAAGTGCTATAAATGACTTGTGGTCCACCGTCCTCTACTGGCAGTACCCTGATTCGGAGCTACTTGCACTGTATCACCTGTCATGCGCCGAAGCATCGAGGACAAGAAGTAAAAACGTGTTTCGAAAAGAGTAAGCCCTGATCCCCGTGTGATATACCGCCGCAAGAGTTCGTGCTGTAGCGTATACGGCAACACCCAGAGCTTCGGAGGTGAGCGCCTAGACAGAAGTAAGTACTAAGCTGTGACTAATGCAGGCTTAGTCACTTGATAAAAGTATATTTGCACTTGTTAGGATCACAAGCTATTGGCTTCATCAATAGCCCGATCAGGAAAGCCTCCAGGGTCTCACCGGTTTGCGCCAACTCTTCATCGACCATTCCCCCCTTTTTATCCAACTTTTCCATATACCCTTGCTTATAGTATATGCTAGCGCCTTTGGACGGAATGAAACTCTCTGGTACGTCACGTGATGGTGGCAATTCATTGTAGGGTGCCACAGGCAGCATGCGCCGCCGGGGGTAATCTCCCAGTTGCTCCCCATGATACTGGCCGAGAGGCACATACTATTACAGCCTTCACCGCAGCATTTCCTCTTTACTGATACCAAAAACCTTTGCATCCAGTCTTCTGACTCCCAACGCGGGCTGCGTTCAGCCGCAGTGCTGGTGCTGGAGGGTCGTCTGCAGTGGCTCAAACTCGAACGCAGCCAAGACGCACAAACATGATCTGGCCATACATTCGAACCAGCATGACTTTCTATAGACTGCATCTGCTAGCATTGTAAGTATCTCTCAAGAGCCTCGTATATGAACATATTCACAACAGGAACCACAGTATCTTTGGCCCTCTGCTTGGGGCAACGATCCTTTGGGCTAGCAACGGCGTCTTCCCGGTCAAGTTCATCGATGCGCTGTACATATGTGTCAGCGGCGCCACAGGGACCGGTCTTGTCACTGTTGACCTCAGCTCTCTCACGATATGGCAGCAAGTCATCATGGTCATCCTGGAGATCATCGGAAACCAGGTAAGTGCGAGTCCCGGGTGGGGGAGCGATACGGCACTCACGCTCAATAGGCCTTTGTTGCATGGGTTGTCGTTCTTGTACGACGGTGGGTTGTACTGTTTCAACCGTCTAGTCGCACAGCCGACGTGGCTAACGTTTCGTAGATGGTACTTTCTCCGCCATCTGCGACACATTGTCTCTGCCGAGATGGGAAGAACACAGACCACTCAAAACCTGCAGGACGCACACCCGACTATCAAGCACATCCGCGAAACCCTCGCTCGGTTCAGGAAAGAGAAGGAGACGGAAAATAAGGAACCTATCATGCCGGGTAGTTCTAGGGCCGACCAGTCAAGGCGACCAAGTCACAATCGCGACACCAGGAGCGGCGTGCGAGCGGATATGATTCGTCGACTGGATATTGCCCCTAAGCCGATCGATCCTATGGGAACTTACGCTCCTCGGGTTGCTCCGGAGCGCCCAGTCGAGGCCTCCGGTATCGATCTCATGGGCACAGTAGCGAGCCGCCGCTCCCTCCGCTCCTCTGTCGTCGCCGCGCCTAACGAGCTACGTGGTCAAGAAGATGACTTTGGAGGGTTCCCCGGAGTTCAAGATGTTTTGGGCTCCGCGGCCAAAAAAATGTTTCCTGGCTTTCAGCGTCGGCTACAGCGTACACTGACCGTTCCGCGGACGGAGACCCTCATCCCACAGACGACTGCTGACGCTGCCCCTATCTCCGAAGGGCCGGTCAAACGTGTGCCCTATCTGAGCTTCAGCGCGACTGTCAAACGTAACTCTACGTTCCACGGCCTCACTGCCGAAAACATCGAAGAACTTGGCGGCGTCGAATATCGTGCTCTGTGCTCCTTGACTTGGGTCATTCCGGCAGTAAGGCGTAGCGTTCCTCAGCGCCTTTCTCTTCGCTTACAAATATTTTGCGTCAGTACTACATGGGTTTGTTGGCTATATCATTCGTAGTGACAGCTCCCTACATGTCTCTGCCGAGATGGGAAGAGAATTACCATCCACCTCTTCAGCACAAGGATATCAACCCGGTTTGGTAGGCTTACCTGCGGAAGCAAACAGCACCGATCGCTCACGCCTGTGTAGGTTTTCGGCTTTCCAAATCGTTGGAGCATGGGCGAACACAGGTGACAACATCCTGCGCAAGACGGGTGTCTGCGTCTAACTTACGCCGAACCGCAGGAATGTCACTTGTAGATCAAAACATGGTGCCGTTCCAGACGGCGTATCCTATGATCATCTTCGTAATCATCTGCGTCCTGGCTGGGAACACCTGTCTGGTACGTGGTAGTGCTTTACTGCCTGATGTCCAATCTTGTTGACGGTTGATGCTCCAGCCGATCTTGTGAGTTTTCTAGGAGGAACTGTCTCCGTATTGTTCTAACTACGCAATACTCGCCTCCAGCCTACGGTTGTTCATGTGAGTTGCATAAACTTTCCACATTGAGTTACGTCCTGAAGGGAAAATAGCTGGTTGATGACGAAGCTACCTGGCCGTTCACGAACGAAGGAGTCTCTACACTTTCTGCTCGACCACCCACGACGCTGCACGATCTACATGTTCCCTTCCAGGCAGACATGGTTGCTGCTCTGCCTGATGATGGCTCTTAAGTATGTCGTTTGTTCGTTCGCCGAAGACCTGATTGTAAATGCTTTTTTCTCCGAAGCCTCACCAACCTGCTTGGCTACCTGGTCCTGGACATCGGCAATCCTGTCACTGAATCCCTGCCCTTTGGCATCAAGTTCGTCGATGCGCTTCTCGATGCGGCGGCGTGTAGGAACGCCGGGTACCAGCCTATCCCGATGTCATCTCTGTTCCCCGCCGTACAGTAAGAACGTTCGTGCCTCTTCTCGATGACACACGATACTCACCTCATACGCCACAGGGTGCTCTCCGTCATCATGATGTACATTGCCATCTACCCAATAGCCATGAGGTAGAATATCAGACACAATCGGGTCACTCCAGTTTCTCACCTCTTTGGGGCAGCGTCCGTGCTACGAACGTCTACGAAGCGAAGTCGCTCGGGATTTATGAAACGGACGATATCGAGGACGAGATCAACGATGACGCTCACTGGGACAGTCCGTCCGAATCGCGGGTTCAGATATGGGGTCGCTACTTGATGCGGCATGCGCGCAGACAGTTGTCTTTCGGTAAGTCGCTTTGTCCCTCCGGACTGTCTTCACAGCTGTACCACGATTCCATCGCAGACATGTGGTGGCTAGCCATCTCCCTCTTGCTATTATGCATCATCGAGGTACGCACCCGACACACGGTTTTCCACCTCGCCGGTTGGTGCTGAACGGCATTCGTAGCGCGTCAATCTGACAGATGCCAGCAAGCTGTCGTATTTCAACATATTTGCCTTGCGTATGACCATCTCCGTTGCACGTATGTTGCGTGGTGTTGACGGAGTACAGTATTCGAACTCGTCTCCGCATACGGCACCGTCGGACTGTCGCTTGGAGTACCGGGGGTGAGTGTCGATTTCGATCATAGGATGCGTTCATCTAACTCATCCATGTGGATCGCAGTTCAATTACTCGCTCTCCGGTGACATGCACGTACTCTCGAAGCTTATCGTCTGCGCCGTCATGATCCGAGGTCGACATCGCGGTCTTCCTGTTGCGCTCGATCGCGCCGTCCTCATGCCCAGCGAATTCCTCGACGTCCAGTCTGGAAGCGCGGGCTCGCAGCCGGACAACCAGACAACGGAGAAGAGCGCTCAGGACAATGCGGAAGTGCAGCGCTTCCCACAGATGCTGCACAGCCCAGATGAACTGGCGAACCGGGTACGACTCCGGACCCGGACGGTCAGCCTCATCTTGGAGGAGAAGAGGGACACATTGAAGGAAGTCGGGTCGCCGACGTGGCTTGGAGAACATCTCCGAGAAGAGAGCCATGATTCGGATATGGAGGGAGGAGCAGGGAGTTCGCACAACGCCTAAATTCAGGAGATAGTCCGACCTTTCACGATCTTCACGATATGCGCACGTTTCCGATCTGCTTTCGCGTCTAGGGGACACTGGGAATGATAAATGAGCTATATGATAACGAGATCATGCCCTATTCCACATTACTTTGCTCTGAGCATCCGCACAGCCGATTCTCGCCCGTAGTCCTACTATTTAGCTTGGTGTAATATATCATGCGTGTATTCAGATGTCATGTACTGAACGTAAGTGTGGTATCCCTGATCTTTAGTCGCACGCTGCGATCGGCCGTCCATTCGAACCGTACATTCACCAAGGTAGCTTCGAGACTCATGTGCGCTGAAGTGATCGCAATCAACACAAATACAGCACCGAGCGAAGAATAAGGTGCACTAACCGGCTTCACCAATATGGAAGTTGAGCGTCTTGAACGGCTCTGAGCCACCGTGCCCTTGGCGCGGAGGCGCGCCGGGCAGGAAGAGGCTCGTGAAGCTGGAACCAACTTTCCAGACCAGGACGTCGGATTCCTCCAATGACACAGTGACGAGCCGTCGGCCATCAGGGGAGAAGCTACATGCCGTAGTGCGCTTCTTGTGGCCTTCGAGGACATAGAGCCGGGTGGCCGTCTTCAGGTCATACATGACGACCGCACCCTCACTAGTGCCTACCGCCAAGCGTTGCGTAGCCATGTGGAAGTCGACGGTGGGGAAGCTAAAGCAAGTTGGTTAGGTATTGAGTGCACTCTTAAGCCGCGAACGAGTGGTGACTTACGTATCGACGATGTGGCTTAGAATTTCCGTTGCGGAGTCTAGAACGGCATCTCGACTGGCGCTCGAGTTCGGGTCCAGTGACTTCACGATTGCCTCCACAAGCCGCGGTAGGTTGCTGTACAGCACGAGCGGTTTCTTCCGGATCAGGAAGATGACGAGCTGCATGACCGACTTGCGATGCTGCACGCTTCGCGGGTTCAGGATGTCGATCGCGAGCGTCGTCATGAACAGCGGGGTGTTGCTCGCAGCGATCTGGAGTACCGCCGACCGCGCCTGCACGCCTATGTTGGGAACGATGATCGCTTCCTTCTTGCTCGTCGTTGCGAGGGTGAAAAGAGCACGCAGCATCTCCACTGCGTCGACGTATTGCTGCCAGACTTGGAACCCACGAGAGCAGAGGTCGATGGCGAGAGAACGGTACGGGGATGTTTCATCGTGCAGGTAGAGGGCGATGGACTTGGCGATATCGGTTAACGTGCTATATGGAAGTTGAGCACGTCGCGCGGCATTGAGGGAGTGGCAGTGCACGTACCTCGTTGGCAGTAGGCTGTACTTGTCCACAGCGATGAAGCCGCATATACAAATCGCTTTCGCGCTTCTCTCCGTGTCTTTCTCCTTGTCTGCCCTTGTCGATGGTACTGATACGGGTTTGTGATCGCCTCCTGAACAGAGTAGTAAAGCACTCACGATATTGCTGCCATGTTTCCACGATCTCGTTGGTTTCACCGTCAGTCAAACGGGCGACGCCAGCATCTAGAAGCAGCCGGACGGCATGTCGCACTTCGGCCGCTATTTGAACGTAAGATCAGCGTCATTTCCTCGAGCCATCCACGTGTCCCCTTACATTGAGTATGAAGTAGATGGTGGGCGAGGCGTGGGAGGCTTGGAGGCTGATAGTCGGCAACGAGCTGGCCTATCGAGGCAGCGTAGAAAGTCATGACCGTACTCGCATCCTGTGCCAAGTCTTTACGGCACAATGACTCTTTGGTTCCGAAGAAATGTTGATACGGTACATACCTTCAAACTGCGCAAGAAAGTGCAGAGACGCTAGGATCGCCAAGGCGCGATCGGCGGATGCTTCCGGAGACAGGGTCCACAAGCTCGATGAATTGGGCTGTGGGACGATCGAGAGCGTCTCGGGACTAGCATATACGTCAATCTCATTCAGTTTCATGTTCGTGAGACTTTCATACCTAGCCAGACCCAGGGTAGTGGATGCGGGGCGGATAGACAGGTTTTCCGAGCAGATCGTGTCAATCCCTTCGCTGATCCCGGAGGTGAGTAGGATGGAGAGCAACGCCCGTATCTTCTCCCGTTTTGCCTTAGAGTCAAGCGCTAAGCTGCCGGTGCTAGACAGGGCGGAGCCCGATGAGAGTTGCTTGAGCAGAGCAGGAACGTCAAGAAGTACAGTGGATGCTACGGGTCGTAAGTGATGAGAGGCGAGCGCGAGGGGGAGGCGTAACGACTTGCCTGCATCGGGCGAGGCATACCCGAGCGCTGACAACGCCTCCTTTCTTTCTAACGTGAGGTCCATATTCCTGCACACCGAAATTCGTTAAACTTCGCAATTCAATAAAAGAGAAACAAATGCCATACCATTCGTGCCAACCTCCTTGCCTGACAAGTTCATCGGCCTTTTCGACACTCATGGATCGCCAGAACTCCCTGGTCTGGGTGTCCCACAACCTCGCGCGACCGTCCGCGTACGTCAAGAGGAGGTTATTCTCTCCAATGGCTATGCGCCTCAACGGTGCGGCCGACGCCGGTACGAGGTAGACGCTGAGGAGATAATTTAGCAAGGGACGGTAGAGTAGCACTTTCCGCCGAGCGGAGACGTACAATTGATAGCCATCGACCGCTATGACGGCGATGGTCCCGTCTTGCGCGACGCAGAGCACGCATCCGTGTAGTCGCCCGACTGCCTCCTCATGCAGCGAAATGACACGCGAGAGAGGTGTTGTGAACACGGTCCATCGGGCGCACAGGTTCAGCGTACTGCGATGAGACAGGATCAGATGGTGGTCTGGACGGGCGTCCACTATACGTACTCCAGAGACCACATAGCTATCGTGCCATCGTCTGCTCCGCCCACGATGATGCGCTCCCCTGTCCTCGAGTTCCGAGCCACATCTAGGGCCAGGATCGGCCCCGGCAACGCCAGATTAGACCACTGAGAGGGTACATCCGCACTCTTCGCGGCTTCGAGTAACGAGGTGCGACGAAGGCGGCCATCAGCTACAAACGGGTCGTTACATAGTCCTCTCCCAGCCGCGATCGTAAGGAAGACGCACTATAGCCGAGGATGATCAGGCCCAGCTCCAGCGGGAGAGTGGTCGATATTCGCGGGACAGACTCGGCAGTAGAGATGTCCCCTCGCGCTTTCCAAAAAGCACGCGTCTTCGCCTTTTCAGGCGTGGCGGAGAGCGGATCAAGGGAGGTATGGTGGATCCTGCGGCGTCCATTCTTTACGCGCGTCGAAATAACGTGTCCGCTATGGGTAAGAGTTGCGACGTCGTAAGTGGTGAGTGGTGTTGTCTGGAGCAACGAAGGTCTAGAGGAATGAATATATGCGCATCGAGAAGGCAAGGAATATGAAGCGTACTGCGCGTGGGCCTGCGAAGCTTTGTACACCGCTACCCGATCCTGCATACCGTTTAGCACACGACCCGACGGACCATGTTGAAGTACGTACAGGGAAGAGAACCGAGCACGAATCGTGGTCGATCCATCGGACGTCCTGTATCCCAGACGATGCGACCACGGGCAGCTTCTCTACTGCATCCGGCAGCCACCTGCTGACCTGTCGAGCGCGTCTTAGCGGCGGCAAAGCGGAATGGTATGGCCTCCGCTCACCAATAGCTCGTGCGCAGACCAGGCGCAGAGTCGCGTGCCCGCGTCACCGTCGTGTGCGCGGAGACCAAGAACAGGCTCAGTCAGACCTAGCTCCCCATGATCGACCTCATCCCCTAGTTCGATTCGCTCAGGGACGTCGCTGTTCTCTGTGCCCGGTATGTTATCGGTAGAAAGAGCCTTGAGGGCCTTGAACGGGTTCGGCAGCGGCAGGTGTGTGGAGGAGTGGGATTCGGGCAGGTCTACAGGCGTCGGGGGACGGTCACCGATCCTGAGAGAGCGGGAGACGAGCCGTCCTGCGGGGTCCACATGGAAGACGGTCAGGGAATCTGGTACAACGCACCGGTAAGCCTGCGAAGTGAGCTGTCAAATGTGGTCCATGCACCCACGGTCATTCTCGGCGCGGAGTCCGATAGAGTTCGAGGGCCCGTTTACGGTCCACTGCCCCAGGTACTCGAGCTCTGCCTCGCCTGCCAATGCGTCCGGCACAAAACGGAGCTCGTACGCCGCGACGCGCGATTGGCTGTCCGCATCGCTGGCGCTGGGGTCGAGGAACTGATTCGTTGGGTATAACTCGTCTGGGGAAGCGCACGCAAAAAGAATGATTGACTGCATGCGTACGGTACACAAGTGTCGTTGTAATCAGTAGCGTAAAGGTGCCGAGGGAGGGCCAGCGCACCTCGTCGGACGCAGCCACGAGCAAATGATTCCAGACCCAGAGTACAGAGGGTGTCGGCTGCGCCTTTCCTCCCGGAATGGGCTTCGGCTTGGTCTCCACTATGGTGGAGGCGATGCATGTCCCATCGATGGTAGAGTGAACTGACAGAGACCTGTGTATCATCATCAGCCGTCTGTCAATCCAGAAGGCCAGCCGTATTGCATTCACCCAGTCGATTGGAGGCACGAGAGATAGCGGCCGCCGTTATGTACTTTCAGCGCTGACACCGCATGGCCTAGACGCGAACGTGGGGGAAAAATGTGGCAGCGCAAGCTCAAGAAGAAGGCGCTGCTGGGTTCTGGAGATGCAGCAGGTAGAAGCGTGGGTGAGGGAGGGTTGGAGAGTGAGAGCGTGGACGACGACGGCGACAAAGCAGCCGAAAGATAGCTGCGCGTGTCCTCCCGCCTCAGGCTGCTTCCAGAAGCAGACCCTACTTGGATGGAGGCCATCCACTCTTTCTCGGGGCGTGTGCGGGACGTAGAGGCATGCCTTTCTCGGGTCCCCTTTCCCTTCAGCATGCCCCGCAATCTCTCCTGTTCGTCGTCAAAGTCGACATAGTTCTTCGGTGCCTCAGCAGACTCAGTTGACACAGACGAAACAACACGCGAACGAGTGACTTGGAAGGGAGACAATGCCGACTTCGCTGAAGATGGAGACGCAGAACGAGAGGAGGGATGGCCTAAACCACGATAACGTCGAGGGCTAGTAGGTGGCGATATCGGATCTGGTACGTTCGGGGAAGGGGGGATAGAGACAGATATGTTCGGAGGACCAGTGTTCTGTGCAGCCCGCAGAATGAAGACCGACCCATCTCGGCAGCCTACTGCAACACCCTGCGGAGCCGCGAGACCGGGATTGGTTTCGGCAAGACCTGAGGGATCCTGGAGACCCCATGAAATAATAGATGTGGGTGCGCCACGTGAGAAGCTCTCGTCAACAAGGATAGTATTGCCGTCATGCTTGTTTCCATCAGGGCAAGGAGGGAGAGATACCGGGATGGTGAGAGCATATGGATTGACTTTTAGAGACATATGCGCAGATTCACATTCGTTGTTTGTCGCGTACAAGATGTGTTGTCAGGCTGCAGGGCTGAAGAGGGAGCATGAGCAAGGTCAACCAAGAACAGACTCGAGACGGAGAGTACTGGGAGCACAACATAGAGCGCGACGCTGTTCCAAGTCGGCCACCGGTCCGGAACGCCGACCACGGGACGAAACCCTGCCCTAAATACTCCGAGAACGGTCATATATAAGCCACCGCACCGTCTGTTGGTTTTCTTCGTGCGGCGAACCGGCCATACTTTTCCCCATGTTGCTCATGACTGCAATGCCTCCACGGGCATTTTGCGCGGTTGTTCGAGTGTCATGCCGGTTCAAGACGAACACGGACGTCTCAGCGCCCTCATTCTTCTCTACTCGATTTTGGACGTAGAGAGGATGGGCCGGTAGTTCAGTACATACCCTCTCGTAGTCGCTCGTAGTATGTCTGTTCCGTTGTACACAGCGGCTATCATTAACAACACAAATTGCGATATCCACTGCGGTGGTCCGTTGTCGCGAATACGGTTATCGAGTTCTGTTACGATTGTTTATGTCGCTGTAAAGTTGTTGATGCCTGCATTCCCAGTGGGCGCATGTTCACGTCTCACGCGACCCTGAGTTGGAACTCATTGTGCCAAATTTCTCGGGTCTTCACCCTTATGTCGCTGTTGTCCTTGCAAAGTTCGCTAACTTCGTACTTGTTTGACAAATGGCCCTCGCTGTCGATGGTGCCGGGAGCGAAAGTTGCCTTTTCTATCTCTCAGCCCCACGCACACGCAAAGCCTCATGGTGCTGTCGAACTTTGTCAATTCCATCTTCATCAGATAACAGTTCCCCTCCACATTCATTATTCCCCCCTCTCGTCGAGCCTCATACAGGTTTTGGTGCCGGATTTACAGAGCGTCAAGTATCCTTTCGACTAGCAGGAGCGCTTCAAGCTACTCAAATGTAATGGCTATGGACAAGGCGCCGTTTTCGAGTCTTTCCATTAGCGGGGGCAAGTCATCATTAACGACTCGGCGTTTTCTTTTCAGACCTGGTGGTATGTCCTCTATTCACATCTCATGTCAACACTGAGTCCTAACCAATACTGTATCTGACAATATGCCTATCATTCCGAGGACCTAGACCAAATATCACTCCACCCCCGCGTTTTAGTATCTATGGTATCCACCACCCTCGCTCGATGGAGGTCGGTGCTTCCCAGTATGGAACCAGGACAAGCTTCCTGGGTTGAAAATAGCCGTTCTCCCAGAGTCGTATTCCGTAGTTTGGGCGAGATAGGCTGTGGTCATCCCCACCATACCCCGTGGCAGCCGTCCCAACCTCGCGATACGAGACCCTGCGTTCCCTCGACTTCCTAAGGATTCTACTGTTCCGCTGACCAGTCGAACAAAGCATGCCGAAGCGCTACAAAGTCGAAATAACCAAACATTAATGCGATTATATTGGACCAATAGGCCATCCAGTTCATATCCGAGTCAGGCGCGACGCCTGCTTGAACACGTGCGTCTCGATCGGAGAGGTGGCATATACCACGGTGGGGACCAGTGGGGGGTATCGGCGACATCGTGAGTTCTGATCCTGATACCAGTTCCGAGTCTATCAGTCTGCCAAAGTAGTAATGTTGAATGGTTACCAGCGTAGGCCACGGCCCGAGGTAGTACCGGCGGAACACAATTTTTTATCACTCAGCTGGCCCTCCCAACTTGAACTTCCCGTCCCAAACGCGGTCCGTACCTGCTCGGGATGGGAAGTAGCTGAGTTTAGGCGGAGCTTGATCGTATGCATCATCACAAGTAAGCACAAGTGGGATTCTATCCATCAGTGACATGTATATCATCAGGTCTTGAGTTTGCACCGGTCAAGGCGGTGGTAATAGGGTCTCATGGCCCTCTTTTCCAGTAACAAACGTAAGGATCACCCAACGAATGAATCAAGTTCCGACGCACGGCTGACCGCACAACTCAAAGCAGCGGGTTGCCTGAGTTTCGGCAGAAAAGTATGGGTAGTTTGACAATAAACCTGTCCTTTTCACCCCGGTCAACCCCTGGTGCGTTGTACCAGACCGGGTGCGACATCGATGATAACCCAAAGTTGGCCATGGTAGAGCGTCGTGAGTCCCTCAAACGAAATTTCTCCGCAATCACTTCTCCAACATTCCTTGAAGGGTAGGCCCTCCTTGGGGCGGAACACTGTGCCCTCCGTCCACAGGCGAAAGGACTTATCGGCGCAAAACAGTTTCATGTCGTGGTGTCAAAAACTGGTAAGCGCCCTCTCTCGTCTCCGCCTTCGCCAGAGCCGTACCGCTCGAGATGCCATTGAATATACGAGTAAATGTCAATGCGATTCCCTCCGCGATGACCCGACTAGTAGATAAGCCAGCGCTTCAGGTGGGAGCATCGCAACACCCAGCGCACTGCCCTAACGCACGGCGTACAAGTATCAGTAGACGCTCCGCAATATAGTAAGTTTTTTAGATTAGACACGTTCCCTAGGACAATCCTATGCTCAGGTGCCGGCCACGGTACTCGCATTTATAAGTAGCCGCTTCAGATGCCCCCTCTTGTCAACCCCCCCCGGTTCATACATCATGCACACGCGTATCCTTGCCCTTGCCCCTTGCGGCGGCAATGTCACCACCATCATCGTCTTGTATAACGGCTGCGAATCTGAACGGAGTCCGTCGATCACAGGCGCTGCGATTGCTGGTTCCATCATTCTAGGAGGTGTGCGCCCTTTGCGCCTGACCGCGCACATAACGGCTGCTGACCTCCGCTCGTAGTCATATTTCTGTTGCTCATTGGCGGCCTATTCTACACTGGGTACTACCGCGGCTTGCAAAACCGGTCTTCCGCTCTCTTAGGCTCTCACAACACTCCGTCGATGAATCTGTGGGCCGGACCACACCGAGGGTGGCTACAGCCGGCAAACGCGCGTTTGGCCTCTCTCTTCCCTGCAGCGCGCAGCCGCTGGGATGCCGCCATCGAGAGGGTGAGGGTCACTCCCCCGCCCAGAGCTTTCTTCGCTCCGCCCCCGCCGTACGAGCCGGAACTCTTCCTACCCTCTTACGACGCGGCCACAGCGAGCCAAGCGATCACCAACTCCCCGGGCGGACGTGCTCCCAACGGCGTGCGGGGCCCCGACTCCAGCATGGCGGCCTCTTCCGCGGTATCCCCACCCGCGCAGAGCAGAAGCTGAACGACTCGCTGAGGAGGCGAACTTCCTGGCGGTTCTCCCCCCGTGTAACTGTGCTGTTTTACGGAGGGCATGAGATCCACGAGGGAGAGGAAAGGGGCAGGCTCCGCCAACTTGAAATCCACTACTAGATGGGAAGGGGGAAACAGGACGACGCCCCGCCAGTGAGTGCGACGTCCATTGGCTGCTTGCTTCTGCCCTCCGATACCCTGGCCTCGAGCACGGCCCCTACTACGACATTGGACAAGCCACATATACAAGGAAGCATCGCCTCCTTCAAGTGTATATTAGTAGCAGTACGGCAGTGTAGCACAATTCGTCTGATGGAATTCTTTCAAGGGAGGCGCTCAAGTTATGGTCAATCCTGTGTCGAGGCACGGGATGGACGACGTAGGCAGAGCCATTCGGCGCCTAGGGTACCCTTCCGATCGATATTCTACAGCACCGTCATCGCCATAGGCAACCTCGACTCTCGTGAGACGGAAAGAAAGAGCTTATAATTCCCGAGAGCGCTGTCAGCGGACTTATGCTTCGATTCTCAATGTTGTTGAACGCCGCCGGCAGCTGCCTGCGCACGGTCAAGCCTACAGCACGCGGACGTCCGGAGCGCCATCTTGCAACACCGAGCCCATAACCCTTGGCCAACGTCATGACACTTGAAAAGTGGCATGCGTGTCATCAGAGTAAGTCCGCATTTGACAGGACTAGCCGGCGGATTTACACGAGGAGCCATAAGCACGCAGTCGTTTGCATCAATACCGCCACGTCCGCATAGAACGTCCGCGCGGGGAGGCGCACGTCAAGAGCTTTCCAAACAGTCATTTGCCAAGCGTTTTCCGCGCACGTCCACACGAGCAAACAATCCACGACTCCACACCGCCGCGCGTCGAGCGACATTGATCGCATGCATTACCACGGTATCAGATCTCCACTACAACCGACACGGTCCCAATCTTACCTTCGAGAGCCAAGCTCGTCCCGTGGTGTCCTGGCTCCCCCGGCTCACCGCGATGACTATTCAGTGTGTCCTTCGCGCCCCGGGATTACCCAACGCTTGCGCAGGGAAGGCTTCCCAGCCCAGCGCCTTCCCAAGCCCCGCTTCGACGCGCTCGGCTAGGACACCCGCTAGCGCAGTTCAATACGAAGCAGTCCGATAGCCTCTGCCGCATTAAGCCCGCACGAGGCGGTCGATAAAAACCCGCGCGCGGGCGAATGGCGCACATCCCCGTCTCTGGATGTGACGTCCCCCGCCTCGAGGCTACCGCCGCGCCGTTTCACCCTCCCCGAGCTGAGCGCGCGCCGACACCACTACCCATGGCTGTCCTCCCTCGGTCAACCGCCTCCGCCACGGCCCCGGGCGAGATAGGCTCACCTCGAGTCGCGACGAGCACCGTGATCGGCATGGTGCTCGGGATCTGTGAGTACGATTGCTTGTTGTGGCGCTTGCGATACGCGCGACCCTGACGTTCGTCTCCGCGCCAGTGTGCCTGTTCATTCTGGTCATCACCTATCAGTTTTCGTCGTGCTCGGTCAAAGGCAGGAGGAAAGGCGTGCTGAACCAGCGTTCACCGCGCGCCGCTATATCCACCGCCTCCCACGCTCCTTCTAAACCCTCCCGCTCCTTTTTCAAACTCTCTTGCCTTTCTCGTAAAGCCAAGGACACAACCCGTCCAACACAGCCATCGTTCGATAGGGAGAAAGGCCCCTTCGGCACCGAGAAGGCACCCGAGCCACGCAAAACGACATCGCGGTCGCTGCTCGTCGTCTTCGCTGTTCCCTTCCAGCGCGCCTTCGGGCGAGCCGAAGAGAAGCGGCCTCCTCTTCCCACCGAGCCCACCCGCACTCCCAACCTTCGGGAGCGAAGAGCCTTGCGCTCGCTGTACCTGAACACCCGATCACCAACCAAACGCTACCCATGCAACGACACCGAGTCTCCGGCGTCGCCGATGCGGAAGCGCATGGCCGGTCTGCTCCACCTCGACCTTGGGACACCCATCGACTCTCCGCCGCCCCCGTTCTCGCCGGGCGGAAAGAAGTCCCGCCGTCTGTATCAGAAACTCGACGACGCCACTTATTCAGGGTGGTCAAACGAAGAGGCCCCGGGCACGAAGAAGCCCGTGTCCGCGTTCGTGTCCCCCTGGTCTCCGAGCGAGTACGAATTTCCATACCCCTCGCTCTCCCCGGGATGGCGGCTCCCGGGCGAACCGTCTACCCCATGTACCCCACCGCCGTTGTATCCACCACCGCCGGCGTACATCCCAGAGACGCCATTGCGCTCTCCGGGGGGCACGCCTGCGTCACCCATGCGGCGAGAGATGACGAAGACCAGACCGGTGTCGCCTCCGCCGTCTCCCTCGCCTACGCCGTCGATGCTTGCGGAGGAGATAGCGAACGATATCGACGCGTGGGCGCTCCTTCGTCAGCGCCAGCCTTCTCCAATAGCCCCGGCCCAGCAACCCGACGACGGCGTATTCGTCATCGCTAACGAGTCCGAGGATGATGCGACAATAGGGACCAGCAGCGCGCGGACCTCCGGGAGCAGCTGGCACTCGGCGGGCACCTGGGAAGCCTGTGACCTGTGATGTAGGATAGTGGCCTCGTGTAGAACTTTGTGTGTGCTGTCCTTTGTTTCCAGGTTACATGTACTAGTACGCGTCTGTAGCCTCGGGCTGTACGAGTAGCACGTCGTTTAGAATCAACTACGGAATCGTACCTCAACACTTTTGAACCAGTGTTCGGTGGCGTTAACAGGTACGGAGATACTGTGACGGCCTCCTCTTGAACGCACAAGATCCAGTGGGAGTTCCTGAAGGGAGGGGCGAAAAGACATGAAAGCCGGAAACAGCGAGCGTGGGACCCGATCGTTCGATCGCGATCCGCATTAACCACGCGCCGCTTACCTATTTAGGATAATTGATCTTAAACAGGAAGGCGAGAGCTTTAGATTATAACAAGGACAAACAGATCCTTTCGAAACCATCCTCAGACCGTTCGTCGTCTTTCAACTTGAGTCAATACTACTAGTGGTCGACGCCATCGGTAATCCCCGCGATCGCACTAAGGCTATACCGATATCGTCTTTCTGAAAGGCGCTGCATCCCCCTCACTGATCTGCCAAATCGCCGTCTAGTCATCGCCGCTACCTCAACGATGCAGACGCTGACACCAACGCGCACAGCCATTTGATTAATGATTAGCCTGTCCACTCTACCAACATTGGTTTTGATGTGCTGTGCGACACGTGCTACGCGCCGACTTGAACGTCCTTGGATGTTACGCCGCTCTATCACGGCAGCTCGAACCAGAGACAACACGGGCCTATCGTTCAAATCTTTGTGTATGTCACGGGTATTCCGATCTCTCACGAGTATTCCCGCGTGTCAAATGGACGCGCATTCAATTGAGCAGCATCTGTGATCTCATGTGGTAGCGTGTGTGGCACAGTTGTGCGCGCCCATAAACCCTTTTTTTTCATTCCGGTGCGCAGGAGATGGTGATCCAGTCTATCGTTATCGCCGACCTTCCCGTGATACACTGGAAGGATATATCACACCCAGAAGAAGAACCCTGTGTGATTGGTTGAACACAGGCTCCGAGGAACCTCGGGCTGTGCGTTGCATCCACTACACGCGGAGCCGGCCCGACCTGTAGATAACGCGGTGTTATGTGGTAACATACTTTTTAACCCCAAGATCAAGCATCACAGTGCTAGCCTCTTCCGCCTGTACTTCCCGAACTCATGCACCGCCGCTTGTACGCAGCACAGCAGAAATGTGTAAATGTGGTCTCGTGCGAGTAGCTTTCGGGCTCGGCACTACCGAAGGGTCCAAACTCAAATATAGCCCGGCGAAAGACCGCTGAAGGCAGTCAACCCATGGGTTCGGTACAAGTACTATTGTGCCTTGGACTGCCCGCGAATGCCTTCCATCGCCCGCTACTGAGAACACGCAGGTTCGTGCGGCTGTGCTCAAATTTGGAAGGCGTCAAGCAGGCGGCGTTCTGTGAGAAAGGTACTAGAGGGCCTGAAGACACCGGTTCCTAGTACCGGACCCAATAGCGCAGCCAGGCGCTAGACGTGCTATGCTCCTACAAGTGTGTCGGGCCGGTATTCATGTACGGTCAACGTAAAAACATTCGCCTGCGATTATAATTGAAAGGAAACATGATGCCATACAAGTTCGGTGTGATGGGAAGCATGGGTAGGTGAAAGTTGCATAGATGTATATGATCCTTCGGCTCAAAATGAAGGGGATAAGGATGGCGATGATATTTCGTATCCGTGGTTAAGTGGGAAGGGGATAGCAGGAAAAGGGAAAGAAGTGATATTGCGTCTGTAGTTTGTGGGGGGCACAGCCCAGGGCGGAGGTGAAATTTCACAGACAGTCAATCGTCTTGGAAAGGACCATTTATGCATGCTGACAGGAAGGAGCGCGTCACAAGAAAATGATGAGTGGTGGGCGAGGAATTCCTCGGACTCCTGCACCGTTCAAGCACACCCGTTACTAAACAGCACCGGCATTGCTGATAAAGGTACGTACCGAATTCGTGAGACGAAGGGTGCGCTTCAGCAGAAACAAAAGGGATCCTCTTGCTTCAATAAACCAACCTATGCGCCGAAAATACCGCAAGTAGCCGTCAGCGCGGCCTGGGTGGCGGCACGGATGAACCATGTCATCCACCCCTCGCTGGTATCGTCGTCCGGGTGGTGACTCAATGACTCGGGGCTCGACTCACGCGGGCGCGCTGTGTTGCTCTCTAGATCGCCCCGCGTGTTCTCCAAGGTCAACTCTATGCTGTTTCCTGCGACTGCTGGGGGTTCGGATGACGCCCGATCGTTGGGCTTGACGGACATGCCTTGGGCCCACCGAGGCGTCGGTGGATCTCTATTTTTGGCTAATAGTCTCGCGAGGCCCGCCACCGCAGTGCAGCATATGACTAGAATGATATTACAAGGGCGTTCTCAGTTAGATTCAAGCACGATGTGGTTTGACCAATGGCAGAAGACTGCGGCTTACCGCCAGTAAGGAAGCATATTATGAACACGGCCCAGGGTAATTCGGGCACATGAGTTTCAGGGAGTTCGCATTGATTGATTTCCGCCGGGCTGTTGCAGGGTCCGCCGAGGGTGATGTTCGCGACTGCGATCGCTTGGAGAGGCATTCTTTAGACAAGAGGTCTGCAGACTCGGAATTGTTGGGTGGTCGGTGCTCCTGCACTATGCTGCGGGAGACATGTGAGTATTTATGCCCGCAAAATTGTTTGCTACGGAGGGAACACTTTGTGTGTGGATATCTGCATCTCCGAGTCGTCACTCAGCCCTCATGCGCTGAACCGCCCTGGCTGAGGGCTCCTGGATATCTGGTCTAAGGCGCCGGCGGCCCGCTAGTGGATGGGCGTCATTAATATTATCATAATCATTTCAGGTTCCAGGTTCCCACGCGAGGGACACTGTCACCGGCGTACTCCAGCGGTGCGTGCCGCTCTCGTTTGTCCTACTATCAAGGGCTTCTCTAGACTTCTTCATCCATTTGGGATCTTGACGCACCTCCTCGTTGCAACTGTGCGCGCGAGGAAGCGGCGCACTAGACATGGCTGTATCTGCATCTACCAAACGAGCCATCCTTGACGGTAAGTAGTCTACTAGGGTCTGGCCACCGGGGGGTGTAGCACTTACGGCGTTGGATTAGTCGCTATATTTGTGGCATCCCAAGTACGTACTCCGGACAAAAGTAAAACCTACCGGCTAATTCTTAGTGGAAGGCAGCCTTGTACTACACGCTAAGAGTGAGTGGGCAACCCTGATTGTTCATAGCCCACGCTGACTGCATGATGAGTGGGTTATGGATACCATGTCGCCGGTCGAGCGTAAGGAAGTGAAGCAGAAGAGTTTGAAAGCGTTGGAAAGTCTAGGTCACAAGGATGTGAAGTTGGACGAATATGAGAGTGCGTATCAATGTCTCTCGCCATTATGCTGTTCTATATCTCCGTTATTACAGGCCAAATTGCTTCAGAAATCATACATCCAGACGACATAGATGTTCGTTTCACTGGTGAGTGTATTTTAGGTTTCCAATTAACGAGCCCTAGCTCAGCCAGCCTCCATGAAGACATCGGTGGCTTAGACCCCATAATCTCTTCCCTCCGTGAATCCGTCATCTTCCCATTACGCTTCCCCCATCTCTTCTCGTCATCCTCTCTTCTTGGCGCCCCCAAGGGCGTCCTGCTCTTTGGTCCCCCTGGCTGTGGCAAGACCATGCTCGCCAAAGCGCTTGCGAAGGAGTCCGGGGCTACCTTCATCAACATCGCCGCCTCCGTGCTCACAAACAAGTGGTATGGCGAGTCCAACAAGCTCGTCGCCGGCCTCTTTTCCCTCGCACGCAAGACCCAACCTAGTATCGTATTCATTGACGAGATCGACTCCTTCCTGCGCGAGCGCACGAAGGGCGACCATGAGGTTACTGGGATGATGAAGGCGGAATTTATGACGTAACCCATCCTTCTATCCGCGCATATATCGCGTCGATTCACAAATTGACAGGCTGTGGGATGGCCTTACGTCAAGCACCGACCGCATCTTGGTTCTCGGTGCAACGAATAGGCCCAACGACATCGACTCCGCCATTCTCCGGCGGATGCCGAAACGCTTCTCCATAGGCCTTCCGGATACCGACCAGCGAGAGAAAATCCTCACGCTTGTGAGTCGTCGTTTCGGCTGCTAGAGGTTGAAGGTCACCAGCTCATGCCGGTTTGTAGATGCTCGCGGATACTCCGTTGGCCTCCGGCTTCTCAATACGAACGCTAGCACAACAAGCCGAGGGTCTCTCAGGATCAGATCTGAAAGAGCTCTGCCGAAACGCCGCCATGCGCCCTATGCGAGAGTTCATGCGTCAGGCCGACGGAGATCCGGAGAAGCTTGCCCAGAGCCAGGAAGAGGTACGTTTCACCCTTACAAGATCCGAAGCTTAACTGGCGCGGGCGCTGACAAGAACCGCGCGCTTCGGTCTTAGGGATTCACGTTGCGACCACTAACCTTCGACGACTTCTTCCAACTCGATGGTGCTAGCGTGCTTCCCGTCGATTGAGGGCTGCTGGTGCACGCCATGTGACTTTGCTGCTCGTATAATGGTTACGATGCTCACGAAATGTATGTTTATGGCATAGCTTATCGACGCCTTAATGCGACTAGACTTTAATGTTCAACTACTCTTATATTCTGAATATACTGGTTGGATGCGAGCACTCAGACATGTAGTCTACACAGTAAGGACTTCAACGTTTGTAGCCCTAGACTATGGTGCTAGCCCTGGGCTTGATGCCGTCCCCAACAGATTTAGAGTTTCGCAATGTCTGGGCAGGCCTCCGTTTGGTATTCTGCCGGTCTCGGCAGCGTCTAGACAGAATGTGTGTCCAACCATTTCTAAGGTCCATCTGGACAAGGTTTTCTACGGCTATTCCGACTATACTATCGACCTAGGGCTGATGGCTGCATCTCAGCTTCTCTGTATGGAAGCTGGAGCCACTGTACTCGAGAACTTGGAGCCCCCGAAACTTCTAACAAACCGTCTCCCAGGCGCTGCGTCGTCACTCAAATGAACGTTCGGTGAACTGGGCGACTCCTTAGCGCGACAGACTATCGGGATTGATAAGTAGGACTCTTAGGCTCCCGCCGCGCCACGAAACTGTCAGGCGACTTCCAAGCTACCAGCGACCACTGCACTCGGCGTCGATGTCTTGGCACGCGCATATCGGGGCATCCGGCTCGGGGCTCCTAGAGTGCTAGCTTTGTCGACCTCTACGACCGTGCGCAATGACGGCTACAGTTGCGGACAGTCAAACTCAACTAATTATTGATTCGGCTAACTAAGGGCTCCGCCGCCAAAATATTAATGCCAACGGACTCGGAGACCTCAAAAGCTACCAAAGAACACCATCCGGGATTTTTCCCATCACTTTTTGTGCGCGGCCAAATTTTTGGACCATTTCAACGGCTGTTTGAGGTATTAAGCGCTCTATTAGCGCCCGCCGGGCCCCGTAATATGACCCGGTACATCAACCTATCTGTGCCCTTCAGTATGAAAACCCAAAACCCATCGTATTCTAGCAGAAGGAAAGGAATTAGCGTGTTTGGGAGACTGGCAGAGTTCAAAGGTAGGATTGTTCGGGAATTTGATGTGGAACCGTACCGGTCTGGGGGTTTTGGGCGCCCGTCTACTGCCAAATATGGTTATTAGCGCCCATCTTAGCCAATATTTTACCGACTCCTCGTTGACTTTCCAGGAAGGTGTAAGTCAGAATCATGTACGGCATACCAAATGGAGTCGATTGGCGCATTTTTCAGGATTTTAGCGCTTGTTTTTATGCGCGGCCAAATTTTTGACCCCTCAAAGGCCAAAATTGACCTAGAACAAAATTGGCTCGTACAATTTGGTTCCTTAGGCTGCCAGGACACATAATATACACATTACAGCCGTTTCCGATGGGTTTCTGAGTCTATAAAAATCGACCAAAAAGTTAGTTGAGTTTGACTGTCCGCAACTGTAGCAGGACCGGACCAATCTATACAACGAAAAAAAACTGTCGGATTTTTCTAAACGTCATTGGGAGGGTCTCCCCACGTAAATCAGACAGATACGCACGAGGGGATTTTTCTCCTCGTGGAGCTTCCCGAGACGGCCTCCCGACTCCCGATTACTAACATTTTACTCCAAACTAGCCCCGAAAATACCCGAGGTGCCTCGGGATGCCTTTTAGAGGCAACCTCGGGGGAGAAAGACTCGGGGTCAAAAAGAAATTTCCGACATTCTTGGGTCCCAGGCCGTCACCGATAACGCGTAATACCGCTCGAAGATATACTTAGGCTTGATACGGTGCCTTCCACATGCCCGGGCCATTACGAAAAGCGTTTTGCTTCACTCCGAAGGCGCCTTTATCACGATATTATCCGGAGAAGACTCAGGGACGTAACTCGAGGCATCGTCGGCAGAAGTAGAAGCCCCTCAAGCTGGTCTTGGGTAGTAGCATTCCTAAGGAGCCTGGGTCATGATGGGTAAGTTAGAGTGCGTCCATCAGCAAAACCGCAAAAGGCTCCCAAGCGATTCTGGCGCTTAGAATATAACCGGCCTATTATAAGTAGTTATAAGGCCTTGCAACATAGTCCAAGCCCATACAATACCCCAGCCTACTTATGACCCCTTACGAGATTGCAGCGGCCATGCGGCACATTATATTCGATTAATTTTAAATACAGTCTAATGAAGTTGTATGGAGCTAAGCCCAGTCGCGGGTGATACGGCCCTATAATAAGTCTACGACAAGGAATGCAACAACACCGAAGTATCCATAGCTTCTCGCACATGTACAGCAGATGCGGCATGTCGGGCATCATGATTGAATAGCATTCAGTGCGGCGACGGCGGCGGGTCATGACACACTCCAGATTGGGTAAGTCTTGGACCTTAAAAGGTAATATGTTAAAACTCCGCCGCGACTTCCCTCGGACTCCACCCGCATTTCCTTCAAAAACGGCGAGGCATGGCGGCCCTCAGTCCCTCACCTCGACTCCCCACTGCATATACCTCCCTAGCGGACACTTGGCATTGGCGACTGATAATACTAGGCACACAAAGTAAGTAACCATCCCTTTCTGCTTATGCTCTAATACCGGCAATCCGGCAATAGCATACTGATATTTGTATTTGTAGACATCGTGCCTTCAAGCTAAGCCATCAGGCTACGCATACTGTGTATGTCTCAGTCCATTCGGAGCGGCCTTCCACTCAATTCTACTCTGACATCCTCCTTACTGGTTTCATCTGCCTTATCCACATGCCCCGACCCGGACTCGCTAGTACCTTCTCTGGTTAGCCTAGCACTGGGCCCCCGGTAAGTCTGCTTCATCTGACCACCTCGATAAGCATCCCGATGCAGCCGGCCCCAATTTCGCGACATTTGATTGCTTCCATGTATATTTCTGATAGTAGAACAAATAATAATTGTCGATTGTTCATTACCATAGAGGGCTACTGGTATTCGACACGAGTGTAAACTTGAACAGCAGTGACCATATGTGCACAAGTGCTTGTAATACATTCAAATCCTCCCAATCTCATATAAGTGTATATAATGTCGAAAATCGCTTGCAATACGCATAATGTATTACACACATTGGGAGTGATTGACCTGATTATAATCGATCTCAATACCCCAGGGTATTTTATATAATGTGGTCAGATCTATTATAAACATTATAAGCGATTACGTCGATTATAATGCACTTATGAGCGCTTGTATTAACTTATATGTATTTGGGGGTTTTGCTGATGTCGTAGCTGGGTACACTGCCACAGTAGCCGGAACTTTCAGGCATCTCCGCGGCCAAGAATGCCTGTGCCACTGCTCAAGTCTTAACGTGGTGCAACACTATCCACTCTGATATCATAGAACGGTAACCGATGTCAGGCTATGCCGCGACATGCCGGCGCAATGGCAAACGCATGTGGTAGACCCCACGAGGGCACCTAGACTGATCAATTTCGAATTCTACTCATACAGTTTTAAAACACTAGCGTGCTGTATATCCCGATGGCGCAGAGCACCAACCGGCAGCAAAGGGAAGAATGCGCTTTCTCACACAGCGAACAATGAACAATGACAAAGGCGTTGACTCGGCGAAGTGAGCACGCCTTCTTTGTCTCACTAACCGGATATTTTCGAGCTCTTGCCAGTGGGATCCCCCCTGCCCGGTTCGGTGAGGCGACGTAAGCATCCCACAACCCACAACACGGTCGGTGGCAGCCTCGCAGGACACACGCTGTTTCTCTATACCAGTACCCGAACCAATAGTGCACCATCTTGCTACTATCGCTAGGGGTCCAACACACTCACAACAGCAGGCTGCACCATATCCGCGGAATAGACACCGCGGCCACGAATACTACTCGTTGCCCGCTGCCCACTGCCTTACATAATAGAGCATTGGTATCTCTGCTCCGGTAAGCTTCGGTATATTGAATGACAGTCTGGATGACAGATTTCTATACACAACGAACGCAAGGTGGGCACGATCGCCTGAAAGTAGCATGAGTTCAGAGCTCATAGTAGGTTACCGCCTGAGCTGCCACCTCGTGTAGTCCGACGCTTTACTCGGATACTGCCGTCACGATCAGGCAAGGTCCGCGAAGGAAAGCCTGCTGTTGTTTAGGTCGTGGTGGACGTAGCGGCCCTGGAACCACGTTTGACCTATCGACCACTGCGGTACGTCCACCGTAGACGTTCCTAGGATGTTGGCCGTGCACGTACGCCCGTCGGCGGTGCGGTTAAGCTCATTCGCAGCGAGATCGATGTAGTGGACTTGGTCGCTAGGTGGGAAGCTAAAGCCGAAGCGCGCCGGGGCGCGTGAGCAGTCATAGGTCCCCTGCGTTCATCTTAAGGAGCGGAAATGATTGTGGAACGAGAAATCAGCTTACCAGGGCGACGGTCACGCCGTCATTCGTCTGCTCGGTGATGTTGTATCCGACGGCTTTCAAGACGGCGCGGACGGTCGAAAGCGGGCCGATGACGTTCGGACTGCCATTGTCAACTATTGTAAGTGAAATCCCTGTATTAGATTTTAGGAGGGTGGTAAGCGGAACGCGCGTACGTACAGGTTGGCATGACATGTGAGAACGGTTTTCCGTCAATCACCAGAACAGCCGAGTCGGCTTCGGTGGAGTTGATCACTGTCCACGAATCGTGCTACAATTTGAACACATTTAGCAACTACTGGCGCTAGGGCGCTTCAACCAGAGAAAAGCTCACATTGAAAGTCGGGAGAGTCGTGACATTGCTGGAAATCTTGGACTTGTCTAGGTGTTATACCAAAGCTGAGTAAATGACACCCAGAGTCCTTCACATAGACAGTGGTGTACTCACCGAGCTCCCCGAAGATGAACTCTCCTTGGCCATTCTTCCCTAAAGCAAGTCCGAATTGACAGGGCGAAACTGAGACTCAACATGTCAGCTTCCACTTGATAAATCCATCACATCCGATACCGAACTCACCATCCCCATTTGCACAGAAGGTTTCGATGAGACCTTGCCCATTCGAGAGGTCCTCATTGTCGGATGCTGGAGGGCTGAAGCCCGCAACACTGTACGTACCGTGTTAAGTTTTTTTCTATGATTAGAACAATGGTTCAGGACGACTCACCCATCACCTGGGAGGTCGTCGCCGGCAGTGATGTTTCCCACCAGGAACTTATGGACGGTTACTCCAGCGAACTCAATATCGTCCCGAACGAAAAAGACAGTTTCCTGTAAGATAAACGGACAGCAGGTCGTGTTAAACAAATGTGTCGCAGTAGCTGAAAGAAGAATGACGTCACCTGAGCGGGGGCGGTACCGTCCTTGCTGGCGCCGTTGAATTGGATGAATTCACTGATGTTCGTCTGCTCCGATGTAGGGTTTGGCTTATAAAGGCCCTGCTTGACCAGGATAGCGAAGCTCCCAGTGTCGACTGTCAACTGTCGTCCCCAGTGAGAAGTGGACCAAGTTAGTAGTTCAACGGACTGTATGAAACTTTACCGAGAATGTCTGAGAACCACCAACAGTGAAGTTGCCTTGCCAGAAGCCCTGAGTATGTGGATAAGCGGCGTATAACACCCACAGCAGTTTCTTGAAACCACTCACTTCGTGTAGACGTAGGGGAACATTTGCAGGGGAACAACGGGCGAGTGCCACGGCCGCAGAAATTACAAGACTAACACCCGCGAGCATCCTTGTCTCGGATCCGGAGATATAGCGCGCAGGCGGTATGCAAGGACGAGCTGATCCTCCACCCCTTTACCAGATCCCATTCACTTTTATACGTTCTCGGCACGGAGGTTGAGGCCGTGTTCTAGCGGCTGACCCTGATCGCTGTCGTCAGTGAGGCGGTGCAGCCGTGCGCGCGATGGAGGCTGACGGAGGCGGCACGTCCAAAGTACCCGCCGCGGGAGGCTAACCGGGTTTGCGCTCCAGATCGCAGTACGACTTCTGACTCCAGGCGCTGGATGAGAGGGTGATGAGGTCACCTTCTCTATTCGGTCACTCTGGGACTACTCAAAGTAAGCCACTAGTCGTAGACTTTCTATAAAACAGACTGGGAGTGCCGCACACATGAGCTTGAAACCCCTACACGGGGAGCGCCGATCTGCATTCAACAAAGCCATCATGTTCGTCAAGCGTGAGATACATTACAACAGACCCTCCACGACTTCGTACAATCGTCTCGTGCATGCCGGACCCCCGGCGTTCGTCGAATCTTTTCGTAACACGCTCCGATCCGGGCGCGATCCGTGGCCCCACAACACCGCATTCGTGTTCACGCGGACGCAGTTCACAGGGTCAACAACGCTGCCACAGCACCAGCCAAGAACACAGTGAAAGAAGACGAGCCAAAGACGGCAGCGGCAGCGGCGTTCTTATGGGACTGGGACGTCGGAGCGGGTTGCGCCTGTTCGAGCAGGTCCGGGCACTGCGGGGCAACAAGGACGTCCCCGTAAGTGCTCGCGACCCAGAGCAAAACGCCGTTGGTCCACCCGAAGCCAGCCTGGGTGCATCAGCGTGTCAGATTAGATTTCGGGTGCAGACATAGTTGCCGTACCTGGACCGTGTATTCACCGCCGCGCCCAGCAGAATCAATGTCGGATACGGAGAACTTCTCGAACATCTGGAAGGGGGGAGCGCATCGGGTTAGACGCGATAGTCAGGATGCTGGGAGGGGGATAAGACGAAAAAGGAAGCTCACGTTGCCTGTGTTGTTGACACTCTGCGTGACGTTCAGTTCTTGGTCCGAAAGCCTGGGGAGCAGATTCGGGATTTGGCCGCCAGTCGCGTGCCTGTGGAACCGCAAACACGCATGAACAATTGCAAACAGATGCGCGGGCAGTTCCGTAACATACCAGCTGCATAACGCGCTGGCGACGTAACGGTTCGCAAGCTCCCTCTGGAGCGCCGCAGCCCAGCCTTCGCCGTCCTTCGCGTTCCCCCCATTGAAGACCGTCCCGTTCACCTTGTTGATATCAGCTTCGGGCCCAGTTTTGGTCGCATTTGCCCCCGTGCTGATCACGAACTGTCCGGGCAGTGCGCTCTCGTCCACGCCGATCTGGCCAGAGGGGATGAGATCGAAGGACGACTTGTCGGATGCTGGGGTGGGTAGCGCGCCCAATGTGACATTCGTGGGGAGTGCGCGAAGGGCCTCGAGGGCGATGTGTTGATGTGGCGGCCACGCGTTCGGTGCGTCCCACTGCTGGCCGGTCTCGAGGAACGTGACGGGGTGTGTGCCGTTATAGCGATTGAGCACCATGTTCAACGTCGCAAAAAAGCCAAATGCATTGTTGCTCGACGAGAGCAACTCGTCGGGAATAATGCCGTTCCACAAGGGATAGTAGTTCGCGGTCGTGTAGACGCCGTTGCGCGCGTTGGAGGTAAGGTTGAAGTCGTAGAATGCGAGCTTAGACGCATCCCAGAAGAGGTCGAGAATACCTGCGCGTATTGAGGCGGCGATGTTCCGATGTGTCGAGGCAGAAGACTTGTTTTGGCCCTGAGTGTCGTAGAAGTCGGCGAGAAGGGTATGCGCCTTATCTGTAGCTAACATTAGTATGGGATGTCTCCAGTTGCCACAAAAGCTTACAGAGGATACTATTCAAGTCGACAGGGAGCGTTTTACGGAGACCCAAAGAACGCAGCGAAGGATTCCCACCGGTGAGGGGCTCGGACATCCATCGAGAAGAGTAATCCCAACCACTCTCCGCGCCGGTAGCCAACTCTGCATACAAGTCGGAGCGCTGCTCCTCCGTCAATGCAGGAAGGGTGGGGTCGTTGGCTGTGAGATAATCTGGAAGGCTCCACGTTAGCTCGACGCATAGCAACCTACTGATCGCCCGATCTTACCCTCAAGATATGACTCGGGACGTGGAGCGGAGTTGTTCACGGCGTAACGCGTTAACGCATACGTCTTGTTCGTAAAAGGGCTGGTGACGTTCAAAGTTCGGTTGTCAGCCCACCATTTTAGCTCAGCTTCGGCCAGAGGTAGAGCGCGTTTCAGGATGGACGTATCATTGCTCGCGGCGACGTAATCTGCAAGCATCTAGAATATGATCAATACACATTTCGATGAGAAAAACCGAACAGCGTACATGGATAAAGAGCGGAGGCTGAGAACGATCGAGATCTGCCATCGTTGTGAGCCCTCTTTGTGCGTCATGCAAAGTTGAAAATGGTACGCACAATATATACGACCGCCGTTCGGAATGAACCCGAAGTTTTCAATCTCGTCCATGAAGTTCTGAAGAGTGTCATTCACGACAGAGAACAATTCGGACTGTATAAGGCCCTGAACGATCCAGAAAGAATCCCAATAATCTACAATAGTGCCGTTAGCAATGCTCATAATCACCATGAGCATTGCACCTACACTGTTCGCGGAAACGACCTCCAGGCACAACGAACGTGTGGTTGAGGGGGATCAGTGAACTCTCGCAGTCTCCACTCTCGGTCCCTTCGGCGCACAGGGCAGTATGGTTGGTCTCTCGGATAAGCTGAGTCCAGAAGCCATGCACAGTCTGCGAGAACGCCTTGACCAGTGGGTCGGAAACATTTTTCAAGAACGCCGGTTCCGCATTGAAGTCTGCAAGAGCGACCGCTGCAAGTTCAAGACCCTCGCCACGGAAATCATTGTCGACGAATTTGACAATATCCCCTTCTGTGATGCTGCTGTTATTGATGGCAGCGAAGTCTGAAAGAACTTGCTGGGAAGACTTTGACGTGGGTTTGTCCACAAAGGTCTTCGAGTCACCAAATGCTTCTGCCAGGTTAACTGTTTGGAGCAACTGTGATAGGCTACGGTGAGCACGGGGGCGAAATATAGGAAGAAACACATTCAACACACAGCACCCGCACAGAAGATCTTGCTTGGGCACCATGCCTGAGTGGGAGGCAAAGAAACTTGCGATGGGAGGGCCGATGACAGAGGGGCGGACGGACTTGCGACCGCCGTCGAAATTGTGATGGACGGTGCAGTCGCGCTACTCTGCACGCCTTGCGGTAAGGCGCGAGCTCCTTGTAGCAGAGCCGGGGCGAGCACTACCGTAGAGAGGCGCATCTCGTCGAAGTCGGACGGGCCACCGACGTCGCGCGGGGCGGGTTTAAATACGAACACCGGGCCATGGCGCTGAGTCTAACGCCCGGTTATTTGCGTTGCTCCCACCCATCACGGTATTTGACATGCTGGGGAACGAGGGGGGCAGCGCCTGAGCTAGGGGAACCGTCTTGCGGTGGTCTGCTGACCTTGTGACGCTCCAGCCAAGTAGGCTGCGATCGAACAGCGTCATCTGCTCTCGCCGGGCCAGACCCCCGGCGCAAGCGACTTTTCCTGTCTTCAGCACCTGTTCAGAGCGACGCATACGGAAATGAAAGGCTCGCAGACACATCTGTTCCTTCTTCGAGCTCGTCGGGAGATGGAAGGCGGCTGAAGAAGAGCTGCATGACTTGCCGAAGGACCCTCTATTTCCCCACACTGTACGGAAAGCCATCATTCGTAACGCCGAGATCAATCACATCAGTCGCTGGAATGGAGGTCCGATTTCAGAGGGCGACGGAAGGTTCCAGCTGCACTCTTGTCATGCGCAAGGCCAGGGGAGCTCTGAGGCAGGTTACCACATGCTCGAATGAGACGCATACAAGCAGCTAGATCATAGATGCATAAAACCGAGGTGCGCTGCGGTGAGAGGAAGGAGTTAACTCGATGTCCTGGCTCCTCGGATGCCGTCATTCTCAAATAAGTCTCACGCGGAGAACGTCGGATTTTCAACGTACACTGCGTATCTTTCGTTCTCCGATGACATTTTGGGCCTCCGCTGTGGCGTGACCGGCTGTCTCGCGAAGCCTGATTCAAGTCTCCTTCACTTTCTGCGATACCACTACTTGCTCGGCTTGAATTCTTGCCAGTTGATACACACTCTGAAGAGGTCTAATTCAAAATGCAGCATAACCGAATGGGACTCGGCGTGCGCCCTCCAATGCCGTCCTATGGCCAAGGTCCCTCAATATCCGCGCTCGCAGCACAACAGCAAATGCAGCACCCCTCGTTCGTGCCACCACAGCCCAAGGCTGTCAATCTCTTCGTCGGCTCCATCTCTGGGGGGATTACAGATTCATTTCTGAATGAAATACTCAAGGTGTGTTAGGGGCGATATTCCCAGTCTGCAGCGACTAATACAGGTGCAGGCGTGCGGTCCAATTAACTCGTTCAAACGCCTTATCACTCCTGCGAACAAACCCCAAGGATTTGGATTTGCTGAGTTCAAAGATCCTGATGGTGCTCTTCGTGCTATGGCGCTCTTGAATGGGGTTGAGCTACCTGCACTAGAGGACGGGTGCGTAAACAAAAAGCTCCTGGTGAGTCGATTATTCTTCGAATTTGTCTCGCATCCGCCCTAGTCTTGTGCGATATCGGATACGTAAGAAGGGATGTTTTTGTGAACGCCCTGTCGCACGCCTTGGACGGAATGACTAGCTCTCATTACGGCTTGTCTGGCGGTCCCCTAGACGGAAATTGCGAGGTTCTAATAAGTTTTGTACAGGTCAAAGCAGACGAACGGACAAAGACATTCCTCGATGCGTACCAGGGTCAGAAGATGAGGACAGACGTACGTGGCACATTTGTTCTCTCGCAGATTAAGGGCCTGGGGTGGCGGTATGTCTGCCTGCAAGAATGACGGCTGCAGCGGACATAACGCCTTCCGTAGGTAATGGGCGCAGACAGCTACTAAACTAGACGCCCCGTATTAGGACGACGATGAGCAACTGCGTCTAGCCAGGGTCAGAGTCGATGCTCTCCTCTCTGATATCAACCAGAAGTCGCAAGAAGCTGCAAGCAACGGACTTATCGACAAGGAGAAGTACGTCATCCCACCCCATCTGCACGATCTCCAGGAGGCCGATCTGCCTGAGACCCAACGCGGTCTCGTCATGACCGAGATCGCACAATTCCGCGAGCGGGCAGCAAAGCGCGAACGCGAGAAGATGCGCGACGTGCGCGAGGCTATGCCAAACGTCCTTGCCGCTCCGAACGGGCCCAAGGTGCGCGAGTGGGGCAAGCCACAAGCTTCCGGTCAGCCCGATTCGCCCGTAGATCCCAAGGGATTCGGGAGGGGAGCACAGGGGTATAGCAAACCTGTCGGCTTCGTGAGGGCTGAGGAGGAGGGCCGGACCCCTGTGTCTGACAGGCAAACATCGGTGCGCCCTTCTAAAACTGATGAGGAATTGGAGGCGGAGAGGAAGGAGGTGCGGAGGCGAGACGAGGAGAATTCCTACAAAGACGTAAGTGACATCTGACGTGTGTACGAACGTGAACTTACACCGTGTACCAGCGCGAGCGTCGCTATGAGCCAAGGGAACGCGCACGAATACAAGCGCTAGAGCGTGCAATTGCTAGGGAACGAGCGATGAAAGAGGCGGAAGAACGGGATCGAACGGAGATGCGGGCGCGGCTGGACGTATGGGACGACGACGAGAGCGACGAACTCTTCTATACCGACAGGACGCGGTGGCGGTCACTCCGCGCACGCCGGCTTGTCACGGAGCAGGCTGCAGACGAAGAATCACGGTTGTACGAAGAGCGGGAGGCAGACAACTTGCGGCGCGAGTCGGAAGCGTTCCTTGCGCGACAAATGGACGAGATGCAGGCCCTACACGAAGAGCAGCGCAAGGCTGGCATGCTTCTCGACGACGGCGCTCCCGTCAAGCTTGGTGTTTCCCTTACCGCAGCGGCGAAGAAGGCGGACAGTGCGCCTAAGGAGAAGGCGACGGTGTTCGGGCAGGAGGAAGAGGAAGAAGAGGCGATTAAGAAACGGAAAGTGCCAATGCCCAAGCTGGATCTTGCAGAAAGCGGGGAGAAGGCGAAGGAGCGGCTGGAGAAGATCCGTGGGGAGGTACCGCGCGATAAGGAGACCTTGTTCAAGGGCAAGATTCGGTGGGATGGCCTCTCAGATGTGAGTTCATTGCTATGGCGAAACCCTGGGCTCTTTTCTGACTCTACGTCAAGGTTATGATCGACCGGAAACTCGAGCCGCTTGTCAAACGTCAGATGACGAAGTACCTGGGCGAGCTCGAGGATGACGACCTGATCATGTTCGTCCTGGAGCACCTAAAAGACCACAAGGGACCGCAGAAGCTCATTGAGGGTCTCGAGCCGGTGCGTGTCCAGTTGCATCGACTGCGTCGCGCCTCACCCCAGCTGCACGACAATATTGACGTTGCTAATCATGTCTCACCGTGCGTAGGTGCTCGAGGAAGAGGCGTCCGAGTTTGTCATCAGCGTCTGGCGGCAGCTCATCTTCGAGAGCATGGCATATGGAGAAGGCTTGCACACGGAGAAGCTAATGGTCGACTGAAGACTTGGTCTTTGACGCGATTGAAGACTTGTTTCTACGTGAGCCACTGTCGAGGAGCGGAGGTCTCGATGCCTCTGAGTTCGGTGCTTGGGGCAGGTACGTTCGTGTAGTGTCAACGTGCTTTCCACTAAGTTGTACAAGATACGCATCCATGCCAATCGTCTACTTTTGCTTGCTCTCTCATGTATGCGGCGGCGCGCAGCAGCGAACGAGGCCGGTGTCGATCGCGATGGTCACGGTGGGACGTGTCGGCAGCGTTGTGAGTTGCAAATTCTTCCGGCGTTTGTTGGTCGAGATGATGTTCTCCACTTCGATCTGCCCAAGAGTGATACCCAGCGGAATACTGCAAGCGTGTAGACCGCGACGATTGTGATCGCCCCGTTCCCCCGCTGAGTGCCACGTCTTATGTTGCCCCGACTTCTGACATTGTGGGGAAACGTAATCCGTGCGAAGTTTTCAGCGTCACCAAGTTCATGACCGTCATCGAACGCCAGTAATTTATTGAGCGCCTCTAGCTCCCACGATTTCTCCAGGTGAGTTATGTAGTCTCTATTTCTTGTGACCCGAGCGTTGCGCGACCCGCAACTTGCGTCGTGATTCGCCAAACATGTTGTGGTCATCGACCTGTAGGCGTAGGTACGGGCATGCACTATGAATCGAACTTTCTCTCCACGGCGTTCCATCCATGCTCGTTGCCTGTTCATGTCAGGTCTCGCAAGAACCCGTGGCCGCGGCCATCGAACGCCGACTCGAGGAAAGGGGCCCTACAGATGGGATGCCGTCTCCATATATACGAATGCCGGCTTTCACGTCAGGCCACATTCGTCGCCTTCCCGCCCAGCAAGTCTCGCGCGGCACGCCTCGACCGGCGATTCCGCGGCTTTGTCAGAATCTAATCCAGCGCGAAGGCCTGTCCGGGAGCTGAAGGCCCTGGCCGCCCGTCCGTTGAGGGCCAGAGCGAGACTCCGGGTCGTGGAGTATGCCCGCGCGCTCTCTCACGAGGCGATTGTGTGGACGGGGATTCAGGCGCGCAGCTGATCGGGGAGGCTTGATTCACCTGTATTCAACGCAGCGCCTGCACCGCATGTCGACCTTCTGGGCCGCATTCCGGTATATGTTATAAAGGCGTACGGTGTTGGTTTTCGGTCTCAGTTAACCTCGCTTGTCCGATCAATCCTGCGCTATGGTGAAGCTGGCTTTTGGGCTCTCTTCCGTTCTGTTCGCTGTGGCTATCCACGTATTCTTCAATGAGTCTTTGATTATGTTCGATCGGGTTAGTTCCTCAGTCTGACTTACGGTAGGGCCGGTGGACTGACGTGAACGCGGTTTCTCAGTGGCTTAGACCGACGGGCATGTCCGCGAGGCTGAAGCAGCTCAGCGTGAGTGATCTTAAGTTTGTTGAGCCGACTGTCGTCGACGATAGATGCCTTCACTAGCTCGTTGTGAATACGTGTAGTTTCGCGCTGCTCATCGCCGAAGGGCTCTGCACGCCGACGGCGCCGTCGAGGCCCCATAATTCGGGGGACTCCATCCAGCCCGTTGCAGACTATGGGGACGATTGGAGTGACTGTAGGACGGCAGCCGTGGTCGTACGCCTGTCCCCACACCAGGAATACCGCTACTGACATGCAGGCTCTGTTAGGACGCCACCCCGTGTGTGTTGGACGAAGGCCAGTTCTCCAAACTCGTGGTAGACGATTTCTTGGCGGGAAACACGACCGGGGGAATCGCTCTCGTTACACAGAGCCGATAGCTACGCCCTGGCCTTCCTCCACGTATGTGGTCCTTATTTCCCCTTCCCGACGTGCCTCAGAGACCTCAATGTGCGGTTACTGCAGTAATCTACTGGTGGAGGGCCGACAACGGCGCAATGTCGCTGTTCACGCCCAAGGATTGATGGGGTTTCTAAGCTCTTAGCTACCACATTAACGACGTTACGTGCGATGGGTAACAAGGATGACGTCTCTCTTCCGGATTGGTAGTATTGTACATGTAATGTTGGGTGCAGTGGGAATTGGACTTTCATCGGACTTCATGGTAGACATCGAAATATCTTGTAACCAGTGACATTGTATAATGCTTGAATGGATGGGTCGCACTCTACTCGCCCTATGCACAAACGTTCCCGCCGTAGCCCTAGTGCATGGTTTCTCATATTTTCCGAGATAAAGTGGTCCGAGTCTTGGGCATACCAGTCACCGCACTACGTACTGATGTAAAAAAATAGCATTCGTGAGGGCAATAAAGCACGGCGTTCAGTACTGTAGAAATCCAATGAGTCTACCGGCTGGCCCTAAAGAAATTTGGCCGGTGCAATGGCGCAAAGGAGTCGGACACTTCGATTGAGAGAGATGTGCACCTCGGCGGATTAGCGCCCTCTGCAAGTGCGGGCGTCTCTGAGATTGGAATTATCGAGCGGCGCCTCGGCAGTCACCGACTACGCAGGACCCAGCTTAGCGGCCGTCGCCGCTGTTCGACCCAACGTCCACATCGCCGAGCTCGCTGTCCTTGCCGTCCAACTCTTGTCTTTCTATCAGTCATCATGTCCGAGCTCTGCCCCGTTTACGCGCCCTTCTTTGGTGCCATGGTACGTGTTCCCCATGGTCTGGCCTAGGAGCGGGACTGAACTATGACGAATGTCAACTTCAGGGCTGCACCAGTGCCATCGTTTTCACCTGTAAGTAGTCGTGCGCGTACTCAGGATGTTGTTCGTGGTGATTGAATGCGCGTTATAGGCATTGGTGCTAGGTGAGCGAGCTACAGAACTCTACAGGTGTATAGTGCGCGGTGATTGACCACTCCACGCGCCAGTTACGGTACCGCGAAGTCTGGCGTTGGCATTTCCGCAATGTCCGTGCTCCGGCCTGACCTTATGATGAAGTGTGTGATTCCGGTTATCATGGCTGGTATTATTGCGGTTCGTCTCGCGTTGCCCTGAGTGTATGCGCAGAATTTGACTCACGCTGGGGATCCAAGATTTACGGGCTGGTCGTCTCTGTCCTCATTTCGGGCAACCGTAAGTAGCACATGCGCCTCTTTGCATAGGTTGTATACTAATAGCACCGTTGTAGTGGCTATGCAGATGACCCTGTTCCAGGGCTTCGTACAGCTCGGCGCTGGTTTGTCGGTCGGTCTCGCTGGTCTCGCGGCTGGGTTCGCGATTGGCATTGTCGGTGATGCTGGTGTACGGGGAACGGCACAGCAGCCTCGGCTTTTCGTGGGCATGGTGAGTCATGTATCTTGCCAGCCCATTGTGCACGTACTTACAAGTGCATCAGATCCTCATCCTCATTTTCGCGGAAGTCTTGGGTCTGTACGGCCTTATTGTGGCCCTGATCATGAACTCGCGCGCTGGTGACGTCGGCGCAGTAGTAAGTTATCTCGAGTGCCATGCTACATGGTCAACGGGGACTCACAGTGATCGTTCTAGTGCTCTGCATGAAGCGTTTGACGACTGAACTCCGAGCCTCGCGGAGGTAACAAAGGATGAGTTGTAGCTCCATTTATGGACACTTACCGCATGCCTTCGGGCACTCTCGTCATGCATCGCCGAGTGCTTTCACCTCCGCTTCTACATTCATGTGCTGTACGGTACATATAATACCATCTTTTCCCAGCGAGATATGTTTGGCGCGGGCAGCTGCCAGGAACGTGCGACACGGGCCAGGAACTGCTTGCCCGGTCTGACGTGGCTTGGGCGTCTAGAAAGCAGATAAGATAATTCTCGTAGATGCGGCCGTTGAGTGCAGTCGCCCGCCGAGAAACCCATCCCTCCCTTGCCACCGTACATATCCCCGCCCACGACGTGGCCGACGACGACGAGCTCAGCGTGCAACATACGCTGCGGGATGTTTTCTACTCTCCCGACATCCCTGCTCGCTCTGCTCTTTGCTTCGCCTGTGCTGTCGGGGCCCACGACGCCGAACGACCTCTTTCATGACATTGCGGTGTATGCGCCTAGACGGCCAGAGGAGCCCGTCTGCTGCTTGCGACCCTTACCTCCGCTCGAGCCGCCTCCGGAAGACGACCTTCTCCTTTCGTTTGAAGACTGGAAAGCCAAACGATTCTCTGAGGCTACGGAGCGGGAGTCCGTAACGCCCCCAGCACAGAAGGTCACCGAGAATGCCTCCCAGGTTGTGGTACCAGATACTCCCCCAAATTCTAGCGACGTACAGAACACACCATCGGACGTCCATGAGAGTAGCGCCATTCAGGAACGTGTAGCGCCTCACTTCCGTATCCCCATCCACGACCGCTTCAACTATGCCTCGCTGGACTGCTCTGCCCGTGTGCATTCTGCGCACAAGTCTGCGAAGTCTCCGTCCTCTATTCTCTCACACAAGAAGGACCGCTATATGCTCAGCCCCTGCGCAGAGAAGAAGCAGTTCGTGATTGTGGAGCTCTGCGAAGACATTCGAATCGATACCGTACAACTTGCCAACTACGAGTTCTTCAGCGGAGTCTTCAAGGACTTCACCGTCAGCGTCTCGAAGACGTTCTACCCGGACGACCCGGATACCTGGACCTTTGCTGGGACGTTCCGGGCTAAGAATGCTCGGGGCGTTCAGGTGAGTTTGTCAGTAACCCCCGTATGAGCATACATTGATACTTGCGAAGTCGTTCCACCCACCCTCAACTTTACGGGATTTCTACCGTTATATCCGAATTGACTTCCACTCGCACTACGGGAATGAGTATTACTGTCCTGTCTCCCTGCTACGCGTATACGGTTTAACCCATCTGGAGGAGTGGCAGTGGGAGACGTGGGACGCGGAGAGCCGTGCGAAGAGGTCTGTGGAGGAAGCAAGTCCCCCTTTGGCAATGATAGCCGAACCACCGCAACCAGTACACGCCTCTACGTCCGAACCCGAGCAAGCTGAAGACGGACGGCCGTTACCCGTGTCCAACGTCGGTCCTCCCTCCTCAAAAGAGACCTCGGATTCCGTTTCGGCGGACACTCCGGACGGCCCCTCTTTCGCACACGAGAATCCCTCACCTACTGTGTATAGCCCAGAGACTATCCCGAAGACGGCGGATGGCCTCAGCACTGCTCACTTCGAATCGCATACGGGAACACTGGCCACGACACCCAAAACACATTCATATAGCACTCTTAATGACCCTTCACGACCTATAACCGATTCCGTGTACAATACCACTAGCACTGCTGTCGCGCACTCACCCAGTATAATCATCTCGACATCCTCCTCTATCGCTTCGTCCTCATCCTCGTCCTCCATTCTCTCATACATCGTGTCCACAGTCTCCGACAGTCATTCATCCATATTTATCGACCACCATCCGGATTCTGGGCCGTCCACTGCATCTTCGTATTCCCCTTCCCCTGCATCCTCCGTTCGCTCTCCGGCCGCATCCCCTAATGTTTCGTCCCTTTCAGTCATCTCATCTTCTCATTCTCATCATCCACACCCTGTGCCGCCAGCGTCGACCGGTGGGGAGTCCATCTATCGTCTCATCATGAACCGCCTTACCGCCCTCGAGGCGAACACGACCCTATACGCCAGGTATGTCGAAGAGCAAACCGCTGGCATGCGAGAGGTTCTGCGACGCCTTGGCGAGGATATTGGTCGCCTGGAGAGTATCGTGAGTTTTCCTGTGCTGATGCATGTTACACACATGCTGACCCCGCGCGTACAGGGCAAGGCGCAAGCACAGCTCTATCAACGATCTGTAGTCGAGCTCGAGAAGCAAACCAGAAGATTGGAGAGCGAGCATCGAGATTTGGTCTCCCGTGTGAACAACCTTACTGATGAGGTTGGTGACTGTTTCTGGATTCTCCGGTCACCGTCACTCATCGCACACAACAGGTTGTCCTGGAGAAGCGACTCGGCATTGCCCAACTATGCCTCCTTCTGACAGTTCTCGTGTTTATGGCACTCACGCGCGGCTCGAGAGGTGAGGTTGTCTATCCGGCTCGCCGATCGGTACGCGAGTGGGGCCGCCGAACGTTGAGCCTCAGTGGAGGCTGGGTCGACCGTTTGCGTGCGCGAAGCGCCACTCCTCCACGGCAGACGACGCAGAATTCTGGAGGTACGTCCCTGCTCCGGATCCGCATCACACACGGCATAACAAGCTACTTCTTTAGAGAACGACATCGCCTTCCCTTCCTTGGATACCCAAGTTGTGGATCAGTTATCCCACAGTAGCCGGCGAGGAGCCAGCACCCGCAAGCAAATTCCCCGGCCGCATACACCCACCTCGATCCGCAGCCCCACGGCCCGCCACTTCGCGCACCACCGGGCCGTCCCACCCTCGCCCTCTTTGCTCCTTCCCAGGCCGGGCATCCAGCGTTCGAGCTCTGGGAGCATGACGCACGGTTTCGGCGGCATAGGCCCGGTGCCGAAGTCTGCGAAGCGCTGGGCGCGCAGCGCGCACCTGCACGAAGTGAAGGGCGCGACGACGTCTTCGCCCAGCAACGGCCTGCGGCATAGGAAGTCTGGCGAGGCTACCCCGGTCGCGTCTAGGAACAACACCGTCAGTGTGGACGTGCAGGACGTCTTTAGCTCTCCGTCACGTGCACAGGTGCTCCTCGCGCCGGCCTTCGACGGCACTGGCACTATCAGCAAGGGCAAAGCACGGGCTATGGATAACCAAGCCCGACACCCATCCCCCCTGCGCGGCACGCCTATTATCGACATCTCGTCGCCCCCGCCGTCTTCGCGTGGACGCGACTTCCGGAGTCACCCCAGCCAAGCCGAGTCGGAGCTGAGCGAGGGTGAAGCGTGGGTGGACACGGACGTCGACGGCTCCGAGTGCGACTTGGTCGTCGACGCGAGCGTGGACGTCGGCACACGTGAACGGACATACGTCGGCGCTGCAGCGAATAGTTCTTTGTAGCGTGTCGCACGCGAGCATCGCTTCTTTATTCGTGTACATATTTCGCCTACGGCCTAAAGGGAATGTTACTTCTGGTTGAAGTTTTGGTTGAGAACGCGAGTTCAGACCAGCGAGGGCACTGAAACTGGTATTCTCCAAGACAGTCTACAAGGGTAACGATCACTTCGAGGAAAAAGTCTACATAATCCAGTCAAGGTCCCACATTCTACACAGGAGCTTAATCAACATGCCATGTATCACCACTACCGCAAACTACTCAAAGATATCCGTGGCGTAACGGCCGTTCATGATCTCGTCGAAGGTCGTCAGTGCAGCGGCGTCATCGAGGTGCCTCGTCTCCTTGATGATCTCCACAAGCACCTCCTTCACACCCGCTGCGACCTTGTTCGCGCCGCAGACGAAGAACTAGAAAGAAAAATGAGTACACTCAAAGCGACGTAGGAGCGTCTTCGGAGATGTACACACCTTGCCATCTTTCAGGAAGGCCCTCACCACATCCATCTTGTCATGGAGAACGCGGCTACGGAAGAGAAAATTCAAAGATCAGTGAAAATGCGAGGCATGTGGCAGACGAAACCACTCACTCCTGCACATGCCGGCACCCGTCGGAGTCGCCCGTCGAACGTGAGAACGCTGGCCGGACATCCACCACCCCCAGCTCGCTCCATTCCTTCAGCTCCTTCTCGCCGTACAAGAAATCCTCGTGCGGCGAGCGGCACCCAAAGAACAGCAAGCTCCTCGCGACCTCCCGCCCGGCCTGCTTCTGCATCGCGCGTTCCTGCAGGAACCCGCGCATCGGCGCAAGGCCACTCCCCGCGCACATCATGACGAGGGGCACGGACAGGTCCGTCGGCGGGTGGAACGCGGCGTTCGACGCGCGCACGGAGAGCTGCACCTTGTCCCCCGTGCGCAGACCGGCGAGGTACGTCGACGCGACGCCCAGGAACGGCTCGGAGCGGCCGGAGATGGCGGGCGCGTCGATGACGCTGATCGTGAGTGTGACGTGTTGGGCGTTCCAGAGCGGGGAGGACGAGATGGAGTACTGGCGGATGCGCATCGACGGGAGCATCTGCAGGAAGCCGGAGAGGGGGAGGTCGATGTCCCGGTTCTCCTCGAGGATGTCGAGGACGCTGAGGCGCTTCTTGAAGACGTTCTCGGCGTAGTTCGTGGAGAGGTTCTGTAAAGCCTTGATGGATGCGTCGGAGTTCTTCGCTTTGAGGAGTATGTCGAGATCCCTTGTCGTGGCGGGCTGAGAGAGCTCAACGTAGCCGCCAAGGATGGTGCTAACTGAAATGGGCTTGTTGACAGGAAGGGAGGTGGGCCCGCCCGCCGATAGTTCGATCTGCATACAATCATCAATACCTTCTCTTTCCTACGAAGTGCCAGTGATGGTAGGACTTACCTCCTGCTCAGCAGAAAGTCCGAAGCGTGCCAGTGCTCTGCGTACAATACGTTCGGGATTGACGGGCAAGCTAGAACGAATGAGGTCAGTACGATGACATGGCCAGAGGGTGGGTGTTCCACTTACATCGCGAGGTAATCGCCAGCCCTGTAGGTCATGCCCTCGGGAAGCGCGAACTCTGCCGTAGGATTGTGAGCCAGATGCACACGGGGGTAGACTGGTAGGCTTACCGATGTGCCGCTTCGCAGGAGCGTTCGGGGACGTCAGGAGCTCATTAACCACAACCGTACCAAGCGCAGTATCCTTCTGGCGGAGTACCTCCGCCCGTGCCGTACCAGGAGAAACGATTTTGACGTCCAAACCAGTAGCGTCTGCGTTGCTTGTGGTGCCATACGCCTACGCATGCGGTTCAGCCCTACCCACTGTATGAACAATAGACTAGCACATACCTCGCTGAGCTTCTCCCACAATGCCTTTTCCCAGTTATCAAACGCCTCGAAGAACTCGGCTCCTCCAGCATCACCTTCCCCGCGCTCGACGAGGCGCGTCGCGCCATGAGCCTGGAGTGTCTCGTCGATCGCGGTGGGCACGCGCTGGTACGTCTTCACCCAGTCGCGGTTACCGCATCCGAACACGGCGTACTTGATCGCAGAGAACGCGTCGCCTTGGACGTTGGTCAGCCACTCGAAGAAGTGGGCGGCGTTGTCCGCAGGTTGGCCTGGGGGCAATACGATCAGTAAGGAGCCTCAAGCCTTGTCAGAGCCACACACCCTCGAACGATGCGGTGACGATGACCAGAGGACCATCCGTGGGGAGATGGGCAGAGGCCGAATCCAACGTGCCGATCGAAGCACGGAAACCTTGAAAAGAGGTTAGCATATGCTCAACAAGCCCGCGCGGACTAGGTTCACGCACCATAAGCGGGCGCGTCCGACGCCAACCGCTGCGCAAACGACTCCGAGTTGCCCGTGTTCGAGCCATACAACACATACAGCGGCTGCAACGCCGCCGCCCCAGGCGCGACGGTCGTGCTCGGCGCGCGTCGAGCCCCAGACTCACTCGCATCCTGGCGCAGGCGTGCGGAGGGCAGCGCGAAGAGGCGGGGCGCGTTCTTGCGCGGGAGCGCGTGGATGAGGAAGTTGTGCGGCTTGATGGTGAGCGTCTGCTTGAGCTCGAGCTCGTACGTCGGGTCGTGCATGACGAGGTCGAAGCGCTGCAGGACGGTCACGAGCGCGAGCTGCGCTTCTTGCCAGGCGAAGGGGCGGCCCTGGGGTGGGAGTCGGTCGGAGTGAGCGGTGGAGAAAAGAGGGGGCGGCTTACGATGCAGGCTCGCATGCCGAAACCGAAAGGCTGCCAGGCGTTGGGCTGTAAAGGGCGCCCATAAGTCGAAGTGACTAGGATACAAGGGATAAATGACACACAGGGAGGGCCTCAAACTTCCCGTCAAGCATACGTTCTGGCCTAAACTTCTCTGCCTACAACAGTCGTTAGACAACACGCCGTTTTAGGGTAGAGGAAAAACTCACATCTTCACCCCACACCGCAGGATCGCGGTGCGTGTTGAAAGTGTTGATAATGATCGACGTACCCTTCTCCACGAAGTACTTGCCTCCGATCGTTGTATCCTCGAACGGCATCACCGTGCGCGCGGGCGCGGTAGGCCCCAAGCGCAAGCTCTCGCGCATAACGGCTATCCGCAAGGTGAGAATCTGTCTGATGGTTCGGCAGCGCAGAGTGGAGACGCACCGATTAGGTAGGGGAGCTTGTTGACGTCTTGTGCGGTCATGGGGCGGTCGCCGATCTTCGTCTCGATCTCCTCGCGCAGTTTTCGCATCGCTTCAGGGTTCTTGAGAAGGTAGTACACCGTGAAGGTCAGCAGCCCTACGGCAAAGGTCAAAATCCTGTCTTGAGGTCAGAAGGGGGGCTGCAGGCTTACCTGAGGTTGTTTCGTGGCCTACACGGGCGTCCTTGCACTTTAGAAACAACCATGAAGGCGCATATAGTGAGCTTACCGGCGATAAGGAACGTCAGAAGCTGCGCGTGCGCCGTTTAGCATATTTGGGAGAGGCACGATTGTGAACGTTAGACGTACGTTACGCTTGATGTTATCGTCCGAGAGCCCGAGGCCCGTGTCCTTGTCGCGCCCGTTCAGCATCACGCTCAAGATATCCTGCTTCTCGGGAGGATGCGCGCGGTGCTCGTCCAAAACTTCAGAGACAGGTCAGACGCTACCCCGCTAATTCAGCGAGTGTGAGCTGGGGCCACTCACTCTCGTCGACGAGTTGTCCGAGAATCCGCTGATCTTCCTCGTACTTGGCGTTTGTCCCCGACATCATGCTCTGCACGATCGCCGGGCGGTTTGCGCGCCGGCCGCTCTCGATGAGGAAATCGCCCATTGCGATCGCGAAGGGGTGTAGGTCTTCCTGTAATCAAAATTTTAGCTTAGCAGACCAGATTGATTATGCTTGCGTGGAGGAACATACGCGATAGAATGAGTTCAGGCTGGGGAAAGTGTCAATTTAGAGTATGTTTTAATGTATACGGGGAGCCATTGCGTACCGGTACGACATAGCACATAGTGAGATGGCATCGAGGGTGACTCTCGTGAAGTCGGCTGAAGGATCAATGATTCCCTTAGCCCCGAACCTGCCACAACCACCCGTCAGCCCTAGGTAAAGAATTCGGAGGCATCTTGTCATACCGCTCCCATTTCAAGACGAGTTGCGAGATGATGTCCATCATGTCGTCGGTCATGTTATACACGTTCGCGGCGCTGAAACATGGCATGAGAAGACGATCTGCAAGATAAGTCAGGATGTCGTTCGGGATAAAGAACTACGGAGAACACATACGTGCAAGGTACCAGTTCTTCTCTTCTGGAACTTTAGCCTGAAAAACACGTGGGAAGTGCGGTCAAATGCTCTAGAGATCATAGACGTACGGTGAAGAGACCATCGCCCGAGGCATTGCGGACCTCATCCAAGTTCTTCCCGATCTTCTTCGGGAAGCGCTTCTCATCAGAGAGCTCGTTTTGAAGCGCATAAGAGTTGGCAAATATTCTCTTGTCGCCTGCGTGTTAAAGATCAGTACGAGGCACCAACCCGGGGTGGTGGACTGCACTTGCCAAGGACGTTGAGCTGATAAATTTCTCCGTACTGTCGCGCAAGGAGGTTGAGTGAACGAATAGGCAAGTCCTTGTCTATCGTGTTAACGTGTCCGAGAAAAGGGACGGCAGGAGGTGTGGGGATGGGAGTGCCCATGGTGCTAGACTGCTGTGATAAAGATGGCAAGCCCTGCCAGAGGCCCTCTAATATATGCGACATCCCGAGCGAAAGCGCCGTATGCGTGTGGTCTTGTGCTTTACGCTACTGCTTCGTCAAAGAACAGCGTCTCGTTTGCCAAAGCGGACCTGCAAAGTCGATTTCGAAGCGTCAATGATTGAACTTTGATGTCACGCCCCTGCTCACGCGGTGTGTCTCAGGGAGATAGAGGTCTACCGGCGACGGGAAGCTGGGAAGGACGAGGGATGCCGTATGCCGCTCGCTGCTGGGTTTTGTTGCTTTGCTGAGGTCGGAAAGGCGAGCCCGGGTACTTAAAGTCGAAGGCATGCGAGTCCTGGGAGCCGAACCCCGGTGGAAACAGGCACGGTCCCCGACGCCGCTCTCGAGCGACATGGACGCTTGCGCAGCGCCGGCGGCATCCGGCAGCGACGAGCTCAAAGCACCGGGCCATCATGAGGAGGATCGACCAGAAGAAGCTTCGCATGCCCGGTAAATCGTACACGCTGCGCGGGAGTCGAGCGGCGGGGGACGATATGGCTGCAGCCTGTTCGAACGTCGGTGTTTCGACAGGACCGAACACGCTGTTGCATGGTGGGCACGTTGACGAGGCAATCTGTCGAACGGGGGTCACTCAACCTCCCGACATCATTTTTGAGCGCAGTTTTGATAACCTGCAGATGTCGTTGAACATATTCCGAGTCGACGAAGGTCATGGGAGACAACAAAAGTCGAACGCTGGGCAAATTAGTGGAGATACAGATCACCGATCTCGATCCGTCAATGACGAGGAAAAGCTGTGCTAGATATTCCGAGAACACCGGGTATACCTCGGGCTCACTATTTGCAGCCCGCTCAGGTCGCCGCCGGTTGCAATGCGACAAAACATCCGGGCCACGGCCAGGTTATTACCGGAAGAGGACCCTGCGCATGCAATAAGTGTCCGCGGATGCCTAGTTATGCCCAGCCCAAGGTGAAGCATCAGACTGTCGAGAAGCAACCGTGACGAGGACGGCCCATTCAAAAAATGGCCGACCCGCCTTGGACATACTTACGTTGACCGGCTGCAACGCTTGTGCACGCCAGTGCACGCCTCGGCCTCGGTGCACGTTGCAAACACAACGACGACAACTGGTTCAATCCAAATACTCTCCGTGACAGCGGCCTTGTCATAGCACCGTTTGATCCAAGACGATCGAGTCCTCTTGCCAAGGGACCCCGGTGAGATGACGTCGTTCTACCGACTCTCGGCCATGCCGGTCGACACACATGAATATTAGGATACACGGTGGAGCTCGATCGCGACCTGGTGGAGGCATCACGACTGATTCGAATGGCGGATTCCCAGACTTCACTCACTAAGTTCAACCTAGCTCTGGCCCATAGATGCACAGGGCGCCAGTAAGAAGTGTGCAGATTCCGAGTCGTGATGAATCCTCAGTAATACAAGGTATGTCGGGGCGCTCAGGCTAATTGTTGTTACAAATCGCGTCAATTTTGAATTACTTGTTGAAGAGGCAGAAGACCAAGGGCCCCCGGGCTTCACGAGTCGACAACGGCCGACCGCCCATCAAGTCACGCCTTCCCATTGACCGCGCTCTGTACGTTGACCGGCGGGATCGCGAACAAATTCGGCTTGTCCGCGCGCGGAATAGCACGGATGAAAAAGTTTTTCGGTTTGATGCTGAGCGTCTGCTTGATCTGCAGCTCATACTTGGGATCGTTCATGGCCAGGTCGAAGTGCTGGAGGATGGTTACTAGCGCGATCTGGCCCTCCTGCCAGGCAAACGCGCCGCCCTAGACACGCAGAAAATGTGAGTGTCGACGCAGAGCAAGGGACAAGGCTCAATGGACGCACGATACACGCTCTCATACCGTATCCGAAGGCTTGCCAAGCGTTACGCTGTACAGGCACGAGGTGAACATACACGCCAAATTACAACCGACGTATGTACTCACGGGAAGGGCCTCATACTTGCCGTCAAGCATCCGTTCCGGCTTGAACTCGTTCGCCTGCATGAGATCAGTCGGTGCAGCGGCTTTTGTGCGCAAACGATGAGCAGCGTACATCATCGCCCCAGACTTTAGGGTCCCGCTGGCAGTCGATCGTATTGACAATGATCGAAGCGCCCTTTTCCACGAAGTACTTGCCCCCAATCACAGTATCCTCGAAGGGGGCGACGGTCCGAGCGGGCGCGGTCGGCGAAAGGCGCAGCGTCTCGCGTATTACCGCTGCGGAAGTACACAGGTATGATTATAGGACCTCCCGTGCAATGGAGCAAACTTACCGACAAGGTACGGGAGCGTGTTCAGGTCCTGCGTGGTGAAGCGGCGACCGCCGAGCTTCGTGTCGATCTCGTCGCGAAGCTTACGCAGGGTGTCAGGGTTCTTGAGTAGGTAATATACCGCGAACACCAGCATTCCTATGTTGACAATGAGCACAAAGGATATGAAACATGACCGAAGGGCGCCCTACCTGATGTCGTCTCATGGCCTGTGAGGTGGATTTAGGTGAGCAAAGCAGCACACGTTACCATCGGGACCATCGATGATACGTACCGGCGATGAGGAAAGTAAGGAGCTATCGTGTACACCTCTTCAGAACAGGGAACCTTGCCTCAACGACGATTTAGTAGCTTACGTTATACTGGATAGTTTTGTCGGGGAGCCCAAGGCCCGTCTCCTGGTCACGGCCGTACATCAGAATGTTCAGAATGTCCTGTTTTTCGGTAGGGTGGGCGCGACGCTTCGCCAGAACTAAGCAAGCAGGACCAAAGCTCTCATGTCAAAATCCATGGATGCCGGCATTGAATAGCAATCTCTCACTCTCGTCGGCGACCGAGAAGAGAACCTTCTGGTCCGCCTCGTATTTGGCGTTCTCCGCGATGAGCATATCCTGCACGACCTTGGCGCGTGCGCCTCGCTTCGTGCTCTCGAGGAGGAAATCGGCCATTGCGTTTGCGAATGGATGTAAGTCCTCCTACATACTCCCTGTTGAGTATGGCTGATATAGACCACACGCGGGGGTAGCTCTTACCCGGTAGAATGAGTTTAACCTAAATCATGTTAAACTCTACACCATGGATATGGTAGTGATACGAACATACCGGTAGGACATCGCGGTGAGACAGATTGTGTCGAGCGTAACCCTAGAAAAGTCCGACGCGACATCGATCACCGCATCTTCACCGAACCTACAAGTTGCTCGTCAGGATCGAGCTCTCGCAACGGAGATGCTTGTGGAGGGTTCTGAAGGGGTGCTCACCGCTGCCACTTCAAGACGAGTTGGGAGATGATGTCCATCATGTCGTCTGCGAGGTTGCAGATGCTTCCCGGCGTGAATACAGGCATCAGGAGGCGGTCTAGTTGAATGTCAGCCTTAGACAAGAACACGATGTGATGCGTAGTCCGTACGTGCGATGCCCCAGTTCTTCTCCTCTGGGACTCGGGCCTACACAACCACAACGGTCAGCTTGTCGCTTATTGCGACTGGGAAGAACCGTCGCGTCCACGCACAGTGAACAACCCATCCCCAGCGGCATTCCTCAGCTGGTTCGAGTTGGCCGCAATCTTCTTCGCGAAACGTTTCTCGTCCGAGACCTCGTCCATCAACGCATGCGAGTTGATGATGATCCTCTTGTCGCCTGCATCCGTCACCCCACCCTAGTGAGTCTATTACATAGGTGGAGGTAAACAATGAATGGAACCCACCGAACACTGTCAGCTGGTATATCTCGCCGTACTTGACGGCGAGCTCGTGGAGAGACTGCACGGGGAGGTCCTTGTCGATGGCGTCGACGTTGCCCAAGACGGGGAGACCGGGCGGAGAAGGGATAGGCGTGTGCATGGTGCTAGAATACGTGAATATGCAGCGGGTGAGTTGAGTCCTGTGAGCCCGTCAAGCCCCCCATTTTATACAAGCGTGTCCTGCGGGTGCAGTGCCGGTGTGTACACACGACCGCCCATGATTGTCCGTGAATCCATGAGGAACCACTTCAATGCGTGGGTGGAGGCGAGTAATACGCAGTTGTGTCTGTTATCAAACGTAACACACGTCCCCGGGGCACTGTCGCAAAGCAGGGTTCTCGCTGTACCCGAGCGTACTTGCCGTACGTGCCAGGCCTGCGGCACGGGGGTTGTTGGCGTGGCAGGTGAATGGAAGGTCTTTGTGCCGGCTTGAACACCGAACGTACAGCGACTCGGGGTACGTAGGGATGTCAGGAGGCATAGACTTATTCCCGAGCGTTGATGACGACGACGGTGCAATCGTGTTTTTTTACACCGTAATAGCTTGGCTAGGCGCCCCTGAAGTCAGTTTATAGACTTGAAATGAGCACACGACCTGGGCAAACCGCCTAACGATGAAAATTCACTCACATACATGATTTTCGAAGTCTTGATAATCGGAGGTAGACCGTGGCATTCAATACGTCCTCTGACTTTCTCCGGCGTGCCTTATGAACCTGTCGCAGGGGACCAGGGTGCACTCATTGGCACAAATCAGCGCTTTATGCGCTCTTCGGTGGGGCGCCGGTGGTCATATGTACTCGCGGTCGTGCTCGCAGTTCGGCTGGACGCGCGAGAGAAGCGTACAACCGACGTTGTAATGGACGAGCTGTGAGAATTAGAGGCACATTGAGGATCAAGCGAGGCGCCGGAATGGAGCAGCAAAGCTTGACTTCGGTACAGAGTTCAACGTACTGGCCCTGCCAACTATCCTGACGAGTGGCGCAACGATGCGACGATCCCGTGGAAGCCGTAACACCAATGGCGCTCCCTCGAGGGATGTTGCAACGCCGGAGTATATGCCGTACATGGGCTTGACAGGAATTAGCAATTGCACGCAGCCCTTGTTCGAGCAGTCAAAGAACAAGGTGTTCCATTCGTCCCGCTACACCTCACCGCTGACATCTCTGTGTGCGCGTGCAGGTTTACGTACCGCGGACTCAGTCCCGAAACAGCCAGCCCTTCCATCCACTCGCGTCCCACCCCTTCTCGAACTCCTCTGTGGAGAACTTCTGTACCGCCCACATCCGCGCGCGTTGCCGCATGGCGAGCTGCGCCTCGGGAGGCAGCGTGAAGACCGTCCGGAACGCCTCTGCGAATGTCTCGGGGGACGTCGCGTGGTACCCGGTCGGCTCGTCGTTGAGCGGCACGATGATGTCGAGGAGGGGTCCCCCAGACGCGTGCGCGACGGGGATGACACCTGCAGCCTATGTGACAGGTAGAGTCAGCGTTTGGTCAAGAAGTAGGAAGGCATGGAAGGTGCGACGTACCATGAACTCCACGATGTTGATCCCAAAATGCTCGTCCACCATCGTGCTCAGCCCTATGCTTGCGCGCGAGAGCCAGTTGAGGACGTCGGGGTATGAGGCGTTTACGACGAATTGCACTTGGTCCTTTATGCCTAATTCTCGAGCCAATGAATGGAGATTTTCGACCCGCGTCGCATCTCCTACGTTCCGACTTCCGCCCACAAGCACTAGCTTCACAGCGGACGGGCCCGAGCCCCGATACTCGGGATAAAGTTCAAGAAACTTGTGGAAGGCATGTAGCTGAGCTGCATGGTCTTTCTCTGGCCTGTATCATGTCAATGAAATTCGCTAATCTTCACCCCTGGGGAAGCAAAACCGACCTGAACTGCGCAATGCTGAGGATGATGCGTTCGCGTCCTTCCAGCGGCAGCACGGCCATTTGACGAGTATCGCAGGAGGGGTATACGATCTGAGCTTCCTTCGGACATTCCGAGGACTTGCGGGACAGTAACTTAAGAACGACGAGTGGCGGGAGGAAATGGAGCGCATCGAGAAGGAAGTCCTGGTGTTGTAGGATTGAGTCGACGTGTCCTTTGGTCCATGATGAGTTGACCATGAGGAAGCGGGCTTGGCGGAGTGAGTGTGCATAATAATACATGAAGATACGATAGTAGCTGCACTGCGCGTCAATCAAGATATTGTAGGAAGGTTGAGCGTTGCCTACAGCAGTTTGCCCTGGCTGAGAAGAGTTGATGAAGAGATGGCGTCTGAGTTTGTGTGCCCGCGTGTGCGGGATTTCACCCGGGAAAGCATCGTTGTGCTGATAGTAGGATAGTGCACGTATGCCCCAATTGGGATATTGCCCAAGAGCGAGACTACTGGAAACGTGAAAGCGTAGCCCATAGTATCTAGATAACTCTGCTGACTCGTGCGTTGGACGAGATGCTACGGGGTCACCCACCAATGAAAAGGTCTGGAATCAAGTAAGACATTGCTTCCCATGCCAGGTACATGGAACCTAGACTCTGCCCCAATAGGGTGAACCGTGGCCACGTTGAGTCCTCAACAAGATGTCTGCTCTGCAAAAATACAAAGTGCAGTGTCTTCGGGGACAGCTCGATGTCGAAGCGAGCCTGTACACGTTAAACGGCGAGAATATTACACATGATTCGCCTGCCTTACCTTCACCTTCTGGATAATCTTCTCTTTCGTTGCGTCTGTGTCTCCGCTATAGACGACGGCAACCACATCCGGGTGGTCTCTCTGGAGGGCAGATATGGCGGCCCATAGTACGCGTTCACCTCCGCCGCCGGCGTTACTTGACAAGACTACGTGAGATGAGAGCTGCGCCCACCGTGTCGCTCGACACGATGCTCACCAGTATGGATGGAAGAACCCTATGATTCTTGAGGGGCCACTGTTCTCTACTCCCAGCTCAGCAAGCAGCCGCGCTCGCTTCTCCGCGTTCCCGCTACGCAGTCCAAATATTCGGCCGACCACTTGAGCGAGACCGAGAGCGGCGAGGAACAAGACGAGGCTCCAAGCCATGTCGCGTTCAGGTCTCCAGCAGTTCAACAACACTCCAGCTGGGCCAACTCAGATAAAGAATGCTCGTATGTCGGTGCAGCGAAGGACAGAGGCGGGCGGTGGTGGTGTGGAAGCTTCAGCCACCGTCGCTGGCGAGCGGGCGAGACGCACCGTGGGCGCTTGGGCCGTCCGTCGCATGATCCACGACGGGCAGGTCTGTCTCATCGCCGCGCTCTTCTCACCGTCTCTCTCATCTTCCACGACCTCGTTGTCGCCGTTCTTTGCTTCGTCCTAGCCTGCTTGCTCTCGGACGATGGAGTACGACCGCAAGTCTGCAGTCTCATCCTTCTACGGCGGGCGCAGGACCTCGGTCGACGCGCTCAACACTGATTTCCCTCCGCCCGGCCCTCCCGCTCGTCCCCGCGCGGACTCGGCATCGTCCTTCTACGGCGCAAACAGGGCTTCAAGGGCCGACTTCCACGATGCTGCTCAACCCACTGCAGGCTACAATCGAACGTCATACTTCGATGCCGGGAGGACCGAGCCTGTGAACTTTAAACCCGGACAAGATGAGGAGTCTCAGGGAGAGGGCGCATGGGATGTCTATGCCGACTTCAACAACGCTGGTCCACGTTACTCCACGGCCTTTGGTATAGCGGACAACGGGTGAGTTACCTTCGAAGAGGCTTGAATGTTATCGCTCATGGTCTCGAAGGTATCGCCAAGTCCCCTCCCCGACACCATACAGCCACGATGGCGCATCATATGCGAAGGTACCTCCACCGGGAGCGGGTGCAGAGGAGCCAGGGACCCCGGGAAATGTAGAAATGGTCACCGTGCCCGCCCTTGGGCCTGAATGGAAGGCGGACGAACTGCGGGAGATGTCCAAAAAGGCAAAGCGAGAGGAGAAGTTGGAGGAGGCGGCGACCAAGTGGAAGCAATGGAATCGAGGCCAGCGCGGTCTATGTGGCAAGTACTTCACCAAGAAGTTCACCGCCTGGTTTGTATTCTTCCTCTGTGTCGCGTAAGTACATGCCATTCCTTTCTATCGCACACGGGGCCTTATATCTTCGCAGCGTCGCTCTCATACTAGCGTTTACTATCCCACGAGTGCCTGGGTTCAGCGTGAACTCCGCCCAACCTCTCTCTGCCGCTACCGCCCCCTTCAACAACAGCGTGCCCACTGAGTTCAGCCGTGCACCAGCCAACTTCAGTTTCCCTGGGGAGATGAAGTTGCAAGCCGACACCGGTGGCAACTTCCTCCCCCTCACATTTAACAACATCCACGGCTCCATCTTTGACCTGCAGACATCCCGACTAGTCGCGTCCGGGGACACCGGCAAGTTGACTGTGCCCGCGAAGGACTTCCCGATCATCACGATGCCTCTCAACTTCAGCTACGTCGCCACCAATGACTCTGACCAGACCTGTGCGTTGGACTGTCTTCTCAGCGGTGTATATATCACTCACGTGCAATTTGCAGGGAGCAACTGGTACAACGGCTGCAAGAACAAAGCGATCTTTCCCGACGGTAAACGACCGGGTATGTCTACCTTCCCCTCTGCCGCCAATCCCTTCCTGAACCTCTCCCAGCTGTACAATTCCGTCTTATCATCGACATGTCCATCGCGGGTCTCATCGGCAAGAAGAGTACTTCCACAGATGTCACCGATGCAGCGTGTCCCATCGAGCTCCCGCAGAACTCGGTCTGAACTTTCTGTTCTCTTACGCTCCTTTTCGACTTCTCTTTATTCAACCTCGGATTTTACGATCGGACTCAGACTGACAGACGGACTTGTGCACCCAGTAGTTATCCTCGTCATTTGCATGCATCTCGATGTCTCTCGATCTGATAGTAGCGTATGCCATCCTATTCTTGGACTGTGTAATACGCGTACGGTGTGCGCTGTGATGAAGCTGACAGGTCAGCCACCGCTAGGTGCGGTCTGGACAGCGGCTGGCAACGATCTTGTTATCGGTAACCTCTACAGCATTGAAGGCTTTGGACTCGACATTATTCTCGTTGTAGTGGCTGACACTCCCCTTGCTTGCAGACTACCATTACCATGGACCGCCGATACCCATCGAAGTCCTCAGCACTGACAAACCGGTCGAACATACGGCACCGCTCGGGAGCTTTTAGTCCTAATCCGGCGTCCAGCAGCACGAAAGAGAAGCACAAACGCAGTAACTCGCTCAGCGAACAGAGCGAGCAGAGCGAACGCACCGACCACACGCTTACTGTTCAAGTCGAAGACACAGACGATGTCGAGCGCAACGCGCCAACGGTCCTGCTCGTGCGCCACTCGCGCGCGACTCGTATGAAGCCCCTCCCCGGCTTGCCTGGCGAAGAATTCCTGACTAGCCCTTTCGGGTCTACCCATCACCTTGCAACATCCGAAGCTTCATCTCTCTCGCCGCTCGTACCCCAGCATGAGGACGAACAGGCGTTGAATTTGAGCCCCGTCCCGCTCACCCCGCGCCCGCCCCAGGTAGACCGTGGTGCCTCGGCGTCTTCAGTCCAGACGGCCGGGTCACGCTCCTCTGAAGTCTCGAGGCTACCCACCCCCGACTACCCTTCCGGCACCGGCTTAGGCAGACGGCTCACGTCCTACTTCTCGCGCGCTCTCTCCTCGAGGGTTCGCCGCGCACAGGCCCCAGCGCCTGCCCCTCCACCCCCGCTCGCAGCACGCACAGAATCGGGGTACTCGACCTACTCAGAAGAGAGCACCGCCGTGTCGGACCACTCGCGGGTCCTCGCGGCGCCCTTTGTCGAGAGGAGGGTGCCCGCAGATATCAAGGACAAACGGCCGATGATGGTGTCGACGTTCAGCACGAACGACAAGTTCACGAAGAAGTTCCCACGTCCGCGCTCGGTGAAGAGCTTGAGTTACACGGGGAGCACCAGTGGGTACGGACGGGGGGCCGTGGCGGCTACGATGCTCGAGGAGGGCGAAGGACTGGGTCTAGAGCTTCGTGTCGACAGGTGGACGTTGCACAAGTGGTGCCTGGTTCTGTCCGTCTGCACCGTATTTGTGTATGGGGCCGCCGGCCTGATATGCGCGATCCTCACTTGGTTCCGAGGTGCGCCTAACACCTCTCCTTGGACCTCTGTGCTCTCACTAACGACGTTTGCAGCTTGGGACCACGCCGACGTGATGCACGTCGCGGACTACGACCTGCTCGTGCTGATCACGCTCTCCGCCGCGATCCTCCTCCTCACCTTCCTCGTCGGCATCTCCGGCGCGCTCCTCAACTCGCGCCCGCTCCTCGCCGTGTACGCGCTCCTGCTCTGGCCCGCGTTCATCTCGATGCTCGCGATCGGCTACACCGCGTACAAGCGCTCCGCGTTCGCGCTCGACCGCAAGCTCAACCTCGCATGGTCGCAGTGGTACACGCCCCTCGGCCGGCTCGTCGTCCAGGACTCGCTCCGCTGCTGTGGCTTCTACAGCCCCCTGCACGAGGCGACGCCCAGCCGGACGTGCTACCCGCGCGCGCCGCTGCCCGGGTGCAAGGGCAAGCTGTGGCGCGTCGAGCGGGCGCACCTCGCGACCGTCTGGGGCGCCGTCTTCTCGCTTGTGCCCGTGCACATCGTGAACATCGTCGTCGCGCTGCTGTGCGCGAACCACGTCACGCGCACGTTTGGGAAGGGCATCACGCCGAAGCGGTACAGGCTCAGCGGGGACGACGTGCGTGCGGATGCGGAGGCGTTGATGAGAGCTCTCAAGGACGTTCGACCCGTCGCGCGGCCGGGTTTCACCCGGGCGCCGTCGAGCGGCGTGTTCAGGGAGGACAAGTCCTACTACGACGCACTGGAAGACGATGAACTAGAATCGAGAGCGGATACCGTCGGACTGGGGATTCGCGGGCGATGAACGTGTAGACGCTGGGACCGTGTATCCTGCATGTCGTCATGGTCGTGATATATACAGATTCTAATGCACACCTATGTAATAGTAACTTCTATACAGCACCGAAGGGAGACCAATCCCTCACCCGCCTAGTCCTCGATGCCCTCCTCTTCCTCCGCAATGAGACGCTCCGCCTCGAGGGCGGCCATGCAACCGCTGCCTGCGGAGGTGATCGCCTGGCGATACCGTTTATCCTGGACGTCACCAGCAGCGAAGACGCCCCTGACACTCGTCTGGGTGGTGCCGGGAACGGTGACGATGTAGCCATCGGGGTCGGTCTGGAGCTGTCCACGGACAAGCTGCGTCGCGGGTTCGTGGCCGATCGCGTAGAAGAGACCGTTGACGGGGAGGTCCTTCTCCTCATTGGTGAGGACGTTCTTAATGCGGAGGTTGTTGAGGAGATCGCCATCGCCTTGGCACTCGACCGCGACGGTGTTCCAGAGGATGGTGATCTTGGGGTGGTTGACAAGACGTTTCGCCATGATTTTTGACGCGCGGAGCTCTCCACGGCGGACGAGAACGTATACGTGAGAGCCGTACTTCGTCAGGTCTTCGAGGAATGTGAGTATTAATAGATGCATAACGTTACGGACGCATAGCTTACAAGTAGCCTCTTCTGCTGCGGAATCACCACCACCGATGACGGCAAGGGGCTTATTCCTGTCAAGGGACTTTGGGTCAGCAGACTGCGATACAATTAAGCGAACATGGGAGAGAAGGGAACGACGTCGCGGAGGCAAATTTGCCCTTGGATCACCAGGTATGCCGGCAGGCCCTAACCGTATACCGAGTGTGCCCAGTGCCGTGGCCGAGCACGGTTATTTCATAGTTGAAGATGGCGCCAAGTCGACTGCACAGTGCACAAGACCTGCGCGGATGCGACAGCACGACAACCATCTTCGCACGTACGGTTCTTGGACGAGCTGGCTGGGGCCCTGGCAGAGCGAGACTCGCACACGTGACCGGTATTTACGGGCGTCGAACAGGTTTCGCGCGCAGAAGCCGATGGACTGAGACGGTACCCACCTGAAGATGGGCACGGCGCCGTCGCACACCGCGCACGCGCTGATGCCGCTCTGCCAGTAGATGTCCTCGCCCTTGAGGTGCAGCCGCTTCGCCGACGCGCCTGTCGCGATGATGAGCGTGTCCGCCGTCTCCGGTTCTTGATCCTCCTGGTACTCCCGCCAGTACCGGAACGGCCGCGCAGAGAGGTCGACCTTCGCCACGGTCTCGGTGATGATCTTGGTGCCAAAGCGGAGCGACTGGGCGCGGAACTTGTCCATGAGCTCGGGGCCAAGGATACCCGAGGGGAAGCCGGGGAAGTTCTCGACTGCGTCGCGACGTGGAGAATGAGCCGGCAGCAACAGGGCGCGCATTAGTTGCGCATTACGTACCATCGGTCGTCGTCGTGAGCTGACCGCCCGCAGCGAACCCGTTCGCCATGAAACCCTCGAAGAGAACGGGGTTCAGGTTGGCACGGGCGAGGTAAATGGCGGCTGTATGGCCTGCAGGTCCTGAGCCGATGATCACCTGCGTTTCTCCTCCGTGAGCCATGCATCTGCACACGATCAGAGGGCGGGACACGTACCACTTTCGAGTGGAGCTTCGAGCTCTTCGGGACGGTCGCGGGGGCGGTGGTAGGTGCCATCGTCGCGTTCAACGTCGAGTGAGTGGAATACTTTGCGGTGGCGGCGAGGGGTATTGCCCTGAGAAGAGCGCGGAAGTTCGATGGCCTGAACGTGGTGGGCAAGCACGAAACTTATAGCAAAGATGGTGGTCACGGACAAGGTGCGGCTTTCTTAGTCAAGAGATTATCTGTAGGTCACGTGACATCGCTGCTCCTTCTTACGAGGCAGGTCGCTGCTGCAATCCGCGCAGACCCCGCCATGCTGACCAAGGTCGACAGGTTCATTCGTGCGGCGGTAGCGAAGACACAAACGGACATCTGTCGCGGCAGACGTGGCAGCCAGTGGGAGAGGGTCAGTTGTACGGGGGTGGGACCAATCAGAGATTATTCCAAATGTTCCTGAACAAGCGCTCGCTCGTCTCGTCTTGCACGCAATAACAGCGTTCGCGATGCGAATCGTATGGGTCATGCGTTGTGGAACACATCACGCCCGCAAAATGGTGTACTGAGCGAAAGAGACCGAACATGAGTAAGCTCGATGTCTTGTTGACGAAGTTCAAGTGGGTGTCTTTAAATAATCAAGTTTCCTTGCCCGAAAACATGAATGGTTTTCTCTAACGAACTCCGGTCGTAGATTGACACAGCCATACGGGCCTGATAACAACCTGATTTCCTACGAAAACGTTGCGCACAGACAGATAATCATATCATTAACCGCGAGCGTAGCTATCTGGAGAACTTACCCAGTGCACGCGGGTACTGGCACGCGGGTTGTCGGCTGTGTTGACAACTTTAGCCAAACCGTACTAAACAGATGATCCACCGGCGGTGTACGAGAAACATCCGGTGGATATCTACTTGGTAAACTTATTAAGAAGTCGCCTCGAGGCCAGAAGTGCGCGGGCGCAGACAGCCCCGGGGGTGAACGCCGAATTCATAGATGTCGAGGTGTGGTTTGAAGTGTCACACAGAAATCGCCATCCTACTCAGTGAGGCATGGTCGGAGGTTTCATAGCACCGCAAAAGAAGCCTACCATATCTGGTACAGTGCCGAACAGGCGAAGTCGAAAAGGAGATTTGATGACTTTTTACGGCTTCCAGAACCACTGGAATATGTGTATTCGACAGGCACATACCACACTATCACTGGTGTCCGAGCGAAGCTACGTGCTTCTTGAAACCATCTGACCATAAGTTACAACGGGCAATGACCCCGAAAAAATTGATGAGCAGCCAAGTTTAGCTCTGGAGACTTGAAAACAGTGTCAATCGACGTGTTTTCGCTCATCGAGGTTGATTATGGTATTGGAAAGTGGTTAAAAATCCCTGTCAGCGTATCGGGCGCTACTAGGCGCTTGAGCGCACTGTTGGGCGCTGGCCTTTCCTTCATGGCCAAACCAAAACGCTCCCTGATCATAATTCTGAAGACAAAATATTCTCAGAAAACCGCTTTCGGGGGTTAGCTAAGTTGTCGACTTTGCACGTCCGGCACTGTACAAGGAAAATCCGATCTATAAGTAGATACGCCTTCAGATGCCCACACCTGTCACGCAAGCAGATAGTAGAAGGCGCGTATTGAACCACAAATTTCGACGTACCTCTGACATCCGGTCACTCCACCTTGACCATAACCTCATCTGCCTTCCCCAGGATCTCCGAGACGTTCCGGTAGCCAGACAGCCCGAGAGTGAGCTCGAACTCGGCGAGGATGCTCTTGATATGTGCGTCCACACCCGCCTGCCCGGCTACCGCGAGCGCGTAGGCGTATGTCCGGCCAACTGCGCCCGCCGACAGACGCCCATTAAACGTCAACGAGCACATATGAAGGGCCAGAACTCACGAAGCACACCCTGAGCCCCCAGCGCGATCGCGCGGAACATGTCGGCTCCGGATCTGATGCCGGAGTCAAAGAGGATAGTGAACTTGCCGCTCGCCTGAGCCTCCTTGACTTTCGGCGACCGCATGATGTACTCGAGCGCGAGCAGGGTGGAGATTGAGCCGTCCACTTGACGGCCGCCTGAAACGCTTCGAGGGTCAGGAACTCGCGGCGCGAGGTTGCAGATAGGACTCGCCATGGTTAGATACAACAATTCCGTCGACCCCACTTGCTACGGCAAGTTCGGCGTCCTGGGGCAACACTATTACCGTGCCGATGGGGTCCCGGCAACGATTCTACTTACCTGGACACTGACGATCCCCTTCAAGATCAACGGGCCCTCCCAGTTTTCTCTGAGGAACTTGAGGTGTTCCCAGGTCCTGAACACGCCGTTGACCGCTTGCTGGCCCCACGCCGACGCAAGCTGCATGCCCTGCCTCACCTTCTCGTCTCCCTCACGATAAAGCTTATCGAACTTGAGTGGATCGTACGGGAACTCGGGGATGACATCGTCGGAGAAGGGCTCGAGACCCTGTGCCTTCATAAACGCGGGATCGGACAGGGCGATCTGGACGCCGACGCTGTGCACGAAGGGGAGAAACGCAGTGTCTATGTCGTGCGGCCGCCAGCCTATGGCGGTCGTGTCGACGGTCACGACCAGCGCGGAGTACCCGTTGTTTTTGGCACGGGAGAGCAACGAGAGGGTAATCTCGTCGCTCGCTGGCCTATGGTGGTTTAAGGATGGAAGTCATCTCCGGGTTCATGTGTGCATACCAGTACAGCTGGAACCAGCGTGGTCCTGAGCCGTTAGCCTTCGCGACCGCTTCAATGGACCGACTCGCTGCGCCGCTCAAGATCATCGGGATGCCCAGAGCCCCCGCCGCGCGCGCAGTAGCGAGCTCTCCGTCGGGGTGCATGCATCCCTGCACTCCGATCGGTGCGATAATCAACGGCGAGGGATAGGTGACGCCGAAGAGCTCGGTCTGGAAGGGGGACGTGAACGGCAGGAGGCGTGCACACCGATCGGTAACGCACCTCGATTGAGCGCTGCGTCACGTCGCGCAGCATGCGCGGGACGATCTGCCATCGCTTGAACGCATCGCGGTTGTTGCGATACGTCTCGCCCGATCCTGCGTAGCCGAATATGAAGTTGAACGACCCTGCCGCGAACCGGCGTCAGCCACGCGCCGCGAACTCTGTGAGCGCCAGTTCCGCCGGAGAGCGGGGTGCCAGGCTCGCCTGCTCAGTACGTACCTGGGTTGTCCTTCAACTTCTCGCGTGCAGCGGCTTCGGTATTGTCGGGGTTGACGGAGCCAAGAAGGGGAGGGCGCCTGCTCGCGAAGATCTCTCCCACGTAGCTGGACCATCGCCCTGGCGCGGAGCCGTAGGCCTTTGGGGCTTCCGCGGCTGCGGTGGAGGAATCGGCCATTGCGCGTGCAGCTCTGTTGGGGAGTGCCAAGGAGATCCTTGGGTTTGAAGTACAAGGGAATGAGAGGGGCGTGGAGCGGAGAGAGTTGTCCCCGACGGTTGGGAAAGTGCTCAGTGCGCCGCCGGCTTCCATCGGGGCTTTGCACATCTTTAGAATGGAAGCCTGCGGCACATGCTAGGGCGTTCAGGGCGTTCAGGTATCAGACGCCGGGAATGGCGAGAGTACGGACCGCCTGAGGCGGGAGACCGGACAGAAGGTCTTTTGTGGGTGCTTTGATCACGGCGAGGGTGTATCACGGGGCAGAACTCCCATAGGTAGCAAGTAACGGGCCCCAAATCGACCCTGAGCGACGCTCGTTAGATTCGATGTTACCCCGAGAGGACCTTGCAGGACCTCCGTGTCTCCTGGAGAGTCGGAGGACCTCGAAACGTGGCGTCGTACTGAGATATGAGCTCGGTGACTGTGAACGGGTTCACTGGCAAGTGGATGATTCTTGCGCAGCTGACCTCGACGACCCACGTACGGGAATACGCGGACGGTCTCGCGCGGGGAAAAACCAAGTACATGCACAAGCTGATTTTGTCAGCTAAGTACTCGCATCAAGAGACCAGGAACACGTACCGCAGCCTTAATATTATCATAGCAGAGCATAGCGAGTGTGGCGCTGTGTGGCGCTGCCGCCGAGCTGCGCATAGTATAGACGCCGTAACGAGCGTGGCAATAAACCAAATATGACCACATCATGACCCCAGTACAACCGCAGCCACAATCGATATCTCTCTGACCAGCACTACCACGTCGAACTGAGCAGACTCCAGTGTTGTCTTCCACACAGCTTCGTCTGCGTATTGCTGACATGCTCTATCTAGGCCGCGGACTATCCAGTCATCTTGGACTCGACTAGTCATAAGACAGGGGATGCTGTTCCGAAATGTTACGCGCATGTGCACCGCCCAGCTGGCTTCTGCAGTTCATGGCTTCCTTGGCTGGATGAACTGGGAGGATTGTCTGTGGATGTGTGATCTGAGCACATGCTTCTTGCGACCCTGTATCGCTCACATCGCCCGGGGTCTCTCTACTGATGATCCTTCGAGCCAGCGAGACATGACGCGGCCACGGGCGCCCATAAGAAGCTTCCTTCGCTTGTAACGGACGCATGCCTCGAGGTTCACTCACTGTGGCCCCGTACGCCTAAAATCAAACTCTCCTGGTGCGTGTCTTTCTTTCGTCGCGTTTCATGGTACCACGAGAACAGTCTGCTGCAGTAGCGGGCGGCACGTACCGAGGCCGCGGGGCGGGTACGTTGACGGCGAGCGGTCGCGAGGCGCTCCGGGCCCCCGCCGACGATATCCTAGTTTGGCCAATCCCGTTTGATATCTGAGCACTCTTGACCGTTCGGGAAACTATTGCGACGGGGCCCCAGCCGCGCTGTCCGTTGGCGCTAAGCCGCGATGGGGCAGGGAGTGAGAATGCCGGCAGCGTACACGGAGCTCGTCGAGGCCGACCATTCAGTGGACTTGACACGCTCTGTGGGATACGTCTGTAGGTGCGGCCTTCTCAGGTTTCATTGTAAGCTGTTGTATGCGCTCGCGAAGTGGTGTTGTTGCGTCAGGTTTCGCCCTGCAAGCCGAGATGCCGGCAGGACGGCGTGGTGGCCTCTGGTCTTGGCGGGAAGCAGCACTTGCCGCTCAAGTTCGCGTTCGCTATTTTACCATATGTGCTCTGAACGTCCGAGGATGAGAGCCATATATTTCACTTCGCGACAGCGGCGCGGGTATGCTTCACCGTACGTTGTTACAACAGACCACGTAGGGGCCATGTAGGGTATCTACGGAGGGATGGCTGAGCTGCGCACCTACAGGGTTGCGGTGATGATGTTCTCCTCGCCCTCATCTGACAGATGATGGTCTTGGCCTCATCGGCAGCACGGCAGGGCGACAAATGTGTATCGACGTGAATATTCCCGCCCGGTCGACGGCGTGATGATATCCTCACCGAGTCTAACCTGGCCGGAGCGCTGCCTCCGGCCACCCTCCACAAGTGTGTTTATCCCCCGCGGCATGTTCTCCACTAGTCGAATGTGACCAGGATTAATTAAGCTTGGATGCGTTATGTCCTTGGGCCCTCATAATATCTCACCTTGCGAAGCCATTGTAAACGATTAAACGGCCAGGAGACGTCTAACCGGGGCCCCGCGCCCACGCCCTTGCAGGCCGGATTGGCAACGGACTAAGCGAGGTTCTTCGGCGGAACTCACCAGTTTTTGCATTGCACTTTCCCCTTGTAAAGTTCTCAGGCTTCGATATCGCGCTGGCGGAGTCTAGATGTACGTGTGGGAACCAATGGATGGCCTGCGGGCCGTGAATATCTGAAATGAATATCGGCCCTTGTACTGGAATTTGGGAGCACCATAGATGGAGAAGCGTACTGCCCCATAGTCACGACGCGTAGCCCGGACCCGCCAATACTTAAGCTTCACCTCTACGCGAGTCAGTCCCTCCGCACACTTTGCGCGGGCCCCACTCTCAAGCCTGTCCTCCCCGAGTCACCCTTACACGGACACACCCTCGAGAGATCCGCCTCTGCCATACCAGTGAGTGCGCATAACGCTAACGATTGGCGCATTGCAGACCCTGATTGCTCGGATGCGCTGTTTTAGCTCCTGCATCATCATGCCCGCGGTTCTCTCCAAGCGGTCTGTGGGTGACGGCGACGACCAGATTTCATGGAAGGTGATCTTCGGGATAGTATTTGGGCTCGGTACGTGCTTCGTCTGGTGCTTCGTCGTCTCCATCTAAAGTCACCGTCGCCCTTAACCCCCCCCGCGCTATACCCACAGTCGTCTTCGTCTTTCTCGTCTTCGCCTTATGTCGCCCCAACAAGATCATCGAGTTCTTCAGGCGCCTCCGGGCGTGCCTAACCCCTCGCAAGGCCCCCTCATCTGCCCCCGTCACCGCGGTGAGCGGTGGCGCCACCTTTCCCACCTCGAGGCCCCGCAAGTGGTTGATGCCAAAGCGGGGCGGAGCGGACCGCGAGGTCTACGATGGCTACCGCAGCCCGCGCGACAGTGCGTCGCCTGTGCCTCGCGCGTCGACGCACGCCCGCTCGGTATCGTCCTTCTCCGGCGCCTCTTCCGCAGATGGCGAGCATGTCTTCCCCGTTGTGGCTGTCCCCAGCCCGGTCCGCCTGGCACAGCTGTCCCGCGTCGCCGCGCCAACGTCGTAGCGTGCTATCGCTCACGATTTGAACCCGGATATACACCCACCTGCCTGACTAGTCTGGTCCAGCCATCGCCGCCTCGCATACCACCACGACCGGTTCTGTAGTACGCAGTTATTGGACTCCTTATACCGTGTTGTATGTACTATACGTTTATTTCTTTCGTAACGCTTTCGTGCTCGCATACCTCTTGCATATCTCTCGCAATCGACTCCGCGAGCCGCCACCCCTGCTTACTACCTTTACGAATACGGTGCCACATTGTATTACTCGCTATAGCGTACTTGTGAAGCACCTACAGGCCCTCCGTTCGTCGTCCGTGTCCAGAATACCCGTCTTCCACCTATACAAACATCCGGTTTATCAGACCACACCGTGCGTCCCAGGGCCTTTCAAATGGGGTGCAGAATGCGCGGGGTTCCGGTATGCGACTACTCGGATGGTGGCATCGGAGTCTGCGCATGCCTCGCGACTTTGCTGCAGCTCCGGAGGCTGCAGCGCCTGCTGAGTACATCTCCGTTACCGTCGGGATGACGTAAACGCATCTACGGACCGTTTGATCCGCGCCGAGTAACCGAATGATGGCCGAGAGCGGTACTGCTTTCGCACAATTGCCTCCGCTCATCTCCGCGCTGCTCACTGTTCCTTCTCCTCGGTGCCTCGCTAGCAGCCGCGGGACGGGTTTCGATTGCCTCCAGTGGTACTTTCGGTTTCTAGTTTGGACTTATAGTGTTCCCGTTTACGGCGTGTGCGGCCTCATCGGTGAGTGACTTCTTCCGAATGTAGCCTCGACTCCAATGGACAATAATCTACTGCGAGTCGTCTTTACACCCCGAGTTCCGCCGCTATCATCTGCGGAGTGTAGCACCCGAAGGTTTTATGCGGTCTAGAAACAAGCCAATGTGGACTACCGGGGCTGCGGCGAGGCGTGCCAGGAACGCCGCACAGGACTCATCGAAGCTGTCGGCCGAGACGGTATGGCTTAGAGCTCACGAAGTACTTCGTGCAAAACAGGTCTAACTGGGGCGCAGCGCCTCACCTTCGAAATCATCTTCTAAGATTCTCTCGACGATTACGTCTGCTCGTAATCGTGTGGGATGACTCGATTCTCGCCCGATTTCATCCGCCGATACACCTTGTTTGACTGCGCAGTCGCTGACCATTCGGAACCCGTTCACGCGTTCCTGCTCCAAGCGCGAGGGGAAAGGAGGGGAACCGGCCGGGGTGCGCAGTGCACTTGGCATCCTAGTCATGACTAATTGATGTGGCCGTATGCGCCGTGGGAGGTGTTTGCGATGCTTCAGTATAGAATGGGATGGCCGCGTCCACAGCCCTTCGAGAACTTCAGAATTCGGCGCAGAGGCTAGAGCTCCATACCGGGACCCGCTCTTGCGGCACGATATGCATGTCGTCATGCAATGCTTGACCCCAATCGAAACAAGTTGCCCCTTGAAAGGTCCCCAGACACTCACAGTGTACACCGCAAACGTGGACACAGCGCTACACATCACGGCAGGGTTAACGTTATTACCGGGCAATCGTTTACGCTCTCCGGGGTCAGCCAATGGTTGCCTCAGCGTTTGAAGCGCATAGTCCACAAGCGGTATAAACTGGTGTGAAGCTATGCTACGAACATCTCCGGTGACTATTCAAATGTCCATCATGAGTGCGTCGACCGTCGGGCTCCTGGCATTATCAATCATAGGACTCCGGACTAGCCCACGAAGGGTTTGTAAGTTACTACTAGTGCCGATGGCTTCTCCGCCGCTTCTGCGCTCTTCATATCCGCACTGCAAGCTGGAACCTGGCGCTGCGGACCCGCGCCGACTTCGACCACAGGACATTCTGCGCAGGCTCGAAGCTGAATACACATCCAAGGAACGGCGCCCGCCCCCGGTCTAGTCGGGTGGTCCTGCTACGGAGGGGCGCTCGAGCAGATGCGCTCTGATCACAGCCTGGAGACACATGCTAGTTAGATGGCAGGACTCGCTGCGACGACATGGATCGTCATGTCCGCAGCGAGGGCGTCCTGCGCAGCCGCCGACGCGATGGGCACGAGGGCCACCGCCGCAGCCGTCGCAGTCACTCGACACTTCACGTACCTCCGGGACCGGGCCCGATTTGGGTGCTAGCACGCTGCGCGCGACCACAATCGCGTTAGAGAGGTGCGGAATGAGTCGCGGTTGTGCTGTGGGACATCTCGCGAGTGCGGAGGTGGGTACCTCATTCACTCGGAAAGCATGAAACCAGGCCGTGTCTGGTCCAGGGGACGTTGTGCGCAGTAAGTGGCAGGCTGCGCGATTCCGAGTCGACATACGGGGAGGAGTGCCGGCGTCGAAACCGAGAAGGCTTCTAGGTCAAGACACAACGAGAGGGGAAGACTTAAAAGGCGGACGAGGAGGGCGACAAAATGCCAGTCAACACTTCAGCGAACGGCAGTCTCACTCGCCCATTTTGCGAACGAAGCCCGAACGCCTCACTAACCACACGATGAGCAGCAACGCGAACCAGAGCTCCACCAACAAGAAGCAGGACGGGAAGAGCGATGGTGAGTTCTGCGTTCCGATCCTCAGACTCACTGAGGCGGCGGCTCATGTCCTCGTAATATGTATAGCCGCGTCTTTTATCTCGACGAGTAGCACTCTTTATGATGGCAAGAGTGGCTCGCCACCCGCGAAGGGCTCTAAAGGCCAGGACTCGAAGGGCGCAAAAGACTCAAAATTAGGCGCATCCGCCTCCTCCTTCGCTAAGAAGGCCAAAGAGGAGGGCTGGAACGCTCCTACTGCAACGAAGCCGTCTTTCGGCTGAGGTTAACTCTCCCGAGATCAGTTTTTCATACCTTGTACGTACGTTCTGATGATACCCCAGGAATCGTCACTGACTTTGGCTGTTAGTTCGATACCCAAATCTTCGGAGTCTGGATGCTCGGATGTATTAGTACATTGTATAAATCCTAAAGATCATGGCAGCGTTCAGCCCTCAGATGGAAAGGCAGTAGCATCGATGATACCTTGTAGTCACCCACTATCGCTACATGAAGTCGTCCATCATCTCTTGTACCGACTGCTGCGGTGCCTCATCTTCGTCCTCCTCTGTGAACATATTGTCGTACGACCTTGCGGCCTTCTCGGCCTCACGGGCTTTCACCAGCTCGGCATCCGCCTTCTTCTGCAGACGTCCCAACCATGTCAGAACCAGGTACAAACAATGCCAGCATGTCGGTGGTACCTTAGCGGCAGCCGCCGCACGCTTGACGGCGTTTTCTTGCTTGATGCGCTCGACCCGCTCCTGCTCGTGATCGACTTCTCGCTCGACTTTCGTCTTATTCAAACGGTTCACGATTGGATTTTCGCGTTTTGGTATATGGACTGGGGAACAGATGAGTGGTCATTGCGGTCGCACGCAAACAAAGGCCTACCGCGTTTCACCTGGCAGTACAAGATGTTAGTTTCATGGGAAACATGTCGAAATGCAAGTACCTACGCGCTTGTCGTTATGGAACGAAACCTGTCCTACAGCCATATCACCGCTTTTCTGTGTATCCGAATAAGGAAGCCGCATAATTGGGGCGCGCAGAATGGGGAAGTCACCTTCAAATTATCGCCTGGCGTGTAGATGATCGTCAAATTGTCTTTCTTGTTCCCTGTCGATCTAAAAGTGTTAGCTCACATCGCTCGGTGACAAGGATTTCTTTGTCTTCCAACATACCTTCGATAGAGTTCGCTTTGACGAGTTGCGCACAGTCAATCAGCAACGCCTCGGGGATGGCTTCCCAAGACATTCCTTCGGGCATTCGGAGATACACGTGGGCGGACGAAAGTTTGTCGACATGGAACCAGACATCTTGGGGCCACGCGTACTTAATCAAGTCCTCATCTAAGCAGTGTTCCGTCAGTATTCTTTATAACGTGCCGAACGGCTCTTCTCTTGAACTAACTCTCATGCTTGTCCTTCCCCATGTAGATGACGGCGGGCGGGTCGACCGCTGAGTGACATAGATGAACACACAAGTTCAACGATTTTTTTTCTATGCATACCTGTTGACTTGAAGAACAAGACCATAGTATATACGCTCTGTATTTCCTGCGACCTGTTTGAAGGACACTTCGGTAGGCGGTGGTGGGAAACCGTGGCAGAGCTTTGCGATTCGGCGCTTATCGCAAAGAAGGCGACATCGGGATATCGGGCCGAGAAGCTCTTGCCTTTTCTAGCGAAACCAACCTTCAGAAGTCGAACAGGTGACTCCTCTCCCCTGTCTTGTCACCTCGGAGTCTGGCCGTCGGTCCCGCACAGTCTGGAATACTATCCTCTTAGTATCTATCAACCCCGAGTGGGGGCCAGATCAAACGAGGCTTTCCGGATGTTTGGTAAATCTTGTTGGACTTGCCTTTTCATTGTCTCTTGAAACAATAGCGCGAATCTCGGCTCGAGGCCTCCCCTTTCAGAGATTTGTTACTTATGCCACTCCAGCGACTCCTTCAAGCTCAAGCTGACAGTAGCATGTACGGCCTACTACTAGCTCTCTCAAGCCTTCTCGCTGCTGCGGTGGCAGTCGCTTGCTCGTACCTCTTCTACCTCATTGTCCTCTGGCCGCGGCGGAATCCACTGCGAAGGCTGCCTGGCCCGCCGATTCGAGCTTGGTTTGGGAACCATCTAGGAGCAGTACTTGAGTGAGTACCACGTTCCGCTGGCCGCACAAATGGTCCGTCTGGTGCATCACGGTTTGTGGTGGCGTGAATGCTGTGGTTGGCATAACTCGGAGACCCTTCGGTGGCAGCCGTCGGCACCGCGGTCTTCTTGGAACCCATGGTCAGGAAATGAGCATACATTTCTGAGCGTTCCGCGAGTGAATATGACCGGTTTGAGGTACCAAGCAATGTGTTGCAGACCACTGACAGTTCAGCAGCCCATCGAGGTCACCAAGGGTGCACGAGAAATTCGTCAAAGACTATGGACGCAATGTGCGCATACGTGGTATCTTTCCGGTACGTTGACCTTTTTGTACGAACGATTCGAACCCGGCCAACATTCCTCCCTTCGTCAGTGGGAAGAACGACTCATCACCCTAGACCCCGTATCTCTTACCCACATCCTCAAACACTCGACCATTTACGAGAAGCCATGGCAGTCCCGCGCCCTCATTTCATATATGATTGGCGTTGGCATGCTCGCCGCGGAAGGCCAGATGCACAAGCGCCAGCGCCGTGTTGCAACCCCTGCATTTTCTATTCAGAACATGCGAGCTCTCATCCCCGTGACGTTCCAGACGGGCCTGGAGTTAAGGGACAAGTGGATGGCGCTCATCTCCGGCCCTCGAGACGTCTCGGAAAAAGAGAAGGCGTGTGGCGGAATGAAACTGGACGTCTGCCATTGGGTTAGTCGAGCGACTTTCGACGTCATTGGATTAGCGGGTGAGCCTCAGTTCTCCCCGACACCAGAGTTGTGACTGAAGGACAGCAGGGTTCGATTACAGCTTCAACGCTATTCGGGATCAGTCCAATGAACTGTTTATGGCGTATAAGGACATGTTCGAGATCGCCATATCACAACAGAAGGGCGGTCTGTGGGACCTAGTAGCGATGTACATCCCTGTTCTCAACAAGATCTTCGTGAGTGTGTTCGGTCGAATGTTTCTGCGGCGCTGACGTCTGCCCACAGCCTGGCGAGGCTCAACGTGTCGTCAAGAAATCGCACGAAGTGATCAACCGCGTCGCTGGTCGTCTCATACAAGAGAAGAAACGCAAAATCGAGGAATCTGAGAAGGCCGGGAGTACGTATGCTGGCAAAGATCTCCTGAGCGCTCTTCGTAAGTCACTCCTTGTGAAAGCATTGCGTCATTATCTCATTGCCACACAGTCAAGGCAAACGTCGCTGTCGACCTGCCCCCTGACCAGCGCATATCGGATGAAGATATCCTCAACAACATCAACACCTTCCTATTCGCCGGGTCCGACACGAGTTCGTTGACCGTAACGTGGATTATCTACCTCCTCGCTCGATACTCAGATGTGCAGGACCGCCTCCGCGCGGAGCTCCTCTCCATCAAGCCCGTTGCACCCCTTGAGTCACTCACACAGGACGAGATTGCCTCACTCTACACCGTGATTGCGGAGCTCCCTCTGCTCGAGAATGTCGTAAAGGAGACGCTGCGGCTCATCCCACCCGTACACTCCTCGATCCGCGTCGCGACGCAGGACGACGTGATTCCGGCGTCCACTCCTGTCGAGTTGAGCACCCGGGGCGGCAAAACTGAGAAGGTCAATAGCTTTGTGATGCCGAAGGGTGCATCCGTGCACGTACCGATCGAGGCCTTCAACCTCGACCGCGAAGTATGGGGTGCTGATGGGTGGGCTTTCAAGTAGGTCTTCCGCCCTTCTGTACGCAGATATCGGTTCTTGACGCGTTACACAGCCCCGATAGATGGGATAACCTACCCGACGCTGTCAAAGCCCAGCCTGGTCTGTATAATAATATCCTTACATTCTCCGCTGGCCCTCGCGTATGTCCTATTGTATTTTAAGCAGGAGTGAGGGCTGACGTGCTGTTGCAGTCTTGTATCGGCATGAAATTCTCTATCATTGAGATCAAGATGTTCCTGTTCATCCTACTCACGCACTTCAAGTTCGCTCCTGCCGACCCGGTCGGCAAGGCTAATGTGTATGATTCTGCTCCTCCCTTGTCCCCTACGGTCGTTGAACTTTCATCGCAGCGTTTTGACGCGTCCTTACGTTGTGGACAAACACAAGGAGGGCAGCCAATGCCCTCTTTTTGTCATTCCTCTGGCTGGCGAAGCAAGCACGTAATCTGCTCAGCTATCACTGGGGCCGCAAGGACATTCGGTACTAGTGGTTTCTTTCGATGTATCATTATTATTGGTCAGATGCAACGTGTGCACCACCATTATATTCATTGGTATTGCGGCCGGCGCATTGTCTGGGTTGCAAGCAAGGGCAGCTGCAAACTCATTCTACGCCCGAAGACTGGGACGTCAACCTTCGTTTTACGCCCGCATTATTCCGTCGGCGCCCTTGGTCCCCCACCCCCGCCCCCGCCCCCGCCCCCGCTATCGTACCACTTGGTAATCCAGTGGCGATAGTTTAGGCGGATAGCTGTTGCTTCGGTCACTTGCGCTATGTCCCGTCAATGGGTTGCGAGGAACGGTGTTGCATCGGTACAACATGATGCTTGTAGCCCGGCGATTCGCAATTTATCCCTGCGTCCCTGGACCAGAGTCGACCAACAGTCTAAGATGTGTTCATCATGATGTGCCCCACACTGCGAGCATGCTCGTGGACCGTACCATACTACAAGACCGAGTCACATTCTTCGAGTCACCCTCTCCCCCACATGATGTGGACACTTATAGAATGATCACACATCGATGGACCCACTGCGCTGACTTAAGCTTTAAGTGTCAGGGCCCAGGGCTTGGTGTGTTGAGTCACCGTCGCAGCTTCTTCCGGCTAAGTATATGCAACGCTCGTAGTCTTGTATCCTATCAACTTCTAGACGGCGCCGGGTCCCACAAATGTCTTTAAGTTCCCAGAAACCTATGGCATACGCTCCGGGTGATTGCCACCGCATGTATGCTTCTTGATTCTCTCCAAGGGCGCATTGGCCTTCCGATCGGTTTTTTTTTTTCATACGTCGTTTGATACCTACGCCATCGCGCCCTGGGGGAGTACGATGGGTCCCCACTGAGCGTCGGGGGTAACCGTTGTCCCTCGTTTGACACTCCCGCATGGTGGAACGTACGTCCAGTGTGACGCAAGTTATTGTAGTGAATTCCGATGCTGATATTCCCGGTGCGAAGTTGGCCCTCACGACGTATTCACATTCCAATGGTTATAAAATCACTACAGTTGAATAATACGGTTTCGAGGATACCTATCAATGCCCATACGTAGCCTTCAGCCTTTCCTTGACGTAGTCGCCCGCGGTGACAACCTCGTACTTCGCAGGCCGTTCGGGTGAGATGCAGCTCGGAATGGGCTCAATGGAAGGATCAGCCCTCCATTCAATTTCCTGCAAAACGTAGAATATATGGTGGTCTTACCTCTAACTTAACATCGTAGTCTGTGCCGAAGAAGAGCGGGATTGAGTAGCGTCGCACACCGCTTCGGTTGATCGCGCGGTGAACGGTCGACTTGAACACATCGTCTGTCAAGATGGGGCATCAGCATGTGTCCCCATGGGGTGTTCAGAAAATTTAGAGGAACGCACTTGTCCAGCGTGATAGTTGATCGGCGATACTGTTGTTTCCGGGGTCGAGTCAACGGCTCGGAGCATGTACGCCAAATGATGGGGGTGCCCTTACTTCACCACTAGAGTCCCTGGGACCGGAGGAGCATCGATCCACTGTTTCTGCTTGTTGAGGACTTGTAGGGCCTGGATTCCGGGCTCTTGCCATAGAATGGTAAAGCACTTCGCACGGAAATCAATACCCGCTACCACATTTCATGGGAACGTGTGACACACTTCGAAGCTGCAGAGCAGTACCACATGCACGTCATCAACGATCCTGAGCATTTATGATCCTTCATGGGACATACTCGGTGTGCGCACCAATGCCGATGACCCGATCATCCACTGGGCCCGTCTGTGGAGGATAGTGCAACACGCGCATGATAGCGGCGGCGTTCTTTGTCTATGACCCCGAATTCAGAGGCGTCGTGCATCCAATGCAGGAAATTCTACGTGCCTTATCATCGAAGAAGTTCTCGGGAAGATCGAGAGCAAGTGCGAACAGGGGGAACAATTTCCGGCCTAGATCCACCGCTGCGTGACTATAACGACGGGAGAAAGGGGGTTGATTATTGGACAGAGATAGTGTTATTTAATGGTAAAACCCACTAGTACGCAAGGACGGATGGTCTGAAGGCAGGGAGGTCAGAGGGCCAAACGTTGACCCCTGCCATTGCGCCGTCGTTCGCCCTTTTCTCGTCATAATCGCGAGCGCTGAGTTCCTCCCAGCCAAACTCGAAGCCTTCGTGTAGGTCGCCGCGGTTGAGCGGGTCGTTGTTGCTTGATAGTATGGCGTTGTAGCCTTTGAAGTTCGCCGTCTTGCGGATGTCAAGCTGAGGCTTAGTTAGAAACCACACCAAGTGCTAATCGTCACAGTAGGCCGGGGATAGTTCAACTCCCACCTCCGTTTTCTTTTCCAAAGGGAGATCAAAAAACTCTCTGGAAGCGTTGACGGCTCCCTCGATGGTACTCTCTGGTATTCCGTGATTTTTCACTTAAATTGGGGGTTGTCAGGACGTTTGAAATATCTCCCAGTTTTAACGGATATGCGAACCGACCGTAAAGGAATCCAACGTTTATGCAGGCATCTCTGACCGCTTTACCTAAATTCCGCCGTATCTCGGAGTCTCGACTGTCAATGTTCTTGAGGTCACTGAGGTAGGATCGAGATGTGAAATGTGAGCGGAGCCACTATACGTCCAAGCAAAGCATGTGGGCCGATACATGATGGGGATGTCCTTGAACGCCTCTGCTAACTCCGCTTCGAGTGCAATTTTCATGAGCGACATGGTGGTCACAGTTGTAGCTTGATGTCCTCTCGAGTCTCTAGAGTGCCTCGGCCCATGCGTGGCAGTCGAACTTGGATATGTAAGGCGGCTAACGAACTTGTAATAAACAAGCGCCCAAAGGAGTCATGAAGGGACCACCACCACGGCTGCGCGTATTTGACTAGACTCTATTCGGCTGGTCTCGAAAAATTACACATTCCTTCCCATTGGTGAGAGTTGTTTATCCCCAGACGTCCGCAGTTGTGGGCGCGCGGTGCTAGACGCAGTCGGCCCGTTAAATTCGGGCGTACGCGCTAAATTCATCAAGACTGAACGACGCAACATCATCACTGCGCTCAGACTGCGGTTCACATGGCATTCCAATGCTTACAGAACCTTCGGAGCTGACCCATGTAGTTCGAGGAGCGGCGCAGCCATGTGGCCATATGGTCACTCCTGTGGGACAGTTCATGGGTAACGGACAACATCTGGGATCTCAGGGCCCATGAACAATGCCCGCGCATTCAGGTGCGCGCAGCCATCATTGTATGTCGTATCTCACTGCGCTGACCACACATCACGGCGTCTTGCAGCGAAGGTCCATGATCCCAGGAACCTCCATCGTAGAACCCGTGGACGTGAGGACATCAACGAGTCAGCGCGTTTTCGGCTCCTCGCCTCGGTGCCTTCAGGGCGATGTTTCAGCGACGCACGAATGCGAGTGCGGATTCGCTAGCGAAATCGATCGAGTGTTGTCCCGCGAGCGCTCGCCCCGTTATTGGGGTCTGTATCTTGAAGAGGTTTGCATTCACCTGGGAACATACGATAAGGGGTATATAAGCCCGGCAGTCAGTCGAGCTGCCTGCACCATCCCGACAACACGCCCTTTCGACGCCTTTTGTATGCGCACGGATTCTACCATACATCCCCGTCAGCATGTCTCAGCCTAACCCTTCCGCATCCGTTTTCTCTCTCTCCGTCACCGAAGAAAGCACGACATCACCTTCGTCATCTACCGTTGCACTCGTCCCAAAGGTAAGCACAGGGATCATGTGCGTCCCTAATACTAGACTCACAGAAGACCCTGTCCTATAGGGTACGCGGCCCGAGGCATCCTCCACCCCCGCCACATCTCCCTCACCGCCAAAGGACTACGAGAAAGCTTTTGCGGCGCTCTCGTCCTCTTACGGGTTCTCCGGCGCCGTACCTACTAAGAACCCAAAGAAGAAGGAAAAGGAGGACAAGAAAAACAAGAAAAACAAGGGAAAGAAGCCTGCCACCACTACGGAGAACCCCGCTAGCCCTCAGCCTACGACTAGCTCAGCTAGCGGTCAAAACAACTTGCCAGATGCGCCAGTGAAGTAGTCGCCCAGATGTCAGGTATGTGCTACCCCTTGGTCGAAGCAGGTCTTTTCCCTAATCGAGCACCCACCAGCCTTAGAATTCTACTCACCTATACGCGTTCAACACGAGTTCCTCCTTGTCCCTCGATTTCAAGGGCATACGTCTTTGGCGTCGTACGATAGTAGAGAAGGATCACACTCTGAGCCGGTGTACGCCGCTCTGAGCGGTCATTTCCGTTAGATCCGCCGAAACCGTTGGCTTCTCGATACATTTTGCCCGGATATTATGTCCATTGCGTTACCGGAAAACCACATTCCAGAGCGGTCAGCCTGAGGCTTGCAGCTCATCTTCCTTTCAGTGCGGCCGTTGGCCTCTGGTAGGACCTGGATTCAAGGTTTCTTATGCGGAGCGCACCATGTACTAGGACAGAGTGTTCTGGCCGATCCGCGCAGTGTGAACCATTTTAGAACGGTCACACTCGGCGAGTCCGTACTGACTCCCTCTCGTGCACAGTCCAACCTAAATTCCTGAGCGCTGAGGTCCCGATGTCGAGTCATCCCAGTCAGTCGGCTATTTGTGGTATTGCCGCCGGTACGAGGTATTCTGAGCTTGATGCACAGGGAGTTTGAATGGTACAGTCGAGTACAAACAGTACGATACAAAGTGTCTAGGGCCTTCTACTGCATTTCGGTTACACTTCTTCCGTCCGCCTCGGATACTTACTGGCTGAAAAGGCGCTGGGCGGCCGAGCTACTACCGGACCTTGTACAACTGCACCGTGTACTCGCCCTGTGCGACCTGCTCTTCCGGCTCCCTGACACGATAATGGATCTCTACGTCGAGTTCGCGCGAATTGTCTTCGCTCTTCCGGCACTTGAACACACCCTCAACGACCGTACCTGAACCTCGCGCATCAGTACACAGCGTTTCTGCCGCCGGTGCGACACAGCACGTACCTTCCGCGGCCGTAATGGGCTCGCGCAGGAAGAAGATCGTCTGCTTCCAGTGCGTTGGGACGGACGCCGGGCCAGTGCTGAAGCTCGTGATCTTCGGGCGGCCCTTGCCCTTGAGTGGGTCGCCGGTGCTCATGCGCCGCGCCTGGTGCGGGCGCCCGCCCAGCGGCCAGACTTCTGCGAGGATCGGATCCCCCTCACGCACAACGTAAACATCCGTGTCCTCGGGAATGGGCTCGCCCGTGTGTGTGAAGAAGATGTCGAAGTATAGCACGAACGCGTGGATTTTGGTGCGCCGTTCCGTGGTCGAGACGAGGGTGAAGGGGGAGGTGAAGTCGAGTTGTTTTAGGGCGATGTTTCCGAGGAAGAGGTCCTTGAAGAATTATCGGGGTCAACCTCGGGGAATGGGTCGGATGACATGAAACACGACCAACCTTGACAACTGCGGGTTCGCTGAGCAAGGTCTCGGAACCGACAACGTCAACGACTGCTTCGTTATAGACGTCCTTGCACATTGCCGACAGGTCGAAGCCTATGAAGCGTCAGGGTATTGTTTCGTGAACATGAAGTGATACGGAGACACGTACCGTAAACATCGCTCCAGAATCCAATGCGCTCCTTGAAGAGCTCTCCAGCTTCGCAGAGGGCGAACTTCATCTGACTTTGACTGGGAGCCATAACACCTTCCGGGCGTAGGAATCGATCCCGGGCTACCAATACGGAGTCTAGCATAGATTCGTACAGCAACGCATAGCCCATCCATTCCGAGACGATGATGTCAACGTGGTCGTACCCTTCTGGCAGCTTGATGTCTTCGACTTTGCCTCGGATAACGCTGCACTCGTCAGTACAAACATTGCATACACGATGTACAGCCACATACGTGATGACGTTGTCGAGTTCGTTATCTTTCAAGATCTGCGCTGCCTTCTCCGCGATGTCGCTCGCGTCAATTGCGAACACGCGCTTGGCGCCCGCGCGCACAGCAAATAGCGAAAGAATACCGGTACCACACCCGACATCCATGACGATGGCGTCCCGGAAGACCTCTGGGTTGGACATGATGAATTTCGCGTACGTTGCGGTGCGGACCTTATCCTGGATCATAACGGAGTGGATGTCTACGTACGGCGATTAAGTTTAGCGTCAACGAGGTTCGAGTTGCGAGTTACTGACCGTTTTCTGCGTAGCTTTGGAAATAGTGCGAATCATCGTCGCGTAGGGGTACGGCTGCGTGCGTGGAGGAGGAAGGATCCAGGTTCTTCAATTCGTCCGCGAGCCCCGCCAGGTTGAGGCGTTCGCTCACGAATTGGCGGTAGTACACGAGATCCTGCTTGGCTTGTTCAAGCCTTTGCTGAAGAGCGGTAATACGACGCGAAGCCGATGCAAAGTCTTTGGGCGCTTCCGAACTTTCGAGTACACCTTCATCTTCCGAATCCGATGAATCATCTGGCGCAATTTCTAAGGGGGCGTGTGAACACTCTTTAGAATGATGTGGGGCAAATGCGAGTACGAACGAAGAAGAGGATCATCCTCGATGGCAGGTTTCAAATATTCGTCAGACCTAAAAAGGTCCTCGGACCCAGTCAATGCAAGTACATCTTTGGGTGAAGGATGCTGAATAGATGACGTCAGTCTACCAAACGTCCAAACTTTTGCCAGTACACGTATACCTCTTTTCGAATCCAGTTAATAAGTCGGATGCGCTGGTATAGGTCCAGTGCTGTGCATGCGTGAATATGGTTCTAAGGGTAGGGAGAGAACCCCTACTTAGTCGTGAAGTTACGTCTTTCAAATTGAAATTGTGCGTGTTCTGGTCGTATGCTAGTGCCTCCTGTACAGACTCTAGTGTCTTGTCTTCGAACAGGGATCTGCACGGGCGCTTTGTCATTGAGTCCGAGACCCAGTCATCCCAGGTCTCTTCGTCGTCGTCTTCCGAGCTCGAGTCGTCGGACGCATCGTGCTCGTCCGCCGGAGGAGGTTCTGTCCGGGTAGCAGGCAGCTTGAGCGACATGATTCTATTTTCTGAGCTTGTGTAAGTGATTGCCGGATTATCCTTCCCGTGGTACACACCTAAGACCTATATGAGCTGTTCGCAGGAATAATCCAGGGATCCGTGGTGTACTCTGAAGTCAAGCTATTTTATCCGGCGAGCGAAGATCGTCCTCAAAGCTAAAGGTCGGCTACAGGTCGTCCGCCACAGCGGGATTTTGTCGGAGATCAGATATGCAGATTTTGCACTACAACAGGGCGTTACCGTTTGATTTTTTGATAAGCGGGACCTGAACCTCTTTTGCGGAGCTTGGTGAGCTTATGCACGGACGCCACTTTCTCATACTTTCTACCTGCACCACAGCCACAGCAATACAAATCCTCAAGATACGGTCCTTGAACCTTGACCGCTTGCTTTCTGCTTCACATAGTAGCCCTCACTCTTGCTTGCGTACCATGAAATAGATCCTCGTCATGTCGCACCCCTCTCTCGTTGGCTCCATTCTCGAACGCAAGCCCCTAGCAAAACCGTCCGCGCCGGCTCCAGCCACGACCAAGGCCGGGTTTCCAACTGTTCAACATCGATCTCAAAGCGCGTTTGCTCGGGCTCGCCTAGATGGTCAGAAACCTGCAGGACAACGTCTGCGCGAAGTGCCTGTAGTTCAGCCTTCCTCGGGACTCAATTTCGAGCCACAGAATCCTGACGTCAAGCGCGAACAACAAAATAGTGATCCAGAAGGATGGCGTACCCAGATGGAAGAGCAAAACGCACAGCGTGTAGAGACAATGACTGAAGAAGAGCGTGAGCAAGAGAGGGCGGAGATTTTGGAGAAATTTGGACCAAACGTTGCGGAGGTGTTGAGGAGGGCGCGTGAGGCTCGGGAACGCAAAAGGAAGGAAAGTCGGAGCGAAAGCCCAGAGGTCGGTGCGAAATCCTCTCCTGCATCTTCCCCTAGTCGACCACGTATCGGTGAACGGACGCGGTCATTCAGTATGTACACGAATCCGTGCACAATAAAATTTGTCGTGACCACTCATTCAGACAGCATTCTACGGCCGTCGTCTCCCCCTCTCTCTTCTGCGAGCAGCTCCCGCCCCCCAAGCCGCGCGGAACGTAAGATCCGTTTTGCAGATGTCACGCCAGGAGATATCCATGTATACGAGTCAGCCCCTCCGTCTCCGAAAAGAAAGGCTCTGGCGCTCCCCCCTCCCTCTGACAGTGATGGCCCGACTGTGTCACTGGGCGAATGGCGGGGGTCCAAGATACCACGGCTTTCTGCGGAGAGGGCCGGGACCTCACAAGGCGAGCACGTAGACACTAAAGTGAGCGCCTTGGAGGCTGGTACTCCTGAAGACATCCGGCAGCGCTTCTTCCCTACTGCACCCGCCCATGATCCATCCCTGGAGTGGATACAGGCTGGTACTGACGCGGATCCTGAACCGGAGGCGGAACCAACAGTGCGCTTCGACCTCATGGGTGCGCCGATACCGGCGCACCTGACATCGAAGCTCCCCACACATCTTGGTCTACACCATCACGCCGAAGGTGCTCATGCCGGCTACACGCTGGAAGACATATTTCTACTATGCAGGTCGACGGTTCCTGCCCAGCGTGCGTCCATGCTCGGCCTTCTCGCCAAGATCGCACACAAGCTCGCGCGGACATCCGTAGACAGCAAGAAGGGGATACCTGAGCTTGCGGGTCAGGAGCTGTCACTGAGAAAACGGATGCTTGCCACGGCTGTGGAAGCACTTGCCGAACGTGCTAGCGTAGGGGCGCGTGCTGTGGAACTACTCTGGGAATGTGCCGTTGCTTGGGATGAAGGCCTCCAGGCTTTGGAGAGTGTCGAGCTCCGCGACCTCGATTTGGGGACTTCAACTACGTCTTCAGAGGGAGCAATTTCCTCTCTTCCCTTGGATTATGTGTTGCCATTGATTTCAAACTCGTTTTCGGTCGCCGAGCTACCTCACGAGAGCCTCGTCCAACTCTTAGAGGTTCTCTACCGATTGACGCAACATTCTAACATCAACGCCGTCGCCATCGTCTCGACGAAGGGATTGGTCGCGAACACGTTTCAAAGGTTCCTCCTCACCACAATTCCGCCATCCCCTGGCGATCCTCTCCCTTTGCCGTTCGCGCTGAAGTTCTTACGTCTTCTCGCCCTCTCGTCCCGCGAGAACGCCTCAGCCCTCGTTGATCCCGCCGACTCCCTCCTCCGTTTCGTGATATCTCTCCCTCCATCATCACCGTTCCCGTCCGCTCTCACAACTACACTTCTCACTGAGACACTCCGATTTTACGCTACTCTGAGCTCGTACGGTCTGTACGCCCATATTGCGACTACGGCTCAAGAACACTTTACACAGCTCAACCGATATATCATATCCTCTGAGTACCAGTCACAGGACCTCCGGAACGCCTGGTTACAGCTCCTAGAGACTTGGATTACCTGTGCGCACGACCCGCATCGCACGTCTCCTAGCCATGAGATCTTGTGGAGTCAAGTAGTCGGATGGGGCTGGGCAGATGACATTCTCGCGCTGAGGGAACGGCTCACCGACAGGGACGAGGACACTTGGCGGCATGCGTGGACGGCTGGTGCGGCATTCCTTGAGGGTGCAAGGATTAACGGCCTCAGGGGTGGTGAAGACGAAAGGGTAGCGGTCTTGGGTGCCGTGAAGAGCGGCTTCGTCGACGGCGCCGAGAAACGAATTGTGGACGTGGCGCTAAAGGGTGCACGAGACGCACTCGCCAGTCTCAATAGTGGCATGAGGCAGGCCATTCTTCCGTCGGATGTACACTTGCTACAGAAATTTGGACGACATGCAGACGCCCTCAGCGCCGCCATCCGACTTTTCCTTGCGTGCACTCCCCGCTCAGGCGCCGAGCCACTTCCCGAGCCTCCATTCCTCCTCCCCTTCGCAGAGCTCTCGAGTCTATGCGCTGCGATCACAGGCCATCCGCTCTGGGCGGGCCTGTATACTCCTGAGTCAATCTCGTACTCCCACGCGCTATGCCGTCCTTTGTCTTCCTTGCTCGCGTGTTATCTGCGGCTTTCGCGAACAATCCCGGGTACTCCAACAGACCTCTGGATGGCTCAGGCATTTGCGATCATATGCAGGCTTTTTCCTGGGGATGAGGAGCTCGCGCAGCGCACGGTGGCCGACATCGCTGAAACGGTTGACGAGGCTTTTTTGCGAACTCGAGGTTGGTCCGTTCCGAGCCAGGTGTGGGAACGAGGCGGGATGTCCGTTATCATCCCGTTCCTCTCGCACTCACTCCTCCCGAAGCCGGAAGTCCAGGTAGGGTCTGTCTGGATCACCCCGCGCTCGATCTCGACGGCGACTACCCAGCGCCTCCCGCCACTCTCCACGCTCATGCCCAACGAGAAGCGTGACCAGCCACTCCTTCTCACGAAAGATTGGCTTTTTGTGCCCCTGGACCATCTTTTACGGTCGGGAGAGTCGGAGGCGTTCAAGACTCTCCCAGACTCGTGGGATGCCTCCGAGGCCGAGGTCGTCCGCGCGGCGTTGCTATTCATCCGAGTCAGCCAAGAGGTCCTGAGGTTCCACCGGCTGAATACTTTCCTCATGAGCCGCGAGGAGATCGCGTTCGGCTGCATGAAGGTCTTCATGCTCGAGCACGGCCAGCAACAAGATGACTCGCAGGAGGAAGTCTTCCGTGATACCACCGTCGAGCGGTTTATGGAAGACCTTCTCGTGCCTTTCTCAGCGTCTGCGTCCGAGAAGACACTACACACTCCCCCACCGTCAATTCACGCCTCGGACAGCATTGACATCGTTGCGAAACGCTTCCTCGGCAGCGCAGTGCCGTTCTACCAGTGGTACACAGACTTTGTGGGCCTCTACGACGCGATTTCGTTCGCGCACCCGACCTTTGCGCGTCTGCTCCTCCCGCCGTTGTCGATGCGCTACCCGGTGGACTACCGGAAATACCTCTGGGCTGATTACAACCACGTCATGCGCACGATTCGCGTCCCACCTGAGGCAGTGATTACGGGCAGCATAGCGGAGTACCTGTGGCCCGTCGAAACCGATGTGGAAGTCGTGGGGGCCTACCTCAAGGCCCTCGTCAAGGGTTCATTGGATGGCTTCGTGCGGCTTGTCGCTGTGCATCACGTCGCCTGTAGGATCTGGCCGGATCTTGGCTCGGATACAGAGGAGAAGGCGCAGAAGCTACTCCAGGCGATCGTCGGGCAGGGCAATCTCGAAGTCGTACGGGACGTAGTGCTCTATCGCCAGAATCGCCAGGGTAATATTCTACTACCGCCTGCTTGCTTCGAACAGCAGGGCGATTGGAGGGGAGCGAGGCTGGCTTTCGCTGTGAAGTGTGGGGAAATGTATCGCGAGCGGCTGAAGACCCTATTAGAAACTAAGTAGATAATAGTCCTACATGTATTTCTTGTAGTGACGTGCCTCTATACTTGTACCGGTCTATGTAGTGTACTCAGCATGCCATGTTTATCAGTGTTTCAACATTTTCATCAGCTTCCCCATTTAAGCCTGCTGCACAGCCGACGCACCCGCCAGCAGAGATGAGTCCGAATAATGTTAACGGATCCGCCTTGCCGTCAGTCGAAACTTGCCTAAGAGCCGCCCTTGGAATCATTTTTGGCCTACAACAATCTTCAGACTACGCATGTGTTGGACAACTCCGACTGCGCCGGCGCAAACAGGAAGTTAAGGGGACCGTAGTGAATGCGACGTGGGAGCGTCGTTAGCCGCCGCGAGTCAAACACGCAGAACTGCTGCGCAGGGCGGCAACATACCGGGCTAGCGTGTCCTCGGGACATCGCCGTCGTTCTTCAAATTAAACACAGGCACTCATAAATGGTACGTTTCCGGGCCTCCTCACCTTGCATGTAAGTACTAATTGCAGTTGCGGCTACCGTTGTGATATCGACGATGTAAGGGGGAGATCACCATGCAGGAGCTTCACGCCCCTATGAACTTGGATATCTTCCGATACATCTTGGGATTTCTGCCTCGCTCGGATCTGCTTCAGATGGCCTATATCGCACGTTTCGCTCGGGAAGAGGTGGAAAAGGAGCTACTCCTAAGGCCGGTCCACATACGCCGCGCTGAAGAGCTGCATTCATTCTGCCAGTTCCTGCTTTCTGTTGATCCCACAAGGCTTGCCTCTATCCGAACACTCACTTTCGAGCATATCAACTTCCTACTCATGCCAGAAGAAAAAGACCTGCTCTTCTGGGCAATTACCCATTGCACCAACCTCAAAGAACTCTCGTTGAAGCGGTGCGATGCCATTATCAAAGACGACCCCCGATTCATGAGAGCTGTATCTTCATTGAAAACGCTCACCCATTTCGTCGCTGGATGGTCTGCCGAAACGCCTACGATGCATGGACTTATCTTTCAGGCGGTTATGCGCATGAAATCCCCTTTGCGGCACCTCAGTCTACCCTTGACCCTCGACACCGAGGCCTGGCCTGATCCTTTGACAGACCTCTTCATTTCCCATAGTCGCCTGGAGGAGCTGACCCTGAATTTGCCTTACTTCCCCAAACCTCAGACACAGTCTCTTCACTCCCTTCGCAAACTGCACCTCACAGTTCATCAACGGCTTCCCTCGCATCGAGATCTCTTTGAAGCCTTCCCAAGTCTACGTGAGCTTAGTGTCGAGTGCTATTTCAACCTTTCACCCGCGGAAACCGACGAGGACGCCGCCACGGTTGGTAGCAGCAGGGAAAGTACCTGGCGCTCGCTCGATGTTGTTCAAGCGCTCGCGTCCGTGACCCTAGCGCTCGGGATCGCATGCCCGGTTCGTTCGCTCGATATTGGATACTACGATCAGTCCCTCCACAATGAGACCGTGAAGCTAGTGGATCGCCTTCGACCCCGAAAACTTGGCGTATCCGTCCATTATGCGCTAGATTGGAACACTTTCGTAGTCGAACCGAGTCTTCTTCTCTACAAGTCCTCGGCAACATCCGGGGTGCGGTATCTCTTCGTGAAAATGTCGTTCTCCGTCAACCAGCCTCCCTCAACATTAGATGTCGTGGTAAGTACAACAATATTTCTCAGAATAAATCGGGGCATTAATCCTCGCGCTGGTTCAGGCGTACTTCCAACCTCTCCTTTCGCCGTCTCGAACCGAGTTCTTCCAGCTCGCGTTGGCCGAGATGTTCCACAGTGAAGACATAGACGACATAGTATACCCCTCTCCTCGAATTCCGTTGCACCCACAACTTGAAGAGACGGTGCGTCAATTTGACGTCGAGGTCATTGCCCGTAGACTAGCGGAGAGCTGCGCAACGCTTCAGACCATCGCTATCTCTGTTGCTCTCCTTGGACGCCACTTCTGGAGCGTGGAAAGAACAGATAGCGGGATTGTGTTAAAGAAGCTCGAGTCGACCCTTGGGAGGGAGCTTGAGCGTCAGGAGACCGTGCGGTGTTTGGAGGGCTAGAGGAGCCGTGACAGACCAAAGCGTCTCTTTTGTACTATCCCCTGCTAGTGGCAGGACAGTCCATGTGGTGAATAAATTATTGACCGAGCGAAGCACTTCTGACGCATTTTTAGGGCTCGAGCATCACAATTGCCAAGATATGCCTATTCTCAGAAAGTGCACAGAAGCTTAGCCGCAGTATGTATGCGTCAATCTAACATGCGCATGGCCGAATTTGAATAGGCGTGGCACTCTATCGCTTACGAGCATTGTCCGAAGGGATGACGTTTGCCATAGAGGGCGGCGCACAAGTCACGGCGCTCGCTTGGACCCGTGGACACATCTTCGTTCCGGTACGCATTGATCGTCCACCCTACAAATATCGGTGCCAGTACTGTTGATTCGCCCCCATTCCCGTAACCCGTCTCTGATTCCCAGATCTCGACTCTGCAATTGGCTGTCACGTATTAACCCCCACTTGCACAATGAACGCGACCATTGATACCCAAGTCTTCGCCAACCGGGTGCGTCGATATATAATTGTTGCACTCAACCAAGGTCATTGATGTGTCGTGGACTTTAGTGCAGTGTGTGTACCGTGGCTGCAACAGACATTGTGCAACACACACAGAGTGCCCACGCTACATTTTGCACGGCGGAACACGCTCGGTAATATGATAGGGCGCCGTCGTCCACATTTCAAAGAGCTTACACATACTATCCTTTAGCTCATGGGGATGTGCCTATGATGGATGTAGCTTCACATTTTTTGACCCGCTCAGCATTGGTTTGCATTACCTCAAATTCCAGTAAGTCGTAGTCGATTAGGATCCCTCAGTACTTTCGAACTGATCACCTTGCGAAGCACGACTCTTACTCCCTTTGCATGCAACCACTCCTTCATAGATGAGATGGGATCCAGGTCACAATGCACATTCGCGTCTGCGGACCTGGCGGAACTGTTCATGCATAGGGATAAACATGCCCAAGCAACTCAACACCCTCATCCACCCCATTTGTGTCGGGAATGCTCCCAACCCGTACTGTTTCCGGATCACCTCTACGAATTGTTTTCTAGCTGGATCATCTCTCGGAGGGGCAGCCTGTTCGGCATCAAGTTCACGGAAATTCAAATGGTCACTACTGGTAGCGGGTCCGCAGCCGTGCACACTGCCGCGAACGCGCTTTCAATGACATACTCCCGCTTTGGCACTCGCCTTCAAGCCGATTCGGAGAACTTATCCACTTGCCTGATATTACACCCAAGTGCCTCCCCCTGGTTTCTTAGGAAGGAGCACACAACGAGAGTGGGCCCTAACCCAACAGCCTCTACTATAGAGACTGCTCGGGAGGGCCCGGGACACTGCCGCGGCGCACTCACAAAGTTTATACTAGTGCAAGTCCGCCGTACGCCGTCTGGCAGCACCCAAATACGCCTCCCTCGTCTTCCTGAACTCGACCGTCCCCTCCCGGCTAATAGAATCTCCCACTTTGGCCAATTTCAGCACCACAAGCAAGGGCGCGTTGAACGTATTTCAACCCAGGAGAGAGGCGCTGGTACTGGCGTCACCGAAGCTCCTGAGGGAGAAGCCGCTGAGCCAACCCTCCGCTTAGTCCCCCTCATCGAATTATGGAACACCGCCCTCCAGCGCTACGGATACATTCCGGGAAGACACACTGTGCGTTCCAACTTGAACGGCAATCCGACGACTCTTCCTGCCTCGGTTAATGGCCCATCCGGTCCCCGACCGAACGCAGGCTGAGGCTGAAGTTCCACCGACGGATACGGTTCAGGTCAATGTTCCGACGGCGCTTCTAGAAACACTTATGCCCCTCACTTGTGTCACTGTCTCTATCCATGTATTATGCGGTCGTGTTATATGCATATGTTTTACCGTCTGCTTCAGTGCCAACCACCCTGGCGCGACACGTAGGTCTAGTTTTGATTGTACCGAGGACACAAGGTACGGCCGCCGGAGACCAATGGTGCTCCGTACTATGATATGCAACACGTCAAGCGCGTCCAACGGCGCCAAGGCCCCTGCTGATCCCCCCGGAGGCGCTTTCCACGAAGACACCGGAGTATAGCAAGCCTTCGGTGGTTCCCTCTTGTATCCCATGATGAACCACATCACCCTGATCCTCAGCTGAGTCCTCGGGATTGACGATCGGTAGCTGCATTCCCGTTAAGAGGGATCCGTACATGGGGCTAGTGTGGGGCACTTACTTTGAGCACCGTGAAGTGGAAGTCGCCCTGACCGTCCGGGCCCTCCGCCGCCGTCGGGTTGGGCGTCGTGTCCTTGACAAGTTCTAGGAGTTCGGCGTTACGAGAGTACCATACGGCGAGCGTGCGGTCGGACCAGTCAACTTCGACAGCGAAGTTATGCCAAGCGCGTGGTATGAAGGGAGTCGCGAAGAGAACGTTGAGGGCGTGGTCGAGTACTTTGAAGGAGTGTGCGTTTGGAGCAGGTAAGGGGCCCGTCGGATTCGTGAAAGGAGAGCCTAGGGTGGAGAAGCCAACTGTGTCAGCTTTCCCGATCATGGAAGCAATACACTTGGTGAGCACGTACCGAGCTGGATGCCGAACACGTGGGACCCGTCATTGGGCTCGATGAAGACGATTTGATACTCGTGCGTGTAGTTTAGCGGATGCACGTCGTCCTTTTGAATGGAGAAGTGAAATACGGTCTTATTTTCCTCCATGCGAGTGATGAGCTCCGTATGTTCGCCGTTAACGGCGGCGATGATATCAGTCCTCCTGAAACCGAATTGAGGAGCACCTCCACTGGGCACGAAAACCGAGCTGTTGTCGATCGTGACTGAGACGACCTGCTCTCGGGGGAGTATGCCTTCATTCCAGAGCGGAGTGGGCAATTTCGACTTGCCGAGAAGGTGCGAGTACTGCCCGCCGCGCGGATAAGAACCCAACCGCGTAGCGTTTATGACGCAACATGTAGATCACTTACATGCGAGGCTTTATCCGAGCCCTTTACCACTCTAAGCCGGTCCTTCCGTGAGTATTTTATGAACCCGAAGTATACTGCCCCACGTACGTCAGAAAAGGGCCGGTGGAGGTATCCAGGTCCGCGTCGGTGAGATTAAGTGGGGCACGGCCATCCCAGATGACCGACGTAGCGAAAACAGAAGCAAACCACCCAGCGAGAATAGCAAGACTAGAGTGTGTGTGCATCATGAAGACGAGCGAGACGTGGATGAGAATTCGCTACCGAGCTCCATGCCTTATACCCTTAGCTCGAGGTGTATCCAGGGACGAACTCTGGACAAATCTCGGCTAGTACGAGAAGACGCACCGACGACGGCGAGTATAGTATTAGCCATTGCACCAGGTTCATGGTTCGATCGTGAGCCATGCTGCTCAGCGATCATCGAGCCCAACTTGGCTTGGCCTAGTGGTAGGGCGCACGTGATAACCCATGCGAACCATCGTATCGCAAACCTTGGCGTTCTATATACTACAGCGTGAACGGTCGTGAATAATAATGCATGACTTCGCCATTTCAAATCCATTGACCCCAGACGAGCATTCAGAACAAACCTTTCAAGGCAAATCGAGGAAATGAGAGAGCAGAGTCGTGAAGTTGGGTGTGCCAAGACCCGTGACAGGGTCCCATCCTTCAGTTCTAAAGAAAGGTGTCAGCTTGCATAGCACATACGTGCCGGCGGAAGGATATAGCTTACGAAGTAAACCCGGGCGTTCCTGAACACGGGATCGGCATAAGTAGCTAGTAGCAGGACGCGATCATATTGGCACGTACCGCAACCCTGGTTACCTCCGGTGGTGATATCGTGGAAGGAGTCTGCGAACGTGTCTGAGTATAACTGATAGGAGACGTTAGATGCTGCGAGGATCGTCCGCCTAAGGGATAGCTTACGGCTGGGTTGATGAAACCTGCATAAACTCGCTGTCAATAACGATTCACATCATCAATACGGGCTAACCTACCGACTGGACCCTTCCCGGCGGCCAACCGAGCATCGTTGATGAGAGTAATCAAGGATCCGACAACAGGCGCAGAGCACGACGTCCCGAAAACGGATGCAAACTCCCCGGCGACAGCTACATCGAATCCGCGTGAGCCCACCAAGTCAGCCTAGTTGCTACAGGTGCGCTACTCACCGACGACATAATTGGCACTAGAAACTCCGATAAGTAATGAGTCGCCGGAGAAAGAAAAAAAAGCACTCACCCGTTGGCCGAGATGTCCGGGAATGCACGGACCTAACAGGGCGACCGTCAACGCCGGAGACGCGCGTGAGAGACGCAAGCCGGCTCACCTTCCCGCTGTTGTTGAATTGGGCGCTCGTGAACGGCGGTGGGTGGTTTGTCAAGAAACTCGTGACAGCCGTGGCCTGGTAGTCAGGTAGCGAGAAGAAATTGCTGAACCCTCCGCCGCTGAAGATGACCTGCTCGCACGCGCCTTCCGGGTCGTTGACAGTAGACCCGGGGTTGATCTGCGTGGCACCGACGGCAGTGACGAATGGACAAGTGACTGGGAAGTCGGGGCTAAACGCGGTTCCATCGTCGGAGGGAGTACCTGTATCCGACGATTCACAAGAGTGTTCAGCGAGGCGTGTGTGAGCGAACATGACACTCCATACCATCGGATCCCAGACATAAGCCGCCGTTGCCAGCAACGCCATTGTCGCCGGTGCTGTAGATTACCGTCGTTCCCAAGAGACCGAGCTTGCCGTACTCTGCGCATTGACGGGCGGCGTAGGCCTGTGTGATGGACCCTTCGTCCTCGCCGTAGGATGCCGACACGACGAAGGGCGGTTTGATGATTCCGCACGACTCCGGGCCTGCCGGGACAGTAAATATGGACAGTATGTGGGAGCAGCACGCCGTTTACCTTGGAAACCGCCTGGCTGATTGTCAGGATAGATGCCGTCCTGCAGATCTAGGTCAGTGTATTCCGGGGCGACAGTGGGATCGTCGGCGTACTTGAGTAGGATCGTCGCCGCCCTGGAACGTGCAGAACGAACCGTCGACGGCGTCCAGCCAGTTGTTGAAAGAGGCGCCTGGGACGAGCATGTCAACGACAGTTCGTGCGGAAAAAGAGGAGCGGCAGGAGCGAACCCTCAATCAGATCACCTGCCTGCAGGAGCAGAATAGGTTGAGGGTTGGTGAGACCAAATGCATATTGGAGATCAAGGTCGCTCTCTCCGTTCAAGCTGAACCCTTGATTCTTGGTCTGAACGACACCTCCATCGATTGAGACAAGTACGGGCGATGTTCCCACTTGGCTCGGAGAGAAGTTCCTGTTCACAGAGTGAGCCCTTAGCTGTTTGTACGGCCAGGATAGATGCCTACGCGAAGAACATGTCCAGATCGCTCTGGAGGAACGCTTGTGGCGTAAGCTCCACTTCGCCCCCAAGTTAGAAAAGAGACCACAAGATGTGACGCCGCATCTACTCACGGATGCCAAAGCTGTTGTTCGCCGTAGCCACAGGCGTGTGGTTAATCGAATAGAGCGCGCGCAAACAGTCCAGCGTGATATGCTCGTCGCAGTCCTCGAGGCCCGGCGTGATCGTCACCTGCTTGCCGTCTGTCTTCGGACCGCCATGGATGGCGGCCTCGAGCTTGCCAAACTGACCCAGGGTACGCTTCTGCAGCTGGTCAGTCCGAGGAAGCCGGTGTCGGAAGTGCACGGTGGGCTGAATGATGTCGATGTGTTCCCGGACGTGCTCTGGCACGGAGTAAGAGTGGCAGCCTTCCCATAATCTGTCAGTTCCACGTCGGGGGCATGCGTTGGTAGAGTCACTGACCGATCTGTTTGGCGCCGGTTGAAGGGTGCGTGAAGACGTGGTACTCGGCCGCGATCAGATCCTCGACTTCGGCGGTGGTCGCGTTGACCTCGATCCACCCTTTGCTTGCACTGAGTCGCAGGCGCTCGGGCACAATGCCCGACTCGGTGAGCCAGTCCATGACCGCGCCGACGGTCTCATGGCTCGGTGCGAACGTGTCCACGATGTCCTCGGGCGAGAAATGCTTGCCGTAGCTCGGCGATGCGGGGTGCGCGACCGACATAAGCATCTCCTCGATCCGATGGAGGTTGTTCTGCGTTAGTCCAAAGCGCATCGGCAATACCGCGTCCGAGGCGAGTCGATGCGACTGCACCCACTCGACGGGTTCCGCCGCGCGTTTCTCGTGCACGACGAGGTTCGCGCGCCGCGACGGCACCGCGGCCACCAGCGCCGCGAGCGCTGTGGACCAGGTTAGGATGAGGAGACGCATGGCAGTGGGGTGAGACGGAAAGGATTGCGGGCTCCGGGAAGAGGTGCGACCCGTTGCTCTGTCGCACCCGGGCTCGCATTTTATGGGACGCGCTCTGGGCGCATGTTTAGACTCAGGCCGCGACCACGGAGCTACAGGCCTTCCTAAGGGGGAACAAGGCTTCGTGTGGACGGCGGGTGGACGGTATGTGAATGGGCGAGGCCATTGACAAGCGGCGGATAAGAGCACCTAATCCTTCTAGCAATGCAGCGGTCTCTGGAACGCACAGAACGCTCCCTGCACCATGCGACAGTTGAGCGGCGCATGAGTACGTCCGAGAGTGGTAGCGTTTGTGGACACAGGTAGCGCTGCGCGTCCGGGCTTAGGAGCCGCTGCGCCGGTGTGTGTTCAGTGAGAACCGGCTCTTCGTGCCTGGGAAAGTCTTGGACACTCAACTTTAGCCCACAAATCGTGTAGGCCATAGTGCAGATAACGGATTGAGTCGTCTCCTAGGCCTACCCACGGCTTGCGCGTAGCGCCGCGAGGATGGTCCGACCTATTGCACGCCAGGTATTGTAGGCGGGATGTCCGCGAGCCCCGGTCAGAACACATGTCCCACGGTTGTAGGGCGCAAGACCCAACTTCGCTTCTGTGTCACCGGTGGCACTAGGCAAAACTCGAGGCGTGAGTGTTAAGCGGTGATATCGAACATCCGACGTACTTACCTATGCCGGCGACTGCGATGGTAGAGTACTCAATAAGTGGGCACACGTACCGTACAATACAGCAGCTGGTTGAGTCAGCGCAGGCCGCGCTGAATGGGAGTCAGGTATCGTATACTAGGAAATACACTACAATACACTACGCAGAGAATACCTAAGCAATCACATCGGTCAGAGAGTGTCCCTCCATTGAGACGTCGACGAGGTCGTCAATAGCTGACGAGGGCTGTTTCCGAGCGGCGGCCCTGGCTTTGAGTCCTTCGATCTCAGCTGTTAGCTTAGCCTAGGATACCAACTGTCAAACCCCCCAAAGAAGTGTCAAGAGAATAAGCCGTACTACACTTGCTTCCAAGTCCTCTTTCTTGAATATGGAGTATGGCGGCGGCGGCGATACCACGTTCTTGTTGCCTTGGGCACGAAATGAGCATTCTAGAAGCTGTAATGGCAGATAGTACGCTTACCGAAAGCCGCATACATGAACACTTCATTCATGTATTCATGGTTACGGCGATACCTCGTCAGCGCGAGGGTTCTTGTTGAAATCGTCTCCGACTCATCTAGTAGTGCGAACCCTTAGACGCGAAAACCCAAATCACATGAAACCCCTCACCAGCAGAGTCGTCATCTTCTGCCCGTGCGTTCGCAGCAGGCCGCTGCCCCATGCTCGCGCTTCTGTCGCGTAGGGCGCGCTTCTCCAACGCCTCCATGTTATTGTTCTGATGCGCAAGCAGCGCTTGTGGGTTTCCGGGCATGCTCATCCCCGGCATCCCATAACCCATACCCATCTCCGTTGCAGATGCACGGTCTACTGGAGGGGGAGCTCTTCCTGGACCCGGGCCACCGGCCCCAGGGAAGACTTTTTGACCTTGCTTCTCTCCCATGACGTACACAGCAGGCTCGTTGACAGGCCGGAGAGGGTAGTTACGAACAGGTTGGTTGAGGCTGGGCATGATCGCTAAAATAGTGGGGTAAGAGGGGGAACGAACACCAAGGGAAATAAGACGGACGCACGGGCGGGTTGGCCTCGAGAATAGTGGATGAGGACGAGCTGTGGGTGCCCACCTTTCGAGAGGCGAAATCTTCGGCGAACGCGAAACGCGGTGGTATCTACTCCAGGGATGAACCCGAACTTCACTTCAGACACTTCCATCTCCTGATAAACAGCTGTCAAAACCCCGCAAGAGAGCATTTATCGTACTACTTACGCGTCCACCGCCTGCGCTGATAGTGTATCTTTGTTCTCGGTCTTGATAGACAAGACCATCAATCGGAAAGGGCAGTTGCGGCATTTGGAATATCAAGAATATCTGGCCCTCTACGAGTACAAAGACATAAGCCACCTGCACATCCTTCTTGATCCCCAGACGCCGCTAGCCAAGGGTGTCACAGCTGCAGGATTCAAACAACGCTCACCCATAGGCTTGTCTATATAGCTCCAAGTGAACGGGGTATGTTGCGCGAGCTGTGTTGCACGAAGAAGCATTTGCAACGCAGACTCCTGGGTGATTTGTGGGTGCTGCCCGAGCGCGTCGGGGTACCGCAGACAGAGACCCTCGGCTTGAGCGGCGTGCTGCGCCATTTTCTTGGATATCCCAGTATTTTGGAAAGAAAAAGCAGTAGATATGTGTTCAGAAAGCAGAGCGCAACCAAGAACTCCAACTCAGGTTTGCGCATCCGCCACAATTCCCAGCCACGTGGATGAGGGCGTCTATATCAGTCTACAGCCCACGGCCCGCAGCTACCGCAGCCCTAGCCGGAGCGCCAGGCTGGCGCCACCCACTCCCCCGGCCAAGTTGGACGCGCAACGAGTGTCTCCGAGTCTGAATACCTCCGCTTGCATCAGCCGAGCAATCATGGCTACTAAGTAAGTTCCCCCGTATTGACGATGAATAGAAGGCGGTCTGAAATGCTACCCGTTAGGTCCCTTGCTAGCTGTATCTTCTGCAAGATCGTCAAGGGTGCGACTGGATGCTTCCCCACCATCTGCTTCGTCGAATAACCGTGTGTTCAGGCGAAATCCCCAGCTTCAAGCTGATCGAGACAGAGAAGATCTTTTCTTTCCTGGATATCGGTCCCTTGTCGAAGGGTCATGCCTTGATTATTCCTAAATGTATCGTTTCCCGGCGCCCATGATCGCCAGCATCCCGGACTGATATGGTACTCACAGACCACGCGGAGAAGCTTCACCAAGTCCCGGATGAGTACTTCGCCGACGTCCTCCCGGCAGCTAAGAAGATCGCGCTCGCTCTTGGTACTGAGAACTACAACCTGCTTCAGGTCGGTCCAACTCTAGCTCCTCTTAACATTGACGCCGGTTAAATCGACGCTATCTCGCAGAACAACGGCCGCATCGCTCACCAGGAGGTCGACCATGTTCATTTCCACGTGATCCCCAAGCCATCAGCAACGGACGACGAGGGCCTTGTCGTGGGATGGCCTGCTCAGAAGCCGTCGATGGACGAGCTCAAGAAGTTGCACGAGGAGCTCGTGTCGAAGCTGTGAGTCTCCCGACGTAGAATGTCAATAATGTGTACGATATGGCAACAAGGCGCCCGATGGGCTGTAGTGTCGCTGATTTATCGTTGGACGACGTTGTTTATTCTGATGAGAGGCCTGTCAGTAGCTCCGGCTCGTAAATTGTCGTATGGTTCCCTGCGTTACTACGCGCACAGGCATAAGCTAGCGCTCAAGGCGCGGTTTGCGTATTAAAGTTACATCTGAACTTGTCTTGAACTGATAATTGGAAGTACCGTGGACAATTACACCTAGTGGGCGATAACACTAGTACAGTTACCTTGCACCCAGAACACTAACGCTTATCTCACGGCTCGATCCGAGGGAGTTTGGCATAATGGCCATATTATCTTGGTGGTCCGTAACGTGGACCATCGTTGCAGGCGGACGCCATCGAGTCGATCGTACGCATATTATTCGGCTACCAGTTCGAAGTCAAGCACATATAATACTTCAAGCCTATTACTCTAGCTCTTTTCATACACCGCGGTTGCGCTCCCGGTCCATTGGACGCTTCGCCACCTTTCAATAGTGTTCATTGCGGTACGTTCCGTGCCAGAGCGGTGCATGCCCGTATATCCCAGTGTGTGAAAACCTGTACCATGGGCGCTTGACAATATAGACCCCTAATTAACAAGTGCGCCGGCTCCTATGGTCTCTCCTCTCCGTCAAGACGGGAACCAAGAAACCTGAAACCCGAAGTAAGTAGGTGTTCAAATGTGAAAAGCAGCTTTTCATTCTCAATTTAAACCCATCAGAAACGTCCTTGTAACCCCACTGGTGCAGAATATGGCGCTGCAAAGACTCCACCTCCATGGGAGTGGCGGCTTTGTCGTCTCTCAGGAGATGCAACACCTCCTCAAAAAGCCCGGCCCTATTCCGCCTCATCATGGTGGAAGTGTATTGCGTTTACTATACCAAAGAAGTAAGAACTCGGGTGAATAAACTGACGGTGGCGGCCTTTAACTAACCTCTGCCTTTGTTCTGGCAGGTTCGCGAAACATCGATATGGATCTCCTTAGTGATTTTGCGAGAGACTGTTACACAGGGAACCTTTCCGCGGTGAAACGAGTACGACTATTGGCGTCATAACTCTCCACCCGCACTCACTTCACGCCTACCGCAGGCTATCGAAAGTGGCGACGCGCCCGACATTCTCGGAACAGAGACGCCGTACAAGTACGGGTACGCCGTTTTCACTGTCTTCGGGGCGCAACGCTTTACCGGACCCACTGCGTATACGCCAGACCATGCGGGAACACTTAAATATCTCCTCGAGCTGGGTGCGCCACCGAACCTCCCTGACCTCGTAGGGTACACTGCGCTCCACCACGTGTGCAACGTCCACCCGCGTCCGGACCTCGTGCGCGTCCTACTCGAAGCGGGAGCGGATCCCGACCAGCAAGACCGTTTCGGGAGCGTTCCGATTTTAGGAGCGATGCAGAACGGCTCCGTGGGCATTGTGGACTCACTTATGGAGTATGGGGCGAGCCTGGACGTCGAGGACGCGGAGCAATGTACCCCTGAGGAGTTTTCCCTCAAGGCGGGTCCACATATTACGGCAGCTATACAGAGATGGAAGAGGAAACGGGCGGGCCAGACGAAACCACTTGACGAAAAGAAGTGTGCGGGATGTGGGGAGACAGAAGTTGAACTCAAGTACTGCGCCAACTGTGGCACAGTGTGGTACTGTTCCAAAGAATGCCAAAGTGCGTAATCGCGCGCATATACGCGGTGGGGCTCGCATCAACTAAACGTTTTCTACGTAGAGTCAAATTGGTCCGTGCACAAGCTGACCTGTGTAGGCCTAGATGGGGAGTCCACTGTGACCCTCACACCATTTTACGAAGACATCGGACGTGTTATGCCTACCGCCGACCTCGCGCGCGCGAGTTTCGGGTACCCCGTATCCAAGCAGTCGAAGCGGAACATGCGCTCGGTCCACGTTCCAGTAATCGCGCCTGGGGCGACAAAGAAGATGATCATCAAGGTACAAGTGCCGTTCAACATGGATACGGGCACACCACAATTGTTAGAGATCGGGGACCTCATGGTATTCGACAAAAAGCGCACGCTCGTGTGCAGGATCCGCAGGCAGGACAACCCGGACGGGTATCTGCGTCTGTCTCGCATGGTTCGGAAAAGTGGCGTCAATGGCGCGAAGGCGTACTTTTGGGCCGAGATGGACTCGCCGGAAAGGTTACAGGTGAAGGTGTCGGAGGTACTGGCGGAGCAGGCGTTCTGAACGCACCTACAAATCCCCACCGGTGAGTGGTGAAAGCTATGTCTGGTGTCTGAAGCTGGTGGCTCGTCCTCGTTGAATTCGCATGCATGTATATCACTTCGTATATCCTGTCGGCGTGTGTGTTGATGTATTTTTACCTTCGAATTCTCCCTCGTAATCCATCTCCGGCAACCGTTTACTAGTCTTCCCCTCCCTCATCCTCTCGCTAGTACTTCTCCGTGCTCCGTTGTTCTCATCAAGTTTCTCGCGCTCACGTATGATGCTTGACGGCCATGCCTCGTGCGGTGTTCCCGCCTTGTGTAATCACTTACTCGCCGTAATTCTCAGGATGTGTATTCGAGTTCTCTGCATATTTCTTCGAACTTTGCCAACCACTACTGGCCAACTATCACCCTCTGCCCGAACTTCAAGTCGGGTGTCGCAAACACCAAGATAAGGGCATGTGCAACAGAATACTATTATTCGTATCAAGGGTCGGTGACATAGCATAGGTCCATGGGGAATCTATTATAATTCGAAGTGCGCTGCCTTCCCACGGCCCATCGTTGTTCAATCCCTCTGCCGGTGGTATGGTCCACGCCTTTCCGTCGCACGGGAACCGCGTCCATTGTTCCTTGAATTATACCTCGATGTCCCGTAAGAGCCTTGATCGAAAAATCCGTGAGCGGCCAGAAGGTCATAAGGAACTAGGGGGGTTGGGGCCACATCCGTATCTGGAAAGGCGGCGGTGTCTGGGTGAATGCCGCTACCGCTTGGGCCTTGTATGGGGTCGCTATGCTCTTCACGCGCGCCACCTTGGACCGAGACCGGGGGCAACACTTGGCTCGGGTCCAGCGGCCCACCCGTCCCAGAGCGGGGTGTGTACGGGTCAGATCCGCGGCGGTAGCCTTCGAAGGATGCTCTATCCAATTCCGGGGAGCGGGGCGGGGTAGTATCGCGGTGGCCTCCACTCGGCGCGGTGCTGGCGCTGAGTGCTCGAGACGGAGACCTGGTCTGCTCTGCCGGAGAGGTCAATCTGGAGTAGGCCGGCGCACCGTGACCACCGTAGTACGCAGCGTTCTCCTCGTATGCGAAACCGACGTTAGGTGAAGGCTGAGCAGAGTCCCGACGGGGAGTGGTTATGGAGCCGCGATGAAGCTCCGTTGAGTAGTAGGAGCTAGACGACTCCGAGACGGAAGGAGAATAGTAGGAGCTTAAAGAGGGGGAAGGCGAATGAGAGTAGTTCGCATGACCGCTGTATGGAGCTGCAGTAGAAGTTCTGGTAGACTGGGTGCCCCCAGTGCTGCTCGTCGAGGACAGAGGCCTCGCCCACCGCGAAGACATCGCCCTCATCTCGGCCCGCACAGTCTCTTTACTAATTTCGGATCTTTATTAACCTATGAACGTGCAAAGAAGGTCGGAGAACCCACTCACTGATAAGTAAGATAGTGCCCGTCAACGGCTTGTTTAACGATAGAAACATAAGTGCAACCGGGAAAAGTGCATTGCCACGTCTGAGACATTTTGGAGATTGTTCGAGGATATGTGAAAGGGGCTGGGGCTAGCTAGAGCCTGTATCCGGCTGAATTTATAGGCAGGACGGTCAATGCGATACGAAACGCTCGCTGTAGTAAGCCTGGCGGACGTCTTTGGTCAAAAGCAGAGCTTAGGCGTAGGTCAAGCGTGAACAAGAAGCGACATTGACGGGCCGCCACCTGAAGTTGGGTCGTTACGTGCCGATGGATTACGTCCTCCTGTGTTGCCTGCAAGTACCACAATACTACGTTGTAGTCCCGCTAACGAAGGACGGTAACGGGAGCAAGAGGAGGTAGGGTTAATTGCGTAAACAAACCCTGGCATCACAAATTAAACACAATATACCTATTGACCGTAAGGGTGTTTCGTAAAATCAAAGGATGCTTCACCTTTGTGGTCGCAGCGTTTGACGTTAGGGCTCGGAGGCCGGCGCCCTACCGTGGTCTGGAGTCGACGGGGCCGCGAATGATGAACATGACCGGGTTGTGGAGGGCGCGCCTTGGCCCGTCAGAGCCTGGGGCGTAATAGTAGTGTATGGCATAACGCCTAATTTGTTTGATCGTAGATAAGAGAAGCAGTGTCTCTAGCAATCGACGATCACTTTACTGCAAACAAAGCTACATGCAAAGAGCCAGTAGATCCAGTCAAGTGGCGTCTGCGCTAAGAAATAAGGACATGACACCTACTCTGGATCTTCAAGGCATTGTTTGGCTTCCCAATCCATGAGACGTCTCTCATAGTACGATTCGTGCTTGACCAGCTTTGGCTCGCCCGCCACTCAGTCGATGCGAACGACTGAAGATGGAGGCCGCGCAAGAATGAATGCATCCGGACCACCTGGGAACGCACGGCGTCCTGTGTACTTTCCTTGGTGGGTATATATAAGCGAATCAGCGTTCTGAGCGACGCAATAACCTCGGGAAAGCGCGGGTCCGAGTCGTCGAGGATGATGGCATCGCAGCCGCAAAGTTCGAGGTTTTGGACGCTGGCGAGATGGTGGAAGATACCAAAGTTTCTCGTTCCTCTCCTTCGAGTCTCAAAATTCTCTAGCATGAGTTTGCGTTTGTTGTACATACGGTGGCGACCATGGGCGGCGACGAATCGACAGAAGGACGCGAACCGGCGACCTGTTAGGTGAGCAGGCCTGAGATGTGTAATACTGAGGATGTCCTGAAGCGGGAGACAGTTTAGAACTAAGTGTAGAATGTTTGGTAATTAAGGGTGTGCTGGTTCTATTATCGAGGCTGTAGACACAAGGGTCTCCTAGTGTAAGCATTAGTATGTGAGGGTCGCTACTATTGTACACACCTGATACAATTAGTACTCATATGGTGGGTGTGTAATTTACCTGTGGCGACATTTCCTTGTCCTGACATACTGGATGCTTTACTAGACTGCAACTGTGCGCAAGCATCAATGGTACTTGATGTTATCATGATCATGTACTACTGTTGCTATTGGCAGTGGAGCGTTACTCAGCTCTCGAGCCTGTTGAGTTTGTCGTTTTCGTGAATATTTCTGCTGGGTATGAGACTACACGTTGTAGTCGTTGTGGTGCAGTGGGAGGAACGCCGACTGCGACGGGGCGGCACTTGCCAAGGACCGGGAAGCGTTGGTCCCTAGCGCGCGGCCGAACTGCTCTCTCTCTCTCTCTCGCAGACACGTGGTATGGCGCCGGTCTGCCCCCTTTTGGAAAATTACGTAATAAGCCCACCTGCCTTCTGCAGAAATCCCAGGGTCCGCCCGGCCAACGCTCCTTGCTCTTTTACCACCACCACGTCCGTTCACGAGGCCATTTCTTTACCAATCTCTCCACTCCACCTCTCACATCGTTGTATGCAAAACATACGCTCACACCCACAAAGCGATACCCCTGGCGCGTCTGGCGATGGACTCAATCCTTCACAGCGTCCCTCGTACTCCCTCCACGAAGAGCAGTCGATACTCGAACCGCATTACCTCGCATCAACTCCAGTATCGGCCCATCCCGGATACTCTGGCTATGGAGAAAGCTACCTTGATCCAGATCAGAAGGTCTCGCGAGCCTTGGGACTTTCTATGTCTCCTCCCCCTTTCTTAGCCATGTCCGAGCCAGAACCTTCAGCACCTTTCATACTCGGGTCTCCGACATCATCTCCTCAGGGCGCTAACGAGTTCTCAGAACCCGATCTGTCCTCCTCTCCTGCTGCTCTGTTTCTGTCAGCTTTCAGCCCTTCAACGACGGAGCAAATACTTGCACCGGACGACGAAGGCTCTGTTGTTGCGGGTTATACCCTGGGACCCATAGTCGGTCACGGGGGGTTCTCTATTATCCGTACCGCCTCGTCGGCACAAGGCGGATCAGTCGCTGTCAAGATCGTTCGACGCGCAGACCTTGACAAACAGCCCGACCCCACATTGGCGCGCAAGAGCCTTGAGCGTGAGGCCGCAGTGTGGGGATCCCTCAATCACGAACATATCCTACCACTTTTTACCGTCAACCACATGCCGTACGCCGATTTTTTCATCACCTTGTATTGCCCAGCGGGTAGCCTGTTTGACATCTTGAAGCGCGATGGTCGTCCAGCGTTGCCGCAGGACGACGCAGGAATGATGTTCAGGCAGGTGGTGCGGGGGCTGCGGTACATGCATGAGAGTGCGGGCTTCGTGCACGGGGACCTGAAACTGGAGAATGTGCTCGTAGACGAGATGGGTGTTTGTAAAATCGGCGACTTCGGAATGGCACGAAAGATCGGCGAGATCGACGACGATCTCGAGAGTGAAGAAGACGAAGAGCGCGGCACCGCACCGAGCGACGGCCTGCACCGAACTCGCACGGTCTCGCAGACACCCTCCTTTGCGCGGAGATCTCTCGGGAGGCAGTCGGGCCTTCCAGCGCTACTCAACCTCAAGCGTCGCCATGCTGCCCCACGCCATCGTAATTCAAGCCCATACCCCGCGGCGAGTACGCCATCTTCAGCGGTACCAAACCGTTGCTTCGCTCCGGGCTCATTACCTTATGCGGCTCCTGAGCTGTTGCTTCCACTGGGAACAACTGCACCATACGCTGCCAATCCTGCACAGGACATCTGGGCACTGGGCGTCATGCTGTACACGTTGCTCACGGGAAAACTTCCGTTTTCCGATCCATTTGAGCCTCGTTTGCAAATGAAGATTCTCCATGGTACGTAAGCTTCGCCTATCTCCAGAAGCAGGCTAATCGACTTCCTTGCCAGGCGTATTCGACATGCCGCAAGGCATCGGACGCAGCGGCGAGCAGGTTCTGAGCGGTTGCTTAGAACGCTCCGTTCCCAATCGATGGACGATTGCCATGGTGGACGAAGTCGCGTGGGGCATCGGCTGGGGGTCTGCGGCCGACGACGTCACACCTCCCCCAGAAGCAGCGCTATCCTGTCGTGCTTCTCGTTCCCCGTCCCGCTCACGCGCCATGTCGCGCAAGGAACACGCAGTGGACGACTCCGATAGTCACCGTTCATCTTCGCGTGTAACGCGTTCCGCCAGCCGTTCGACGTCTGCCGTCCGGACATCCAGTCGGAGCAAGTCACGGGCTCCCCATCCTTATGAGCCGCTGACGCATCCTCTGTTGCACACCGAGCGACACCCAGTACACCCCCTCCCTATACAACCCAGCCTATCATCACTCACCAACGCTATACTACGAACGACTTCGACTACATCATCAGACTCGGCGAACACGCAAGACTCGGCTCTCATCTTACAGCCAAGCTTATCAGACGATTCCGACCTTGAGCGCGACCGTGGTCGTGTGGCACGGCCACGTTTGCAGTCATACCTTTCCATCTCTCGCTCGCGTAGCCCCCACCTCCCTGCTACTCCTAAAGACCTTTCTCTCGACAGCCCGCTACGCCGAAGGAAGTCCCCTCCAGCCCGGGCCATCCTTACCAGTCCGGGGCCGGATCACTCTGTTCCTGAACTGGATACTCTTGACGAGGATACGCGATGGCACCTAAGTCCTAGCCTCGGTACTGAAGCCTCGGGGGCACGTAGCCTCTCCCGAGACTTTACCGCAGAATCCTCCGTCTCGCGCTCACCCTCCAGAGCGCGACGCGGACGGGACTCTCAACGCGCGTTCTCCCGCTCGCGTGATGAGCTGCGCAAAATCATTCGCAACGAGAGCATGCCTCCTACGCCTTCGCCTTCCGTTTCGTGGACGCACTCCTACATCCGAGAGCCGGGTTGGTACTCGTCGGGTCAGGCATCGATCGCAGCCGCCGCGACTCCTATGCCGATCCCGTCCGCGCCTGGACGTAGCAGAAGTTTAGGCCCCGACCGGGCGCGCAACGCGTACAGGCCCCCTTCCTCACGCCTAGGAAACTAAGGGCACAGGATGCTATCTGGCGACGGTAAATTTGCCTTCATTGTCCTTCATGCACATTGTTTATGCCTGCCCCTTCAACCTTGTATTCTCGATACCCGTTCCCGCTCGTTCATTTCTTTTTTCAGCACTTACCTCCCATGCACTCACTATCTCCGTCTCCCCTCACGTTCAACCCAGTTCCGTCATGTTGCACGTCTAATGGTATTGGTACATAGTGTCACTGTACGATTGTATCTAAGGAGTACATGTACATGTAAGAATACTAGCGTTGTGTTCGGTCATCCACCCCTTCTCATCCTATTTACTCCACGCACCTGCATCGTTGTACTTCTATCCTGTGTCATAGCCTTTCCTTATCCCGTATCCCAATCGACATGCTTTGCGTTACATTTGCGTACCTGTGAGCTCAGACGTCGCCGGTCCATTTTTCAAAGATGACGAGGCATTTCTGCCCTTTCGGTCGGGACGAAATCGTCTGATCGTCCATCTCCATGGACGAGTCCATGTCTGGGGCGCGGTGAGTGCGATACGTCGAGTAAACTTCCTTAAGAAGTAGCTTCATCTCCAACAGCGCGAGACTATCCCATCCCAAAGTTCAGTACCCGATGCGGCCGACCACGACAAGTAATGCACAACTCGAACTTACTTCTTGCCAATGCAGCCCCTCCCACCCGCCGCGAACGCAAAGAACAGCTGATTCCTCTCTCCCGCGCCCTCGGCATCAAGCCACCGCTCCGGGCGAAACTCCTCCGGGAGCGGGAACACCCGCGCGTCGAGCCGGTGCAACGTGTGCGGCTGGCAGCTCACGATTGTGCCCTCGGGGAGCCACGCACCATCGACCGCGCGCCCGCCCACAGGTACGACTCGCGGGAAACTCATCGGGATCGGGCTGAACACGCGCAGGCCCTCCTTCACGACCGCATCGAGGTACGGGAGTGCGTCGAGGTCCGTGGCTGAGCACGGGGTCGCGCTGGCGAGCTCGGCGTGCAGACGCGCCTGGACGTGCGCACAGGAGGGGAGCGAGAGCTGGTGCATGAGGAAGCAGAGGCCGTCGCCGGTCGTGTCGATTCCCGCGGCGAGATGGTCCATGCATTCGGATGCGGCTGCCTTGTAGTCAGGGTCGAGTTGATCGGCGGAAGAGTCCTCCAAGCAGGAAGTCGAGTAGGTGCGAAGCTTGTGAAGGACGGTGTGTGGCGCGACGGACGCCTCGCGGGCTGTAGACAGGACGTAGCGTGTGACGAGCCCATCTGTGCGCCGTTTCTTGATGCTGCTCGCCTTTCCAAGTAGGTTGGCGAGTTGTGGGAAGTAATATTGGAAGTATTGCTCTATCGGTGCCAACAACGTGAGCATCTAACAGTTATCTTTCGTATACTCCCTTGAACGCACTCTTCCTGTTGCTTGAATATGAGAGCTCTTTCATCATGTCTAGGTCTCTCGGCTCTGTGAGAGAATGTAGTCCGTGAGGGTAAAAGAGGTGGCCAGTTATGCCGTCGAGGGCGTAACAATGTAACCACATCTGAGTTATCTCTATCAGTATTACCGTTTCGCCCTCGAGAAGGATGGTATACATACGTATATATCGACGCTTTGGCCAAGTCTTTCGGTGCACTTAGATACAAAGGTTTCTGCATGGCTTTGTATCGTAGAAACGACTTCCGGGCGCATGACGTTCATCTTGTTATATCGCTCTGCGAAGCGTTTCTTCGTGTCTGCATGCTGTATGCGGTAAGAGTCAGCGACCATTGATTCGAAGTAGAGGACCAAGTCGGTGCATGCCTTGCCACGATCCAAGGTAGAAAACATATTTCTACCAGTCATAACGTCGTCAGTGTATGCACAGCGCTAAAAATGTGGATCGAAACCACCTACAAGGTATCAAAATTGGTGAAGAGGGAATAGAACGAGGACTTATCGAACCCACTACCGCCCGAGGTGTAGATCTCTTTCGCTGCCTCGCGAGTCGCGAAAGAGACTTCGTTCGGAGCGACGCGTACAACGGGTCCATATCTCTCGTGTAGTCCGTGTATCCACAGACGCCTGTTGCCGGAAAACTCATGGTACATAAGGGGTAGGCGGGTGAGCGCGCATGTCTTTGGTCCAGGTAGGCGTGCAAGAGGAGCGAAGAAGAGTCGGTAGACAGAAATCAAACATAGGGAAACAACAACTGCTTGAAGAAAAGGGTACATGATGGAGGTTCTGGGCAACGAGGAGTCCGAGTCAGACTGCCGCGCCTGGTGATAAGTACCAAATACTATGCCTATATTTGGTTGTTAATGCGACTATCTCACCCGATCCGATCTTGTTTGTCGTACAACTGCGTTCATATCCCATGTCAACAGTGAGACTGAGTATCGACATCATTACCCTCTTGAGCATCAATTCGAATGACGCTTCTTCTAGCAAAAAAAGGAAATCGAGACAAAACATAACAATACTCCTGTTTCCCCTTCCGCAGCTCACACAGGTATCCCTGTCGTAAGTCGGTATCGCCGGTCTTCACGCTGCCGGTGCGCCGGTGCGCCACCCCCGTGCCCCACTACGCTCTCCAGCGTCGTCCTCTTCTGGGACACTGACGCCGCCGTCGCTGTCGAACACGTCGAACGGCAGTCCCCAGCCCTGGGTCGGGTTCAGCGTGCGTTGCGGCGCGTGTGACACGGCGGCCGCCTCCAGCTTGGTGAACAGGTCATCGGGGAGCTTGACGACTGCATGAAGAATAATGAGCTGATGCCCGCAGTGCGCACGCAAGACTGATCATGGTGGGAGGGGCAGGACTGGGTAGGACTGGGTAGACGTACCGTGCAGATTCTCAATGACGCGCGCGGGGGTGACGCTCTTGGGGAGAACGTTAGTCTAGAAGTACGCGGTGATTTGTTGAGTTGATTGTTCCTTGTGAGCTGGAAAGAGGACTTACGCCACGTTGAATGTGCCACGAGATGATCGCCTGCGCAGGCGTAATGCCGAGAGCCTTCGCGGTCTCCTGTACTTCGGGGAGTTGCAGCGTCTGCTTGACTTGATTGGTGCCGCCAAGTGGCGAGTACGCCTGCAATAGCAGATCGTGCTCCTTCGCCCACTGCGGAGGGCGCGCGATTGGCATCTAGCACTCGACTAGTAACGAGAGTCGCACCTTAAGGAGCTCGGGCTGAGGGTTCCAGTAGTTAAGCTCGACCTGGTTCACGGCGGGCTTGTATTTAAGCGAGTTTGCTGTCAAGTTGCGCAACCTGGGGATGTTGAAGCTGAGGAGATGCTTCAGTATTGATATCTAGGGCAATAGCAAGCTGGTGGGACACACTTGCTAACACCAATGTTGCGAATTTTGCCTTTGTCGACTAGCTCCTCGAGCTTCTTCCACGTCGGGTAGGGGTTGGCCGTGAGCTCTTCATCGAGCACGTTGTCGGAGTCCTTCTTGAACGCGATCGGCCTGCACCAAGACTTTAACATAGCACGGAGGTATTTGATCAAAACCGACCCACCAGTGGATCAGATACAAGTCAAGGTACTCAGTGCCAAGTTTCTGAAGGGACTCGTCCAGAACGGGTTCGATGTCCTCGGGAGCGTGGAAGTTGTTCCAGAGCTGCACGCCATCAGCAAATCCGCAAAAGGCTCCCAAGTAATTCTGGCGCTTATAATGTAACCGGCCTATTATAAGCGGTTATAAGGCCTTGCGACGTATTCCAAGCCCGTCCAATACCCCGGCCTACTTATGACCGCTTACGAGGTTACAGAGGCCATGCAGCACATTATATTCGATTAAGTTTCAATACAGTCTAATGAAGTTGCATGGCGCTAAGCTCAGTCGCGGATGACACTGATATGGCCATATAGTACAGATCGGGTAAGTCTTGGACCTTAAAAAGCAATATTTTGAAACTCCGCCATGACTTCCCTCGGACTCCACCCGCATTCCCTTCAAAAAGGTGAGGCATGGCAGCCCTTAGCCCCTTACCTCCACTCCCCACCGCATATACTAGCCTAGCGGGCCCTTGGCGTTGGCGCCTGATAGTACTGGACACACAAGGTTAGTAATTACCCCTACTCAAATGTGTTATGATACCGGCCATAACAGCATACTGATATTTGCATTTGGTAGACAGCCCGTAGTCGCTCATCTCATCTATGATATCCCCTGGTTAGTTCATCGTGTTCTTATTATTTTTTGTCATCTGATCTCATCTTATCATGCACTCCAAAACTTCGTCAGCATCCTGCAGTCGATGTCATTGGCTACCCATACAAACCCAGCACCGGGCCCCCCGGTAGGTCGAGTAACCAGTTCATTGATGAGTGTTCCAATGTACCCGATCCCAGTTGCACGAAATTCGACTACTCCCCTGTACTCTTATAGTAGAATAAATAATAATTGTTGATTACCCTAAAGGGCTACTAGTATTTGACACGAGTGTGAACCGTAGTAACTGTATGCGCCCAAGTGCTTGTAATAGCTCCAAACCGTCCCGATCCCATGTAAGCCCATATAATGTCGAAAATCACTTATAATACATACAATCTATTACAAACATTGGAAGTGATTGACCCAATTATAATCAATCTCAATACCCCAGGGTATTCTATATAATGTGGTCAGACCTATTATGAACATTATAAGCAATTCCGTCAATTGCAACGTACTTCTAAGTGCTTGTACTGACTTATATGTATTCGGGCATTTCGCTGATGCCGCAAAGTGACAGTCAGATGGTTCGGGAAGACCCCGTGATCGTCATGCAGATCCCGACGTACCTTGGACGTGAGCCAGACCTGATCGCGAGGCACACCGCTCTCCTTCAGCGCCTGCCCCACTTCTTCCTCGTTCTACCGCGCGGGTCAGTCCGCGCGAACGCAAGAAGCACTGTCAGGAGACGTACCCTGTAGGCCCACGCGCCATCTATGTGTCTGTATCCCGCCTTGAGGGCCGTTTTAACGGCCTCTCCGACCTCACCCTTCCCGGCCTGCCACACTCCTAAGAACGACGAGTTATTCAGCGCTGAGAAGAGGTGCGGGGCCTCCCAAGGCTTTTAAAATGCTTACCGAGTGCGACAGAGGGGATCTTGTCTCCAGAGGGCAGCGTAAAGTGACTCGGCAGCGACGACAGATTACGCTGGGCACCGTGGCACGGCCTTCCCATGCGCACCTTCGCAGTACGCGCAACAGCGCGCACGCCGACGAAAGAGACGTACATGACCGCAGCTATGGCAAGGATGTGGAAGAGGACGCGCTTGCGACGGTTGGAGATAGGGGCGGGGGCTCCGAGCTGCTCCTCGTCGTCAACGTCGCCCTGAGAAAGCAGTTTGTAACGCGAGGTAGGCATGATGGGTGGGTTCGAAGCAGGAGTGGGAAAGCGGGCATCCGCTTGCCCAGGAAAAGCCACGATTGCCGTCATCTTGGGCTTCGGGTAGATTAGATGGTTGTTGATCGGGATTCACGGCGGCTGTGTTCAATCTACTAATACTACTTAGTAATTACTCTAAACTGCACAGAAACCGAACCATGAAGTTCAAGGCGATTATTAGGAGAGTCCCGAGGGTACTGGTCGCCAGAAATTATTGTTGTAAGTATCACTGGCAATGTCTGCACCACGTGACTAAGTTGACGTACTCTCAAACCGACGCAGCGACGAAAAACCCTCAGCGCCCCACAGTGTGTACCCCGCGCCCGGGCCTGCGACCACATCATCATTCCCCATCCTGGGATCCCATTTCTCTCTTCGTCCACTATAACCGAGTCATAGCCTCCCGGAAACTCTTCTCTCAGCCCCCGTAGGGTGCGGGTTTAGGCAAGTGTTCGTCATCGCTCGGCGGTATGCGCCTCTGTTATAGGCCTGCTGCGATCGGCTTGCGGTGATACACTGATACTGCGCCGGCGTGCCTGCCATAATAAGAAATAGCTCGACTTGTCACCGAACACTGGCACCCACCCCATGCACAGTGAATGCGACGCTGAACGTCCAACTTACTTTTGCCGTTTTCAACCTTCCCCAGTCCGCAGTATTGGAGGTTGCGCTCTTGAAACTTCGTCGTAACCGGCTTCCACGTCAAACATGGTCTATTCCCGGATAGAAATTGAACACGCATCGTCATGTCCCTCTGCGTGCGTAGGGTACTGACATATTCGTTCAACGGGTCTTCATTCGACAGTGGTAGTTAACCTCGGTCTGTAGATTACCGAAGAACAGATCTGGGTCCGGAACCCTCCTTGACCTCGACGTGCTCCGTCTCATTTTGGACGTCCTGCCCCGCGCAAGTCTACTGCAGATGACCCTGCTTTCTCGCGTCGTACGAGACGAAGCTACAAGAGAGTTGCTCATGAGGCCTATCCGCATCCGAGGACAGTTGGGGGTGCAGCGGTTTTGCCTCGGATTCGCAATGCAAGCAGAGAATCTCAAGCGACTCACACACGTGCGCCAACTCCACCTAGAGGACATGGACGTCTGGAATGACCGGTTGACGCTGAAGGACCGTGATGCATTAATAGAAGTTCTTCGCCATTGCTCTGGTTTGAGAAAACTGGCGCTATGCCGCTGCAAACACCTCATGGACCATGAACCCCGATTTCTCCGTACGGTAGCGTCTATGGTTAACCTGGCACACCTTGACCTTCGGAAATTCGGGCTGAACACGTCTCACCATCTTTCTCAAACGGTTTTGAATATACGATCTTTGCTCTTTTCATTGCGTCTTCCACGCCTTCCCGCGCAGGCTTTGGTTCCATTGATAGACAACTTGACTGCAGCCCATCCCCGACTACAGGATCTTTATTTGTGCCTCCCACAAGACTTCGCTCTCAACCCCGAGGCATTCGTGCCTTCCATCCGGATCCTCCACCTGGAAATTACGACCTACGACTGCTTCCCTCCATTGCATAATCTCCAGCTCGTCTTTCCCAACGTCCGTGAGCTTACCGTCACCGTCTTCGACTACCAGCCCCGACCTGAAGACCAAAATTTGCCTAGTACCCATACGCTATCTATCCGTCCGCACACACTGGCCACCGCAGCGTATCCGTGGCAATCACTTGAGACTCTGCGCGCGGAGCCCACCACAGCGTACTCTCTCGACGTCAGGTGCCCCGTATGCTCCCTTGACATCGGGACTTACACACCGGCCACCCACGGAACTCTCACTACCGTCATCTCGCGTGTCCGCCCCCGACAACTCGCTCTAAGCCTTCCGAGCGCGTCTGGCTACGAGATTGAAGCGACTAGGCCCAGCTTACTTCTCTTCGGGCCCGACCCTGCGGGGCGCACCGACGGCGTGGCACACGTGTTCCTCAAGATTTGCGCAGATAGCCCGAATAGCACTGGGGCCCACAACATTGAGGTAAGCGGAGCGCCCCGCATTTATTGGATGCGGGACCAACGATGTTTACGTGACATAAAATGTTTCTTTAGGGTCGCATTAGGCCTCTTCTTATGGCCTCGCGAGTGGAATATCTCCACTTACTGCTTACCAATATTCAGTGGCATTTAGCTCTAGGCAGGGACGAGCTTCTCGGTCTCCGTGACACCGACGAGCCTGTTGAGGCGGACTCGGAGGTAATGCAGTTGATCGATGTTGAGGCACTGGCATGCACCATTCTAGAACTTTGCCTGTCAATCCGGACCATCGCCATCACCGTGCTATCGGTAGGGTATAGTGTGTGGGAGATCGACACTGTGGGCGGTATACGAAGTCTAGTGAAGTTGGAGCCGTACTATGGGAGACATGTTATGGAGGAAGAAGAAAGACGGTGCATCGATGAATGGGGGGCAGGGCTCGTGTGAGGGGGACGGTGGCGAATATACGGTGGGCAGATCGTGTCTTCTTATGTCTTTATACACGAATTTGAACCATTTGCGCAGAGTTCCCAAGGCGAGCCCTATATCTGTTTCAAGAAATCGGCCCATGCGTACAGACCCAAAACAGGCTACGGCTACTCACAAATAACTTCGCGTAGGCTTGTGTGGGAGCGCTTGCTCTCACTGCTGGTGAGCCTGCATATCCGCCGACCAAGACTCGTACTTCTCGGTATCCGCAAGGAGCATTTGTGCTTTCTTCTTCGTATACAGGATCGCAAGGTCTCCGACAGGGAAGTGCAGCGGTGGGTCTTCCACAAGGGCAATGTTGTAAAATGCCTCCGCGCCCTTGCGGGCATCAGCACCGGACCTGTGCCGTTGCCTGAAGCTGTTTCGCATCTTGGTCGCCGGGAGTTCCGGGTTGCTGTAAGCGGGGTGAGGCGGACCCCATACGACCTTGCTTTGTCCGCCCGTCTGGAAGCCGGCCGGCTCAATCAATGTGACCTGGGAAGGCGGTAAGAACACGTTCATGGGCTAATGCAATGGACGTACCTTGATGTTCCATGACGAATCGAGCTCGGCTGCTAAGGACTCGGTTAAACCTTCAAGAGCTTCGACAACATTATCCGTTACCGATTCATGAGTAAGCATGCGATAAAAAGGGTTGGCGTTGTGGAACCTACCGCACTTGGTCGCAGAGTAAAACCCGAGACCGGGTCCACCCGTGATACCAGTGATCGATGACACCTGCAGAAGACGTCCTCCGGTAGCGGGGCCGTTAACTTCGCGAAAAAATTTGATGGCTTCGCGTGTGACGTGCATCGCGCCCCAGAAGTTCGTCTCGAACATCGCTCGTGCATCCTCCTCACGAACAGCCTCGACTTCCCCCAGGGCGGCAAACGCGGCGTTGTTCACGACGACGTCAATGCGACCGAACGCCTCCTTCGCTCGCACGAACGCATTGGAGATCTCGCTGGGTTTGGTTACGTCGAGTTGAAGGATGAGGAGGTGTTCCTTGGGGTATTGCGTGGATAGATCCTCGAGCGCAGAAAGGCGTCGGGTGGTCGCAATGACAGTATCCCCCCTCCCCAAGACAATCTCCGTGAGGAGCCGCCCAAACCCGGACGAGGTGCCAGTAACTATAAGTATTTTCGATCAGTTAGAATGCAAATGGGAGAATCACTCAACTCACTGAACCAGATTCTAGATGAGGACATTCGTCACAGATGATTGAATGAAAGGGTCGATGCCCACACAGGGGTGACGGTTGCGTTAGCCACCCAGCCTTATATCCCACACAAACAAACTGTAAGGGCCGATGTGTACTTAAAAATGACAGTAAGACAGGCTACACAGGCGAGATGAGGATACGCATATAACGTATACTCGGGGCGCGAGAGTGCTGGATCCCCCTTTCACACCAAAATAATGAACCACTGTGCGCAAATCAGTCCCGAAAAGGAAGACGCACCTCTATACCCACCCGCAAGTCCGATGTGAGCGGTTCGCCTACTGTCCAGGGACTGGCTTCTCCGGAGCCCACAGACCGACTCTGCACAACACCGCCGCGCCCTCCCCACATTCGCCGGGTAGGCCATAGCTCCCACCCACCATTGTCCTCGTGCTCCCATTGCCAATCCGAAAAGTTCGGCGCGAGCTGACGGGAGCTCGAGACCTCAGCCATGAGACTTTCGGACACCTTTACTGTGGGGAGGACATTGATCACGTCCTTGATCGCGAAGTCCTCGATCTCCAGGATGAGCGCGAGGTCCTCGCGCGGGTCGTACAGCTCGTGCAAGGGCTGCATCGCGCAGGTGTTGAGCTACCGCATAGAGGCCCCGAGGATGTCGGCGGGCGGCTCAGACGTGAGGGCGGAGGGCCCGCGGAGGACGAGGAGCGTGTCGAGGAAGAATTTGTAGAGCGAGGCGAGGAAGGGGCGTCTGTCCCGCTCCCAATGCCGTTGACATTGAGAATCTGCGCGCGTGTGCAACTGTCCTTCCCGCATGAAATGGGGACCGCTCCTGTGGATGGGGAAGAGATCCATATGGTATTCTGCCAGTGGAGGTGCGAACATTGGAAGACAGATGCCTGCGAGAAACGTCGAGAATGGATATGGATGCTAGCAGATTGTTCAACCTGGTGTCTGTGTCAATGTCAACCGTGCCCTGCTGTCTATCATACTTTGGAGCTACGTTTGCGTGCCACGCAAGCGTGACTCTAGAGTTGAGTAGGAAAGCTCGTGGACGTGACCATTTGTCCACTTGCGGTCAGATGTCGCGACTAGCCCGCCTGAGTCTGAGGCGCCATTCGGCGCAGGTGGGCCCGGGAAACACCTACGTATGCGTGGATCACGACTTGCCGAATGACGAATCAAGTGCAAGGCGGCATGCATGTAAAGTTGACGTACGTGGCAAAGCCGACAATTCCTCGCTCCTGGACATTGCAGGGGTGCTCGTTTCTGGATATTTTATGTCTGAGACGTAGTTAAACCTGCACCAGGATCCGGTGATATCAATAAACCCTTTTCGAAACAAGATGGGAGAAGGCGAAGACAGAAAGGCGCACGACTGTGCGGGTGGGCGCCTCCAGGCACTCCGTGAGGGAGATTTGATAGGCGCCGGTTTGGGTCATCTCCCCTATCAGATAAGATAATCCAGCCATGGTAAGCCCCCTCCGCCAAGGCGGCCGCTGCCTCCTCGACGCGTCCGACGTCGGACAGCTCACTCCTTAAAATCTAGACACCATGTGCAGGAACGCGAGGCCCACTTCCGCCCTCTTTTTTTCCCTTTCTCCCACTTCCCCCCGCTAAGATGACGGAAAAAGCGGTCAAGAACGTCGTAATCGTCGGAGCAGGCTGGGCCGGGGTGTGCATAGCGCGTGAGCTCTCCTCAAAACTCAACGCGGCGAAGTATACCATCACTCTCGTCAATGAGCGCCCCTACTTGATTCATCTCATTGCTGGCGCACGCTTGGTCGTTGCGGAAGAGGACCATCTCGAGGACAAGGCGCTTATCCCGTACGACAGGCTCTTCCGCGGCGGCAATGGAACCGTCAAGATCGGCAAGGTCGTCTCTGTCCACGAGACGGCCCCCGGGAAGGGTGGGGAAGTAAGACTCGAGAATGGAGAGACCCTGCCTTACGATGCGCTCGTGTTCTCCACCGGGAGCACTTGGACAGGACCGCTGGAATTTCCCCAGTCCGAAGCCGACGTGCGTGCATATATCAATGTTTGGCGAGGGAAATGCGACAAGGCGAAACATGTGATAGTAGTAGGGGGCGGTCCTCTTGGTCTTGGTGAGTTATATTGCGTGGCGGGCATTTTTGATTGCTCACCAATGCGACATGCAGAGTTTGCGGCAGAGATCAAAGAAGTGTGGCCCGTGAGTTCGTCTACAAACTGGGCAACCTTCGTGCATGATTGATAGCAACATACAGAACAAGAAGGTCACCGTCATACACGGGCAAAACCTTCCCATCAACAACACCTATCCCGACAAGTTCCGCAAAGACATCGAGACTCGTTCGCGTCAACGCGGCATCGAATTCATTTACAATGACCGAGTTGACACCCCGCCCGAGGGAACCGTAGGCGTCACTACCCGCGGCGGGAAGCACATTCCTGATGCTGATCTAGTCGTACGTACTCTCCGAGCCATCTCGTCTTATTCGTACACAATTCAAACGTCCCGGACGCAGCTCCCGGCGTACGGCTCGCGCCCGAACACCAGCGTCGTCTCAACACTTGCAGATGATGTGCTCACCAAGGACGGCTTCGTGCGCATAACGGAGCACCTTGAGATCCCCGGGCACCCTGGCGTGTTCGCAGCTGGGGACATTATCGACTTCAAAGAGCGCAAACAGGCCGCAAAGGCAGGGCGGCACGCTAGGGTCGTCATCCCAAACATTATCAGCTTCCTCGAGGGCAAGCCGCTGAAGTCCTCTTATAATGGTGTCCCAGAGATGATTGTTATCCCTCTTGGCAAGGTGCGAAGCCCGGTGATGAACGAATGCTTCGACGTTGACAACGAATTATACAGACGGGAGGCTCCGGGTATTTCGACTTTTTGTGGGGCATCATAGTTGGTGACTGGGTATCAAAGACGTTGCTCGGAAAGGACTTGATGGTGAAACGGGCGCGGGCTTACATGGGATACTGAGCGAGGTTGTCATCTAGCTCATTTTTTCACTTATCTTAACGTTCGTTTGGGACACGTACTACTTACTGCGGATGTCAGTAACGATTCGTTGACCAGGTACGCCACTCGCCCCCGACTGTTTGAAGTCAGGGTTTTACGTCCAGTTGTGTTTTGGTGGAAAAGACGTTCCCGGAAGGAGAAGCCTCGGGGCTTTTCGAGACATGTTACTCCGACTCGGGGTGAGAGGAAGCCAACCCCAAAAAGGCAACTGCTGTGGTTCATTCACGCCGCGCACCGTCTACGGCACGCGGGCGATCTACCGCTGCTTTGCATCTCGTTCTGCCCGAATCAATTCACCTGAAATGGCCGCTTATGTGTAGTTAGGATGCTACGGACACGGAGATGTGTTGTGAAAGGGATAAAGAGTTTGTGAAGGGGATCCCGTAGTATAGACTCGGACCCGCGTTTTCTCCGGGCTGTTCAGATAGAGAACCCAGCTCGAGGAGCGATGTTTATCCTGCATGGCATGATATATAGCAATTAATAGTCTTCCATATATGTTGGACAACCGCACTTCAGATGCGAACCGCTGCTCACAAGACCGACTGCAACACATCGAAGCGCACTCACATGCCGGCCTCGATGTCCAGAAGCACCGCGCGCAAAAGCCCCCTTGGTCCAGTTAGGCAGCTCGAAGTGTTGTTCTAGATATGCCTTGGGGAGATTCTCCGGCAACGGGGTCGAGACGCGTGTTGGGCAGGTCACCTGAAGTGCTCGTGTTTAGTGAAGGTCATTTAAGGTCAGAAGGAGTTGTGCCGACGAAGGGAAGTTCTGATCGGAAAAAAAGGGATATTGAGCATTAAAAGCAAGGTTTGATCAAATTGGACGTTCAGAGAGCAACGGGGCCCATCCATGCAGAACACGCGCGGCTGTCTGTGGGCCCGGGACACCCATCGAGTTCTGCTGCGTAGATCACGGCCAATCCCTCTCAGCGTATGGGAAAGATCTTCAGCCCACAGGATATTTACAAGTAAATATTTCTGTGAGAAGTTGTAACTCCGTAGACCAGTGTATCAAGTGTTTGATGTACTAGCAGACTGGGAAGGATAGGAGATTCCCTTTCTCAGGCTTGGAGCGACAATTATATGACTACACCAAACGCTAAATGTGGGTAGATTCCCAAAATGATACGCGTGCCTTCATCGGGCTCGGCCCTCCCTATAATGTCGGTAACACAAATTTCAACCTTAATTTTCCCTGAAACGCATGCCCCGCTACGAAGTGAAATGCCGTACACTTGTACTGACGAACCGAGAGAGGAAAACCCTAAAAGAGCATGTTATTAGGTTATTTTAAGACTCTAGTAGCACTGTTAAAATGGAATCAATGGTCTTCGTGGACTTGCAAGCGGCGACCAGTGGGATTGGCCAAAGTGAGACTCGATTAGTACTTCGCCAAATAGTAGCTGCAAGGATTTTCCGGAATCCCCCGGGAGGTCGCGAGAACGTGACACAATGTGACGTCACATCTGATCACTATGCAGTCCCCGTGAGTCGGTGTGAAACGTGACACTGGCGGGGCTACTTTGAACTGCCGTGAGGCTTAGCAGCAGGGTTCGTGTTCTGGCCTGGGGTGCATTGACCTTTTACTGCGTAAGCTGCGCATTTTTACCAGCTGATTCCAGGAAGTAACTTCTGGCGAGCCGGGAGCAGTTCGTCGTCAACTCGGATCGGTTACTTCGTTGCAATACTGATATCGACGGTCGGCCTCGGTTTGCAAGATTCAGATGAAAGCCGCGGGAATTGGCGGTACAGGCTCTGCTACACTGTTTTTTGCAATCTCACTGGTCTCCAGGGATTAGGAAATGTCCTACTGAACCTATCCCACTGGCAGAGAAACCAGGCTCTGTTGCAACAGCGCAGCCACTGGCAGTGCAGGCCGAAGCATGTATCGGTAAGCGCAGCCCAGGCTGGCACAACGAAGCAACAGGATCCTTATTTTGGGTTTAGAACAAAGCACGTCCTTGCTGCCGCAGGAAAACGCGTCCCAGCGGCCGCGAAAGGAATCGCCTGCCGAGGGACCGACCCAGAAGTCTCCGTCGGAGCCCTCTCACCCCGCACAAGGTCCTTCTTCCCAGTCAGCATCTACACCTACCGACGAGATCTTACCCCGCAGGCACCCCGTACCCCGCATTGTGCCTTCGCAACCACTGGGACGAAGCCTCGACGTCGCTATCACTGGCAGATCCACCGGCACGGCACGGCCGCTCGTCCTCGACCTGCGCACGCATTCATTCCCCCGGCCCCGTGCCCCCTACTTCCTCTTGCGCTACTCTCCCCGGTCGAGCCGCCCCTGGAGGCGCCGACGTCAGAGTGCATGTCCGGCCGACGGTCGCGCGAACCGGGGCCCTGCACGCGCCGTGCACCTACCCGCTCGCCCACGAGGAGGGCACAGCGCACGTCTCATGACCGGGGGAAGATGCGCGGGGCGCGGTGTGGATCATCTGCGGCACAAAACGGGATGTCGTGGTGCTTGTCTCGCGCTGTTCGGGACGGGGATGAGGGGTTGCACGTCATTGAATCGAAGAGATGGCGAATTGGCTTTGAGACGCGGCGGCGACGCGTCCCTGGACGTGCCTCCTCGCGGGTTATCCGTACGCTGGTTCGCTGCAGACGTCAGATGATCACGCACATACTGCGACGGCGCCGCACTCTCTGTCTCTGTCGCTCGCCATTTCGGTGAGTCCGAGTCGCTACAGCCGCCGGTACGCCGTTCCGAGCATTGTCCCCACACCGCACTGAATCGCCTCGCCCTCTCAATGGCATGCACAAGGCACCCCTCCCAGCGTCGAGCATGGTGCATATTAAATGCTCGTCTGCTTCTTCTCTCGAGTATTATCCGGACGCAGGGGCGCATGACGCCCCAGGGTGTCCTTCCCTCCTTCCCCACTTCCACATTCTCGATATCCAGCGAAGACATACTCCACGAAGCGTCGAGCGTCGCCCGGCGGCACCTCTTCATCCAGCGACCGAAGCGATCCGCGCCGCTGTGGCTCACTCACCACTGCGCAGGCCATTCGAACGCGTCTGAATGGGTTTATCCGAAGTTTGGCAGGGGGGCGCTCATGGGCTCTCCGCGCCTTCCACATCCGGGCACGCCGCGGAGACGGACGCCTGCCCGACAGAGTTGCGGTTCGAATCGCCCTCGAGCACCCCGTGTGCACCCCGTGCACCACCCTACGCTCAGCCGTCCCTCTTAAACCGGCTCCAAACGAGAACGCGACCCTCTCCTTCCCCCCGCGCCCCACCTGTCCTATTTTGCGGTCTACCGTAGTACCCTACTTACACTCGGAAAAATCCACCCACCACCGCACGGCGCAGAAGCGGCTTGTCATCACGCCCCGCACCGCGCACTTCTAGCCAGAAACACGAAGGAGGTGGTGCGGGTGCGGGTGTGGGGGTTCACCCGCTGCCCGCCACCGCCTGCGTATTTCTCGGAGACGGCGGGGGCGCCTCATGACCCTCTTTGGGCCCGCGCACGCGTCCGGCACACACGACGATTCAATCGCCTGCCCGTTCCGATGTCCCGCACACTGTCCCGCATGCGCGGCGGTGCGTGCACAGCGCGAAAATACGAAAATACGTGCGCGCGTGTGTAGCAGGCCAGGAATAATAAACGAGGTGGCGGCGAGTCGCCCCGAGTATGCGCGGCGAACTGAAGGAAGGACGTCACCGTGCGCGGTTCGCGAGCGTTTGGTGCCGTGACTTCTCGTGCTTCGGCCTTCGGCGCGCCACAACGCCGTCGAGAGCGGGCTTCTGATGACAATCACACGACGGGCGACGCGCATGCTGCGACGCTGCAGGTGCGGGTGCGGGTGTGGAGCAACCATGTACATTATTGCTTCTAGTAGAGACACATAGTGAAAAAGGTGCTGATACTCGTACATTACTCCCGCCGCGCGCGCGCACTCGAGACATCGCGGGGGGAGGAGGGCCCGTAGAGCGATAGAGCGACAGAGCGTATCAAGAACGGAAGAACCGCCCGACGATAGCGAGTTCCAGGAAGATGCGTGCATGCGGGAAGGAGGAGTGAGGGAGAGGGGGGGAACGAAACAAAGTCCGTTGGGATGTCCTCGAGCCTGGATGGAGTGAATGGGTGGGTAGCTAGCGGCAGCCCGCGGATACAGGTGCCCCTAACGGCCTGGGAAACGGTACGCCTCCCCTTTAGTCCTTCTTGAGGGGTCTCCGGATGACGAATACACGGTCGCCATCCGGCCGTGTGCTCAGCTCCTGCACATCGCGGATGGTGTCGAGCCCTTGCGAGCCACGGCCCCGGGCGACGACGACGTAGATCTCCAAACCATCGCCGACCTAATTTTACGAGAGCGTCAGATAAGCCGGTCTTATGAGGGAGTTCATCAAGGAACCCACCTCGATGTGGCGCTCCGTCGCACTCGTGAACGAGTCGATAACGATTGACAAGACGTCCTGCAGCGGTAGGTGCGTCGGGTGCGCTTGTCCAGCCGCAGCGGTTTGGTTCTTGAAGTATATCTGCCGGGAGCAAGTCGGGAAAGGGTCGGTTTCGGTGGGGCCGATCAGAGGAGAGCTGCTATTACTAACCTGATTGTCCAAGAAAGGCTGCACGAGCGATTGGGCTGCGCCCGCGGCTCGGCAAGCTTCACGTTCATATGATCCTACAGGATCGAAGGAGTAGACGGCACCCGAGCCTGTCGCGCATAGGTCAGTATGATGCAATTAGTGCGTTTCGAAGCACGCTTTTAGAGCAATGGGTTCTCTCATATCCGCAGGGCGTGCGTATCGCGGAAGACGGCCAAGCATTCCGTGACGTAAGGCTGTAGAACGCCTAGCGGGCATTCGCGAACACAGGAAGACACTCACCATCCTCCTCAATGCCTCCGAGGATGTTGTAGACGTAGTAAGGGAAGAAGCGCTGCGCGTACAGCATTGTCTGGATGAGACGCGCGATAGCACGGAGGGGCATGTCTTTTGCGTGTGCGTGCTTGTACCACTGGACGATAGACGCTTGTGAGAACCTCTGCGACGCGTAATCTCCCGCAGGCAACAAGTACGCACCTCAAGCCTTTGCTTCACCTTCTTTACGAACATGTTCCCGTCCGCCGCAAACCCGTTCACAGCGAGAACGGCGCGGTCGGTTCTGCAAGCGGCACCAATTAGCAATTCTGACGCGGTGCCTGATTGGGAGACGCGACGATCGACGTACAGTCGGAAGACCTTTGGTGCATAGCGGGTTTGGATGCTGTATCCCTCGCTCTGCCTAGTGTCACCCGCGATGACGGTGAAGTCCGCACCAGCGATAGCGAGGATGGTGCCGCCGTTGTCGGTGTAGGGGTTGAAGGAGCGCTGCTGGGGGTGTGCGAAGGAGCCGTCGGGCATATTGGGGGGGAAATGGGTGGATATATGCGGCAAGGACGAGTGCGCGTGCGACGGCGGGGTCGGGAGGGAGAACGAGGAGACGGAGAAAGGGTGAGAGGACGAGTATATAGCGTCTGAGGAGGCCGCGTCAGTCTCGCATTTCCTTTCTGGGCAGGACGCGCGACCGCGGGCGCCTAGAGTGCGGAGTTCGAAGATGGTATAAAGCCGAGGTTTCTGCTTCTGCCCTCATCTTCGAATCTCCCAACACGCCGGCCCCTCCCAGCACGTCCACCTCCCCCCGACATTTCCCCGCCCCCGTTTTCCGCAAAATACCCCTCACGCACTCGCCGACAACGCCCTCGACTCGCCTGCCGACGTCGAACACACCCGTCCCCCGACACGCGAATGAATGCGCCCATGCATCCGCGCGCGGCGGGCCTATATAGTGCACACCGCCGCGCGACGGATTCTCGGCTTTTCAGGCCAACTGACCGCTTGTTTCAATGGCGCAATCTACCGGGTGTCACCACTGGGAACGCTCCCAGCCAGCGCTTTTGATAGGCCTTGCCCCGGCTGTCTCGTCGCGCCCACTCAATGGCGATCTTCCGATCCCACCCACCGCCCCTCGCGGTGCGCCCTGCCCTGTCGTCTCGCCGTCGCCTTTCCCGGCCACCTTCGCCCCTCTTCCCACGGCCGCCACCGGCACACAACCACCGTCTTCCCGAATCCAGCGGGCAACTCTCACTCGCGTTAATTATACCTGAAAGCCGGAGCTACCGCATCGGGAGGGATTTCTCGGCCTATGTAGTATCGCATGCGGTGACCGTCTGCGTGTCACCGACATGCGCGATTATAGGTGCGTCGCCATACCAGTTTACTACGATATGACGGATAATGGTCCATACACCCGGGAGGAAACGGCTCAGAAACGCGAACACCCTGTTGTCATTGTGCCATCATTTCCAGGATGGGGACATGTCAGTAGTTTGCGCTTATCCTCATCAGTATGCCCCAAGTGTGCGGACTATAACGCGATGTAAATCATACATTCGGGGCTACCGGCGTATTCAGCACGGGCACATACCGTAGCGGTATAAATCGAATCGCCTCGCATTTCCTCCCTGGTATAAGGGGCTATGCCCGTCGTGCGAAGCGTTTATATACGGCTTGGGTTGCCCTATCTTGTCGCATATATCACTGCCGCGCTCAGTGCGGCACCAATATTATGGACCACAGTACTCGAAGAACAATGCTAGCTCTGTTTTCGGAGGTTGTCAACGTGGGCGATGTTTGACTGACCAGTAACATTGTAATCGTCCCGTCAAAGTGCGCTACACGGGATGCTCCCCTAGGGGAGAGTTGATAAAGGAGACCATACATTACAGTCTTCAATCGACGTCTTATACAAGCCCCATGCTGGTCCCATCAAGCATTCAGGATGAACCCAGTATGTGAACGGAAGTTGCTTACAGCTACCTCATCCATCTCGAGCTTAACGCAAGCGTTTCATGGGGCAGACCAAAAATTGGACACGTGAATCATACCTGAAAGCCGGGGCTATCGTTTCTGGAGGTTTCTCGGCCTGGATAGCCTCATTCGGACGTCGCCGTCATTCGTGACTATAGGTGCGCGCCGTACCCAGACTAGTTCATCCCGAAGTGTAACTATACGGTCTATGTTACACTGTACGATTACTAAGTGGTGAAAAGTAGCGACACGGTCACTACCTGATTTATGGTGATTCTACGTGGATATCATAGTGATCTTCACCAGAAACGGACAGTAGGCGCCGGTGGTTTCCACCCACTAAACGGTTGTTCAAACCCGGAAAACTCACCATTATTTTACTGTACCTCACTACTTTTTTTTTGCCCGCGAACTGGTACAAATCACCCATTAACATGCTCATGCTTCACATTCAAAAGTTGTGGATTTTTACTGTTGACAGTGTGAAGAACAACTACATTAGGAAATCGTCCGAGCTAGGGGACAAATGGTACTAAGAACCAATAATATAATCTACTTGGGCCTCTGCGCCACTGCCGAATGCCCCTGCTACAGTACGACGCGACTAGCAGCCAACTCGAGCGCACCTATCATGTCTCCACCCTGTTCCGACGTGCCGATGCTAGCTCAAACCCCGCGGGAGGTCCGAGACGGGTGGCGAGGATGTTGGAGAGCGCAAGGGAGCAGGGAGGACTAGTAATTAAGCTGATTAGACCGGTAGCAAGTGCCGCCTAGACTAAACAAGAGCTGCCTCGTCAAGCACGTAGGAAGGTGAGGCAAAACAAGTACGTCGATGGGCGGCGGCAAAGACAGCAGCAAAGACGAGAGCAAGTCAAGACAGGGTGTGCCGCGTAGGTCGAAGTCGGGTGGTTAAGCAAAGCGCTGCCGAGTTCGAGAGGTGCGCTCAGGTCTGAACTGAGCGTACGAGAAGTTGTATTCGAGGATGCCGATTTACAGCTTCTACGTTATGGGTGCACGAGCGCGAGGGCTAGGACAAAGGGGAGGCACGCTGAGGGGGGAGACCGAGTCGGGGATGAGGACAGAAGCAGAATGCGCTCGCCGGGACGTCAGAGACCGACGCGCGCGCGGGTGGTCTTACTACCAAGGTAAGCCGACATGACGAGGGTTGCCTTACCACGCAGTTTGTCGCTACCACGAGCGGGAGTTGCGTGAATGAAGGGACAAAAACTCACGTTAGGCATAGCTAACCAGCTCCGAAACTAAACTCAGCAGACAGCTCGCCCTCCTTCATTCTCCGTCGAAGTTGGCAACCGAGACTTGGTTCGTACAAGTGAGCGACTCGTAGTGGGTCATCGACATATAGCACCGTCCTCGTGAGTGTCCAGATGGAGTGATAAATCATAGCAGCCGACGCATGGATAGTCATTGCCGCAGAAAGAAGAGCTACCTAGAGACCTCGAGGTAGACATATCCCAGGAGTACTAGTGGGGGTCGAAGCAAGAGATGTGACCTCTGAACTAGTAGGCGTAGTGAGGACCTGATAGCCATACCCACAGAGACAGGGCGATAGAATACAGCAAGCCGTGAGAGAGCGGTGCGAAGAAACAAAAGCCTCAGTACGCGCGCGACGACTCAAAGATGATGAGACAGTGAGAGTCCATCAGTCTGCTGTCCTAGAAACGCCGGCGCGCCCAATAAATGGTAGTAAATACATGGTATTTTATACTAACATGTATCCTAGTAAGTCTAAGCGCTAAAAGTGCGCGCGAGACGGTGGGAGTTACCACTAATACTTGTGGTAAAACCTAAGGTAGGGCTTATGCCTACCCAAATCACTATACCTACTTCCTCAACACCTTCGATGGTGAAACGCACTTTTCACCCTATTTCATTGTAGCGCTCACCACCAATCGAGCGCACAGTGTTACCTCGCTTTCTATCCACCTGCTGTGTTCGTCTTGGATGCTTGATGTAACCAGCATGTGGTTTTCATAAGACGTCAATTCAAGATCGGAATATACGACTTCTTATATGCACTTTCACCGCAGAAAGGCATCCATGTAGCGCATTTTGGCGAGGCGATCCTGATACTTACGGCCGGTCAAACATCATTCGCGCCAAGAATCCGAAATACAGAGCTGCCGTTTTCCGTTGTACACCGCAGTTCATGGGACATTACAAGCATTGTCGAGTGACAGACCAGCCGGAGAGCATATTTGTTTCGCGTCGGGAGAGCCTCCAGATGACGTTTAAAAAAGTCCGACGTTTGATTCACAGGCACCTAATCTGTCTCGAGCTTCATACAAGCTACTCAACTTGTCTATCTAAACTGCGCTCTTAGATATCGATGGCAATGTTGATGTCATGGTGCGCTTGACAGACCATGCCCCGCCCCAGTAATTTGCTGCAGATTTGGGGTTCGCTGGATTTTGACGGCTATGGGAAATATACTGGCCGACAGAAGGTTATTTTTCCCGGGCACACAAGCTCCCTCATGTCAGGACAGAGACCACCCCCGGCCGCCACTAGCGTCTACATGAGCAAAGCGTCTCGATAACACGATTTATCATGCCCCCCTTCGAAATCGCTTTTTCTCTGCGCTTTACACTTCCATAGAGCCCCGACACATCGAACCTAATCCCAATTCTAGCTCATGCTCGAGGCAACCGAATGGTGTTATACTTCTTCCAACAGTACATAGCCCGTGGGTGTGTTCGGGCAGCCATTCTCAGTACGCACGGCGTGCGTGAGAGCTTTAGCATGGATTCGACAGCAAAGTTTGCTGCACTTCATCAACCGCCCACGGTATGTGGTCACGTTGGGGTCATCTCCGTTACTCAATCTTTTTAGTACCGCGATCGACCTCCCTCCTCCCTGCGGGGCCTACCGCTTGCCGGCTTCGGCAACTATTCTCTACCGCTCCTTTGGAGCCGGCTCCCAACTATTCTTGAAGTGACGGCTACCCGGTCGACAACAAGCTGTAAGCTTCATGACGGCTCGAATTAGACTCGGCGGCTCGCACCCTGTATCGATTTTTCAGGGCAAAATGGGCACAGCCGCCTGCTCACGGTGTCCCGCTTTCGCCTCACGAGGTCACGATCCCCCTCCTTGTTCCTTGGCCGCAATACTATCAGCCCTTCGCGAATCCCGCTCGACACCTTCACGCCTCCGCGCGCCTGCGCCGTACATGCTCGGCTTTTCCACGCTACTGACCTGCGGCTGCGAAGCCCCCGGCTGCTTGCAACGTCACTTTCCCCTTCCGGCGGCGCGCATCCCCCTGGTCATTCCAGGGCGCCACATGCGCAGACGTGCCCCCCTCTCTCAACTGCTTGGCGCTGTCAAGTCTAGGCCTCTTGGTGGTGCTAGCGGTCTGCCCAGACGTTGTCGTACACCACCTCGGTTCCTACCTGTCGCTCTGGCTCTCGAGAGATGTCTTCGTGCTAATGGTGTTCCCGGGCTTCTCGTCGCCGCCGGCCATCCCAGAAGCAACAGGAGATAACGCGCACGTCGAAGATAGCTCTCAAGACGCCGTTCCCTGCGCGTCCCGGCTCAGGACTTCGCGTGCCTCAATATTCGTCCACCGTATCTTCTACCTATCCGGATGCAACTATATCACTTCCACGGCGGAGGTGTTCTCCCGCGTGCTAGTCGCGGTGGGGAGCACGGTTTCCTCTCTTCACCACCCTGCGCCGCACGTCGCACTTCACAAAGTTTGGATGTAGGTCCGCAGCCTGCGCTGTCGTCAACATGACGCAGCACTCCTCTTGCCAGGCGTATTCTTTGCCATCGCTGGCGCAAATCGACTCCGCTTGTCCCGCCTACGCTCGTCACCGCCCGGCTGCTCTTCCATATCTTTGAACGTGGTTCCTGGTCCGACACGAGCGGCATTGGGAGTACAGTAACGCCGTCTGCATCCGACGCCTCGCCAGCAACTCCAGGCCTCAGCATCTCTCGACGTGCGCCGCACGCGTGTGTGTGCGGGCGGACAGGAATGGGGTGTCTTCTCCTCTCGCTCCGACTGGCTGTAGCTCATTGTCGGCGCTGCACCGCTGGCCTATACTGCCCTGCGACCGCTCTCGGCGATCAATCTATCTCTGTGTAGCTCTCGGTGCTCTGGTACTGCCACCGAGTCCCTCCGAGCCCCGCCTAGTTTACCGCTCGGACTCGACGTTTGAACGCGTGCGTCACGCGCTCGTTTCGTTCTCGAGACAGGAGCGGGCCTAGACCTTTGTCTCCAGGATGTGTTCTATCTACATAGCGCTGGAGGTTTGATATCGAAGCCTTCTCGACACAACGACGCCCCCACTGTGCGGTCACTTCACGCCCAACCCCCGGACACAATCGCGCCTCTAGCCCCAACAGCCCCTTCCATAGTGTCGACGGAGGCATACCCCTCGAACGCGGCGCTCCGACGCGCAGGGAGCGCGGGCGGACGCGAAGCAGCCCAGAGCCTGCGCGCTGCATCGAACTGGGGCAACCTCGGGTCTTCTCATGCTCGTCCCGCCGCGCGCGTCGCTCCGCCAGGTTTCTCCGGGCGGCGTGGACGCGCTCCCACGCACGCGTCCTCGGCCTCTGAGCCTCGGTAGGTGCTGCGTCCCCGCGCCCTGCCTGCAGGCGCGCTCGTGGCTCATTGGCCGCTCTCTCGCCGTTGTGGCGGTAGATGGACGATGCCAAACTTTGCCCGAGGTCTGTCGGAGGTCGCGAGAAGATGTGGGACTGAGGCCGACGATAGAAGCGAGACGGGAGCGCGTCTCCCCGGTGGGCTTCACGGTCAGGAAAACACGAGGAGACGACGCGGTGGACAAGAAATGGCTCAAGTGGATGGGCGAGTCGGTGAGATCGGTACGTTTAATCAGCTAGCGTCTTAAAAATGTTTCGGCCGCCCTGTTACTGAACGATGGCCGTCCGTCTCAGGTTATGACGTCCGGTGCTCATGTTTCCTATCATCGAGAATGTTCAGTGCATCTGATCTAATGTTTACCTCGTGTCCTCTACCCACGATCGGGGTGTTGCTGCGGGCTGTATCGGTGAGTACGACTAGCATGTCCTCACCCTTTGTGGGCTCTGCGTTCCCTCCGGTTCATACAGCCGGCATACGAGTCTGCAGGGCGCAGCGTGCCCGTAGCGCCACTCGCTGAGAAACTCGCGCACAGTGTCCTGATGTTCCCATACATCGCGCGTGTAGATGTGAACGCGATGGTGTTTGCAAAAACGTTCGTCCGAACAACGCTACACGCACTCACATACCTCATCCCATCGCCCAAGATCCAGCGGCGTCAACTGCTCAGGAGAGATTCACGATGCCGCCGAAGATCCCGCTAGCACCTATCGATGCCTACTGCGAGCCTGACTGCGCTGCAGGGCTGCTCGCTGGCGAATAAGATACACGATGCTACTCGGATCCAGGGCGCTCCGAAGAGGCTCCGCGTCGCCCAGACAAAACAGCCCAGAGCGGCAACTGCGTGCTCCCCGGGGTTCCCGTGTTGTCGCTTTCGGACGGTCATGATTGTCATTCGTTTGCATATTCTGGGGCGTAAGTACGGTAATTACAGCGCGAGGCTGGCTGCGCAGGCACAGGTCAAGATATTCATGATCACCGGGGCGCGGGAAGTGGGAGTATCTCTGAGCTGCATCCCTATGTCAGGGAAAGAAGACACGACAATCGAACTCCGGAGCCGCTGCGAGGGCGGCACGCCTGCCGCCTTTCCGGACTAAGGTATAGCTCGCAGCCGGTATACATCTTCTGTGAAGCCTTGGAAGAGTTTCAGAGTACGCCAAATCGCGCCAGCTCGGAGTCGGGCAGGACACCCGCATCAGTCGTACGCTCGTAAACCCGGAGGACCCCGTTTTGACAGACGAGCGTGAGTCGACCTCTCTTCCCGTGCTCCTTGACGAGGTTTTGAATCGTCCGCAGGACGCTGACAAGCTGCCTGAACGCCGCCTGGATATCTGGGTCCGTTTCCACGTGCTGGAGCTCCGCGCCACCGAGGGAGTACTTCTCGACATGATTGAACAGGCCACGGTTGTGTATCCCGAGGAAGAGGTGTGGCGTGTATGAGAGCAGGAGCTGTGGGTACTTCTCCGCCCAGTCGAATTGGTGGACAAAACGCTCGGCGCGCGTCACGAGCTCGACTATGGCATCTTGGGGCACCTGGGTGCCCGCGCGAATGACGGAGACGGAGGAGGGTGCCGTATTTGGAGATTGATTTGAGCCCGTGGCTGTTGACGAAACACCTAAACCAGCGAGGGCGTCTGCCAGGTTGTCTACGTTGTGCGTATCGTTGTCGGTGCTTCGTCGAGGCGGCGCTCGCCGAGATGCAGTGACAGACGTCCCCCTCGTCGTAGTCGAAGTAGGTGGGGAAGTAGTGCAGGCGTCCACTTCAAACCGAACAACCATTTTCAACCCACCGAAGTCCTGTTGATCGGTTATGAGTACGCCTACAAGCAATAATGATGAAGGTCGTACGTATTGCACGATGCGATGGTGTCCTGTTCCCCGAGTACACCCCTGCGCGGGTGACGTAGTCTCGCGCTCGAAGCTTATACCGCACCCTGACTTGGGCGGGGCCGCTATCTCCCTCGTGCGCTTCTCCCACCTGTGCATGAGCACGGTCTTGTTGCCGCCGAGCTGCAAGTCGATGCGGTACTCCCTTGGGGGTTCGTCGAGGTCCGATCCCGAGTGCTTCAACCATCGAATGAGCTTGCGCAGCCCATTCCGATCCGTAATGACGTCAACGTCGCTCCATTCGTGGGAAGTGTCGCTATTGTCTTCTGCGACGATGTCGACAGCACGGAAGAGAGGTAGGAAGCACGATGCAGCTCCCATCCGAAAGCCATTCTGGTCAACCATCCGGACGCCTTTGTCGTAGGGAACGTGATAGGGAAGGGTGCGTTCCTGCCATACAGGCGGAGAGCCTACACCACGGTGAAAAGTCACTATCCTTCAGTACCTCGAACCAAGCACACCGAACGTATGGCACATACCGGGAACGATGATGGTAGGGACTTCTTCTTCGACCCAGTTGTAGGAGCCGAGATACTTCAGGTTCTCTGGCTTGATTGCGCCAGCGCCTCGAATCGCAGTGACTTGGGGCTTTTCAAGGGTGCGCAGAGGTCTGGAGTTGAGGCCGTCTTTGATGTATCGGTCGGCAGGGAGAGTTTGCGCTACCCCTGAACCGCCGGCCCGGTTATTCCTTTGATAGCCCGAGCCTGTCCTTCGGTCGCTGTAATACGCCATGAAGTCAGAAGTCAGAGAGCTCTTGTGGCTAATCGTTTAGATTTCGAAGAGTTGAAAAGCGTAATCGTGTTGAAGTTGAGAACAAGAGTTGTGTCGACAATGAGGGTAGGTTCCGGGGGGTTATAAGACGACCTGATCTACCGCAGCAACGAATGTAATCTAAGATCGTGGATTCAGACTAGACTCACCGGGGATGGGTCAGCCTTCGATGGTCATGGGCTGCCCCCAACGTTAAAATTAATAGCGACACCGGAGGGGGGGCGTTTGACGGTTGAATCCTGAGAGCTGAATGTCCATTTCGGTCAGACTTAGAGAAAACAAACCTCATAGCGCTGAGCAACGCAATCAGAATACTTTACTCAATTGACCATCCCGGTATTGACACGGCGTCTTCATGTCAAGGTACCGACGGCATGGATTAACGTCTAGTGCTTGGGCCGCAGGTATGATAACTCTAGAGTTGTTGACGTCGCAAGCGACGGGGGTGGTGACCGCCATTACGCCTCTTCGAATCGCCGTCAGAAGCTAAGTCGGAATTGATCTCGGTCAGCCGGGACACTCACGATCAGCATTCGGGATCAAGTATAGACGGGTTGTGAGTCAGAGGGAGTCATGACCTATTTCTTCGGGATCAGACTTGCCAGATTATACCCTACATACGATTAGCTGCAGTAAGCGATACTGTAGAATGATTTACCGAGCGAGTAGAAAAGGGTCGCGCATTCTACTAGGCGCCTGCTCCGCATGCGTAGGCAGTGTCCTTGAGAAAAGAAGCCTACCACAGCACCACCCTCGGTACCGTCGGTTCGTACAGCAGTGGGTATATAATCTGCAGGCTGTTGTCATCCCCTTGTTTTCCAAAGACCTACACCCAACACATCGTATCACGCATTTCCTCGCAATGGTTCGTGCTAGTTCGAAGAAGATTGAAAGAAGTGTGAACACAACGCGTCGCTGCTCGAGGTCCGACAAGCTCAAGCTCGGATGCTCTCGGAGCGACGGGTTGCCCCATTCGACGCCACCTGTACGCGTCACTAGTTCCGTGGTGAATGCGAGTAGCGCAGGTGCTCCCGAAACGCATCGTCCTCTTCCGCCTGAGGCAGGCATCTCGAAGACCCGTGCATGCAGGGAGTACAGGGTCGCTCCCAAGGATTTGCGGGACCTTCAAACAACGGACTCAAGGTATGTGCATACGTTACTGTTCGAATGCTGATGAGGACTCTTGTATACCTGACTAGGCGCTTTTTCAACGGCGACGCGTACGACGTGGAACTCTACCGGGAGATAGACGTCGAACGTGTAGCGTGGACGCGTCATGGGGGGCGTGCAGGATTCGTGGCTTAGTAAGTAACGTTGTGCCTTATCCCCGAACCGTGAATTGGATGTCCTTCATTGACGATATCCCCGTATGCTAGCCTGCGAATGCTGCATAAACGACATCGAGCCAAGGAAAGCAAGACGCCGTTCGCCCTCCCAAACGCGTATCTGTCCGAGGTCCTGTCGACAGGTGTTCCCACTGGGAATGTTGACGATCACGACCACGCCCCTACTTCGCGTACTTTACTCAACATCAAGGCGTCCATGCCTATGTGGCTTTGGAACAAGTGTTGTGCGTTCCTGGATCGCGTCGAGGCGCAGTTGTCTCCAAAGAGACTAATTCCGCTAAAAACACGCGAGGAGGCTATGCACCGCGCGAAGGAGTTCGCGCGATTATATCCTCCCCGTCCATCCCCCGCGGTGCCCCGCTCTCCATGGATAGATTCTCTACGTATCGTCCTGGCAAACTCGCCCAAGTTTCCTTCTACGGAACACTGGGGCAAGCCTGCCGAAGGACTTCTCGGAGTGTTCGATTGCCAAGGCAACTGTACCGGATACGTGTGGGACGAAAGCTATTATCGTCGGCTCTTCAACGCGCTTCGCAACGTGTTACACGCTCACGGGATGGGAAACACGGGTTGGGCTGGCGTTCGCTGGGAGGTATATGAAGCGGTAAGTCAATTTCGTCGTAATTCACAAGCACGTGGCATATTGTGAAGTACTCACCCCCTCATAGCACCCCGGAGGAGCCAACGCAGGCATATCCTACAACCCACGGCGCCACGGAGAGAAATGGGTTGATACACGTGCGCGAATACTAACCCGTGAGTTCCTCGACGAGGGTTTGGAGAAGTACTGCGGTGTTATCAATAGTTCCAAGACGCGCGTGTAAGCATGTGCATCGTGTCTACTTGGGTGCTAGAGTTTTGCTGATGCAACCATAGGGACACTCCGTCCTAAGTGAGCAGGACAAGATACCGCACGAATATGTCGTGCTAGTTGTATCAGTATTTAGTATCCAGCACGAGTGCGGGTAGCTTGCGCCGGACGCACTGTCAGCGCCAGTTGACCCGTATACTTGTAATCCAGCACTAGGTGGAAATCGCCATATAGGTTAGCCGTAGCACGCTGGTAAACGCATCTACTCTTGGTGACTGCGTGATCCTGTCCGCAGCTTGCGCTTCGAGGGCCGAGCGTATTAGAACATAGCAGACCTGTCTTACCAACCCGCGCTTGGCACGGAGCGCACCCGATTCATGATACTTGGTGAGCTGCTGCTGACGGATTTGGATAGGCGGACAGACGGAGATCCTGTGAACTTCCGGCTCGGCCGGTGGTTCCCTAGCAAATCTTGTAAATGCGCTTTGGTGGAGAATCGCCGATGGGATGCGCCGCAGCATGCAGAACAACTATAAAACGCGAAGGCGACCCTGTCGAATCCTTCAGCATCGACTACTAAGATTGTGCTGCAACTCACCATGGACAAGACCAGCCAGATCACGTTTTACACCCATGTGGTAGGTTACCTACCCTGTGTCAGTAGGTGTACTAGCGTCCATGAAATTTTATAGTATCCTCCTTACTGCCATCGCGTACATATCGCGCTTGAAGAGACCAATGCGGGTTACACCTTGTACAACGTCAATATTGTGGACAAGCCAGCCTGGTACTCGGAGAAGATAAACAAGTCTGGAAAGGTTAGACCCCCTCCGCGGCTCTCTCCGCTCCCATACTCACCACTCAACTTACGATAGATTCCTAGTATAACTTATGGCGGGCCTAGGGGAGCCCCTGAGAATCCCTCACCGGAGGCGACGATACTCACGGAGTCGCTCATCATCCTCGAGTTTCTTGCGGACCTGTTCCCCGAGGCACGTCTGCTCCCGAATGACCCAGTCCTCCGTGCACGCGCCCGTCTCTTCGCAAACGCGGTAGATACAGCACTCCTAGACGGATTTGGCAGATTTTTCGTCGCTTACACTGAGGACGGCGGCGCGGAGCATGCACTCCTCGCAGGGCTCGACGCGGTGCAGGCGCGTCTCCCTCCGACCGGGTTCGCGCTGGCCGAGTGGTCGAACGCGGACATTGCTGCGGCGCCATTGTTAGTGCGCACCGTCCTGCTTTTGGAGAACGATATTGGCAGATACCCTGTCGGTAGGGGAAAGGAGGTCCTCGCTGTCCTTCGGGGCCCAAGGTTCGAGAGGCTGATGAAGTACGTCGAGGATATCATGGAACGGCCGAGCTTCAGGAAAACCTGGGACGAGGTCTGCATACCAAATCCTTGGGACGCTCGAATCAGGACTAACTTGGATCCGACGAATAGGCCGGGCTTCTTCAAATCTGCAAGATTAACCCAGCTATGCAGCGCACCGAGTAGTGATCTTGGGGTATTTCGGTAATGATGCCCAGAGCTTACAGCGCATGTACCTTTGGAGACAGAGGATATTGAGCGGTTCTAAACGAGTATTATGGTTGGTTGTAGTCGTGGATTCTAGTTTGAGGAGTGGTGGTGCTCGAATTGCTGGCAGAAGTTCGAGCTCAAGACTCGGATGAAACAGGCGCCGGAAAGGCGGGAATTCCCGAGCGCTTCAAGTTCAACACTAGTTTGAAGTACTGCGCAGCAGCTGAAGTCGACGACCACTGCAAATAATCCCTTTCCCCAAACAACGACGTCCGGGCGCACAATCTCTCTGTATCAACACACTGTTGTGCATTTGTAACACGAATAATGGAGCTCTTGCAGCGTGTCAGACATGTGTGTGGTACTGCGGGCCTCGAACGCCGGCATGAACATGCAGGTCTTCTTCGAGGAGTAAGTGCTTGTTTCGAACAATTTTACTTTCAGACGCATCCTCGAGTAGGGCACGGGCGATTAGGTCCGAGGCCTGCTTGACCGGGTTAATTAGCTCGGTCTATTTGACCGGGCCACCAGCGGTGAGATTGACCTATGTAATTCACGGTTAATTACCTCTCAGCTAGTTAGCCGTAAATTACGCGCTAATCACAGTGAATATTGGTAAATGACATGTTAATATGTTTCGTACGGAGTAGGTGCCCGCAGAATTGCTCTTTAGAGAAGTTCATTTTTGGTGTAACGAAGTCCACTTGTGAGTGCATCTGTGCATTTTTTTTGGTCTGTGGGGTGGCCCACCGGACCTCCTGGGCCTGTCTCCTAGTTGTGACCAGCATATACTGGCCTTGACCTGGGTCGAGTTTCTCACTATCGACAAATCCAGTGTCACTGATCTCGTGGAGAAAGTCTCAATTAAAATCCTCACATGGTCGGTGTCATGATTGGGGACCGGATTTACGAGGCTATACGGACTCGGAAGGTCGGCAGGTATGAGAGTAAGATTAACCCTAATTAACCTACCAAGAATGGAACACCGGGGTGACCATGGTGAATTACATGTAATTGACGGTTAATTAGGTGGGCTAATTAGCCCGATGCTAACTAGCTCGACCTAATCGCCCGTGCCCTATCCTCGAGGGGCTTGATTATTAGGACGAAATCAAGGTATCACATTTTCCAACAGTCGCGTCAGTATGGGTGCTCGACGAATGCTAATTCTCGCGTTCACCAATATGTCGTGAACCATCTTATCTGATCCCAAATATGGCGTTGCGGGTTAAGCATCGTGCTTATTTCACCACTTTTGCTCATACTTGTTAGCCCTTAGTGAGCTAGTATGAGTTGCATAGGTAGTAACTCATATACTAGTAGCAGCTAGCCTCTCCTGCGCTGAGTTCGTCTCGCTGACTTCTGGGCGGTCCGCTTTTGTATCTTCTGCTTGGTGCACTTGCTGATCCTCGGCCACGGTGAGTGATGTTCTTGTCAACATCCTGCTTTAATGGAGTCGATAGCTCGATAGTAATGTTGCTATTAGGACTATTGAAATTCCATGAAAGTCGCTGTTCTTTGACGACCTTGCGAGAACTTTACTCACACCCGTCTTTTATTTTTCTTAGATGCCGAAGGCAGCTACGGAAACCAAACGAGCTGTTCGACGCCAAGCAAATGCTAAGGCTGCTGTGAAAGTAGGGGCAACCGTCAACCCGTCACAATGGCGGGCTTCTAGGATTCCCGAGAATCAGACGGTCCGTTCTTAGATCTTTATAGGAAAGCACGTCTTCATTCATTAAACTCCACAGATAAACAGGACGAGGGTGCTGGATGAGTACCGGCTTAAGCCGGAGCATATTCCAGACTTGATCTTCACTCCAGTGAAGAAGTGCGCCCATCATGCTTTGTCAACTTATGATGCTGACTCTCTATAGCTACCGCGTTCAGGGAAACGGTCCCCAGGTGACCATTTACCTCTACAAAGAGTGTGATATCGAGCGACGGGCTTGGGAACGACACGGGGGACCCGAGGGATTCGACGCGTAGTGGGTACACTTCCAAGTTTTCCTCTGCACCGTGTCAATAATGGTAGCTTGTAATATTAACACAGCATCGAGAAGCTCCGTAAGGCGCACGAAGCACGCAACACCCGTTTGGGAAAGAACACTCGCTTCGCCCAGCCCTATACATATGACCCCATGCGTCAGCGACCTGCTTGTGTAGCGCGTTGGCAGGGTGCGGCTGCTGCTACTAGCTCAGAGAGGCTTTCCAGGACATAGCAAGATATCCCCCGCTGGATCTGGGACGAATGCCTCGAGGTCCTCCGCCGAGAGGACGCGACCACGAGGAGCTTTAGTGAAGGATACGGGTCGAGATTTTCTCGCCCCGGCGACCTTGAGCGTCCCATGGCGCTAGCTGTCCCTTTTGCGAGCCAATATGACTTGCGCCCGGACCTCCCTCTCCCTTCCTCGCCCACCGTTGACGCTGTGCGAGCGCTCCTGGATCATGCTCCGCAGCTCTACCGGCCTGAAGGCGAGGAGGCGATAAATTATGACCCAGACGATATTGTGAAATACGAGTGGCCGTCCGCATACCTCGAACACCTGTTCTGCGCTCTCTGCGACTTGATCACCGTCCACAGTGTTGGCGACGCCGGGTGGCGCTCGATACGCTGGGAGGTATATGACAAGGTATGGATTCTTAATCCTCAGCGATGTGTCTTTAACACTTTCTCAGTACACGAAGTGCGTCAAGGGGATATCATACCAGCGTGAAGAAAGAGGCTATAGGTGGATAGACGAGGCAATCCATTGGCTTGATGGACAGTATAACACCGAGCCCAAGTGGACTGACATTTCGTTTGCGAGATCATCGCGTACACAGGCTCCTGCCGGCAAGAGATATAACAGAATGTTACAATGGCTTAGATAAAAGCACAATATCGTCGAAGTAGTTTCGTCGATGCTCAACACGTCTATGGGTTGAACCATCGGCGCTTCCTGTCAAACTACAACGTTCAGCGCGCATCCACAAGAATGAAATTAGGATGTACGATAGTAAATCTTACTCAGCCATGGCCGTTTCAAAGGACAAAGAGCTCCCATAGCGCAGTCAGTCGAATCAAGGAGTATCCGGATATATATGAGTGCCGCGAGCACTGAGGAATCTATTCGTGGATGGTGCCAAACTCCGAGCCCGGGGTATACGCAACATCTCCGAGGAGTGCTGATCCAGTTTTCTCAACGTCCGTACCCAGCCCGAGCACTCTACCTGTGAGAAAACGCAACGTACCATACACGCGAAGCCCGCACAACCCGGGTGTCTGCTTACGGAGCAAGATGGGAGGAATTCCGTTTTTTCAAATTCATCGAGCCAGTCGGACCGTGGGATGACTTGCGTTGATTTCGCGAGAGGGCATGCAGGGCGTGAACTGCAACAGGAGTGGCGTATGGCGTTGACCAAGCTGCCCCTGGAAGGAGAGCCTGCTCGAGCACTGGTTCAACGTTGAAGCCGGAGGGCGCTTATTTTGTCCCAAGTCGTGTTACGTAAGCAAGTATGTCAAAACCGCTTACACCGAGGAGATCCTGCTTAATACGTACATTCAGATACTGAACATCTCGACCGCTGTCGCAATTTCTACCACTTTAAAAGCCAACGGCCATGTCTTCCACTCCGCATTTTCCTTTCCCCCCTCGCCCCTTCGACATACCCCGCTCTTCCCTATACCTCTCGCCATGTCCGACAAGAACACCAAGAACGTCGTCATCGTCGGTGGCGGCTGGGCGGGCACCCTCGTAGCCCGCGAGCTCTCCGCGAAGCTCGACGCATCCAAGTACAACGTCATTCTCGTCAACGAGCGGCCCTATTTCATCCACCTCATCGCCGGGGCGCGCCTTACCGTTTCTGCCGAAGACAAGCTCGAAGACACCGTCCTTGTCCCGTATGACAAGCTCTTCGTTAACGGGAACGGCATCGTCAAAATCGGGAAGGTCGTTTCCATCCACGAGGCCGCGCCGGGCCAGGGTGGCGAGATCAACCTCGAGGGCGGTGAGAGCGTTCCCTACTCCGCACTCGTGCTCGCGACCGGCAGCAACTGGTCGGGTCCCTTGCGTTTCCCCGATTCCGACACGGACGTACGCGCGCATATCCGCTCGTGGCGCAACAAGTACGAGAAGGCCAACCATGTTGTGGTCGTCGGTGCTGGTGCGGTCGGTCTTGAGACCGCTGGGGAGATCAAGCAGTTTTGGCCCGTGGGTACTTTCTCTCAACACGCTGTAGTTAGGTGACCTGACCCCTTGAACAGAAAAAGAAGGTCACTGTCATTCACAGTGAGCCACTTGCCGTGAACGATAGCTATCCCGAGAAGTTCCGCAAGAACATTGAGCGCCGCGCACGGCAACTCGGTATCGACTTCATCTTTGGTGACAAGCTCGACATTCCGCCGGAGGGCACCGTCGGCGTGACCACGCAGAAGGGCAAGCAAATTCCGGACGCCGACCTCGTTGTACGTACTACCGACGCGTCCCTAGCGGGAAATATCACTCACCAACCGTTCTCCGGTATATAGGTCCCCGCGTTCGGCGCACGCCCTAATACAAGCGTGATCGCAACGCTTGCCGACGACATCCTGACGCAGAGCGGCACCGTGCGCGTGAACCAGTTCCTCGAGGTGCAAGGACACCCCGGCGTGTTCGCCGCGGGCGACATCATCGACTGGAAGGAGCAGAAACAGGCCGCGAAGGCGAACACACACGCCACGATCGTCGCCGCGAACGTGGTTAGCTTCCTCCAGGGCCAGCCGCTCAAGAAAGCGTACAAGGGTAGCCCGGAAATGATCATCGTCCCTCTCGGCAAGGTATGTGCGGTGCTCTGCGAATGCACGGTGCAAGTGCTGACGGTTGGGATGACAGACGGACGGTGCCGGTTACATTGGTCTTTTGTGGGGCATTCATGTTGGCGGCTGGTTCTCCAGGACGGTGAAGGGCAAGGAACTGATGGTTGCCCAAGCACGCAAGGCGAGGGGTTATTAATCGAACCTCGTCATCTTACATACCTGCGACGTTTTATTGCTCCTTTTACTTCTTCATCGGGACATGCGTAGTCTTGCTTATCTCTTATACGTGTACACCGTCTATATGTAACCTAATTGTCTTCCTATCCACAGAACGTACTTGATTCAATCACATTGTCGAGGTTGATGTGAACTCCGCTGTACGGGGAGGGCGCCGGCGCTTCGTGCATTCAGAGGCTGGATGCTTTGAGCGCCTAGAACGCTCGTGTTCTCGCCGTCCTCACCATCTCCGTCTGTTTTTCCTACTAAGCAACATGCTATGACATAACGAAACCAACCGCGCTGGGGTTGCTCTGGGAATCTATGCATGGGCTGTAACGCGTCTATCCCGTTGATTTCGACGCGACTCTATCCGCGGCGAAGCCGAGAAGTTCGGATGTCCTAGGCATTCCGCGGCGGGCTATCTTCCCCTCTACGCTAGATCTGAAGGTGCTCGGAGCAATCTTGCGCCCTCGAGATTGACGAACTCATCTCTCCACGCATATTTGAACTCGCAGATGCATCTCCTCGAGGTTCTAGAGCCCCGGACGAGTCTTATGATATATCGATCTATCACGGCAAACTTGGCTTGCTAACGGCGTGAACTATCTATTATCCGCCCTCTGCGAGGCGACTCTGCCTCGGTACCAGTGGCGTAGGTTTGCGCACGACGCGATAGAAAGTCTACAATAAGGTATACATGTGTGCTCACACCGCGTTGCCTGCACTCATGGACGTTCCTGGCATCGCACTCAGACCGCTTCAAGGGCATGCCGTGTGACCGCAAGAAGTACCACTACCAGCCAGGACATCTCGTTCGCGGTGTCCTCCCGCTTCACAAGCTGGGTGGGCGAGCGCTACGACAACCTGCCCCCGCGCCACAGGACGCCCGCCGTATTGCCGTATTGGATAACAGCTGCGAAGCCGCGTGGAAATCCATCTGAGCCAGACTGTTCGTAACAAATGACCACTACAGTCCTAGAAATACCGTATTGGGGTTTGAGGGGTACCATCTCAAATTGATGACCGGCCCCGTCGAACTCTCAGTCCGAGCTGGATTCCCCCAAGCGCATGCGACGCGTACGACAGTGGTCTTGAGCCAAGTAGCTCGGATGGAAACCTTACATCGAACGATCTCGTTGGCATAACTGCAAATATATCAACACAACGACACCGTCAACACAAAATTGCTAGTACAACTACTTCTTACACGACGACCGGGGTCAGCATAGGTCAGAACGCAGATACAGGGCTCAAGAAATTCGAGAGAAAGGACACGCAATCTTCGCTTTGGTAATCGTAACATGCCTCAGGCCCCAAACCGCTCCAGGTCAGTACCGAGCCAATCGTCCTCTTCTCCAACACGGCTGTATACGCCCAGTACACCCTTTTCGCAAATCAGACTTATCTTTCCAGTGATCCCGTGTTTTTTCACTATCCCCTGTATTTCCCTGAGCAATGCGGCGAGCTGGTGCAGGCTTTTTTGAATGTTGACGTCGTCATTGAACCTTGCGAGCTCGGGTGAGCTCAGTTCCTGCCTTATGACCCGATCGAACAAGCCGCGCGTGTGGACGGCGACGAGGTGGACAGGGGTCTGCGTGAGGAAAATTTGGAGGAATGTGTCTTCGATGTTGGTACGGTCGACGAACTGCACTGAACGCGTCGAGAGTTCCACCAGAGAGGACTGGGGGATAAGTGTCCCTGCGCGCACGACCTTCAGCCCTTGAGTCTCCGTTGAGGCAGCAGAGTCTTCTGCCGGAGCCATAATGCCCCACGCGGCCGCATCATTGTTGGAGGGCACGTCCCAGTTCGCACCACCGCTATCGTCGATCCTAGCCATCATGCTAGTTTCTTTAGGTGGTTCAGGGTCTCCCCATGCAGTGGCGGTAGCACCTGGGTTTTCATCTGTGCCACCCCACAAAGCAACCGCATCGTCAATGGTCATAACATTCTTCGGGGCTTGCTCGATCGGACAGGCATTGTGGTCAGCTTCTTCGACGTCAGCGCCAGATACAGGCGGTCCCCATTTCGCCTCATCGGACGTCGTGGCCGAGTCGTCCCACTGTACAGGATGGTCGACGTCGTTCGGGGTAGGTGTTTCGGGAAAATCAGGCATGCTGGAGTCAGCGTCAGAGGACACGTCGGCAGAAAGGGGCGGTGTATCATCAGGGGTGTGTGCGTCAACCTCCCAACGGACGACCATATTCAGGCCGTCGAAGTTCTAGGATGGTCAACGCTACAGTCTACAGTCGTGCGATAGGTATGGGTGACGCTACTCACGTACTGCACGATCCGGTAGTGGCCCGCCCAGTCCTGACAGTCTGCAGTGCGAGTGGTAGCCTCCCGCATGAAGTTGTCGCGGCAGCCTCCCTTGGGCGGGACGACGCGCTCGCGTGCGAACACCGCCCAGCGTTGCATGAGCACGGTCTTGTCTCCCCCGAGCTGAAGGTCGATCCTGAAGTCCTTGCGGGTGTCATAACCCGCCGGCGTGGCGGTAGTGACATCGTCAGCTCCGCCGACATTGCCACCCACAGTGGATTCTGGGAGGTCCCGGTCGCGAATCCATCGCAGGAGTTTCCGGAGGTTGTTGCGGTCCGTGACGATGTCGACACGGGGCCAATCGATCGAACCAGTAGATTTTTCTTCATCGTTTTGACTAGAGGCGTCTGAGGATCTTTTGAGATCGGCAGCAGGGCCTTCTTCCATAGCATCTACAGCGCGAAAGATGGGGGTGAGGGTGGAGGCACCGGTGGGACGCATGTAGTATCCGTTTTCGTCGAGCATCCGTATCCCGTTGTCGAAGCGAACATTTATGGGCAAGATGCTATCTCGCCACTCGGGCGGAGAACCTACGCGGTAATGGATTGTGAGAAATGTCGCAGATTGAACAAATCAAACGTACCGGGAACGATAATAGTGGGCTGAGGACCTCTAGCTTGCCAGGTGTAGGATGCGATGCACTGGAGATCCTTTATCAGGATTTTCTCCTCCCCAAGGAGTGTCACCTTGGGAGGCGATAACTCCTGGAGGGCGGGAACAAGTACACCCCCCATAAGATCGCGCGGAGGTGGTAGCTCGTCGTAAGATGACTCCCCGCGGTCCTGCGACCCCGGTCTTTTGCTGAAACCCCTGTGCTGGTGGTTGTTGAAGTTTCCGTGATTGCGTCCCCGCCCTTGGTCGCGTCCTCCGCCACTGCGCCAATTGTTGCCTTCGGGGCCTGGGTCCGCGTGGAGACCACCACCACCGCCACGACCCATGCCCCGGCCGCGCCCACCATCCATGCCCCAGCCGCGCTCATTACCCATACCTCGACCACGTTCTCCCCCCATGCCTCGACCCTGACCGCGCCACTGGCCCCTGCCTGTACCCCAGTTCCCTGCAGGAACAGCCCCGCCGCGGCCGCGGTCACGGCCTCTCGCACGGAATTCAGCCCAAGTTCCAAGCCCTCTGGTATTGTCGTACCCGTCCGCACGGTAGGGGAAACTAGGATATCCTGGGCGAGAATCTAGAGGTCCTCCGCTACCCCAAGGCCTACGCCATCCAATAGACACCCCGCCGCCAGCATTGGGCCCCCCAAGACCCAGACCAGGGGTGAACGAGGTTGAACCACCATTCGCAATAGCCTGGCCGCCCTGCGAAGCATTTTCAACTCCGGGTCGCGGCACTGGCCATGCGTTAGCGTAATATGACGAATTGACTTGGCTGGATGGAAAGGGTAAAAAGCCAACATGGCCTTGCACCCCGCGTCCGTAGTTTCCCCGTGCTGCGTTGGGCGCACCTCCGCGAGAGTTTCTCCACCCGCCGCGCGCAGCGTCCCGGGCGTGGTTAGCATCACGCGCCGGCGCCGGTTCCTCGCCACGGTCGTCCTGAGGTGGTGCTTGACGGGATGCATTGTCCCCTGGAGCGGATTCGGCGGTACCGGGAGGTGATGTCGGAACGCTGTTAGGCTGCCCAACGCTGGGCCCTTTCCCCTGTCTTCGCCTCTTCTTATGATGCCAATACCCGTTCCCGCGATTTCCACGCCCGCCTCCGCGTCCACCTTCCGGTGGGCCCTCTCCTGGCGGAGTGCCATGGGCAGCGGCTTCTGCTGGCATACCTGTTTGTGAATTATCAATGGGCGGGGGTGGAATGCGAGAGGTGGTGGTAAGAGCGCAAGAACCTTGGGTTGACTGCGTAGGACACCCGCTTGAGTATATGATTGTACTGCGGTAATCCATAATGCAGCAGCTACGGCGTCATGCGCATCTCCGTCGCGACGTCCATGCGGAGCTGCAGCATCGTAGACGCATCCAGTCAAAGGATATGAGCTAGAAGGGGAAATTGCACACCTCGAGCTCGGTATATACGCGGATTCTTCAGGAGCTATGGGCATGCCGCAGCAGCAGCAATCTTGAGCGCGCTGCAGCTACAATCCTTCAACTCTGGTAGCAGACACTCATCCTGTAAAGATGCATGCCCTGTGGCGCAACCCAGCCATCATTGGAGGCTCGGAGTCACAAGGTACTTCATGAATCGGGTAGACCTACGAGTGGACGATCAACATCGTTCTCAATCAGGGTGCGCCTAGCGGACATCCCGGGGCATTGGTGATAAATCAATCGTCTTGCACGTCAGCTGGTTTGATTAACCTGTGAATAAATGTTAGCTCTTCGTAAGCTGCGGCGCTGCGGGTAGTCGCAGGTTGTATGAACGGCTGGCTGAATGTGCCTTGTCGAACTCGTAGTTAATGTTGAGGCCTGCAAAATGACCTGACGTTTATTCTATAGGTATGTTTCGCCTGCGGTATTATTTTAGCAAGCGTCACCGTAACCAGAGAATCTGCCCACGCACCCAGACCCCCGAGGACAATAGTAAATCCCGCCGTTTATCGCGACAGTGCCCCTTAGACTCACCAAGCCGTGGCTAGAAGTGTTCGTGCACACTAGGAAGTGGGAGCCACGCACGAAACGCACGTAAACCACACTCTCGACGCTAATGTTACAATTTGGCGGGAATGCATCCGGGCAGAAACACGCCTTTATCCTTATTCTCCTCATACCAGCGATAATCATGTGCGAGAAGCACCAAAACCCTCGGGATGTCCAGCAGCGCCCTCACCTGCATGACGTGCTCCTCTGCCGCTTCCTTGTCCCCGTGTATGCACCGCAAGAGCCCATCAGGCTGCAGCGCAACCGCGACCTCGCGCTCCCCAGTCAGAATGCGTACGTCATGTGCGGAGTCCCCTGCTAGGTAGATCCACGCGCCCACTGCGTCTGTACGTGCAAGGACGTTGATATGCCCCGGCAGATGCCCTGGGGCATCGATGATGTAAAGGCTGCCGTCGCCGAATAGGTCGTAAACACGGGAGAAGGGTCCGATAGATTGCGAGAACTCCTTGTTGAGGAATCGAGCGCGAGAGAGGGGTACGGCAGATTGAAGGCAGGGCGAATCAGGGTTGGTAGGGTAGGCGTGTGCGAGGAGGTCCTCTGCGTCCCCGCCTAGTATGAATGTTGAGTTGGGGAAGAAAGAAGTATCTCCGACGCTATGAGGCAGGGATTGATATCACACAAACGGTGCGTATATGAGCTATGTACTCACTGATCGAAATGTAAGTGGCTGATAACAACGGTTTTTACTTCCCGAGGATCAATGCCGCCTTTTCGAAGACTCTCGTCCACCGTCTGCGGGATCGTAACGACCCGTCCAGCGTTAAGCTGTTGTATGGCGGGTGGATGTGCTTCGAGGTCGCGTCGAATGCCAAGGTCGAAAAGCACGTATTCTCCAGAAACCGAGTGACGGAGGAGGAATGAGAGAGAAGGGCACATGGTGGACTCCGTAGGGCCGGCACCCGCAACGAACAGCCGCCAACGGAGTTCCAGGAATCCAGCCTCCAGAGCAGATACCTCCATGTACGGCTGACCCGGCTGAGGTTCCGGCAACGGTAGAGTCACAGACGGCGAGTTGGAAGACATTGGGTGGATTTGTCTCGGGGTGAGTAAACTGTAGGAACCCAGAGAGAGCTGCAGACTTATAGGATGAAGACTTAGGCACGATGACTTCCCATGCTAGCTTCCAAGAACACGAACCAGGTCACGCCCTCCAGGAAGATGGTTCGTCATGGGAAATATGTCCTATGTATACAGCTCACTGTGTACGAACCATTCGCGACTGACGGTAAGTGGATGCCCACGCACAGCGTCCGTGTATTGGGGCTCGCATACAGGCGTGCCATGGGGAATAGCCGGTAAACAAGCGTCCCGTCGACGACGCCAGAGTAAGAGTTTGAAGCCGGCTAGCTACAGGGAAAGCGAGACTGTGGGTTGGGTTGCCTCAGTATTGGTGTTTGAGATATATCCGACCCCTAAACAGTAGAAGTCGACCAGGAATTTGTAGGCTGCGCGACAGAATGAGGGCAGATAAGAACGTCGAGCAGCTAGACTTGCTGTCAATGTTGATTCGAGTGGTAGATCGCCAAAGGCACGTACTCACGCCCGCACGCACACGGCGGGCAAAGCCCTGTGCCACAACTTGGGAAAGTGTTGGGAAAATCCCGCGTAGTCCAAACTTTCACGGGATTATCGCAAATAAAATAACATGATGGAATATGATACCCTTTCATGTGATTTACTGCGTATTTCTTGAGTCGGGAACACATAATTTGTTAAGGAGAGTAAATAGAGAGGTAAAGGACCATTAAAGGCTACCTGTAATCCCGGAAATGTCCGGGAATGGCAACATACGACAGAAAATGTTACTTTTCCGGTTGTTTTATTTGCGTTTTCTCGTGCCAGGAAAGGTATAAACGGCCTGTGCCGAAAATGTTCCAGGAAATAGGTGATAAAGCTGTCGCTTTCATGTGCATTTTACCAGTCGTGACAGCTTTGTAAAAGGTTGGAAGTCCACGGGGTTTTCCCACGAATTTCCCGGACTGCGGTATTCCGCTTTGCCCGCCGTGGCAGAATCCCTCTTCAATAGTGACCTGTGATCGCCACGTGGGAGCGTGACCAAAACGCGTAACGAGCCGTTCTTGCTGCTTTCGGGAAACGAGTCGGCAAGTCTTCGCCATCTTTCCTCCACATCTCTCTTCACGCAAGTCTCTGTTATTCTCCGGATATCTTGGAACTCGACATGGCGGATCCTACCAAGGCAGAGACTGAGCAGGTCTTCAAAGCCTTGAAGGCACAGAAAGGAAACAAGGTGCGCACTACGTCGAGAGCCTCTCGCGAAGTTGATTGACGATCCGCTCCAGATGTGCTTCGACTGCCAAGCCCGCAATCCGACCTGGTCTAGCGTAACATTTGGCGTGTATATATGTCTAGACTGTTCCAGTGTGCACAGAAACATGGGTGTGCACATCAGCTTCGTCCGGTGAGCCAGATACTGTTCAGGCATACGTGTCAGGTTGCTAAAGTCGCCAAAGCTCCACCAACCTCGATAGTTGGCAACTCAACCAGTTGCGTACCATGAAAGTCGGCGGAAACACCTCCGCTACAGAGTTCTTCACCAAGCACGGCGGGTCTGCGTTGCTTAACGACTCTGACACCAAGAAGAAGTACTCGAGCCGCGTCGCGGAGCTATACAAGGAGGAGCTTGCGCGTCGTGTCAAGGAGGACATCGCAAGGTGGGTTCTACGCTTTGATGCACAGATCGTAATTCGAGCGGACACGTAGACACCCCGACAAGGTGGTTGTAGAGGGCGCAGCTGAGGCTGCCGCCACCCCTACATCCAAAGCAGGTGATGATGATGATTTCTTCTCGTCATGGGACAAGCCCGCCGCCCCCGAACCTGCTGCTGTTCCCGCCAAACCCTCCGCTCCCCCTGTAATTGGACGATCTGCAAGCGCCTCCAGTGCACCCGCAGCGCCTCGTACTATCAGCTCCGCGTCTCTTCGCTCCAATTCGGCTACTACTGTTGGCTCTCGGCCAACTTCTAAGTTGGGCGCGTCCCGACTGAACTCTTCCACCCCTTCCGTTGCGACTAGCACCTCTGCGGGGCCGAAGAAGTCCAAGCTAGGCGGGCTTGGTGCTAAGAAGGCCGCTCCTGTTGATTTTGCAGAAGCCGAACGCAAGGCAGCGGAGGAAGCTGAGCGCATTCGGCAACTGGGGTACGATCGCGAGCGTGAAAAAGCTGAGGAGGAAGAACGTGCACGGTTAGCAGCAGAATCTGCAAAGTCAGCGGCAGCCGCCAAGGCAAAATCACCAGTCACCAAGTCCGTACCTGCTGCCCCTGCTGCCCCCAAGGGCAGTGCCCAAGACATGGAACGGTTGGGTATGGGTTTCAAGCGGCTGGGCTTCGGCTCTGTTCCCGCACCTGTGGCCGCTTCCACCAGGTGAGTCTTGTACGCTCGCTCGCTTCCCCGAGATAATTGCTAAGCCCCTCCGCGACTATTGTAGCGCCGCGGTCGAGGAGGACGCTCCCACCTTCGCGCGCGATAAGTTCGGCAACCAGAAGGCGATCTCGTCGGACATGTACTTTGGGCGCAATTCGTACGACCCGAATGCGATCGCCGAAGCGCAGACACGCCTCCAGTCCTTCCAGGGTGCCCAGTCGATCTCGTCGAACCAATATTTCGGCCGAGAAGAAGAGGAGGACGCTGCCGGCATGGGTCATGGGGCCGATGGTGGCCTGCTGGGAGACGGGACGCTATCGGGGCTGGAGTTCGCAGCGAAGGACGCCATCTCGCGCGTCCTGGCGAACCCCGATGTGCAGAACGCCGCAGACAGCTTGCGCCAGGGCGCGCTGAAGGTGGGTGCGATCCTTCGCTGAGTTGCTCCCCGTTGACCTATTGTCACCGCCACCGTCGCTTTAGCTCTCGGACTATCTTGCCCAGATGTCCGAGCGGTAGTTTGTTGGCTTATACCACGAAACGGATGTTCTGTTTACCGCCGAGTTGGGATGGAATTAGAGTGAGGTATTCGACGCGGTCTGTTTTGTTCGCACTGGGGGCGGTCTCCGGCGGTACACTCCACCTTGTACGCACCCTTGGCTTTCTTCTTATTTATCACCTTCTCTTGGGCGAACTGTTGTGTGCAAGCGCGTTTCAAACAGTGAGCCGGCAAAAGCAGAGGAATATCTCCGTACGTCTTCCCTTACATTTATGCGGTGCATCATCGTACTTCGGATGATCCAGGTAACGCTTCTCCACTAGCGAAAACAGGCCATCCTACGAGATCCGGAGACGGATCGGCACATCGTCGGGTCGTCCGCCCTCGGTCGCTCCTCAATTCTAGTCATTGCCCGCAACCACTGACCACACTTTCTACCATCTGCATGCTGAGGAGCCTAACTGCTCGTCCGCCTGTCGCGCCGCCGGATCACATGCGTGCTCCGCTCAATACAAGGATCATCGCTGCGCCGCCGCCGTGACGCTGCGCGAGCGCCGCTCCTGCACGCCTGGACGCCTGGTGCGTCGAACGGGAAATCTATCCTTCGCGACGGGGCGTTGCGCCATCGACGCGTGCGTACAGTTTCGCCGACATGCATCCTCGCGACGCTCCCCTGCCCTCCTTTCTGGTGCTCATGACATCCCCCGCGAGATATAAAAGTCTGCCTGGATACGCAAACGTAGCACTTACCCCACCGGTAAAGCATACACAGCTACCAAGCTTCAAGGATGCGTTTCTCTACACTCTTCTCGCTCGTCGCTGTCGCTGCGTCCGCAAGCGCGCAGACCATCGCCGGGCAGTACGACTGTGAGCCCGCAGGCGCATACACACTCTGCCAGAACCTCTGGGGCGAAAGTACGTCGTCCCCTCTACCCGGAATATCCCTCCCCCACCCTCCCTAGCCACTAACATGAACCTATACGCACAGGCGCCGGGGTGGGCCAGCAGTCATCGACCCTCCTGAGCACGAGCGGGAACACGGTCTCGTGGCGCACGGTGTGGCAGTGGGCGAACAACCCGAACAACGTGAAGAGCTACGCGAACGTGCTCCACAACACCGCCAAGGGCATCCAGCTCGCGAACCTCAAGAGCGCGCCGACGGCGTGGCAGTGGGAGTACGAACAGCGCTCGGACCCCATCCGCGCGGACGTCTCGTACGTGTTACTTATGCTCGTGCTGCACGAGTGTTTGGCCAGCTGATATTCTCGCATTCCCTGATTTTAGCTATGATATCTGGACGGGTGTCGCCCAGTCCGGGACCGCTGCGTCCTCCGCGTCCTCGTTCGAGATCATGATCTGGCTTTCCGGACGTGGCGGGTGCGGTCCTCTCCTACACCAGCATTAAATGAGACGCTGACAGCAACGCTGCCCTCACCTCACGCAGAATTCAACCCGTCGGGTCGCAGGTCCAATCCGGCATCGAGCTCGCGGGCCACACATGGAACCTTTGGCGCGGCCCGAACGCGAACTGGGAGGTGCTCTCGTTCGTCAGTGCTGACGGCGACCTCACCGACTTCAACGCGGACCTCAAGGACTTCTTCGGTGCGTCGCCCTCTCCCCCTTTTCTCTACCGGTGAGAATGCGTGAGCTGATCTGTGGGACGTTGCGTTAGACTACATCGTCCAGGAGCAGGGCGTGTCGTCGTCGCAAGTGAGTGATTTCTTGGATGATGTTTAGCCACGAAGAATGATGGCTAATGCGTATGTGTACGATAGTTCGTCCAGGCCATCCAGACTGGTACCGAGCCCTTCACGGGCAGCGCGAGCCTGCTCACGCACAGCTTCTCGGTTGCGCTCAACTGAAAGCACGAGTTGAGGAGGGCCACTTGCTCTCTATGCTGTCTATCGGGATCGTTCCACAAAGAATACTACCGAGTTTCAACCTCCCACGTCTATCGAGCGTGCATAATAAGACCTTGGCCAACGTGGCAGCAAGTTTCAAAGCATTCATAACAGAACAGGGTATAACAGAGGGTGCTTCGCACGATAACATATAACCTATAAATCTAAAAACAAAGTACTACCGCCAGGGCCAGAGAGGGCCCGCCCCCTCAGCTAAGCAACCCAAGCCCAAACCTCAGCCACCCACGCTTCTCTCGACGTCTCACCGGTCCTGGCATCTGCAAACGGCACTGAGTGCCGCCCGCCTTGCGTACCCCAACCTGGATCGGGGTGTCTGTCGTCTGGTCCACTGGCGCACCGAGAGTGCTTGATGGTGACGACACCGTACTATTTCCTGTCATAGACGTGGGTGACGTCGACGACCCCGCAGCACTACTCGTGGCCGACGCGCTGTTCGCTGGGCTGGAGGTATGCGAGGGTGTGGGGGTGGGCAGAGGAGCTGGAGACGAGCTGGATTGGTCTTGGAAGGTGGTGATACCGACGTCGAAGTTGGAAATGACGAGGTCGGCGCTGCCGGTGAAGGGCTCTGTGCCGACTTGAATGGCTTGAATGAACTGTAGGGCAAGCATGGTTATCATAAGTATACAGTTCCGTAAGGCATGACGGGCTTGGACTCGTAGCATACTTGGGTCTTTGCCACACCTTGCGCGTTGATGAGATATTCTAAGCGCATCGGTGTTAGAGATTTTGCATGTACGGTGCCTAGAGGATTAACGATCGGGGCTCACGGAAAAAGTCGTTCAAGTCCGCGTTGAAATTCGTGATGTCGCCTTCGGCGGTGATGAACGAGAAGACGTCCCAGTTCGTGTTCGGACCGTGCTTCAGCGTCCATGTGTGCCCGCCGATCTGTAGATTCTGCGCGACAACGTTTCCTATGCCACCGACGCTGTATATGTAGTTGCGTAATTGTTAATATATGCATACGCTAGTAACAAAACTTCGGAGATGGTCCTCTTTGACGCACCCGCCTCGTTGTGAAAGCCAGATCATACTAGTTCAGGAATCCAGTGAGTATATAGTCACTTGGTAAATTTGACCGAGAATGAACAGCCTACATCTCATATGAGGAAGCCGCGGACGCGGGATCCCCCGCCTGAGGGATGCCGAACCAGATGTCATACCTGCGGGCACGCACTGCTAGGTTAGTGGTGTGGGAGCGCGCGAGGACACATTACACACGAGACATCAGCCCGGAGGTCGGGCGAAGCGGACTGATAGTACCACTGCCAGTTCGTGGGCGCGGTCGCGATATCCTGTAGCTACGGCAAGACGTTAGAGCAAATTACTACTATGGAAATATTTGGCTCGAAGCGACATCGGAGCCCCGGCGTACCTGCATCCCCTTGGCCGTGTTATGATACACATTCGGGTCTGTACAAAAAAACTCAGCATACTAACACTAACACAATAATGGGAAGATACATACAGCTCTTGACATTATCCGGACTCTGCGACCATTGGTAGGTCGTGGACCAGGACACAGAGTTCCCGTTCGTCGAGAGCAGCGCGGTAGACTGCGAGCCGACCCCAGTATCTGTAGAACGAGTGTCTCGTTAGCCACGTTCAACCCGTACACAGCACAAGGGAATCGGTGGCTCACTCGCGCCCCAGAGGTTTTGGCAGAGCGTGTACGCGCCTGCGGCGGTGCAGTCGTTACCCTGCAGCGTCTTCTGGCCCACGGCAAAGTGCACAAGTAGCACGAGGGCTGTAGCGAGGCCCACAGGACGCAGGCGAATCATGAGTTCAATTTTCCTAGCAGCCGGTTTTATTAGTGGTTAGCGTGTGGTAAGTCCTGCAGCGATTCAAGGAAGAAAGCAAGAAGCGGGGCATACTAGGCTCCGCGCAGGATCATGGGATATACGTATACGTACCCAGGCACTTCCTGGCTGCCGCGTGTTTGAGCCGGGGCAGCTTAAGTTTAAGATAAGTGAAGAACCGCGAGGATGCGCGCGTACGTGGGCAATGCGGATGCGACGGAAGTCGGAACTAACTCACAACGCGCGCACAAAGCGTGCTGCCAGCTGTGATCAATTGCAACGGGCGCCCCTGCCAGTGCGTGCGCTTTCAAGCTCACGCGGACGTCGATGCCCATGCCGAGAACATCGAAGACCGTCGACGGGCGCGTCCGTTTGTCCATCGTGGGCCGTTACGCAGCGCGATCTCTGCCTACGTCCGCGATGGAGGGTGGTCTGGGTATCCGTAAAGACATGCCGGACGCCGATTATTGGGATTGCGTTTGCTGGTCCGAGCCTCCCTCGGAGCGACTGTGACCCCATAATGGCAAGAGAATTGAGCACCAATATCTAGACGCAGAGTCGTCTGCCCGGGTCTTCGGCGTAACGTCGGAGAAGAAGCCGAGAACACAGTCGACCGGTACGCGATACACATGGTGGACGAAAGAGACGTCGACGTCGCTTGAGGGCGCATCCACGTCAGTGTGGATGACAACGACCGTCAATAAGCTCGCGAGATGCGAAACTTTGAGTCTCTGCGCGCATTTAGGAACACTAGACATTGAGATATCTAGCGCGAAGCCAATAACGTCTTCCCTGCGCCCTATCTCCTCCGCTGGGCGAAATGCGGAGCAGAATGCCTCATGTGGTTTGGGGACTAAGGACCGAAGACCAAGGCTCGCTTCTCGACTTCCCGACCAAGCGCTCATAGGACACAGACGTGGATATCGCCCATCTCGCACACAGCCTGCAAATCCACGAAATTAACCCTACAATTCGCGCATCATCCGCACATACTCGATGTCGCCTTTGAGAAACACCTCCCCAAACCGCCGCATGCCCCTGCGTTCGTACCACCCCGCCGCGCTCGTGCGCGCGTCGCACCATATAACCGTGCATGCCATCTCAAGAACGACAGTCTCGAAGATGTGGCGGAGCAACTGGGTTCCGACGCCTCTACCCTGATGTTCGGGCGCGCACGCGAATTTCCTGAACCGCGCGGCAGGTGGGGCGGGTATCGAGGGTTCCGAGTCCACCGGCGAGGGAAGGGGGTCTCGAAATACGGATATCACGGCAACCGCGGCCGAGGTGCCGGGCAGGAACGCCCCGTAGTGTAGTCCGGATGCGTCTTCGGGAAGGAGGACGTGCGAGACGGGGTGGTTGGGCCAGAGCACCGAGTGTCGCAGAGGCACTGTTTCTTCCGCACTGATCTGTTGTATAGCTAAGAAAACATACGATCAACTAGCTATTTCTAGGGCTGCCAATATGAGACAAATGGACGCACCGACTTCGACGCTCATGGTGGTCTGAGGAGAGTTGACTCTAGGTCCGTGAGGGGAGTACTTGATGCGGGCGTCTATCTAATCGGGAGGACATGTTGCGAAATCCATCGCAGGCAGACCTTGCCCTCTTGACTCTTGAGACCTGCGATACTCTACAATACTAATGCTTAGCATCGCGATGTAAAGTTGAAGGCACTCCAAGAGTAACATGATAGCTCAAGAAATGCCAGGAAAGAAACGCGGATAAGTTGATGCAAGGGAAAACAACATTATTGATTCCTGAAGGGATTCCTGAAGGGCTTCCAGAGGTCATCAGGTAAATGTACAACCAGATGAAATGGCCTCACTTTGCGCACGGCAGGGTTTGACAAGGAAAGCAAAAAAAAACAATACAGTAGCGAGATCACACACTAAGAATACAACTGTCATTTCAAAAGTTCCTCGACGATTCGGTCGTCGTTGATATTTGCCACATTCGCACCACGGTAGTTCAGTCGCCTTAGCACATCGATCTAAGCAACGCCACTCCCCATTAGTTTCGCAGTAGCGGTAGACGGAATGCAAGTACGACCACGCACCACTTTCGCCCTCTCGAACCCAAGCGCCTCGAACTGCGAGACGTGCGCCCTGTCGAGCCCCGCCATCGCGATCTCGTCCCGCACGCCACCCTTGCCCGCCATACCCTTGCCCGCCGCGCCGTCCTTGCCCCCGGGGCCCCCAGCGTAGACCATGGTCCAATAGCGCGCGGTCTCCTCGAAGCTGCTTTTGCTGGTCATGTAGTGCTTCGCGACCTCGGCGTCCTGGGGGTCGCGAGGCTCGGGCGAGCAGAGGAGAGACTGGAGCGAGATGAGCGTGCTCTTGAGTGTGAGCACGGGCGACCACGCGTCCTTGAGGATGTCGAGGCAGATCGCGCCCGACGCCGAGGACACGTTCGGGTGGTACACCTTCGTGATGAACTTCATCTTTACTGGTTGGAACGGGTAGTTGTCCGGGATCACAATGTCCTAAAGAGAGAGGGTGGGAGGCATGATCGGGTGAGCAGACGAGCGGTGCGGGACTGTGGCTAGAGGTGCGTACGACTTGGAAGCGGCCGCCATCGTACGGGGTGTCCTCGGGGCCATCAAAGGACCCAATGAGGTGGAAAGGGTTATCATCTACGAGGTCGATGGCGATCTTGGATGACTTGTCGTTCTTGCAGTCTGCGCCGCGACAGGCGGAGGACGGGTCGGTGCGTGGCCCGGACGAGGCGGGCAGAACGGAGTGGACTGGGCGCACCTGCGATCTCTTTGTTCACGCGGCGCAGGCGGGCGTCCATCGCGTTCTACTCGCGCGGTCGTATCGATACAGGCGAAGGTGGTGGTTGGGTACAAGGAGAGATTTATACAGAAACCGGGCAGGACGGTGGCGGTCGTGGACGTAAAGACAGGCTTGCTCCGAGACGCCCGCGCTTTGCCATCTCTCCGTCACTTTGCCACCCATCTCAATCGACGTGCTCGCCTGCCCACTTTCTTTATGTCTTCTGTTCGCCCTGACGACCATCTCTTTCAGTGGAAAGTCGCCAGAAAAAGCGCAAGCCAACTCGACGAGTACTCGTTCATCTATCAGCAAAGCGTGGATATCGCACGCGGTCCCGTTGCGGCCGGCAGACCAGAGGAAGGTACATCCTTACCTTATTTACGAGCTTAACGGGAAGGGGGTATGGGATCTATATTACTCCTAAATTTGGAAAACTCATTGGGACCAGGCTTTTGGTCAGAAATACACGCAGTGTCTTTATAGAACAGGTCACAGGGTACCCAAACGGTCAGTGACTTCGCAGGGCCCGTTTCACCTGATACCCCCTCCTTACCACGTCGAAGAAAACCATCTAACGGTGAGGAGTCGAAATGCTACTGAACAGCTACACATCAAGACAACAGTCGCTAGGATCGCTATCAAAAGCGATTTTGAGTCCAGGTTCCACATACTCGTTGGCATCCTCGAAGAAGGATGTTCAACACGATACGCACCTCAAATGCAAACACAGGTTGATTTAGGTGACCTGCCCACCTTGCCGGCGTCCCACAGAAGCCCGAAGCACCGAAGACCCCTGCACGCGTGGACGGCTACTCTGGCGGCCCTCGTCATCTGACGGCGCATGCTATCTCAGTCCTCCGCTCTAGAAACTTGACGGTTCTCTGGGGCTCCCCGCAGTTATACTTATACACAACCTATGCGCTCCGGGCGAATTTGATCTGGCGCTCGCAGCTCTCCTAAGATCTATAACCTCGCGTCGCGGGCCGTTCTCCCTGGGAACTGCTTTCACCGTAACTGTATACCGCCTACTCTGGGTTTTGCTCCGGTGCCAGCATGTATACGACTGCCTCTGTGTTCTTTAAGACTCTGGCCAAGGCCGGTATTACCCATGCGTTTGTTAACTGGGGTAGCGACCATTCTGCCTTTCTTGAGGACCTCCACAGGCAGCGTACGGAGGACGGGAAGACGCTCGTCGAGATCGTCACTTGCCCGAGCGAGTATGTCGCTCTCAGCGCCGCACATGGCTATGGTCAGGTTACTGGCAAGCCTGCGGCTGTTATCGTTCACGTCGATGTTGGAACGCAGGTCCGCTTCTAAACTTCTTCAGTGTGACATCGTCTTCACGTTTTGTGCGCGTAGGGACTGGCCGGAGCCGTGCATAACGCCGATAGAGGCCAAGTCCCTGTCTTGATCTTCGCAGGGTCTTCGCCATTCACCGCGAACGGAGAGCTTCGTGGCTCGAAGAACGAGTTCATCATGTGGCTGCAGGGTGAGTGCCCCGCCTGCCACTACGCTGTCTATGCTAGCGCATTACCAGTGATTTATCACTAACATACGCCAGATGTCCCGGACCAGCCTGTTATCGTCCGGCAATATATGCGCTATGTAGCGCAGATACAAAGTGGGAAGAACGTATCGAAGATGATCATGCGAGCTCTGCAGATGTTTGTGCATCACTCACTGCCACCTCCTTATGCGACTCATATACTTCGGTTCAGCGCCACGAGCCAGCCCAAGGGTCCTGTCTACCTCTGGGCTCGTCGCGAAGTCACAGATGAGGACGTTGATGATTCGACGATTAACGCGGTTGCTCCGCCCAAGAAGTGGCCTTCGGTCACTCCTGGGGCACTAACCCCTCAAGGTCAGTTCAGGGTCGAAAGCGTATTTTGACCTCTGTTGAGAAGGTGCATAGCTGTCGAGACGATCGCCACCGCCCTCGCCAATGCCGAGTACCCTCTCATCATCACCGCCAATGTGGGCCGGAACCCCGCCGCCGTTCCCTTGCTTGCCGAACTCTCCAGCGCACTCGCCATCGGGGTCATTTCCTGCGCTGCATCCTCCGTGCCGCTCCCCGCCAGCCACCCTCACTTCCTCGGCTACTTCTTCGGCGGCAAGCTTCCGTACCTCCCGGACGCGGACGTCGTGCTCGTGATCGACACCGACGTGCCTTGGGTCGACGTGTTCGACAACGCACCGCGCACAGGCGCGCAGGTCTTCATCATCGACAGCGACCCGCTCAAGCTCACCTTCGGCTTCTCCCACGTCGACGCGGACATTCTCTGCGCCGCGGACGCCGCAACGGCGATCCGCCAGCTCCTCGACGCCGTACAGATGCTCGACGCGCATACATACACCACGAAGGTGCACGCGCGGGCACAAACACTCGCCGCGACCCGCGCGGCCTGGCGCGCACAGCTCGCGCACTCAGAAACGCTCCTCGCGCCCGACGGCGCCAAACCGAGCGTCGCACTCCTCCTTGCGCGGCTGCGTGAAGCCGTTGTCGCGCAGACGCCCAGCCGTGGGCAGAATGTGCTCTGGCTGAACGAGGCCGCGAGCGCATCGGGCCACATCTGGAACCACATCGCGCCCGAGGCGCCGGGGAGCATGTTCATGTCCGGGGGCACGAGTCTTGGGTACGTCCTCGGGGGCAGCGTTGGCGCGTCCCTCGGCGCGCGTGTGGCGGGGCGTCGGTATGACTTGGTCGTTGCGCTCACGGGGGACGGAAACTTCCTGTTTGGGGCGCCGACCGCTGCGTATTGGGTCGCGCGTAGGTACGACACGGTAAGTGCGGTTGGGCATGCGTCGGCCCCGAGGCATGTGCTGAGACGGCGTTGCGCCACAGCCGTTCTTGACGATCGTGTTCAACAATCGCGGGTGGTTTGTACGTCCTTTGCCGTCGTGCGATCGATCTGGCGGGTGCGCTTACGCTTCTCGCAGAGCCCGAAGTACTCCATGCGGGCCGTGCACCCGACTGGCCTGGGCAGCGCCGCATCCGGAGACAAGCTGACCGTCGGGTTCGGGGAGGAACACAACGCGGACTACGCTGGGGTTGCAGCGGCGGCCGGCGGTGCGTGGGCTCGACAGGTTACTCGCGCGGACGAGTTACAGGAGGCATTCGAAGAGGGCGTCAGGGTCGTTTTACACGAGCGGAGGTGTGCTGTGATCGATTGTATCATCGAGTCGATCTAGGGGAGGTGCGTGTCGCGCCCATTTCGCTTGACTGCTAGGATGCTCACGGAAGTGAGTTCGGTAAGACCAGGGCACGTAAAGAAATGTGTAATTACGCGTGAGTAGCAGTATTCCGATGCTTCGTTGACAAGTCAACAATCAATAAGCAATACTGAAGCCGTACATGGAAGTCTGAATGGGCAGTATGATATTGACGGTGCACAGTCAACATACGCGCATAGTGAATTCTCAGTTCTAACCGAAATACCTATCAAATCAGGAGCGTATGAGTCACAGCGTGGGTGCTCGGGCCACATTCTCAAGTCGGCAGAGCTTGGGAGAAGTGGGAAACAATCTTTCCGCCCCTCGTGTTGGGGGTGTAGATTTAACGTAGGCATCAAGACGTTTTACGCTAGTGCCGTTAGTGCTCTGTACTGCCGCTCACTTGAAATATATAACCCCTCCCAGAGGTATCGTACTCGCTCGTTCTCTTCTCCCTAAGCTGTTACGCTCACCGTGTCCCAGGCTTCTCCGTGTCTCATACCCCGGGTAGTTAACTTCGGCAGTTCAACTCACTGTATCCTAAGCCGAGCTCTCACATCTTGTGCCCTAGCGTCGCAACCTCCCAACAAAACCTCATTCTTCCCACATGTCAATATACCTGTATGCTCGGCCTGAAACTCCGGCGGCGGCGCTCCTCAAAAGGCAGCTCAAAACGTTGCGCGCATCTATCGTCCATAGGCCTCCCTTTTGCCAGGGCACCATCCCTCTGACCGCCCACGACTTCACTTTGTTTTATGGGAAGGACCGAGAAGCACGGTATGTCTGCTACGATTGCATCCCGCACTTCTGCGTCGTGCTGCATCGTCATTCGGTCACAGCCGTGTAGACCTCTCGAATGCGTCCCCCGAAGAACTTCAGCACCTCGCAAATACGTGCGACCCTGCGACGTTCGGCATAGACCAGAAGGACGTCTACGACGAGGCGTACCGCAAGGCAGGCAAGCTTGACGCCCAACACTTTGCGCTCAACTTCTCTCCTGAGCGCACCGGCCTCATTGATATCCTGCGAAACGAGTTGATTGTCGAGGGATGCTCGGCAACGGGAGCGATCCACGCCGAACTCTATAAGCTGAACGTGTACGGTGAGTGTTACGGTCGTTTCCGGGGGGGATCGCGACTCTGACATGCCCCAGGCCCGCAGTCGTTTTTCAAAGCACATGTCGACACGCCGCGTAGCGAACTCATGTTTGGATCACTCGTGATTGTGTTCCCGACGGCACATGAGGGCGGGGAACTCCAGCTTCGAGAGCGTCAGGACGACGGGACCCGCGAATGGACCTTCGACTCGGCTGCGCTTCTCGAGCAGCGCTCCGGCCCTGCTATCGCATACGTCGCCTTCTACAGCGACATCGAGCATGAGGTCATGCCGATCCGGTCCGGCTACCGCGTGACCATCACGTACAACCTCTACCAAGTCAAGGGCAGCACGAGCGGCACAGGTGCCGCGGCTCCCTCGCCCGTGGTTCCCCGCCCTGCCGCGCCGCATGAGCAGACGTTCAAGGCCACGCTTCAGACGCTACTCAGCGACCCGACATTCCTCCCCGAGGGGGGAAACCTCTTGTTCTGCCTGCGGCACCAGTATCCTCTTCCCACCTCATACGATGAGGAGTCCCATGCTCAGGAGGCATTGCAGGGTCTTGCGTCGTGCCTCAAGGCCAGCGACGCACTCGTCTTGAATGTTGTGCAGAGCCTCGCATTGGACGCTTCCCTCAAGATCGTTTACCAGGAGCACCGCCATTTCGGTGGCCTTGTGTATATCATGTGTGATCGCGTCGTGCCTCTGGACCAACAGAGAGAGATCGCAGACCTATCCATGCATCTCGCCAAATGCGCCAATGGCCAGCTCTTGAGCGGCAGCCGGGTGAGACTCGGGGAAGGTGACAGCGTCCTCGATGTGCACTGGATCCACGCCACGCCATGGGTTGTCAACTCCACCAAGGAATCCTTCATGGCGTACGGCAACGAGGCGACGCTGGCTCATACGTACTGGAAAGTCAGTCTGTTGGTCCGCATCGGCCCCGCAGGGAAGCGAGAGACTGCACAAGCGTCTTAGATGTGCGTCATTATGATAACGGTAGTCTTGCAGCGGAAGGAGTAGCCGCGGTTGTGCTGTAATTCCGATGCGATGACATTGCACGTAGCTATACCCAATACCCAAGCCTATAGCATGTGCAGCGGTTTGTCGCATACTTGGGGGACGCCAATGTCTGCTATATACAGTACCACTACTAGGTGCCGTGCAGTCCACACGGGCTGGCCCGTCGCTTCATCGACAACACCATCATATGGGGGACTACCAGGCAGGCCAAAAAGCAAGTTGAAACCTTCCCTGCTATTTATAACCATCTGATATTTCCAGCGTGAAAGAGAGGGATTTCGACGGCGTACTGACCTTCTAGAGCGGAACTTGAAGTACTTTTGGGCAGCCGCCCAAAGACGTTCTGTCCGAATCCGTGCGTGGCTTCTCCCACATGACCGAGTTCCTAGTACTCGACGGCTGGAAAAATAGCTGGACGATTCGCATAAATCCCAACTGGTCTGGTACCCGTAGAATCACACGACTCCCAGCGGGTTCGTCCGACCGTTCACTGGCCGCCCCCGCCTTTCACGCACCATCTGCCACGGTCTCGTCAGCTCCGTTCCGGAACGACTCAAGGGTTGGACCTGCCATAGGACTCCCTCGTCGCTACTCATACCGTCTGCATTCGACATAAATGTACACGACCGCATCCGTCCTCTTCAAAACGTTTGCGGAGGCTGGGATAACCCATGCCTTCGTGAACTGGGGGAACGACCATCCCGCGTTCCTCGAAGAGCTCGAGCGCGAGCGAGTGGAAGGCGGGAAGACCGTCGTCGAGATCATTACTTGCCCTCACGAGATGGTCGCCCTCAGTGCTGCCCAGGGGTACGCGCAGGTGACGGGGAAGCCTGCAGCGGTAATCGTGCATGTAGATGTTGGTACCCAGGTACGTGAGGCCGGGGAGACCTCGGTTTGATCCTAGTGTACGTGATTTGACCTTTCAATGGGCACTTCACAGGGTCTGGCTGGGGCAGTCCACAATGTGGATAGAGGGCGTACCCCAGTTCTCATCTACGCCGGAGCCGCTCCGCAGTCTTCAGACAATCGACTGAAGGGGACTAAGAATGAATGGCCGATGTGGCTTCAGGGTCAGTAAGCTCCGACGCTGCCTTTAAGTTCTATTGGCCTTGTAGAGTCTGATAGTCTACCGCAGATGTTCCAGACCAGCCGTCGATAGTCCGCCAATACATGCGCTACACAGCTCAGATACAGAGCGGAAAGAATGCAGCGAAGATGGTACTCCGCGCACTTCAAATGTGAGCCGTGTCCCGCCCAATCGGATTTCCGCCAGCTTTAATGTGGTCTTAGTGCGAAAAGCGAGCCGCAGGGTCCGGTGTATCTGTGGGCACGTCGCGAGACCTCCGAAGAGGAGGTGGATGCTTCCATTTTCGAGGACAAACACGACATTTCTAAATGGCCTCCCGTTCAAGCCCCTGGCCTTCCTCGCGCAGGTATCGTACCTTTTCCAATGAATTCAAAGGAGTTCCAGCTGCTTACGCGATACATCGCAGTTATCGACGCGATTGTCGATGCTCTGCTTGTGGCACAATTCCCCCTGATTATCACAGCCAACTCCGGAAGGAACCCGAGGACAGTGCCGCTCCTCTCCACTTTATCTAACTTGCTCGCTATAAGCGTCTTTTCGTCTTGTCCCTCAGCGGTATGCATCCCATGGACTCACCCGAATTATGTTGGGCTGTCGTTTGGCGGACCGAACGAACTGCTCAACTACGCCGACGTCATCATCTTGTTGGATGTTGACATCCCTTGGGTCGACACCAAAGGGAACAAGCCGCTGGATAATGCGCGTGTCTTCGTGATCGATGCCGATCCGTTGAAGACTACCATGGGATGGTCGCATGTCGACGCGGAACTGCTCTGTAAGGCCGACCCCGAGGCCGCGCTCTCCCAACTTATCGAGGCGGTCGAGATCCAAGGTGCGAAGAGTCTCGCACAAGACAAGCTCGCCGCTCGCACGGAGCGCATTCGCGTTCTGCGCTCCGCCTGGACCAGCTCCCTGGACAAAGCAGAAAATATCAAATCGATCGTCCCGGACAAGGGGATACCTACGGTGCCCTACCTCCTTTCGACTCTCCGCAATGCCGTCGTCTCCAACACCCCAAGCAAGGGCGAGAATGTGCTCTGGATCAACGAGGCGATTAGCAATTACCCGCACACGTGGAGTTACCTCCGCCCGGAACACCCTGGGAGCATGATTGCGTCCGGCGCATCTAGCCTGGGATACGCCCTCGGCGCGGCGGTGGGCGCGTCCCTCGGTGCGATTGTGGCAAAGAAGGAATACGACCTGGTCACCGCCGTCGTGGGAGATGGTGTTTTCCTCTTCAGCGTTCCCGCGACCGCGTACTGGCTCGCGCGGCGATACAACACTGTGAGTATCATTCCTGCGCACGTGGAAAAACCAGGGCGGGAAAGGGCTTGGCTCACGAATGTATGGCGGATCACCTGCAGCCGTTCCTCACGGTCGTGCTCAACAACGGCGGCTGGTTCGTGAGTACCGATCGCGCCGCCTCCATTCATTCATGATCGGGCTCACCGTCTTGAATGCCTTTCAGTCCCCGAAACTCTCCATGTTGGGAGTTTACCCAGACGGACTCGGGAGCGCGGCGTCCGGGCAGGAGTTGTCGGTTGGGTTCGGCCCCGATATGCCAGACTACTCCCAGGTTGCGGTCGCGGCGGGCGGTGCGTGGGGCAGGCGCGTCGAGCATGCGGATGGACTGCAGAGCGTGCTTGAGGAAGCAGTCAGGGTGGTTGTGCAGGAGAAGCGGTCTGCGGTGGTAGACTGTATTATCCAGTCGATCTGAGGTATACTAAGGGGTCCCCATGTATGAGGGTGGTGGTCACGAAAGGAAGGATGTCAGGATAGTGGGTCGTGCGGTGTATAACTAGATGTATCAATGGAAGACATAGGTTCGGAAGGATACAATATGGTAGCACCAGCTAAAGATACAACCGAATTAAGGGGTGAAGTACGAAACGTGGCAAACGTCAGAAGCGTGCAATGCATGGACGTGTCGTGGCTGTGGTCTATCGCGTGCTCCGCGTGGTTAAGAAGCGCACGGGAGGAAGCTATCGGGGAACGTACTACGGGTTGTCGACGAGGTCATATTTCGCGCCAAAGAGTATCCGTAAGTCCGTCTTCATCGTACACCGCGAGGTGCCCGTCCATCCGCACGAGATACCTGTCGAACTGGTATACATACGATACCGTTGTCACTGTAGGGCAGTACAGACGGAGCTCGTGAGTCAGCGCGCGAAGGGCGGCTACGTGTGTGGGCGGTGGGTCCCACTCGGACACATCGACCTCGATGCAGCGAAGTTGCGGTAGGCGCATGAGATATCCATAGAACTCTAAACGCTGACAATGGTCATGAGACGATGCCGAGACGTGGAGTGCATTATCGCGATTCTGACCTACCTGCTGGCCTCCCACAGGCAACACGAGTGTACCGATGTAGCGTAGTTCCTGACAGAGCGACTGATTACTCGTGAGGTGCGAGAGGAGCTCTAGACTGAAGTCAACGTTGTATTCGGAGTCTGCGATGTCCAGGGCACGCAGGCGCCGCTTCGACTGCCGGAGAGCCGCCGCGATGATCTGCAGCTCGGTGCGCTTCTCCTCCGACTTGCTGTGCGTGAAACACGTCTTGATGCGACATACCGGGCGGTCGGGGACAAGAGCGACCGCAGCCTCAGAAAAGGTGCACTCGAGCACAGTGAGCTTGGGAAGGAAGGTGGATGTGGAGATCGGTGGAGTGATAGTGAGCGACTGGAAGTCGGCGAGGTAGAGGTCCGACAGTCGGACCTGCGTGGCGAGGAAAGACTGCAGGTGGGCGTCCCACGCAAGGTCGCAATGGAAGGTGCGGAGCTGGAAGGTACATCCGCCGAGGATCCACGCTTTGTCCGTCTGACCCCCGCCGCTGAAGAAGAGGTTGAGGAATCGCAGCCGTGTCGTGCCTCGGAGCGCGCCGGCGAGTGCGTTCCAGTAGTCGTTTGGGAGCTCGGAAGGCTCGTAGGGCTCCGATTGCTCTTCATCGTCGCTCTCCTCTTCCTGGGCATATACAGACAGGGCAACGACAAGGTTGGCGACTCGAGGCGTCCGGGCCAGAACTGCGCAGACAGCAATCGTGACGTCGTAGTCTTTGAGGTGAAGGGTGTTGTAAAGAGCCCGCTCGACAGCCACTTGGAACTGTTTTGAGACGGTGCAGAGAGACACCAACGTCGGCCTCGAATCAGCGACATATTTGACGATTAGGCTGCAGGCATCTGGGGGAAGTGCCATGTATTTCGGAGGAGCGTCCTAGCTTAATGTGAGTGAAAAACAGATAGTCACCTTCTCTGCCCGTACCTCAGGATGCCGAGCGTTCTACGCTCGTGGTGGACAGCGGCAGGAATACTGCTCACCAATTAGAATGCGGGACCATGGAACTCTGAAAGTCACTCACCTATCCGGGAAGGGCAGTAAGTGGATTGAGAGGGGAGATCGTCTGGAGTCCTAGTCCGAGGCTTCATGGATGTCAGCGACACGAGTAGGCCTCGCGGGGTGGACGAGAAGACTCACTGGAGAGCACGGTGTGAGAGCGCCGTTACGGCACCTTGCGCGCGTGCAACGGGTATCGGGGAGAGGTGCGCCAGACAGGCACGTTTGTACTTGGAAACAACCTTCAGACCTAGCGGTCCCGAGCACATGAACTTAATTGATCAACTCGCGTCCGCAGATCAAGGGGCCCGAGGACGCATGAAGTCATACCTCACTTCACCGCTGCAAACCCTGAATCACCATCCGGAGTATTAGTGGGACAACGCGGAGGGCAGGCCGCTGTGTAGTGAGAGTGCGTGGAAGGAGCCTGAAGTTGCTCCAAGGAAAGCGCGACTGCGACCCGCGGGCGCGTCCGTACTTATATGCACGTCACAAAGACGATGACAGCCTATCAGATGAGCGGGAAAATGCGTCGGAAAGCGTGCAGAGGATCACCGGCGGGTTACATCACCATCACTCCTCGGTCGTTACAGTGCGAACGCGGCGGAGCAGAGCAGCATTCACGCTGCCCTACTCGAGCTCCCGTTCCCCTTGCCGAAGCACTGGGCTCTGCCGGTCCAGCGGAAGGTCTGTGTCCTCGGAGGCATTAGCCTATTTTGAGCCTCCGCGGTGTAGGCCATGTGAGCCTCGTGGCTCTCGCGTGCCGTCGGTCGCGTCGGTGACCAACGGCGATACCGGACTGGGGTAGTTATGCAGACCTACGTAGGACCCAAAGTCTCCGTCCTCGCAGCTTGTCATAGACGTCGTTATGGTCGCCCGCTCAACGATAACCGGGCGGACCAAGGAGACGTCCAATCGCCCGCGTCTGTCGTGGCCGTTCCTGAAGTCGAACGGCGACTTCCCCAGTGATCTCGAAGCGAGCGGGGCCACCAATGCTGGACACACCTTCTCATCTCGTAGCCCATCAGCGCCGGCCGCCAGACGAGGGCCTGAGAGAAAAGTCGCCCGCGGCCTTCTCAAAGGTGCCGAGTGCCCCATACGCGATTCCCCGGCATACACCGCGGGTAGCACGTTTAGCCGAGATGAACGAAGAGGCTCGCGATGTTCGAGCTGCCTTGGGGCGAGGGGACGAATCGATTGGAGACGGCAGTCATAAACTCGGGTGCGAAATACTGTCCTGATTAGTGCAAGATGGAATTAGGTGAGAGGCCGTTTAAGCGCGACAGATGGGGCAAACGCACCGATAATTCTCCTTAATGTATCATCAACGCCGTAAGCGTAACTGGAAGGTCCGAGATATATCCATGTAAGTGTCGCTACGCGAGCGAAGCCAAGTTCCGGACACAGGAGCATGTTTGATAAGAAAACGCTTTACGATGTTGGGAGAGCTCGAGGTGGTAACGAGGCGCTCCTTCTAGGCTGAATGAGACCCTCGTCCAGTGACATGACCGCGTAATCATGGGAGAGGTCGAGCCAGAGCTATCTGGCATATACGAGGGAACAGACGTGAGGAGATTCCACAGATTCCACTAAATCGGTGGGGAGAAGGTTAACATGGTCTTGTCCGGCCAATGTCAAATAGAGAGGAAGACATGAGTACCGGCTGGACGCACGTGGAGTACTGTGCCTCGATCCTTCCCGGGTCTCTGAGAAGGTTTGGCCATTTTGAAAACGAGACGGCGGGGCGCCGATGGTTCGCAGACTCTGCAGTCCAGACTACGCTCTGTCGGTATCCAGTGCTCCGCCGGGCATTCCCATGGGTGGGGCAGGCAAGAGTTTCGTCACAAGCTGAGGTAGTGGCACCTACGGTAACGTATTGTCCTACTGCGCAGTAGGACCAAAATTGCGTAGCTCGGGTCGCCAATAATACTTTAGTGCTGGATGCGATTGCCCAATGTTGAGAACATCATAGCAAGCTCTACGGCTTTGCTCGCGTTCAATCAGTACTGATGCCCAGTTTCAAAAAGTTATCACGAAGACCTACATACTAGAGTGCACTCACAAATGGAGCCCATTCTGCAGAAAATCGTCTGCTGACGAGACCTATACCTCACCGTTATTCCACCGCGGCGCTGAAGCCGACGACACTGGGCGGTATCACCCGCCACCGTTTTTCAGACTTACAGTGTAGGCTTCATTCCCTGTCGTCCAAATTTTTCGAAGGATGAGTGTGAGTTGAATTCGCTGGCCAGGTTTTCAGGGTAGTCCACACTCCACGCGTACGGGCCACGTGGCACCACGCGTCCGGCGGGAACGCCCGTCTCATTTGAATCATGTTCGAGGCCATGTTTTGTATTGTTCCCCAAGCACCATTACTTGTACCACCATACACATTTAAAGCTCGTGTCGTCCTCTAAGCACGTGTTATTATCATAAAATTATACTATCACGGACCTCTCTGATCTTTTTCTATACTCGGAGTAGGAGGCGCGTCGCTATGCAAAAAGTTACCGCATGCACTACTTGAGTATTGGACGCCGGCATCAACAGGTCTGCCAAGGGGAGACAACATCAACGTGGCCCCGTTTGGTCGAAGCACTCAGCTATCTAAAAGTGCGGAGTAGGCATTGTCCCGTACCGAGGCAAACGGCATGTCTAATAAAAGTCAGTGCCACCATCTTGATACATATTTGTCCGTCTTGGCGATGACTTCCTGCAGTTCATGATTCCACCTATTTGGCCACCGTATCAAACTCCATTAGTAAAGTAGAAAGCTTCTGCTATACTCGGGCGTGTTGATTGGCCCACGACCTCCCTTTGCTGGCGCAGCATAAGCCGATTCCCCCCTCCTTCCGGGACACATAATGCGCCGAACGTGCACACGCTCACGCGGGCGTTATCTCGACACGGTGGATCTGAACAAGAAGACAACTCGGGCTCTCACGCCGCTGGTATTAACAACTATTTAACTGGCAGAGTCGTTCGGCCTTGATATCCGCATACAACTCCGCCGTCCGCTGGCGCTACTCAGATTACATGCAACCACCTCGGATCTGGTTCAGTGGGTGGGATAGCCCCTGATCATTACCTGTCACTCATACTCCCATTACGAACAGTCACAGGCACCTCCACGGGCCTCGGCCGTGCCCTTGCTGAGCTCATCCTCGAGCGGGGAGAATGTGTTGTCGCCACAGCCCGCCAGCCGGCCGCGCTTGACGACCTCTCCGCCTGCTACGGCAGGGATCAGCTTGCGGTTCTCAAGCTCGACGTAACCCACTTGACTGATGTCGTGGAGGCGTTCGCTGGTGCTAAAGCCGCGTTCGGCCGCCTTGACGTCGTTGTCAATAATGCCGCCTACGGCCATTTGGGTGAGGTAGAGAGTATGGACGACACGACGGCGCGCGACATGTTCGAGACCAACTTTTGGGGCGCACTCAAAGTAACGCGTGAAGCTATCAAGTTCTTCCGTGACTCGAACCCACCCGGCGTTGGGGGTCGCCTTCTTCAGCTCTCATCCGTGCTGGGCGTTGTTGGTCTCGGGGCACACACATTCTATGCAGCGTCGAAATTCGGTAAGTCACACCTTACTGATAGCACCCAACTTAGCAAGCCTGAACATGATGATTTTAGCCTTGGAGGGGATGACCGAGTCGCTCGTCGACGAACTTGATCCCGCATGGAACATAAAGGTATGCATCTCGAATCTCCTCTGTGGGCTTGTGCTAACGTCTTCCCGTCGAGCAGGTTACACTTATCGAGCCGGGTTGGTTCCGTAGTGCGGCCGTTGGGAAGATCGTCTGGTCGCCTCGACATCCGGCGTACAACAATCCCGACCTACCGGCGAACCGCCTGCGCGCGCGCTGGGACGGTTTTGTTTCTCCGGGAGACACACGCAAAGCCGTGGAGGTTTTCTATAGGGTCGCCGGTCTGTCGAACCCCCCGTTGCGCTTTGCAGTGGGTAAAGATGCGGTGGAACTGATTCGGAAGAAACTTTCTGTGCTTGAAGCGTCGATTGAGGAATATCAGTCGTGGCAGGAGGGACTACTGGTGGAGTAGTGAACGGTGGGCCAATTTTGTGTCTCCAAATCGCGCCGCATTCTTGTTCGATGCTTGGCTCCGGTACGCTCTAATTAAATTGCTTCCGGTTCAGCTGAACGGCTTTCCTATAACGTAGTCCTCGGCGCCGCGCTCGTGGTACATAATAACCCAGAAAAGGGACAGCAAAAGCCCTTCAACAAAACAAAGCTAGGAAAACGCCTCCGACTTACCCCGATTGGCCCGACAGCCCACACCTTGCGAACCCCAATCAGGGTACGTCACTTAGTACCACCAGTGTCCCAACGCTGCCAGAGAACCCATTGTCATCCCTGTCTATCAAATCAGGGCGCCGCCATCTCGGGTACATAACTCTTCTGCGAGGCCTAGGCACGGTAGGCTTTAAGTAAATCGATCCTCAAAACTGAGAGAGCCGTATAACGTCACCGCGGCGAAGAACACCAACACACCCGGTGTTCCTGGTCGCCCAAATAGTCTGTGCCGGAGTCGACATGCCGCCATAAGGCACCGTGCGAGGGCCGTGGGTCCCAGGGTCCTGACTGAGTCTCTTTGAAGTCCGACGTAGGGCTCTGTCGGCTCTGTCTGAAGCATTATGCGCTTCTCCCGCGAGCCAAACGTGAGTTCGTGGGTCTGCGCCCTGGTCTGCGTTCGCGTTCCCTCCTCCGCATTCGGGTCTATGCGGACCCACTATGCGAGTGCCAATTCGCTGTTCTGGCGTTGGAATCGGACCTAGAAGTCCAAAGGTCCATCCTCCATCCGTTCCGGTGAGTTGTGATCATAAAAGATAACATCAGTCAATGGTCAATATCCGAGTTGCATCCAAGCGACTGAGGCCCATATCCGATGCTGCATCCGAGCACTGCCCCAGCAACTGGGCTTCTCAATCTTACGGCCCCGCCTAGGCCCGCATTCCATATTTGTTCGCGGGCCAATTTGGCTTAAGTACTATAATATGTTATGGTGCACTAGGTACCGTCGCCCCAGCATGGCAAGCCAGTTTCTTTCGTGTTTAGGGCAGGCCTTGTCTTCACATGTCGAGTAAGTCCGGACTCTAAGGTTGATTATACCCGCGGTAACACTGCTTTAACTATGTCTTCGACGTCAAGAATACTAGTAGTCGCGGCACTGGTTTTACCGGTTATGCTGCTGCATCGTGCACGCTCGAAAACACATGGCATGGCGTAGTATCTGGTGCAGCGTCCATGCAGCATCGGTAAGTTGTTGGAGAGAACAGATTCACTCACTAACCCAATCCGACATCGTGATTGTCTCGGTGTGTTTTTGACAACGCCTAGGGTGGACTACTTCGTGTCTAACACTCGCACTCGAGCGCCGCCTAGATGATCATGGGACACGCGCGACAGATCTCTTCACCAACACATCATGAGCACATCCCCATACAAGAGTACGCACATTCCAAAATCCCCATCCTCCGTCCTATTGATTCGCCGTTAGCTACCCTGCTAACGGCCGATTCTAGTTGCAATTAGTAAGCCAAGACAAGGGTCTAGGTACTAACGAACCTTCTCCTCATCGTCTACTGGAGCGATTTTTTCATGTCTCATGACCAACCCGCACGCCGAGCGGGGCGCTGATAGAAGTCTGTGGTGGTAGTTTTAGTGAGCCGCGGCCGACGTCATAAACACTTTGGGCTTACAAAAGCGACTTCACGACCAGAACACAGAAAACTGAACATCCTGAACCCCCAATGGTTACCCCACGGGTCTGGTTGAGTGAGTCGGACCCCCTGGCGCTCTGTGGACAACCGTCGCTCATCTCACGTATTGCAGTCACCGGTGCATCAGCAGGATTCGGACGGTCTCTTACTGAGGTCGTCTTGGCCAAGGGAGAAATCGTCGTGGCAACAGCTCGGAGGACCCACCTTCTGGACGACCTTGTCCAGAGATACTCTAGTGATCGCATCCTGATTGTCAAGATGGAAGTGACGAACCGTCCGGACGTAGCCGATGCCTTTTCTCAAGCAAAGTCCTCGTTCGGTCGCATCGACGTGGTGTTCAATAACGCGGGCTACGCCGACCTCGGCGAGTTTGAATCCATGGACGACGCCCAGGGCCGCGCTCTCATCGAGACTAACTTTTGGGGTGCGGTCAGCGTAACACGCGAGGCCATCAAGCACTTCCGTGAGTCGAACCCCCCCGGTGTGGGCGGTCGTCTCCTACAAATGTCCTCCATTTACGGGATTATGGGCACTCACGGCGAAAGCTTCTACGCGGCGTCAAAGCATGGTGCGTGTGATCATCATCGTTGTATAGGGCTCGCCTTGACATGAGGTTCATCAGCGCTGGAGGGCCTGACCAAGTGTATTGTGCAGGAGCTCGATCCCCGGTGGAACATCAAGGTAGGCGAAACACTCGTTTAGCAATTGCCCTGTAAACCCAATATTACAGGTCACTCTTTTGGAGCCAGGATACTTCCGCAGCGATCTTTACGGAAGAGTCAAATGGAGTGCGCCGCATCCGGCCTATAAGGATCCCGACAGCCCTGTGTCTCGTCTGCGTGCGGGTTGGGAGTCCTACGTGCCCGCGGGGAACCCGGAGAAGGCGGCGGAAATCTTTTATCGAGTCGCGGGGATCTCGGACCCGCCGCTTCAGTTGCTCGTCGGGGAAGACGCCGTCGCAACGACCAAGGAGATGCTCGCGGAGCTCGTGAAGACGGTCGAGACATACGAGTCTTGGTCGGAAGACACTGAATCGGATGCGTAAGTAACTACGAAGAGAATATGAATCCTAGGACTTGTGTACATCACGTATACTCCTTCAGAAAAATAGTACCAGCCATCCGTGATGTCACCCGACATTGCATTGCGGCGTTCAACTGGAGTGAAAGGAGACGGCTAGTGAAGTACTGAGAGGCCAGCGCGCCCAGAGCAGACGGCGCACGAGCCGTCTGCAACCATGACCGCTCAATGAAGGAGAAAATACTCTGAGGACGCGTATTAGGCTGGTGGATGTCTTGGTTACCAATAGGTCTCAGCGGTCAGCGATGATGAAAGCCCTGCTTGACCACAATGAGAGTCCACTCGCTAAACTGAACCCTAAGCTTCGATTGTTCCGTCGTGGGACACTGAAGAGTAGGCCACAGCTTGAAAGCGTGCGACAACTGGACGAAGAGGCTCGCTTGGTGGAGTATAGATCACAGAGCTTCGTGGGAAGCAGCAAGGCCTATGCTGTTGGTTGTGCCAGTGCCGGAGGGTGCGCCCAGTCATGTACGTGAATGGTCCGCACTCGGCGGGTTACTTGAGAACATATAACTTGAAAGCCACCAACGCAAGCCTTGTCGAATCGTGATGCCCTTGGATCGTCAGGAATCAGATGCTCCATGGCGCAGCCCTGTCGAAGGTGGCCACCGTAGAAGACGAAAATATGGGCAATGATAAATTTCAGCCATCGGACTGAATGTACCCTGTAAGCGTAAGTACCTGCTAGTCATACGCCGGTACAGCTTGACCGTAGGGCTATATGCGCTTGGCACAGTGGGTCGCAGTCGCGTTGAGCGAGAGTCGGGAAATACTACCGCTGCGCATGCTGACCAACGCGGATGGTCTATGAGTCGATCTCAGGCCCCGCTTAAGTCCTATCCCTTGCGAGCTCAGGTTGTCCCCTGTTGACAAAGCCGGGATCTTCAGCAATCGCTGATGTCCCACAAGTTTTGTTCCTGTTATTAGAGTCTGAGGGCCTGGAATCGTATGAATCAAAGACTTCGGCCCCGGGAACGAACAGGGAGAGCCAACGAAGACATTAAGATGCTTCGTCATCGAATGTTGCCAGGCCCTCCGCAATATCATGGCGTGCTTGTCATGCATTCCAAACCATTGGGGGGATTGCATATAAGTACGGCCAAAAGCCTGACATCGCTTCAGCTCATTGACTCTCTCGGACCCACACCGGCGGAAACATGACACCCCCAAGAGTTTGGTTGAGTGAGTCTACTTCGTTGGCTCTTCCGATATGCACTCACTGTCGCCAGTCACGGGCACATCCACCGGGTTCGGACGATACCTCGCCGAACACGTCCTTGAGAAAGGCGAACGCGTCGTCGCCACAGTACGCAACCCTTCCTCGCTGGACGACCTGAAGACCCAGCATCCAGCCGACCGCCTGCTCATAGCGAAGGTGGACGTCACTCAACCGCATGAGATTCAGGATGCTTTTGCACAAGCAAAGGCTGCTTTTGGCCGCGTCGACGTCGTCGTGAATAACGCAGGTTTTGCCGTCATTGGTGAGGTCGAAGCCACCGCAGACGCAGACGCGCGTGCACTGTTCGAGACGAACTTCTGGGGTGCCGCGAACGTGTCGCGCGAGGCCGTGAGGTTCTTCCGTGACGAGAACGCTCCGGGCGTCGGGGGGCGACTCCTTCAGATTTCGTCCATGCTCGGGGTGGCGGGGTGGCTCGCGTGGGGGTACTTCAGCGCGACAAAGTTCGGTGAGTTGCGATTATACTCATCTACCCGGGTGGTGCATCCGAGTAGGCACTGAGATTGTTGCGTAGCACTCGAAGGGCTTACCGAAGCTCTTGCCTCAGAACTCGACCCTGCTTGGAACATCAAAGTGAGCATCAAGGGTCTCTCAGAAGGGTAGCACAATTCAGACTCACCATCCTAGATTACACTTATCGAGCCCGGCGCTTTCGGCACGGCTGCACCAGAGAAGAACAAGGTAGTCGCTGTGCATCCAGCATATACCAACCCCGACCTGCCTATCTCTCGCTTCCGTCAACAATGGGAGTCTGCTAAGTCGGCTCTCCCTGGCGACGCGAGGAAAGCAGCCCAAAGATTCTACGAAGTTGCTGAGCTACCGGATCCTCCACTACATCTACCGCTGGGGAAGGATGCGGTTGCGCTAGTAAGAGAGAAGGTCTCCCAACTTACTGCCGATGTGAACAAGTACGAGTACCTGTCGCAGGATTTACTAGTCGATAATTGAGCTCGTACCGTGGCACGACCGGCGCCATGGTTTACTACTAGATGTCTTCAGCGGGGAAATGAAGGAACCCAGTTGAATTAGACTCACCTGGAACGACCCGGTGCCTGCATAAGGAACCACGCAAACCTTACACATCAGTACACGAAAAGTGAGGGTAGGCTGCTGCAACATATGCGTGAGCAAAACGATTCCGACACGGGGAATCGAACCCCGGGCTATCGCGTGAGAGGCGATAATGTTAGCCACTACACCATATCGGATTGAAATGATTCTGAAAGGTGCGACCCAGCCCCCGCTACGCAGCATGAGGTGTGTTCGTTGATAGTACATCTTGTATTACAGAGGCATGAGTCGGTGGGGGTATCCAGAGGACCGAAAGCACAGGAAGTACGCCCGGAAAAGAGGGATAGGACGTGCACGCGGCTCGAAGGCGGCAGAGGAAGGAGACTACTCAAGCTTCTCGAGTTCCTCTAATCTTGCGAGTACCACGTCCTTACTTGTCTCCTCTATTTCGCCCGCAAGGAAAACCTCGTCCAGTATCGCGTACACCTATACGTCGTTTATAAGTCGTCTACCGGGAGTCGTTGCTGGACGCACCTTGTAAAAGTTGAATACAAGGTCAAGCTCGCATACGTTGTCGAAGAACGAGTCTTTGGGCGAGAGTGTGAGGTCTTTACGTATGGCGTAATGGATAGATGAGAACATACCGAGAACCTCAACGAAGAGGTGAATGGCTTCTAGGTATGCGAGCTCGTTGTCGTTCGCGTCGACGCAGATGCAGAAGAAGAGACCGGCATAACGACGGTACACGATCTTGTGGTTCCGGAACTGAACGGTCCGGGGGGAAATGTTAAGGACGAATTTCATGTAGGCGAAGGATATCTCCGTATTTGCACTCACCTCAACGAAGTTGGACTGGTATTTCTGGTCCCGAGGCGCTACCAGTCGGTGCACCTCTCCCCTCAGCCGGACCTAACCCGCACACGGTTCAGTCCTCCGTGAGATACACTACGCTGCGCAAGGCAAACCTTCTCGTCGTCGTCATACGGAACGTACCATTTCGACAGGCGCGTCTTCCCTTGTCGGTTCTACGAGGAGTTCCGTCCGTCAGGGTCTCCGACGCGCAGTCACCGCGTTGAGAACCGACCTGGACGAGAATGAACCTGATCATGGCGCGCGGGCTATTGGACGTTGATTACGTAGGAAGGTAGATATTTGCAGGGGTCCAGAGTACCGGTAACGTAGTTCAGGGAAGCCAAGGAAGGAGGGGCAGATGGAGGTTCTGGTTCAGCGTAGGAGCTACCTAGTAATAGACGCCTGGCACGAATGCAATGACCGAATTCAGCGCTAACTAGAAAGCTTGTCCGGGAACCGACTTGCACCGTCGAATCGCAATTGTATTCGGTGTGTGGCACGTCCCCATAGAGCCGTGGTACTTGGTGGTAAATCGACGGCGCAAATGTGTATGGACACTGAAATGACATAACGAACAGGCGGCCTGGCAAGGTAAAGCCGCCGAAACGTACGCTGCCAAACGATCTTGACCTTAAGTCTTTCACACAAAACGACGAGACGCATTTCGCGCGGAATTCACCCAAATGACAATGACATTTCAAGCACGAATCAGAACGGACACGCAGAATTTCCCATGGAGATATTCTGGAAATACGGCCCCCTGTGGTTCGCCACGCTCGCATCCAAGATGTCGTTCGCGCCCGCGCAGTTGGTGTTCTCCTGCCCGGGGCAGCGTACCGCCGTCGCGACCTTGCCGGACGCATCCACAGAGGTGATGTGGATCTCGTTGCTCGGGTGCTGGAACTCGAGGAACTGCGGGGGTACGCGCGGCACCGGGTCGTTCTGGTTTGTAACGTACGTGAACGACGAGCCGAGCTAGAGCAAATATTGGTTTAGTCAACTGGAAGGGCGTGCATATACTAGAGCACGAGTAGCTTACCGTGGAGTCGACGAGGTCCGCCCACGCTTGGTTCCCGACGCGCGGGAGACCGAAGACGGTTGCGGTGAGGGCTACGCTCTTGTCCAGCGTCATCCGGAGCATCATCGCGTCGATGCTCGCGATCGCTGCGCCGAGACTGTGGCCGGTGACGAGCACCTTCTTCGAGCCGGTGGACTTAAGCGCAGATTGCACAGTCGAGAGCACTTGCGCCGCCGTCCGTTCCTGGGCGTCCAGGAATCCATCGTGCATTTTCACATCGTCTATAGAACCCATAGTCAGCAAACTCGGCGAATGGAAAACACGCTAAGAGGGAATGAAAACGAACCACCAGCATCGGGAAGCACTGTCGCATTCGCATCCACTTGTCTGAACTTGATGTCGTTCAGATCGGAGAGTAGATTCTTGGGGTTCGTCCCTTGGTGCGCAACCACGATCGTGTCCTCGTCCACGTCGTGCGCGACGAAGAAGTTGGGCACGAGCCCATCGTCGCCCCCCGCCGTCAGCACCTTCACGTTCGGGAGCGCGTCGCAGGCCGGGCCACACGACCAGTCCTCCACCACCCCGGAGGAGCAGTAGACCGCGCGCGCGAACAGGCTCGGGCGGACAAGGTTGCTCTTGATCTCGTCCTGGGAGAGCTCGGTCGGCTTGGCTTCAGAGCTATCCCCCGAGCCTAGGTGGATGCCGAAGAGCGGTGCCGGGGCCGCAGAGGCATACTTGAGGGCGGCGAGGACGAAAATGGCAGCTGAGACGTGCATATTTGGAGAGACGATGTGTCGTGTGCGGAACGTGAACCTGAAGTCGTGACAAAAGAATCCTCCGGGGAATAAAGACCAACCAGGGCCGTAGAACGAAAGGACAGTGCCGGAAACGACGTGAAGGAGGGGTGCGGGCTTTAAGAACAGACCAGAGTGCCATTACCGATGTACGGGCCTTTTGTACTCGAACGAAGGATGTGCGGGGAACTCGGAGCGAGGATCAAGGGGAGATCACCACAGCATGTGTGTGGTGGGCTTCGTCTCTAGGCTAAGCCAATGACGCTACACGGTGATCATTGGTTTGGCTTTCAATCTGTAAGACGGGAGTTAGCGAGCCGTCACGTCCTCGGAGGAGACGGTAACGCACAGCATCCATCATGGATTTGTTGGCTTGAGCTGATGTCGTCAGCGCGTTAACCCAAGTCTTTCGGAACTAGTGCTTGCATCAGGAATGCCGTGTACTTACCGCGAGTGAAGTATTTGTATTGCGCGAAGACGTTACGCCTTGAATTTGACGGAGAGAGTGGCGGTTTGACATCAGGTTTCCGGCCATGGTCATCCGATTGTGCGGGGTCCGTGGAGTCGGTATATGGTTTCAGTGAGTTTCTGTAGTTGTCTGGGACCCATGGATACAACTTGGATACAGCTGGAATCCACATGGCGGTAGCTCTGTCAAGTATCTGCACGTACCTCGCCGAGCTGATCGTGGACACCGCCAAGACATGGTGATACGGTCATACGCTGGCAAGTTCGGCGCTAAAGCTCAAGCTGGCTTGAGCCAAGTAATGGAGTGCTTTGGGGTGCATATGTGGGGAAGTCATGCATTGACGAGCGATCAGGTTTCAGGCTTGATTGAGTATGAAAGAAGAGGCGAAGCTCGATTATAGTGCGGAGTGACCCCGGTCTAAATAATGCGTACGATTTAGAGGTCCCCTTCCGAGTGATCAAGCTGACCGGTGACTGCACGTCCGAATACCCAGCAACCGTGTCGATAACGACTGCATCAGTAGAGGTTTGAATATCGACTGCATATGATGCATGTGCTTTCAAGTATAGCAGAGAAACATAGGAATAATGACCCGGGTAGAAGTGTTCGATAATAACGAGCCACGAGGAGATGACTTTGCACTAGTCGCCGGGCACTTTCAATTCTGATTGGACGGCGCAGTGATGTCGGCCAATCCCGAGCTGCCCCCATCACGGTCCTCAAATGAAAGAGGTCATCACTCTTGGGTCTTCTACAAGTTGCTGGTGCACTCATTACGAGACGACGGTTTGAAAAACACTTGCAGAACATACCCAGGGTATCTAGGGAAGATACGTGAAACGTACAGACAAGCCGTAACTCTAGGCCTGACGCGGCATTCCTCGCGCGGCGATACCGTACTCACAGGCCACAGGTTCTACGAACTCAGCAGACTCAAAACGGGGACTCACATACTCGCATACAATCGTGAGTAACTCGCGCGCCTCAGCTCCGCATTCGTCATACGTCCCCATGAGAGGCTTCAAAGGTCTTGACCTGCTCGTCCAGCCATCCCCACAGCTTCGTGCCGACATCGTTGTCGTACGCCTCCGCCTTGCACTTGCCAGGCCGCGCCCACGGAATCATGAACTATAATCTGCGTCAGCAGCACGTCCCATCGTACGAACGAAACCAAGCGGAAACTAACACCGCCATTATGGTTGAGGGCCTCTGGCGTCGTTGCGGCATACAGCTGTGTGAGTGCACCTTGAGGTGTTGGGTAGAGCATGACCGCGTTCTAGATGATGCATACGATGGGTCGTTTCCAATGTGAGATGGCGCGAAGGGAACGTACCAGGATCTTTCGCGCGACGGTAGGCATATGACGCTGCAGCTCCGTCTCGATATTTCCTGCAAGGATATACAGGTGAGCAACTAATACTAGTACAAGCCCCGCGCATAAGTAGCATAGTACAAGAACACGACATACCCGGGTTGACCGAAATCGCGATAATGCCCTTGTCCGCATACCGCTTCGCCGTTTGGTTCGCGACGATCGCATTGCCCTAACACAAAGCACATCGCTCAGCACACACAGTCCCACCCACCCACGCTATCAACTCGAAACCACCGGCATACCAGCCTGCTCTGTGAGTACAGCGCCTGCGAGGACCACTTCTGCCGCTGAGGCGAGTCCTTGAACGTCTCGAAGCGCAGCTTCCCGATGTACGCCGCCCCCGACGACGTCGTGATCACGCGCGCGTGGTGGTCCGCGGAGGACTGCGCGCCCGCGAAGAGCGCGGGGAGGAGCAGCTCGGTGAGGTAGAAGTGGCCTAGCACGTTTGTGCCCCACTGGAGGCCGTACTTGTCCGCCGTGACGAGGTCGATGGGGGGCACCATCACGCCGCTGGGGACGCCGGTCGAGTGTGAGTGAGAGGCACTAGTTTGTTGGAGGCGGGGAGATTCTGAGAGGAGAAGGGGCGTACGCGTTGTTGAAGAGGATGTGTAGCTCGTGCTCCTTGCTCAGGAACTCTTGCGCAGCTTTCTTGACCGACGCGAGGCTGGCCAGGTCGAGCTCGAGGAAGATCGCCTCCTTACCCGTGGCCTCTTTCAGCGACGCGATCGCCGCGTCCGCACGCGTCTTGTTTCTCGCAGCCAAGTACACCTTCGCATTTCGCTGCAAGAGCGGCTATGTGGTCGAAATGGCGGCACGTCAACATCCGAGCGCTGAAAGGGCCGTCTAACTCACCTTGATCGTCTCGAATCCTATTCCGACGTTTCCACCTAACCACACGCGAGCCCGTCAGCGCCAACCCCCTCCCTCCCCGGTCACAAAGACAGACCCCCGCCGCGAGACGCACTCACCAGTGACAATTGCGACGCGACCCGTCAAGTCCGGTATCTGGTCTACGCCAAACTTGGACTTGGGCGGAACCGCCTGCGCCAACATGCTCCCCACCGCAGACATGCTCGAAAAGTACCCTCCCATAGCAGTAGCAACGGCTCTCGATTCACGATAGAGCGGTAATTTGAGATATTAGCAGCGGCGCGGACGACCCAGAGGCTGGGAACTATCACAAAGGCGATGTCGGCTTGGGCGTGTGCTTTTATACTATAAGGCCCGAGCCCGAGAAGCACTCGGGTGGGGTGACGCGTCGCTATGTCGCTGCGGCCGTGCGAGACCCTGGCGTGGGTCTGGGAAGACGGACGGAGGCGCAGCCTGAACGGGCAAACGATCCGCGTTCGTGCTTCGAGGCTCGAGACCACACCGCGGCGTGGGCGTTGTTCGCGCCGCACGCGGAGATGGCTTCAGACGCGCCGTACCGCATCCTGGCACACACGGTGTGTAGGGGTGTAGGGGTGGTTGAGGACGTCCGGGAGGTGGCATACCTGCTAAAGCCGAGAGTTATGAGCGAAAGGACCCGGCGCGGCTGCGCTGTGGAAGAAAGAGGATCGGCGAACGTTCCCAAGTTCGAAGCCACGGCCCGGGGGCGTCGTTCGAAATCGAATCCCGCAGGCGGTGCTCCCTGGATATGGTACTGGGAACAGCCAAAGCAGCACGACGGGCCGCATTATAACATTATAGCCTAAAGTATCCGCACCGCACACAACACTCGCACAGACGACTCGAGCCTCCAACGCCTCACTGAGTCACGGCGCCGTTCGCCTGCGCCTTCTCGAACGCCTTCGTCTCGTCCTCGAGCCAATTCCACAGCTGGGTGCCGACATGGTTGTCGTACGCCTCCTTCCTGCACTTTCCGAGGCGCGCCCACGGGACCAAGAACTGCACGCGCGTCCGTGTTAGTGTATAATGTAGGTAGGGAGCGAACACGGGACGCGACGCACCTCGCCGTTGAAGTTGAGCGCTTCTGGCATCGTGCCCGCGAAGAGCTGTGTGAGTGCGCCTTGCGGTGTCGGGTAGAGCATGACGGCGAACTGCGCATATCCTGAGGTCAGTTTGTTGGGTAGACGCAGTGCATAGGGTTGACGTGGCGCACCATGATCTTGCGGACGATGGCGGGGAGGTACCGCTGCAGGTTGCTCTGGATGTTCCCTATGGGTGGATACGAGTTAGGCTGTGCGGATCCGGATAAAGCAAGCAGGCTATCGCACCGGGGTTAACGGAGATGGAGATAATGCCCTTGTCCGCGTAGCGCTTCGCAGTCTGGTTCGCGACCACCGCGTTACCCTACAACAAGTCCGAATTAGCGCGCAAGAACACTCGTGTGCGCGTCTTGGAAGCACGCACGAGCTTGCTCTGGTAGTAGAGCACGTCGGCCGACGACTTCTTTCGCTGCGGGCCGTCCTTGAACGTGTCGTAACGCAGCGCGCCTCCGTACGCGCCGCTCGAGGACGTCGTCACGACGCGCGCGTGGTGGTCTGGGGACGACTCCGCCCCGGCGAAGAGGGCGGGTTTGAGCAGCTCGGTGAAGTAGAAGTGGCCGACGACGTTCGTGCCCCACTGGAGGTCGTAGCCGTCCTTCGTGACTTCATCAATAGGCGGGAACATCACACCACTACGAGTATCGCAAAATAGTCAATGGTGCTTTGGACAGCATGAGGTGCGAGGGAGGACGCACGCATTGTTGAAGAGGATGTGCAACTCGTGCTCCTTGCTCAGGAATTCCTGCGACGCCTTCTTGACGGAAGCGAGGCTAGAGAGATCGAGCTCGAGGAAGATGGCTTCCTTGCCGGTCGCCTCCTTGAGGGAAGCTATCGCGGCTTCGGCCTTCGCGTTGTTCCTCGCTGCCAAGTATACCTTGGCATTGTGTTGCAAGAGCGCCTGTTTGGTTCACGAGGTCAATACTGGGATATCTCTCGCTTGCACAGCGTATACTGCACACCTTGACGGTCTCGTAACCTATTCCCACATTACCACCTGCGCCGCGGTCGTTCGAAGGTGTTTTACTTTGCTGTCGATGAACGCGGGACACGCACCAGTGACAATCACGACGCGACCGTCCAGGTCGGGTATCTGGTCGACACTAAATTTGGACTTGGGCGGGAGGGCTTGACCAACGACGCTCCCCAGATGCGGCAGACCCGAAATCAATGCACCCATGACGGATAGAAATGAAGGTTCGTGGCACCGGACGTTGGAAAAGAGCGGAATGGGCAGACCCTTGTCGCCAGAAGTGGGGTTGAGGTCAAAGGGAAAAACGACGGAGCGTACGTGTCTGCACGACGCGGCCGGGACCGGTCGTCATACCCATGTGAACTGCCGGTAAATCTCACGAGGGTCTGCTTTCCATCACGTCTCAGGGTTTAATTGTAGCATGTTGAGGCAAGAGAGAGAGAGAGAGAGATGTATTGAAGTTGTGGAGAAAGACAACGCGGCGTTGTGCTCGAAGCAGGTCGACGGTCGACTGTCCTTGTTCACGATGCTCATGGCGCAGCACCGGCGGCACCCTAGCACAAGTACGAGTTTTATCTCACTTTCCCACACGTTAGAAGAAGTTGATTACCGAGTTCTTGGAAAATATAAACCCTCTCGGACCCTGCTCAACCACCTACCACCGTCTACTGATCCCCCGCAACGCTAGCACAAACCACACGCCTCTTCCGCACACAGTAGAGGTGAGTAGCACGACTTTGACAGACGATGAAGAGGGCTGCATAGCATCCCGCGCTGCCGCCGATCATCAATATTGTGGATAATTGTGGTCGTTTGGCGCCCACGATCGCCCGGGATCTCCGATGACGCGCTCTGCACAGCGAGTTCGAGTTTGCAACCAGCGAACTCCTCTTTCTTTCGTCCCCTCATGTGCTCGTGGTTTGTTGGCCGCCGTACGCTAAAGATGTTGCACAAGATACCCAACAATGCCTCCGCAGAGTGGGTCGGAGGACACACGCCCGCCCTGCATCAATTTCCCCGACTTCAACGACCCGCAGACCTGGATCTCCGACCTTCCCCACACGCTCACGGTGGGTTTGCCGATTTCCTACACTCGTCTTGTCTCAGATGCCTCGCGTTCTTGAAGATTTGGAAGACGCTGGTTATCAACAAGTATCTGCTCGACCCCGCCGATATCGCCGGCTATGTTTATGACCGAGTTTTGTACGTATTCTAAGCCTCTAGATCTCGACCCAAGAGTAGAATCGCTACAAAGTTGCTGATGCTACAAGGCGCTAGCAACCAGAAAGGCCAACTAACCATTTTATACCTCGAACGGCATGTAGAAGAACTGGCATGGGAACGACATGGCGGTCCCGCTGGGTTTGCCGAACAGTACGTCCGGCCCCGTCCTCGTAGATTACACTCATCAGTTCTTACGGGCTGCGTCGTGTTATGTGCTTTTAGGCTGGCGATCAAGCTTCACGAATACAAAGCCCAAAATGGCGGCAGCGACCGCGGCTTCCGTTACCCGCACTCATACAGACCGGGAGGACGCCTCGACCTGCGCTTCTTCCCGTTCGACCAATACGTAGGAATGTCTGGCACTCTCAAGCGTGCGAAAGACAATTTACCCGCTTGGCTCTGGTGCGCTGCCAACGTCGCACTCGACGAAGCGTACGGTCCCCCGGTCTTCGGTCCAGACGGGTGTGATGGCCGACGTGTGCCGCTCATGGCACACCTCATCCAGCACCACACCTCTCTCTACCCCGCCCGCCCACCCGTTGGCACGTTTATTCCAAGTGACTTGCTCCGTGTTATCTACGAGGCACCTGTGCTCCCAGACAGCGCACAATGGGGACAGGATGTCGCTGGCTTGACTTTCATCAATAACCCGACCGACGCTCACTACGAATGGAACGAAACCTACCTCGAGCGCCTGTTTACCCAGTTGAATAAGGCGATGGAGGCGTCTTCAGTCGATTGGGACACGGCTCGCTGGTGCGTCTACGATGCGGTACGTTTATTTGTGTCTCCCGAATGAGTCGTCCAGAGGACGCTGATCTTTCTATCATATCAGTACTCGCAGAGGCTCGGCCGCGGGCTGCGGCTACATCCCGCCGGAAGGTGTTGGTCCGACAATGCTCGAGACTGGCCCGACAAAGCCAGGCATTGGTTGTACCCGTACCGGTATGAGCCAGATTCGAGCGAGATGCGTGACAGCCCGCGTGGCCGGTGTCCCGCTGGACAGCGCTTCAACATGCTTCTTCCTGCTCCAGCTGCAGCAACGGGCCGCCTGGCGTGAACGGTGTCATCGTGGAACACTCCCGGCCGTAAGGCTGCGATTATGAAGAGACCCTTGGCTATTTGGACTTGGTATACGCAACGAGGTGTGATGCGGTCGGCGGCCGACTCGCCCCCCGATTCGCGCCAGTCTACATCCCCATCTTCCAAGTACCCCGGCCCGACGCCGTCTCACTAGTACCACCTTGGCCCTTCGTGTCCGAACCGGGCGGCTCGTCGGTGCTATGGGCGGCTACAGCGGATGGGAACCCGCCGGAAATGTGCATCGATACTTTTGTAGCTCTTCCCCGGCCGGGTACCCTTTCAGTAATAGTTTGAACCCACCTTCACGAACGTAACCGTCGTAATGTAGTGCACCCCACGCCTCGGATCTAACGCTACTAGCTACGTATTACAAGTCGATCCGCAGACCTTGCGCGTCCCACCCCGCGGTTCGCACAGACGGAAAGAAAGGGCAGCTGGAACAAAGGTGACTGGCACCCGTCGATTGAAGCGTACAAACTAGCATATCGTAAGCGACATGAACGCGGCACCACCACGCGCGATCTTCCCCTTCTCATGAGTGGGTCGTAAACAGCAAACAGCAAACAACCAAGCAGCGAGCGCATCCGAAAATCCCCCGAAGCACCTCACCCGCTCACGGGAGCGCGTTGATCTGCTGCTGGAGCCGGCCGTACACGGTCGACACGGCGGGGCACCCGACCCCGGGGCCGTGCAGGTTCTGGAGCGTGACGAGCAGCGCGACGATGCGCGCCTGCTGCTCGCCCTTGCTGCCCCCAGTGGGGAACGAGACCGCGACCCCGGGGTTGTTGATCGCGTGTCCGGCCGCGACGTTCGCGTTCAGGCTCTGTAGTGGGGGCGGTCAGAGAGGGTTTCCCGGGAGTGGCGGTGATAGCTCGGACGCACGTTAATGAAGTCCTGGCGGTTGGGCGGGCACGAGCATGGGATCTTGACGTTGTTGAGGCCGATGCAGTTGCTGTCGAGGGGAGCATTGTGAGCGTGCGACATCTTCGTTACGATTGGGGGGGGGGGTTACTTACCCGAAGCCGTCGGGGCCGGCGCCCTGCTGGACACCGAAGTCGGGGACCAGGCCGGGGTCGACACCGCGCGCCTGGAGGGGGGCGGAGAAGACGGATGCGGCGGCGGCAGCAGCGACGAGGAAGATTGTGGAGAACTGCATGATGATGATAGGTGGGTGGGTAGTGTGCGTGAGGTAGAAAGGACGTTAGGATATGCTAGAAAGAGAGCGCGACGGAGTGGCAGAAGGCGGGAATAAAGAAAGTGGGGCGGGGGATACGCGCTGCGTATGAGAAGGGTGAAGACGTTCCAGCTGTCGAGCTGTTTGAGGTGTCCGTGCAGGGCTTATATACCCCCTTAGCGAGTCCGGATATGCGCTGAATCCCTCGGGGTCGTACGCTGGACGGCGTGAATAGTCCACGGCCGCCCCGTCCGGATCACTGCGCACAGTAAGGTTGGTGCGCGAGCTGTGCAATGGAGGGGGTGCCGCCATCAGGATCAGTTGCGTGTTGTTGGTCCACATCACGGACTCACCGCACCTGTCTAAAGTCGCAGCTTGATGGGGTGCCCTGCTTCAGGATGTGGGAGCGGCGACTTGAAGCCCGAGAAACATTTCAGCCATTAGATTGGTATCTTGTTCCACGTTTGAGACGCCGTGCGTGGCCTGTTGACTCGGACAGCATCGTCAGAAGTGCTTCAGCAATTGAATTCAACAAGTGTAGATGTCCGACCTCACAACCGGGAGACCGATAACCAGTACTACGGCCTTCGGTCTGGCCTTAGTCCACAGGCTAGGCATGCGCGATTCGAGCCCTTTGTTTGAGCCGTCCTTGATGCTGATGAGTGACCGCAGAGGGTAGAGATGCCATGAAGAGCGCGTAAGGATCACGATCGAGAGTGCAGCTACGTCTGGCCACACACCTACAAAACTGATACGGTGATACGAGTGCACTCGCGGCCGGTGGACGTCGGGCGCGAACGTTGCGGCGGCCGAAGACGACCCTCATTAGAGCATCTGGGTATGACCCGGACGCGTCTCGTCGCGTGTCGGTCTGGTTAAATGTGATGTGTGTGGGTCGGGCTGTTCGATTTTGCTTGTGGTAAGGGGAAGAGCACGATGCTCGTAACTAAGCGCGGAACGAAAATGACATGACAGGTATGGAGTATGGGTGGTGAGTGGTGGTGTATGCAGGTGCAGATATTTGATAGGTAGGGTGGCTCGGAGGCAGCTTTGAGAATGAGTAATGGGTAGATGCAGATGTATGTCTAATTAGAAGGGGTCGACGGGACGAGTTGAGGAAGCCCGCGATTAATCAGAGAAGCAATAAAACAGTTACAAATCACGGAAGTACGAAGAGCAGCAGTGCGGTCGACCCGCGGGAGCGTTCAAATCCCGAACCGCGCGAGCTCGCTTTCGGGCAGACGCCCCGCGTCGCCGTCGCGCTCAAAGAGCTCGAGCCGGCCCTGCCGGTGCACAAGACTCAGCCTGCCGCGCCGGCCATGCCCACGGACCAAGCCCTGCATGGTCCCCAGGACGCGCACAAGCTGGCGCAGGTCGCGCTGCATGCGCGCGTCGCGGTCGAAGCGCTCCAGCCCGGGCTGGGATGTGCCGCCAGCGGCCCGGCGCGCGTGCCGCTCAACGGCGCTGAACTGCCCGTTCTGGTGCACGGCGAGGAAGAAGTGTGGGGTCTGTGAGAGGAGGAGCTGTGTGTACGTCTCGTGCCACTTGTGAGTGAGCCGGCCTTTGGACGTGCGCGTGGCGATTTCGATGAGTGAGGATTGGGGGACGAGGGTGCCGCCGTGGAGTACGGCGAGGTTTGTGTCGGAGTAGTCGGGGGTGGGAGGGGAAGAGGGTGAGTGGGCGGGTGGTGACGGCGAGCACGAGATAGACAGGCCGCTTAGGAGGTCTGCCGGGTCGTTTTCGCGGGGGATGTACGCATCCGCTTCGAAGCGGACAACGAGCCTTACACCCTCGAGGTCCTGATATGATGCACGCCGACGAAAAAAAACGCATCGTGAACTTGAGCACGAGAATGAGAGCAAATGCGAAGTGGGACGTACATACTGGACTATCCGGTTGTGATACTTGGTGGACTTGGGGCCTCTGGCGGGTGACGTCGCGGCTTCGTCGAAGTTGTTCCTGCAACCGTGTGACCCGTGGAGTAGTTCTTGACACGTTCGCGTGTCCCACCGCTCGACCAGGACCGTCTTCTTTCCAGCCAGCTGCAGGTCCAGTCTAAAATGGGGTACCCCCCCTGCGCCCCTGGGGTTACGCTGTGCCCACGACCTCGTGTGTGCGGGTCGGGGAGTGTTGTTAGTTGTGGTATCAGTTTGGTGAGGTTTGTTCCCGTTCGTGTTCCACTTGGCGTTAGTGGTGGTGTTAGTGGTGGTGGGAGTATTCGAGCTCGCGTCCGCGTTCGTGCACCTGACCCAGCGCAGGATCTTACGCAGACTGCTACGGTCAATGACGAAATCGACAGCGCCCCAGTCCATACTCGTGTCTGCGTTGTCCTCGGCGACAACATCGACGGCGCGGAAGAGTGGTATGAGCGTCGAGGCGGAGCCCATGTAGTATCCATTCGGGTCGAAGACCTGGATCCCAGAGTCGGGGGGAACGCGGAACGGGAGAGGGCGGTCGCGCCATTCCGGCGGGGATCCTATGTTGACCGGGCATGTTCGTTCAGAGGACGAGCGGGAACTTAGGAGGGGACAACGTACCTGGGACGAGGATGGTAGGTTGCGGGGCGTCGATCCAGTTGTACGAGCCGAGGACCTTGAAGTTCTCGAGCCTGACGGGGTCACCGGTGTCTACACCGGAGTCAACGTGGAATGCGTGAACCACACCAGGGAGGAGGCCCTCGGACATGTCGGCGTCCGGGAGGAGGTCGGGTTCGGTGTTGGCGGTGGACAGGGTGTTGGTGTATGGCCTGCAGACCATGTTGGCGGGCGGCGGCCCATCCCGGGGCAACCTGCGGAAGTTCGAACGCATGGGGGGTTGCGGTGTGACGGGGAGTGCTGCAGTCGCAGCAGCATTTATAGTGCCTTCGGGGATTTTCAAAGGCATCTGTAATTACTGCTGCGATTCAGTACGCTGCAGCAGCACCGCAGCACGCCTGCAGCTGGAGTGAAAAGATAGAAGACATCTAGAAAGGTCGATTCAGCCGTATGACCAGACGATGGGCCGCAGAGTGTGCTCACCAGACACCGATAGTACAACGAACGCTACCGCAGCGTCACTTCGACGGCTTGCCGCCGGGAAAGACCCTCTAAGCCGACTGGCCCTAGGTGCTGCAGCGGGGGAAAGAGAGAACATGCGCACTGGTATTACAGTAATCAAGCTATTCTGACATCTCCGACCAACCTACACATCATACAGCATCTCACTTGGCCTCATCCTGCGCCTTCGCAGCTGCCGCCAGCCCCGCATCCCGGAACTGCTCGAGCGCATTCCACGCCTTCCCAGACGTGATGCTCTCCCGCGCCTTCGCAACCCCCTCCTTCAAGTCCTGCGCGACGCCCGCGACCACCAACAGCGCCGCCGCGTTCATCAGCACAAACTCCAGCACGGGCGTCAGCCGCTCGGGCACCGCGTCCCCGCTCTGCAGCAGCGCGCGGAACGTCTGCGCGTTCTCCGCGGGCGTGCCGCCCGCGACGGCGGCGAGCGGGTGCGCGCGCAGCCCAAAGTCGCGCGGGTGCAGCGTGCGCGCGGAGACGGCGCCGTCGCGCAGCTCCCAGACGTGCGTGTCGCCCGCGCAGGAGATCTCGTCGAGCCCCTCGGCGCCGCAGACGACGAAGGCGCGCTGCACGCCGCCCTCCTCGAGCGAGTGCGCGAATGTGGCGCCGAGCTCGCGTTCGGCGACGCCGAGGACCATGCCCCGTGGCCGGGCGGGGTTGATGAGCGGCCCGAGGACGTTGAACATGGTGCGGTGGCTGAGTGCGGGTGAGCTGTGTGTGCCTGTGCGGGGAGGAAAAACACGCACGGGAGGGCTTTGCGGAAGGGCGCGATCATCGCTAGAGTTGGATGGTATTGGGGCGCCATGATGAAGGTAAAAGGCACGCGCGCGATCGGAAGCGGGGTCTCCACTGAGGGCGGCGTGAAGTAGCAGCCGAGGGACTGCAGTAGGTCTGCCGAGCCCGAGGAGGACGTCGAGGCGCGACTCCCGTGCTACGAGATGAGTTAGCGCAGTAGACCTCAATCAATTGGACTGAGTAAACGAAACGCTGGGGGGGGTTCCTGAAGGATCTGACGGAGGGTGTGGTGAGGTGCGCATGCTACCGGCCACCACAGTCCCGTTTCTCTTGAAGACTCAATGCGATCATCGTTAGGGCTGTCTGGTTCTAGAGATGTGTGTGCGGATACTCGCGCTGTACAGCGAGGATAGCGCATGGATGTCGTAAAGCCCAGCTCTCCGCTGACCCGCAACATGCGCGAGCACGGATTGCTGCGCGCGGATGGCACAAGGAGTTCGTGAGACGAAAAGAGCCTATTCGCACCTTGACTACTCGCGCCCCGGCGCCCGCGGCCACGATCGCCGCTGTTGTGCTCACGTTGAAGGTGTTGTGGCCGTCTCCGCCCGTGCCGACGATGTCCACCACAAAGTCATCCTCGATGCCCTCGACGGCGGCTTTGAGCGCGCGCTTGCGGAGGACGTTGGCGGCGGCCGCGAGGAACTCTGGTCTGCGCTCGACGCGCTCGGTGTGCAGGGCGGTCAGGAAGGAGCCGATTTGGACGGGGAGGACGACATCAGGCGTGAAGAGGCACTCGAGCGCGGCGGTGAGGTCATCTGCGGTGAAGTACTCGGGGGTCTTGACGAGTTTGCCGAGGAGGGACTTGAACGTCTCCTGCGAGACCGTCGCGGGGGATGACATGGTGGGAGTCGAAGTTTTGGCCGGAGATGACTCGGCTGCAGAGTCGGCGGAGGTAGCGCATCGTCCTATTTGTATGTTGCGCGGGCTTTCGTGTCCCCAGCAAGCAACTGCGACGGGGTGCACGATCCGTGCTCGCCGTAGGTTACGAGGCTCAGTTCAGCTGGGTGGGCGAGGACAAGACGTAGTCTAGTAGCCGATGATCCCAGCGTCCGACGTTGGGCCCGGGCGGTGTCCACAACGACCCAGCGAGATTCCGCCTTCCGTGCACGCCTGTGCACGCTCGGAAGGTGCAAGACATATGGTCTGAGCCCGTCGGGGCCATTTCCGTGCATTCTGTGCACGCTGAAACCGCGCGCGCACGCTGTTCGCGGCGGGGCGGCGGCGGGGACTCGGGCGGACGCACGCGGGCGCTGCGGGCGGGTGGGAACAGCCGCCCTGGTTGCCACCGTCGGAAACAACGACAAACACACGCTCTTTACTCCACTCCACCATCTCCCTCGCCCTCGCCCCCGTCCTCGTCCTCTCCGCCCGCCTGCCGTCCACGGCGTCCCTCCTTAGCTTCTCCTAATCGTCCACATCGCTCCCAGCCTCGAGCTCGCCGCCTCTCCTCCCGCCATGTTTGTCTACGGTCTCCTCACCGCCGCCCTGGCCGCAGTCCCCACCGCTCTCTCCCAGACGATTGTCTACAACTCGGCCCACAACGCGACACCCATCTCTGGCACTTGGAGTTCCGGCTCAAAGGCGGTCGTCACCGGGGTACGTCGACTCCTTCCAGCAGCTTGGCATCTATCTTGACCGTGCGCAGGATTTTGCGAACCCCGCAAACTTGTCGTTTAACTACCCCAAAACGACCGGCGTGTCCTATGCCTTGTGAGTGTCCTGCCCGTGCTATAGCGCCCCCGTCTTAACTGACTCATCCAGCACCGACGATGGCTTCTACGAGGTCGCTCGCTACCGGTTCACCAGCAACGGTGAGTGCCCATACGTCATGCTCCACCTCGGGTGCCGGGCTGTAATCCCCCTACGCATATCTGCGCCATCTTTTGAGAACACCCCAGCAATATGCCCCGGGCCGTCGCACGAAGCACACGTCTCCTTGTGCGAGCATCTTGCGCTGGCTTGGGCGTTGTTCGTTGTTGGTCTCATTGACAGATTGGCGTCTGGCATTCGAGATCAACGCCTCAAGCGCGCGCTGAAACTTCGTCGATCCGGCCTCTTTCCCCGAACTCGTTCGGTGCTAGCTGCGTTGTGGCCGCTCGAGGCCTGCGACGGACTCGTTTCACGGGGCTCCCGTCTCTGCGAGGTCCCTGGGAAACTTGACTGACTGCGGCTATTTATAGGTTCGAACCCGTCTTGCATTACCGGCGTCCTTCAGTGGCATCACGGCACACACCAGCTCCTCGATAACGGCTCGATTGTCCTCACTCCCTTCGGCGATGGGTACCAGCAGATCCAGGATCCATGCGCAGCCGAGTCAAACTTTATCGAGGACTACAACTTCACTGAGCTATACAACATGTGGCAAATCTTCCTCGATCCCACGGACGGCCCCAAGCTTCACCTCTTCAACTTCGATGGCTCCCCCGTTGCGCCTCTCTTTCAGGTGTACTCCACCGCGAACATGCTCCCCTCCCGGAAGCTGCGGAACACGACGGCATCCATCGACGCGGTCAGCCTTCTTGCGACGAACGCGGGCCCCCGGAGCTGGTCCTCGGCGGACGTCATGTCGCTCGTGTCGGCCGTGTTCGCGCTGGGCGTCGGGTCGCTCCTCGTTTAGATTCGCGGACTCGTTTACGACTATCTCTATCCCGTTCTATTCACCTTAACGCCACGGCCCGTGCGCTTTCGCTCCCCCAATGTTAAGCTTTGCCGCCACATACATAGCACCGCTTCTTCGTACGTACTGCACCGGTCTTCGGACACGCACACACGCCGCCGCGCGGCCGCGGTGGCCGCTTGACAGAGACACTTGATATAGCTACCGCTCCTCCCCGTCTTCTACGATACCCTCGCGCGCGCGTTGTGTCGACCTCTGCATACGTACGTTTGGGCGTCGGGCTTCACGAACAACACGTGCATGCGCTGTAATCCTACACCCATGCTCTGCAAATCTGTCTGTTCGTACTCGGGTGCGGCGCTGAACCGTAGTGGCCCCGATTTGGTGTTGTCTTGGTAGAAGCGGGGGCGCTTGGCGAGTACTGCGCGCGCGGTGTTTTCTCGGCGATTATGTTATGATCCTGATGCGGGCGTCTCCCATCCGCGAAGCTCTGAGTCTGGCGTTTGTGTTCGCACTTTTAATTTCTTTGAGTTCCCGCAGGTTTCAAGGGGTGAGCCGAAATGTTTCGTTACGGGAGTGTTGGGTGCGTTTACGGCCGCCTACAGGGGAGCATGCATATGGGAGAGCCTTGGCGGATTGCCTGGCGTCTCGGACAACGTTACTAACTGCCATCCTTGAGTTTCTTTCGATGTAACTTCATCCATCTAGGTTCCGTCATTGTGCATAAATCTCCAGTCTTTTCGCCTTGGAGCAAATACGTCGTCCTTATGGCCAAGGGTCGACGTCCTTGAGAGTCCCTTCGATGGCCTCGGCGAGATCCCAACCCTCGGAGGAGCTATGCTTCCGAACGGCACGGTCATTGAGCTCGAACCTCGCTTGAAGGCTCTGGACGTGACTCAATGGCTTGACCTGCTGGCTCCCATGGCTCTTGATCTCAGCTTGCAACGAGGCACTAGTAGACTGTAGTTCCAAAGTCAAAGCGCGGAACGGTCACGTGCTCTGGCATGAACGCGTCGCGTCGGTGCGTCTCCGTTTCAACGCGCGCGACTGTCTGTCCATATCTAAACTGCACAGCGTTCGTACTCACTGTGAGGCGTTGATCTGCCGGGGTTCCCGTAGCGTCTTCCCATATACTTCAAATGTCGGGGCATTGCGACGCTGCGGGCACTAAATGCGAATCCGCTAGTAGTCCAAGCGTCGTGAGCCACCAGTCAAATTCCTCGACCAAAGCTTGCCTCCCTCGAGCTCTATGACGAAATCCACCTCTTCTACAATGGTCCGCAATTCATAGTGCGGCTCCGAGGTGGTCGCCGTCCCATGCCCTATCAAGGACAATGCGCAGCGCTCGCTTTTTGCTTTCTATGCCCTTCGCGGAAGCAAAAGGATTGAGGCCCGTCAAGCCAATGCGTCCAGTCAATGCGCCGCATCTGGGTAGTATATAGCAGAAATGTGGTGAGGCACGGAAAGGCATACTCAAACGTCACTACTCGAGCTCTCATCTACGAACGGAAGCACTGCCTCTCCTCCCCCGCAGAGGCTTGTCTCGTTTTTGCGAGCCTTCCTCAACCAAAACTCAAAAATGGCTCCATCGCGTACGAAGAACACAGGCGGATCAGGTCCCGGATGGTGCGACGTCTGCCAGAAAGACATCAAGAGAGACTTTTCACGACACATGCTACAACACGGCGAGCCGTACGTCCTCCTCCGGAGTCTCTCATCGCGCAAGTACTAATTAACGACCGTCCATACGCAGAGTTATACCGTGCCCATACTCAGGGTGTACCCACAGGTTTAACCAGCGGCAGAACTTGCAACAACACATTGACAAATGGCAGTACGTACCCCGCCGCCCTTAACACCGTCTCCGCGCAGCACGCTCACGTGCACCCGCCTCCCCACCCCCTCGCGCCAGCCTCGGGATCCGGCGCCACGCGTGCCCGCACGAGTGGATCGACGAGCGCGGACGCATCTCCCCGTGCGTCGCGACGTTCGACGACCAGGGCGCGCTCACGCGCCACCGCAAGAACATGCACGGGTACGTGCCCAAGGCGCGCGACAACGGCGCGGACGGCGTGCGCTTCCGCGGGGCCGCGCAGCAGGCGGAGGACGCGCACCGGTACGGCGTCGTTGTCGTACGACGCGCGGCGGACCGTGTCGCGCGCAAGAGGGCGGAGCTCAATGGGGCGGAGGATGCGTCCGCGCCCGTGTCCAACCAGGGGCCATATCGGGTTGCGGAATGTGACGCGGGGCCGTCGTCCTCTATTGTGGGTCCTGCGCCGTCGATGCATGCGCCTCCCACTCCCTCGCACAAGAGCTCAGGGTCGGCTGTATACACTCCAATGGCAACACCTATCCCCCTCCATTCCCCCCGCCCACGGATAGCAGCAAGCGTGGCGCACAGCACGGCCAGGCGTGCCGGTGATTCCTCCGACAGCCCCTTCCACACGCGCGACGTCGCTCGGACATCCTACGACGACGTTCCGTTCATCCCGTCAAGGCTACTCCACGGAGATGGTCGCTGGACCCCGACTCAGCCGCACACATTCATCGACCTGCTCGACCCACACGCTCCGCTCATAGTGGACCACTGCGATGTGACGCATTCCTCTCGAGTTGCTTTGCCTCCGTACGGCCGGGACGACGTTGCACCTCGCACTTCCGACAGTGAATGGGGCTTGTGTGGTGGCTCGTTCATGATGGTCGACGCGGAACAGGACCAGCTCTCAAGCTGGCCCGCGCAAGCGGCCACGTTGGTGTACGACGCACCGCCCGTGTCCGCGCCATCCTCCAGACAGGACACGTACGGGATCGACGCGTGGGACGCATTTTACAGCCCCACGGCGCCGTCCTTGACTGCAAGTTTTTCGGACGGGTCTTCACCCCGACCTGCGCGCCGCCGAATTTGAGGCGAGTATACGAGTATGCACACCTCTACCTCAGAACGTATACCTCGGGCCTTGATATCTGCACCATCACCTCCTCATATCTTAGATTGATTGCAATGCACTGTAACATTCGCTGCCTGTATTTATATTGCTAATAGTTGTTTGAATGCACCTCACTTTAGTTCATTGTAATGTAACTCAGGGGGTACCCTAAAGCCCCTCTTCCGATGTGGAAGTTTGTCCCAGCATCGACTGAGACTGAAATATCATCATTACTCGCAACAATCTTGATATATGTTTAACAAGTGTGCATGTGAGCTGTGCATAAGGCTACCAAATACAAAATGTGTACCAAGAATCCCAGAACACACCCGCGAGATTCGATATATATATCGGCAGTAGTCATCAGGGTCATGTCATACCTCCCCTGTGTTGGCGAATAGGTGTTCTGGCGTAGCGAAAGCGTGTGAGGTACGAAGCATGGGACCCCCGAGGTCAACGTGTGCTGTCTGTAACGAAGGGAACTCCCGTCGCATGATCATTGCGAATAAAGATGCCTCGTTGAACTGCGGAGTTTGTTCATTTGCAAGGACCAACCCCTGTGACATGCCTGGGATATCACCGCCGTATTCGGGGCCCGTTTCCCTGGATCCAATGCACTATTAGACCAAAGGTCAGACATTAGAATGAAATGCAGTACACTCGATGCGACGCACTTTCTCAGGGTCGAGAGCCATCTCACTTGCCACGTACTCCTTATACCACGGTAGGACGCTACGTTTCCTCAGAACCAGAGTGCGTAGATGGTCGTGCTCGGTGACGAGCTGCTCTCCCGCCGGTCTGTCTGTTTCCGCAGCGCTCAACAGATACCGGAAGTCATCGCGCTGTAAGCCCCGCACTAGTCAGCGAACGCCCTAGTCGCGAGAAGTTAAACAGCCTCAGGCCGAACGCACCGACATCTGCGCGAAGTGCTCGCATTGCGTATCCTCAACCTCAATCACCTGCATATTCCAGCAGAGTCGCGCGATGTCGTGCACAAAACGCGGCACATGCGGTACGACGAGCTCCGGGAGACACATCGCGACGCTCAAGCCCTCAAGGCGGTCGCCGAGCAGCCTGCACAGTTGCACGAGTTCACACATGGTCCCCGCGTTCGGGAAGTTCGCCCGCTTGTTGCTGAGGGAGAACAACACGTGCCCGTGCGCCGTGTCTTCATGGTTGGGGCCTGCCGTGTCAAGCTGGAGGTTGAGGTGCGTCACCGACCGCCAAACGTCATACAGCAGCGTGTTGTTGAACCGTAGAGCCCCATGTTTGAGGTGCAAATCGTCTGACCAGGGCCGGACGACGAAATGGCCTGATGGGGATTGTTGAGGCTCTATGCTCGCTGGTAAGAGCGCCCACGCGTGCCGGTCCCAGAGAGACGGTCGGGACCCGCATTGATAGAGGCCGTCGCGAGCCATGTCCTCCATTAGCAGCTCAATTTCCTCATCCGTGGGCAAATCGTCATAGCTGTAGAGTCCCCACTCCGAATCCCCTTCGGCCTGAGACTCGAGTGAGTCGTCAGCGGAGACGGGGGAGAACGTCGCGCTGTGGACGGCAGCCTCGTCGTTGGGGCCTAGATCTTCCCGGTGGTCGCTGAGACAACTCTCCAAGGCTTTGTGAATTGCGCGCCTGACCGAGTCCGGGATGCGCCTTCGCCAGGAGTCGTCTAGTGCTGTGATGGCTCTTAGCGTACGTTTTGTATTGAGGGCTCTCGTAGGACGTACCAGCGCTAGCGGTGCTACTTGTGATAGACATAATCTAGGCGATGGTTCTTCTATGTATCCAGTGCGGCTATGCGACTAGAGGTATACGCAGATTTGGACACACATCCAATATTGTCGAACGGGGAACACTCACCTCCCAGGGGTAGAAAGTAGCGGTCGAGGAGAGTGGTTGCCAGGACGTGCCATCCGACAGCCTCATGTTTCGGGACGTCTTATAGCTCTCGACGGGTTCAAAGGCACATGTCCGACAAAAGCACTCTTAGGTAGAGCAATAAAGGGACCGGAAGGCGTCCGTTATGCCAGCTGCGGGATCCGATAACCGACCTATAAACCAATCGAAGCCATTGACGTCGTTGTTTGGGACAAGGGCATGATGGGCGCCACAACGGGCGCCAAATCCATTGTAGAACGGCACACCTTTGCGAGATCTCGGCACACACTGCGCCGCCACCTCTGACTGGAATAAAATCGCTAGGGCTAGACTCACTTATTGACATATCATATCAAGACTAAATGAAGTATACAAGACATTCAGGACGCATAACAGCAAATAGGTAGGTTGTGTAGCACCCGCCACACCACTACAGTAAAAACACAACAGAACGATTCAACGAAGTGTTCATCCTGTACAAGCTAGATGAGCTGGGAGATCAGACACTGAACAGTTCAGGAGATAAATTGACTCACCAGATGTAGCCAGAAATTACTGAGGTACCTCAAAGTGCATGCGGTAAGGGAACTTGATACTGGCGGCTAGCCAATTAGTGGCATTTATGTTTAAAGTAATGTGAACGGGTTAACTGACTGGTATATTAGACCATAAGTAACTTGAATAGGCGCAGATACAGGGGTATAATGGGTATATGCAACAGGTAGATTGTTATTGCTATGAACGATCACTACGAAGGCTCTGTCAGTACACACCGCCGAAATATACTGAGAAACCTTCATCGTCAAGGTCTTTCAGAATACCCTGGCGGTGGTTCAGCGAACGGAGTCTCTGGCCGCGACGAGACCGCAATCACGGCACCGCTAGACGACCTTCTCGTAGAATTTCCCGATCCGATGTTACGTGTCCATCGTCGTAGGACGTCGAGGAGTACTGCAGAAATCCTTCTACTCGATCGGTACGAGTACGTGTTAGCGTCGAGGGGAATTTCTTCCCCGTCCCTTTGGACGAGGGTGCGGACTGGCGCGGTTGTGCTGTCCTGCCACGCGTCCTTCTCCGGGTCGGGGTCAGACAATGTGTCATCCGAGTCCGTCGATGGGTTGTACGTAGCGCCCGTCCCCGAATCCTTTCGCAATGGGGATATATGATGCCTCATGATCGCTGACGGGGCCGGCTCAAGGGCGAAGGGCGAGGATATGGGTGTCTCAAACTTTGGACACTCTGCTCGAGGTATATTAACAACTGTTGCTCCTGATATATATGAATGAACACACCGGAATCTGATAGCACAGAATACGCTTGCCCTTTGCGTCGTCGCGAAAGGAGGAATAGGGCAAGCGCCACCAGAGACAACAGCCCAACCAAAGCAAGGGCTCCTCCTACGATAGCCAACGTGATGCTTCGTGGTTGAGAGCCACTGGCGACACCCTGGGGACTACTCGGAGCGGCACTCGGAGAGGCCTCGATGCCGGACGTGTTGGTCATCCCTCCGCCCGAGAGCGACTTGAACTGCTCTGCGGAGAGGCGGAACTTGAGCTTGTCGATGATGAAGGAGTACTCCTCAGTCGCCTGAGTGACGATGACCTTGATTGTGTGGTTCCCGTCAGAGAGGTTCTCTTGCGAACAGAGTTCCTGTGGTTTCCAGTTGAGGATGCCATCGTCAGAGCCTTGTAAGTTCACGGGGCCTTGTCCTATTGTGATGTTTCCATCGACGTAACACTCGATGCTGGGTGTTGGAGGACCCGCAGGGCCGATCCAGCCATACAGGTAAACAGCGGTCCCTGAAGATGACCGCGGCGCACTCAGTGGGAGGTGGGGGGGGATGCGATGGCGGCGTACCGCCAAAAGATAAGGTTGCAGTATTGTGGGGCTGTGTCGTAGCTTTCGAGGAGGAACTGTTCTGCATTGCGGTATCCATCCAATGTCCATCGTATTGGATCGCGGGATCCTGGGCGCTCACGGAGACGAGGCGGACTGCAGCATCTTGTTGGTCCGCCATGGGGTTCAAAGGAAGGTGTAGAAGGGTGTCGAGGCAGGGGGGAGAGCTAGCGGGGAAGGCGGTGGAAGAGAGCTAGACGGACCTATAAAAGAACGCTGCGCGGGAACGATGGTTGTCATACCGGACGCTGATACTCACCGCGCGCGAAGTCATCTCGGTTATACGACAGCAGATTCCTTGGAACGTTTGACTAGCATGGGAGTTTAATAAGCATGCGATGTTCCCATCGACTTGGAAGTATGGATCCGTGTCCCCATCGGCCCACCTGCCTTCAGATCGCCACGACTTGCAGTCAGTCGTTTTCATCCAGATTGCATGAAGGTCTTGACACGATGTAGGGATCTGCTCCTGTGTCCCGCTTCACTGGGGTAGTGTAGGAGCCGCCCTCCCGCGGCTTCCGATCACAATCCATCGAGCATGTGTAGCAACCACCAGGTGATTCTAGCCAAGCCTCATCGTTCTTTAACGTGAGGGTCTCCCACAGGGGTGCTTACATCTAACATGCATCTACATCGACGTCAGTATGTCATTCGCGGCGAGGGTATGGTCAATTTCGGCGCGTACCTTCTCATCTGCAAACTGCCAAACAGCCATCGCATCCGAAGGATCCCACCAGACATGTCGGAATGCAAAGCACCACCATCATGATCAAGCAAAGATTGAGATGGGGTATAACGATCTCAGAGGTCAGTCAAAATCGAGCAGACGAAGCGGAAGCGAGCAAGGGCGAGGGGGCATGGCACGCATAAGCAGATCGGAGAATTAGGAAGAAAATCCAATTGATATAAAAAAACCTACAATCCTGTCCAGCAATTACAAGGGAGTCCGCACAAACCTGTGCATACCCAGCACGCCCTCTCACCTCAAATCACCGCTCCGAATATCCAGGCGGGGCCTCCGTCGGCGTCGACGCCGGGAGCGTGCTATCCTCCGTGACACCGAGCCTCGTGGGCTGCTGCCTCGCCTCTTCATACAGCTGCACGATATTTGACGGCACTTCTTTTCCAGACGGGCCACCGGCATACCCGAGCCCGACGCACCCGTGCACGCTGTGCAGATGCGGTGCTTCGTGCATGACGTATCCCGATGTGCCTGGTGCGATGGCAAGATGCGCTGCTATGGGGGCTTCGCTCGAGGGGCCGGCTGTTGCACCCGTGCTGGAGTGCTCTGACGGGGATGACGGGGCAAGGGTGTGGTCGAGAGGAGACGTAGTAGGGTTTGATGTCGAAGCCAGGGTTGCGGAAGCCGAGGAGGTCGAGGGGAGAGGGTCCGAGGGGTCGCTATATGCATGCTTCGAGTCGGTCGACAGCAAGGACGGTGCCCGGGTGGACGTGAAGGGGGTCACGGTGCGCTCCGACTTCGGCTCTATTGAAATAGGCAGGACCACCATAAATGAAAAACCTGCGCTCGCCACATCAAGCTGTGACGTGATATGCCACTCACCATCGCCTTCACCAAGAGAGGTATATGCGTGCTGCCTCCTCCGTCTCCACCACAAGAACGCCCCGACCGCCAAGGCCAACAGGGCCAATCCCCCAACCACCCCACCGGCAATCGCGCCCACCGGTGCCTTCTTACCTCTACTCGAAGCCGCCGACGCGGCCGTTGTTGTCGTCGCTCCGGGATTGTCGCCCTCGTCCGCCGGGGCTGCGTCCAGGTTGGTCGGCGATATCGCCAAGTTCCAGTACTTCTTGCTCGGCTGGAACATGAAGTAGTCCAGGTAGAACGGGTAGGCGTCCGTAGTGGCGGTCACTGTGATATTAATAGTGTGGTTCCCGTCTGTGAGTCCCTGCGAGTCGATGATAGGGTAGAATGTCCACTCTGTGAACGTCTCTCCCGGGACGAACTCTTGGGCATGCCCATCGATCGTGAACTGCACAGTTGGAACGGCGGTGTATGTGTTGTTGTCTGGTACTGCAAGAGCGGCGACAATGATGCGCGTGCCTGTAAAGAGCGCAGTGACGAGAGTGAGACGAACACGCTGCGAAGTTGCGAGAAGACAAGAAAGGCGCGGGCGTACCGTCGAACTCGAGCGAGACTGACGCGTTCACACCTTGAGACGTGCTAATGGTGTCTCCGAAGTAGACATCGCGCCCCCAGCTCCCTTCGTACTGCACCGCAGGGTCACGGTCGTCAATAATCATCAGACGCGAGTTTGCTTCGGTATATGGCATGGCGGGCCACGAATGTCGCTCTGACCGCCAGGGGAGAGGTGAGCCGCCGTGAAGTTCGAACCGTCGTCGTCGTCCAGGTTCAACCTGTAAAAACAAAGCGAGTCGTTCATAGTACCGCTGCCTCCTGAGACCGTTGTGGTGCAGGCACCAGCGCTCGAGTGTCTCGCATCACCGGAGAGCGTCCTGATGTGTCGTCGTGGGCGGCGAGCCGCACTGCACATTACGACAACGCGCACAATGGCGGTGTAAGATGTGTACCTCAAATTGCATTTTCAGAATCCTCGCCGGGCGACGCTTGACCAATGTGGGTGAGGTCAATGCCGACCCGTCTCAGGTTTTACCTCCATGTTACGTCCCGACGGTCCCGTCGAGATCGCCGGAGAGGGGCGAGACTTGCAGGGCGGTGCCGTATCACCGAATCCCCATCCGAGGCACTGGGTGCTGTGTTCTAAAGAGATGGTTATTGTGAGTGCAACGACAAAGCGACGGAGCAGTTGGTGAGAAGCAAAACGACAGTACACTAGCGGAGGGGCGGGCGCAGACCAAGGATACAACACGAAGAAGAAACGACTAAATGGGAATATGCCGAGACGACGTATACTTGAATAGGTGTATTAGAACGTTTCTTCTTCGTCGACAGCCTGCTCAGGCACCTCAAAGCCATCCTGCTTCAAAAGTCAATACGGGAGAGATACCGGGGAGGAGAGCGCGACCGACCTCCGTCGAGTACAGGATCTTCTGAATGTCCCGGAGAACGGGATCATCCTTCTCTTCTGCTTGTAGCACCTCGAGCTGCTGCTGTACAAGAATCTCGATGTCGCGCAACTAATTACGGTATTAGCTCATGCAAACGGGAAAAGAGATCCAGGACACGGCGCGGAGGAAGCTAGTAGATACGCGACCCCCCGCCGCATGTTATGTCAAATTGGCTGACCTTCGCGAAGTAGAAGTCACGCTCCTTCTCCAGACCCTCGAGATGTACGTTCATCTCCCGCAACTGTGCTTGCAGATTCTGGACAGCCTCGTTTGGCTGTGCCGAGCCAGCGCGATGGCCTGTAACAGGCGTCCGGCCACCCGCCCTAGCGCCACCCGCATGCAAGTTGCCTCCGCTACCTCGGCTGGGGGCAAGAGGAGCAATGGTAGCGGGGGTGTCTGTGGGCGCACCACGCCGCCGCCCAACAGGGTCGTAGCCCTGGCCACCGTAGTTGGTATCCCAGAAACGCTTGCTCCACTGCAGGAACTCGAGGTTATCCCTACGAATTTGAGTAATTTGACGGTGAAACTTGGTATCCAGCCACAAAAATGTAGACACGCACTGCATCTTGCACTTGACAAGCTTCTCCACGGGTATAGGCTAGATAAAGTGAGGAAATGGAAGTAAGGCAAGGTGAGGATCGTATAATACCTTCTCGACTTTGTGTGCTCTGAAGATATTCTGGAGGATTTTGAAGTTGGCGATGAACTCGTACTCGTGCTTCGCGTTCATCTTTACACGTGTCATGGGTACATCGCCTAGGTACGCAAACGATGGACTGGCGCGGTTACGAACGCCGTAGACTCGTGTGAGCGGAAGGCAGAGCACTGACCGAAGATCGAGTCCATAATCTGGCAGTACGCGCCACCCGTCCCGCATTGCTCAACCTTCGTGTAGTTGATCTGAAGGAGGTCGTTGAGCCATGCAAGAAGCTCGGTGCGAGACTCTCCCATGTTGAAGACGCGTGAAACGACAGAGAATGAGAAAGGCGGGGCGACGGATGGTGGACGATGAGTATCAAGAAGCGTGCTCAGCTGTTCCGGACGCGTCCAGCACTGGCGTCTAGTGCGGTCATTTGGGCGCCTAACGGGCATTCCTGCGGGACAGGCCGCCTGAGCCTTCCACCGCTTCTCTTTCTCCTACTCGACCTCCACACTCGACTGTCGAAACAAGCTCCGGAATACACGGTGCGTATCTTATAGCATAAACACATATATATGTATGCGGCAGAAAAGTCTTACACATGCTCCTCTGAACACCAGGACCTCGAATACTGAGCATTCTCGTGAATAGCCGCCTCGGCTACCTCCATCGACGCCACAGAACGAATAAGTGGCCAAGTCTCCGCGGGAAGCCCCAGAGAGCCAGTTCTAGTTGCTTATATTCCACGATATACTGAAAGCTCAACAAAATACGACTTCACTAGATCATCAAAGTCCGCTCGAGGCCAATATTCGTCAAATTCTGTGCGCAGCCGTTGGGCGCTAGCGCTTGCCTCCACAGACGCATTTGTCTGTCTGCGACTTTGCAGCGTCTGCCGTAGAGGGCTACAAAGAACGCCAAGGTTCGTCCTACCGGATTTTCCATCCTTCCCTCTTGTTTTGCACCGCATTTTATGGTTTCCGATGGATACCTATCCTGCCTCTGTCTGGCGTGTTTTGTGTGGGGTGTAACATCTAGTTCTTGTGGAGCCCACTCGGAGGGTACAGTAGTACCAGGGGGCATACCCGGTTTGACTGATATCTGAACTTGGTTAGGCTCCTATGATATTTTGTGGCCATTATCGCGGTAGTAATAGGTCGGTCTGTGGGGATAGGGTACTTGTACTCGTTGGAGTGGCGCAACCTTCAGTGGCGTACCTCAGCAGCGGGACCCAGAGATAACGCACCACCCCCTTTTTCAGGCTGCTGATCGCTCTTGGTGAGGGGTCTACCCCGCGGTGCCGTAGAGGCTATACTACTACGCATGCATACTTCTGCAACGAAGATGAAATAGTTCATGATCACCGGGTGGTCCCCAATTGGAAGTTTGCTGGCTGCGCTCATTTCCCCACTTCGGCCTCCGCCTACACATTAACACTTTATTCTAATGACTGATCGAACACGCCCTACAGTGCAAGGAATCGTGACATCTGAACTTCTGTCGATCCTCCTCAACATTCAAATTCCATCCTTGGCATTCTGTGGCCATGGTTCAAATCCCACCCGAGGTGGCCAGTGTCATAGCATCCTACGCCGCTCCCCGCGATCTGTTTATGCTCTGCCTCACGAGCAAGGCGTTCCAACGCGCCGCGGAGCGGAGGATCTACGAGAACATGATGCTCCGCGACGCACATTCCGCATTCGTCGCCTGCCACGCACTCATCACTGGCGATACTCTCAGGGGCTCATATGTGAAACGCTTGGTTCTCTACCAGGATCCGCGACGGGTCACTGGACAGAACAACCTCTCTCGCGCGCCGCTCGCGTTTTGGGAGGTCGTCCGGCTCGCGCTGACGAAGACCGTTAACCTCGAGAGCCTCACAATTTTCGACCCCAATGTCATGCACTCCTGGGTCCTCGACTGCAAGGAGTTCCGCTTCCAGCTGCGGGAGGGGAATTTCCGCCTGCCCTGGGACGCACCGATGGTCGCGTTCCTTCAGACGCAGCCGAAGCTGCTCACGCTTACCGTCAGTGACGCGCGCGAGGCCGGCCCGCTGTACTCCATCCTGCCTACCGCGCTGCCGATCCTGGACACCTTCAGCGGGCCCCTGCTCGCCGTAGCCGAACTGTTCGGAAGCCCGCTCAGACGAATTCAAATGGCAGCAGACGAAGAAACGGCCCCGCTGATTCCCACCATCGTCGAAGATCTCGCCAAGAAGAAGAAGACGCTCCGCAACCTGTGCGTCCTTGGGTTGCCGGAAGCGATCGTGCTCGAAACGGTGCAACTCGTCTCGACCGCGGTCTTTTCGCCGCAGCTGCGCTACCTGGGCATTCTGCCGCTCCCTGTTGACTTAGGAGAGGTAAGCACCCTGTCTGCGCTTGCGGCGCTCCTATCTGTTCCACTACAAAGTTTGAGTTCGAGGACGCTGACCGCCGCTCGCCGCACGTTCAACAGTGGCACCACCTCCACCGCGCCCTGATGAAGCTCCCTGCGCTCGCGATGATCGAGCTCGACGCGACACACTGGCTCCCGCCACCAGTCGAGTACTTCCAGCGCGTCTTCATACTCGAGCTCCGAATGTTTTCCGCGACGCTGCAGCATGTCGTCTTCTGGATCAAACAGCACCGGTTCCACTGGTACGCCCGTGACGGCCATTGGGCACTGGTGCACCAACCGGGCCGATATCCACACAAGGACAGTCTCTGGTGCAGCTAGTGGACGAGAGACGCGGCTGGGCTATGCGTAGTGCGGTGCTGGAGGGTGGGCAGATAACGGAGCTCAGGCGGCGAGATTGGACTAGTGCGGGCGGGCGAGGACGTTGTCCGCTGAATGCGCGCAATCACGCTCGCACAGATGGGTGCGTGTGTCCCCGCGCGTGCTTTGTGGTCCGGGCGGGCGGGCGGCGTGTGTGCATATCTGACGCCTCATCTGGACACACAGGCCTGGAAGCGTGCAGGGTTTGCGCGACGGGCAGGAGTGCTCGGGAGCTCGGGACCGTGTATGTGTGACGGCTGATATCAAGATAATCGTAGAGTTCACTCGGTGCTTGCTGCTTGCGTGCTTCGCGACTTCTTGCGATCCCGGACGGGCTGACCTAGTGCGCAAGCGCCCCGAAGAAAGCCATGGCCAGTGGCGAGGCGCGCCCGAAGGGAGGTGCCCGTTCCCATTCCCGCGGCGGTCCCCGCGCCACCGCCCCGAGGGAATACGAGTCTCAGTTCATGGGCACGCCGCACACGCGCCCGGCATACGAGGTACGTGGTGGAGTGAGTGTGTCCCTTTGCTCATGGTGCATGTCACTGCTGTCTGTGCCTGCGTGCGTGCTCAGCTCTCGGTGCCCGGGAGAACGCGTCGGATCTGGCACCGTGCTCCGCGGAAAGTCCCCAGAATGACTCGTGAACTATCCAGATATCCTGCGACGCCCACGAGACGCTCCCCTCGGCATTCCCCGCGCGGGGTCGCTTTCACCTAGTGCGGGAATCGAAGGCTGAGTCGCAGCGCGTCTCCGGCGAGCGAGGCGGCTGCGCCGTTCTCTCTATGTGCCTCATAATCTGCCCATGGAATGGCGGACGGCAGTGCGTGGCGTCTTTCGCATTCGCGTCCTCGGCCATCTGCAGCGTCCTTTGTCCGTTTCATATCCCCCGCGCGTCCCAGGACTAGGGCCATGTCTTCTTCCTCCTCCGCATCCTCCTCATCACTCTCGCCCTCCCCGGCCTCTTCCCTGTCCTCCGCCCCCTCGCTTGCCGCGTGGTCGCCTTCGCACATGAACACCGTGAACACGGCCAGCTCGCGCCCGCCTGCCCAGGGCGCACCCACCATCGCGTCGTTGCCGAGCCTCGCGCACTCTTTGTCTGCGTTCCCAACCATGACCGCCGTCACGAACGACATGGTACACTACGGCACCCTCGGCCGCACAAAGGGCGTGAGCGAAGCGAAGGTACGCCCACACTTCTCGCGGCGCCACCTGCCCAGCTGTGTTTTGTTTGCTGACCGGCTGGCCTCGTCCTTTCCCATGGTACAGCTCTACTCTGCCCTACGCAAGACGAAGCAGCGACAGGACGCCGGGCCCAACACCATGGTCAGTGCGCGTGGTTGTTGCCTGTAGCATTGTGGCGTCGGGAACCGACCGGCTGTACAGGTGTGCGCGTCGTCCGCATCCGCGCGTGCGCGGTATCCCACGCCCGAGGACGACGACCCGGTCCTCCTGATCGTTCCCAAGAGGTCTAAAGTAAGCATCCGGCGCGGGAGCGTATTGTGGTGGCGCGGCGTGTGTTGACGCTTCTCTGCGACAGGCAAAGCAATCATGACTGGAGCGCGCGACCTCGGACTCAGCACCACTCACCATCAGCCCATTATTATACCCGCCCGCCACCGGTGTGGCGCACCAGCTATCTTGTTCGTCGGCAGGCCCACCTCGTCCCCTCAACTCGACATCTTCTCCAATGTATTCCACTTCTCTCGATGGCATCGCCTGGTTTCCGAATTCGGTTCTTGATCGCACGTCTCGCGCCCTCGCGCTGGGAGTGCAAACAGTTTACTTATTCTTATGACACGACTCGACAGCGGCATCTCAGCGTAGCGTAGCGATTTTACTAATAATAGTCAAGCAACACGGGTATCGATAGCAGAAGCACATGTAGCACCAGTGTAAACCTAGTTCGTGAGCGTTCGTAGCAATTCAGAAACAGTCGAGAAATCGTGGAGTGGTGTCGTCTGTAGTGACAGACCCGCGGTACGTACAATGATCGGGAATTCCTTATTCTCCGGCGAACAGTCGTATGAGCATATACGTCGTCGAACCCAGGAAACGAATCACTACGTAGGAAGTCAGTAATGGTCCACGAATCTGCACAACGGAAGCACTTACACGCGAGTCCAGCGACAGAGAACAGGATGAATGCCATGTATCCATTGACGGTGTTGTGCGCGCCCTTGTCGGACGCCTTGCCCGTCGCCGTGCTAATAGAACGCCGCGATCAGCCGCGCCCAAACGTGTCTCATGTCATGCACCCAGCCAACGTACACGATGATGGCCGCGAGCAGCGCCTGCAGCAACGTCGTGGCGACCGTCAGCCAAGCCCGAGCGGAGACGAACAAGCCCCACTCACGTTCGAAAGCGTCCACGAGAGTAGCACCTGTAGAGGGCCCGGGCCACGTCAGTCTCGGATCAGCTCACCTCTGCGAACGGACACCTGAAACTTACGCTGTGGGGGCGTCAGTGACCTCGTGCCAGCTAGAAGCCACGCGGGCGGGAGAAGAGCACGCACTTTGTCCGGAAGCTCCTGTAGTAATCCTCTTGCTGCGTCTGCGGGTCGGGCTTAGACTCGGCCTTGGGTGGCTTGGTGGACAGCATGTGGATGGCATCCTCGTATGCCGCGTTAATGTCCGCTTCGGCCGTGGGGACGTTCGCCTCGACCTCATTCTGGTTGGGCCCGACCTTCACGACGCCGAGATCAGTGGAGATCTTGTTGTCGCCCTTGGTGCCCCAGGACACATCACTGCGGGATGCAGAGAAGCGCGCAGAGGCTTGGTCAGCAGCGGGACAGCACGGAAGGAGGGAGGGATCGGACGCACTGAACATTGGCGAACTGCAAACGCGGGCATCAGCATCACCGTCCGCAGATGAACGGGACCACACGTACGGCATAGACATTGAGCACGGAGATGTACGAAGGTGCCATGAGCAGGTATTGAAGGAACGAGGTGATCATGTGCCATGGCTCGAACTGCAGCCGTGACGTCAGCAGCCCGTACGGCATACACAGAGAGGTTCGAAACGAACGAAGATGAGCGACGCGAGAATGTACAAGCCGAGCGTTGCAAGCAAGGAGATGACGATGTTCCTGAATATACTATTCGTGAATAGCGAATCAGGCGTCAGAGGGCCGTTGTCTTTGATCACGTTGTCGACGCCCTTGAAGGCGAGGAAGAACGCGGCGATCTGTGCGTTTTGAATGCACGAGGCTGAGCAATTTTGCGCCACCGAGGAGATAGAAAGGGCCGCACCGTCATATACACCGTGATGATCGCGAAGCCAATGAACGCCAGTGTGTAGCCCCATTTCGCACCCTGTGGCCTATTTCCGAGAGACAGGATGTAGCACATGATGAGCAGCCCGAGGTAGAAATATTCCAGGATGACGTTGACGACGTGAATGCCTTTAAGGTTGAACGAAGGGTCCTCCAACGACTCGCTCAAAATAATGAACGAGATGAAGTAGTTGCCCTGTCGAGGCGATAAGCCGCAAAATCTCTGATCCACAGGACGTTCGCAACTTACCAAAGCAAACCATGAGAAGAACAAGTTGAAACATTGATACAACAGTTCGACGTGAATCCAGAACTTGCGCAGCCATGAATGTGACGAGCGGTAGATGTAGTGGAACTTCACAGTGCTGTGAATCGCCGCGAAGAACGACCCGTTAAGCCACCGACGTCTCTGACTGATCAGCTCAGGCACCTGTGCACGACGCCAGTATGTAAATATCAACAGTAGGCGAAGTCGCGGGTGGACGGACCTGGTCCGGGACATCCGTGACCGCGTACGCAGACTTGACGTAGTGCAGGATCCAAGCCCCACCGCGCTTCGAGACAAGTTCCCAGCACAAAATCTAGTGCGCGCACCGACGTCAGGCGAAATCTCGGAAAGCAGGGCCGGGACGACTTACGCGGTCCTCCGCAAGGTACATGTTCGCGGTGAAGATGTCCGCGCCCGCGCCGTGCTGGAGTCACGTTCAGCGCGCGAAGCCCGCACAGCCAGCATGTGATGCTTACCATCTTCTCGCCCAGGAAGTACTTCTGCAACGGACCTTCGCCCGTCTGGTCGTTCTGGAGCGCGATGTACCGGTAGGCGCTGAAAGCGCCAGGTAGCACGGTGATGTAACCGAAGACGGATTCCCTTCGAGAAAGGAAGGTCAGCGCATGAGGCTACCGGCATTCTGCGCGCGACGCACAGAGGCTTGTCCAGGATGTTCGACATCTTGTACTCGAAGTTCTGTGCGGCCACTGCAAATACGTCGGTCAAGCTTCGGCCGCGTCTGAAAGCGAGGTGACGTCTTACCAAGCGGGTTAATGAGGTTCCGCAGGTATTTGCCCTTGAGCGCGACAATTTCGCCGCAGGCTCCTCCGACGTTAGAGTTGATGTCAAATGCCTTCCAGAGATGGTAGATCGACGTGGGTCCGGGCATCGTGCCGACATCCAGGAGCACACAAACGTTGGGCTGGAGAATCGGCCCGAACGCGTTGAAGAACCACCGATGCGAGTTAATCTTTTTCTGGTTCTTCTCTTTCAGGCAGAAGATGATCTGGACCGGGACGATGCCGCGTTCCGCACCCTCGAGCTTCATTGAGGGCGTTACCGAGACTATATGAAGTGGTCAATGCAGAGTTCTGACTGTGATGGCTGCGGGCGACCGGGCTTACTCTGCGTCGTGTACTCGAAAATATGTGCGGTTACGGGTTTACCGTTAACGATATTCTGTCCTGTATGTAAGCGCCTGCACTTTCGTCGTTCGTGATACGAGCTACGGACCTTCGCCACGCCTTCTTGGTACGCTCCCATGGCGGCAATGACGCTCAACGTGCGCGAGTTAATCTTGAGCCGCCCGTCTGACACGATACACACGACGACCTTCTTCCAGCCATCCTTCCCCCACGTCTTGCTCCGGTCGCGCTTGCACAGGTGCGCAATGTTCTTCATCACACCGTGCATGGTCCGGCAGAACAACTCCTCATCTTCGTTGTACATCGTCATCACGATGAACAGCTCCGTCCGCCGCGGCGGGTCGTAGTGCACCTGCCGCAGTGTGAACCCCGAGTCCTTGAAGTCGTTCGGGTCGCATGTCGCTGCCGAATATCGCATGTGCGTGAACTCGCGCTCGTTCTGCAGCGCGCACATGTTCAGGAGCTTTGTCGGGACCGCCGAGTCCAGCACGAAATTCCCGTGGAACAGCTCAACCTTCTTGATCGTCTTGTATCGCCGCGGGACCCTCTGCGGGATGCGGCCGAAACGAATGTTGTTCTCTGACCTATCATCCGTGTCGATGGGGTCGTACTCGCCAGGTATCGGCATGCCCATCCCTCCCGTGGGTCCATCACGCCGCAGCAGAGGGATGTCTCCCGTATCCAGGTCATCCATTCCATCGTCATGCAACTGGAACGACGGTCCAGAATACGGGGATGGCTGCGGCGCTAGGGGTGCACCTAGAGGTTGCGGAGAGCTCGAGGGATTCAGGTAGTCAGGGGATCCGGGATGCAGGGGTGGAGAACCAGGGTGAAGTGGTGGAGAGTGAGGCTGCGGGAAGCTTGGAGGATACGAGTCCGGCTGGTACAGGTTCGGATTGGGAGGCGAGTGGGGCGGTTGTGGAGGTTGGAACACGTTCGACGGCTGCCCTGGCGGCGCTTGATATACACCCGTCGGTCCCTGTGGGTGCATGAACGGATCGAGGTGTAGAGGCTGGAAGTTCTGGTGCTCTTGTTCGTAGTTTGGGCTGGGAGACGGGTTGTAGTTAGTCGGCCCGGGGTAGTTGAGATATGGAGAGTAGCCATCGTTGTAGTGCCCGTGCTGGGCTTCGTCGGCCTACGCGCAATGTTAAACCTCCGTATCTGGATCACAGTTAGACTCGATAGGCTCACCTCTGGATATTGAGACATGGTGGTAGATGGTCAAGGTGTACGACGCCCGATGATTGAGCTGCTCACTGCGGAGAATGCTGGAGGAATGCTGTGCTCAGACCTCGAGCTCTGCCTTGACGGATGGACAGTGCCCTCGCGCACGAAGTTAGGATGAACTTACCAACAACTCCGAGACTATCGCGGACACGCTGCGCCTCCGTCTGAACCTGTGCAACGGTCTCTTCTCCTATGCAAGCCCCCGTCTCGGCTATGCAAGCCCAATTAGAGTTCCTGAGTCTCCGCGGGCCGAGCGCTCGGTCCGAATGGTCTAAGACGTGTATGGCGTCCCAGCAGGTGCAAAAACTGGGTGTCGTGTAGGACCTCAGGGCGGGGTCGTCGACAGTATTGCTGAGGGCGACAGCGGAGGAATGCCGTAAGGAAACGATGGTGGAGGACAAGACAGTCGCGGCACGCGGGGCGCTGGAGACGCCCTTTGGGCGTCAAACTAAAGGCACGGGCGCATCTAGCAACCGTAGTATACCAAAAGGAGCAACATGATCGAGCCAACATATTCACCTCCGTACGCGAGCCGACATCAATGATATGTCGGGGAGAGCTTACTCACCAAGTAACGAAAAAGTAGCTCTACACAACTATAATAGTGTCAGAGCGATCCCCTTTCCCTGCACGGTGCCGAAAATTGGGCCTGTAGCAGTTCCACAGGCCGGTTTATTCAATTATGCTCCTTTCATAATTATTGATAACAGAGTACAGGATCATCGCAAACTGAGTTGGTAGCTGTAAAATACACTGGAAGCCCGGGACGTACGAATTAACGAAGAAGTCGGCGAGGCGCCGGCTACACAATACGCTGCAACAACCTCTCGAGCCAGTTCTTCGGCTCGTCCTTCTTAGCGTCGTACGGGGGCACTCTGCCACGGATGAACACCATTTCGTCGAGCGGTGTCATTTGAGTCTGTTTGATGAGCTTGTACCCAAAGGTGAGGAGGAGGAAGAATGGCTGCCCGCGTATGTATCAGCATTGAGCATGTCAAGTAGGTGAGCGTGTCAAAGGAAACGAGCTCACAATTGGAACATATGCGGACAGAAACTGCGATACGGGGTCTGCTTCCTTCTCCCAGGCCTTGTACTGAGGAAGCTCTTCACCCATGACATCGGCTGGAAAGGAAAGCGATCAAGTCAGTCATTCCCATCCATTTGCAGACGTACACAAGGAGGTGAGTTACCTATTCTCCATCTACTGTGCACAAACACAGCCCTTTTCGATAGGTCAGCCACCAGTCGTCCGACTTCAGACAAAACCCGGCGCACCATCCGTTCGTAAAGAGGACGATCATGCACAAGCTGAATGCATACCACGCAAGCTGTTACATCACAGGATCAGCGCGCGCAGACGCTTTCCAGAGGATAGAAGTACACGCACGTATGGTTGGCCCCACCGCCGGTTCTTTTTGATCTCTTCTATCTGCTCGCGCACCTCGGAAGATCTTGAGCACATTCTCTCCGCGTACGTCGTCCCTTGGTGCCACCTACCGCACGCGTGGGCGTCAGCGGTGCAAGACAGGCATAGACATGTGTCAGCTTGTGACAGACCTGATGTATGTATACAACATGCCAGCCCAGGACTGCAATGACGCGACGCTTGCCACAGCCACGAGCCATTGAAATGCCTAGCGGCGGCCAGAGTTGATCAGTAGTGGCAGCACACAATGGGCATTGGTAAACGTACCGAATTGGCACTGCCCGCGGCGGAGCTGAGAAATGTCAAGAACCCTACAGACGCTGAAACGAGGACGCTGGCCAGCGGTAGGATGTATGTCGAGCGCTCGTCTTGGTTGACGTCCTCTTGCGGTGTCCCTGACCCGTCTTCCACGCTACTGGGCTGGTCACCCAGCTCTGCAGGAGCGTCCGTGTCAGCCATGGCCATCCGCACTGGGTATGTTGAGTGCACGCATACCCTCGTTGTCCGACTCACCCGAGCCTTCGTCGCCGCTGTCTCGCTGGGATGAATCTGATGTGTCTTCAGAGTCGCCTTGGCGCGCCTCTGCCACTTGCGCCTTGTTCAGCTGGAACAGGTGCGCGAGGAACGAGGGCGCGTGCCCCTGCCGTGCGAGGTAAAAGAGGAAGCGACTGCCAATGTAGATGTCCGATGCTGCGGCGGACCACGCCGAGACCAAAATGCACGCGTTCACCATGTCCGGCAGCTGTTCAGGCATTCTATCATGGAGTAACTCGACGTTCGGAGAAGACGACGTTGACGCACCACTTTGTACCCTGCGCGGTTGAACGCGATCACGAAGGGGGAGTGTCTCCCCGTTTGGTCTTCGCCCGACAACCCCGGGTCTGTCGAAGGTACGAGGAGACCGGCGCACATTATGCCACAGACGTAGAACAGTGTTCTGGGTGCAGACTGGTCAGCACCCGACACATAGCATCTGTGCAATACTAGTCGCCTTACATTCTGATCCACACCATGCGCAGCGCGCGCGGTACGTTCTGCCACCACGGGGTTCAACTAATTGCAGCCGAAAAGAATTGAATCGTTCCAAACCTTGGGGGCATGGATCACCTCTCCCGCAGCCTGCGCGGTGGACATCAGGGGTGGTGGGCAGGCGATGCATAAGGGCGATACATACTATTCCGGGAATTTCGGAACCGAAGAACGAAAAGGACGCTTGCATGAGCACAGCCCAGAAACCCAGAAAGTTGCCTTTGGTGCCCTCGATTCCCAAGTAATTAGGCGCAAAGGGCTGTTCCCGCCAGTACCTGAAGCCGATGCGCCTGCGCGGGGAGGCTGTCAACGTCTGTAGCTGGTGTGCAGTGGGTCAATTCGACACTAGAACTTACCCTTGATGGGACGCGCCAAGATCGATGAGAATTCCGACAAAGACTAGAGAGAACGATCAGTCAAACACGGTAGCCGAGCTGGAGGGAAACACACTGATGAGGACAATTGTTGTCACTTTGAGGAGGGACAAGTAAAATTCCATTGACCCGTAGTACCTAGACGGAAAGCAATTGATCACGGTGGCGATGATGAGCTAAATGCAGTGTAGGTTAAGTTCTGTGGCCGGGAACGTCACGGATAGCAAGTTGACTGACGAAGCAGCCAGACACTGCTGCGACCCTGGGCCGTGTCAGCACGCAAATGGAAAGATGGGATTAGGTAGACACTCACGGCATCTGCGCCGTGGTCTCCCAATATCCCAGGACGACGGCGGCCGCAGTGATCTCTGCAGCTGCTGAGAGTCAGCAATACTCCTCGCTAATATCCGTTTACTGATAGCATACGCAGGGTGACGCTCCAGTTGTACTATGGCATACTAGTCAGAAATATGCCAAAGAGAGTCCGCGCAACTGTTCTACTTACCCATGCGGCCCAACCGAGAGAGAACCCGAGGGCAGGGTCTACGTATAGGTCCGCTAAGCCTACCACGCCGCCCACGTTCGGACTGACTGGGTTAGATGGGTTCCTAAGCCGTGGCGAGCTGACTTACAGGTACGCAATCATCTCCCCAATGGAGACGCATAGACAGTACACAACGCTTCCGACTATCGTGTATCCTAGTAAAGCTCCTATAGGCCCTCCGTTGCGGAGAGCGTCCTATGAGACACGCATTTAACACACATGCGTTGCAAGCAGGTTGTGTGAGTGCTTACAGCAGAACCGAGAAAGAGACCAGTGCCTATGACCCCGCCAATAGATATCATTCCGACTGCACGCGCGCCATATGGTCAACACTCAACGATAATCCCCTAAGGAAATGGCGTACTGTGCGACCGAGAAAGCTGGGGCGGCAAATCCGCCTTGATGCTCTCCCATCTTCTCTGGGAGCGGAGGATGCGGTCGCGCTGTCGCTGAAACCGTTGTAGAGTAGACGGCGGTGGATCCTCGATGCGGACGGTGAGATTATGGCTCGGGACTCTGGCATCGTTATCTCCTGCTCCCCGCGCACGGAGGACGGAGGTAGGAAGTGCTTGCATTGTAGAGGGCAAGAGGACCGTGCAGAGCAGCGAGGTTGCGTTATCACGTTTCTAGTAGCGTTTGTGTTCGTTGCAGCTCCACGGTATGGCAATCAAAGCTCCCCGAGCGTACTTGTGTCGGCATTGGAGATAAGGGAACGGAGCTCACGAGCGTCCTTGGTTTTTGAGTCATCAAGGCGGTGAGCTGCGGTGAGTCGGGCTGTCAACTCGCCAAGTTGGACATTGTGTGGTAAGAGACTCCACCACGTGGTGGCGACGAGTCGCAGACGAGGACCTTGGGCGTTACCCAATATGGCAGGTATATTGCTCGTGTGACCTTCTTGGGCGACACTGCCCCGTCGCTTGCCTCGTTTGGCCCGGGTGGTCCTGGATCCAGCTCTCTCCCCACATCGCGCATCGCCCGTCTTATCCACCTCCGTGCCTCGTTGTTAAGACCTTCGGAGGCGTTTTCGCTGCAGCATGCCACGAAAACTCCCGCCCCCCCGCCTCGACACTGAGGCTGTACCTCGCGCTGGAAACCACTCACTGCGTAACCTACTACCCGACGCCCCTTGGACTCGCGATCACTAACTTCGAACCCTGGAACGCTTTACTAGCCCTTGTGGCGGGAGTGCAGTAATGCGGTGCGTACTGTGCAACACGCTCCTGATATTTCGCGGTCACGGTGGCCGTGTTGTCTGTAGTCGAGATAAGGGCCCACGGCGCTTTGAGAATTCAGCCTCCGGGCTTGTCGCTGTCGATGCCCCGCCGTACGCGCAGCGATTATGACACCCCGGGCGTTATGTACCTTGATTGACATGTGGACGCAGCCTCCACGGGCTTTTAGGGACTTGATGCTTCCAGTGGTATATAACCTTTCCAGGCATGATACGCCTCTCTTTCTGCTCCCCCCCCCTCCACAACTTCACCGAGCCTCTCTATGAGCTGACCCGCAGCCCCTTGGTCTACCTCATGTGGTGCAGGCTTGACCCAGACATTCTGCAGAATGCTACGCTCGCGGCTCTGGTGTGCTCTGCACCGCCATCCGACCCTTCTGCCTGCATCGCGATTTGCCCGAACCCAGATCTAGCGGGCGTGGGTGTCAGGACTGCGTTCTACTTGCAGAGTTTTATGAACGGTAAGCCTCTCATCATCGTCCCGTGAACGAAGATTCGAACCAGTCACGAAGGATTGTCGGCCTGGAGTGTCTTGAATCAGAGCAGCTAGTGCAAGCGTGTAGCACTGCCCAAGCACTAAGCGCGGACAGGGAACTTTGGAGAGCGTCTGAAGCCGAGACTACGGGGCAGCCGGACGTGTGATAGGGGTGTGTGCTTACTCAAAGCTGACACTAACCTCCGACAGCCCTCCTGGTCATCTTTTCTCATCGGGACTCAGTACCAAGTGCATGGGCCTCTACCCTTCTTACGGCGTCGCTTGTTATCGCGGCCATGGTTCAGAAGGGGGGCCAGTCCATAACGCTTCACCACGCGACCCTTACCATGAAGTAAGCGCAACATTATAATGGGTGTTTTATGTCCGTACTGACACGCACACATCAGCTTCGCCACGCTCTCTTGTATTGGCTCGCTCGCCGTGGCCCCGACGCTCCCCATCTGGAAGCTCTCCCCGGAGGCCTACTACAACCAGCAGATCGCCCGGGCTCGTCTTGTCCTTCAAGATTCACCTTTCCAAGATGGGGGATCTGGTGTCATCACTCCAAAGGACGAGAGCAGGATCCGGAAAGCCCAGAGCAAGCAGCGACTGTTTCTCGCCCTTGCCCTCCTCACGCAGGTTGTCCTGCAGTGGGCATGGGGCATCGTGCTCTTCGTTTCTCCCGTCTACAGCCAGACAAACTGCAGCGGTGACACCACACTCCTCTTCTTCTTGGCTAGGTTCACAGCTAGGCAGATCAACCGTGATTACATGGTTGTATGGGTCTTCTGGTTGCTCTTTTCGCTCGGAATCACACTCGCCATGACGGTCGTGCTCGCGCTCACTAGCCGTCGCCGCGCACGCTCCCCAATCGCGACTTCCTCCCGCTCGTCCTCAGTCTCGACACGCGGTTCAGCCGAGTCCACGCACATATCGCTCTACAAGCAGCTCTACGCGTCGTTCATGGCTTCTCTCCCAGCTCGGAAGGACCGCTCGAGTCAGCTCATCTTCTGGTATAACGTCCTGGCTGCTGTGCTCTGGTTGATCTACATCATCTGTACGCCCTCTCCCCCGTGCCTGGCACCCTAATGGTCTGACACCCCTGGAGCGGCCGAGCTTCAGATCCAGGAGAACTGCATATTCGAGGGCGAGAACCTAATCTCGAGCTTCGGCCAGGTATGGTCCCCACTGCACGCCGTGTCCCTAAGTGCCCCATTGACTGATCGCGCGCTGACAGATCACCGCGCTGCTACTCGCGGCGCAGCCGATGTGGAGCCTGACCGTCGCGCTCTACCGCTGGCCCGCCCGCCAACGTCGCGAGGAGCGGAAGCGCAAACGCCAGCAGGAGGAATTCGACCGTGCGCTCGCTGGCAACCAACCGGACACCCCACCCCCCGTCCCCGCCGCGCGGATTGTACAGGACAGCGCGCACGCGCACTCGCCGCTTTCTTTCCCTCCGCGCGGGCGATCCCGTGCCATCCTCGTCGCACCGGAGCGTGTTGCTCCCGCGGCCTCTGTCGTCGCAGCCCCGCGACACGAGTGTGGCGTCCCCGCAGCCACTGCGAGCGCGGTGCAGTCCCGTGCCTCGCCGCGCGCGCCCAGCCTCGGCAGTGTGTACATCCCGCGCACGGGGACGGAGGAGTGGAACGAACTGGTGTCGTTGACACACCTCCCCCGCGCGCGCGACTTCTCTTGAGGCGCGCATCGTTGCTTATTCTGATTTATGACTAACTTGTACTGTAGAGAGGATGATGTGACCCGCATCCCGTGAAGATTGTACTGATACCGCGCACGATATAATGAACCCCTCACGTAGTTTCTGTATTCTTGGATGTTACCCCACTAGTCTCGTATACCTCTGATATCCTTGCACCTGTCTTCGTATCCGCTCAAGCCTGAGGACTGATATACAATGCCATGTAATACACTGTTGTTTTGCTACAAAACACGCCTGACCACTACACATACGAGAAGGCCAGGGCTATGCGATGGGGGACAAATCCGAAGTAAGCCGTATGCATGATGTACTGCAAGAGCACTGGTGACAAGTACTATTAGCTTTAATGCTTGGACGTTTATTACTAGTGTATCGTTGTGTGCGTCGCCCTTGTGCGTGCCCGCCCCGCCTAAACACGTTTGAACGCGCCTAATACACCGTATTGAATTCAAGTTACAAAATCCCGGCGATAGGAGGAAGCGCCAGCTATAAGCTTCAAGTTTGTGTAGCGTTGGTTTACGACATGGCAGGTTCACGACTACGGCCCGGGGAAGGTCACAGGAACAGAGATCGAAATGAAAGGGGGAGGCCCATGCAAGTACTAGTGGGTGTGTACGTACCGAGTACCAGGTCTACTATCTCCTGCTCCCGCCGTATATTATACTTAATCTAACTTCTCAAGTTCTCTCCGACCCCCCCCCGGCTCCGGATTTTTGTTGAGAGTATTCTCGGGCATATGAGACATCGCGCTATGGGAGCATGAGCCTCGGCAAGTAGTAAGAGCTCTATGAAGACTTCCCTTTGTCTTCGACGGGACCGGGGAGCTGGGGCTTTGAATGCTGTCTATTCAGGTACCTCAGCTTCGTTTTCACCCGCCCACGCTGATCCCCTCCTACGGCCAGACATCCTGTGGCCCCGGAGTTCGGTGGTTCAATTGCACGGTGTTGCGATCAACGTCGGAGCGCAGGGGTCGGGGACGTTCTCACGACAACAACTTCACCCTGAAGGAACGACTTCTGAAAGCCGGCGGCCCGTAGCCTCGTGCCGCGAATTCGAAGCTCACGCCGGTGCGCTGAGCGTACCGCCCGCCACTGGGGCGACCCCGCGTTCAAGCTCTCGCTGGTCGTAAGCGAGAGCGCCGTACATGAGCAAACCGTCCTTGGATGTCGGCCTCCGCCTCAGCGTTCCGGTCGACCCTCTCTCGTGGACGTAATGTTGACGCCAAAAAGCGGCGGCGTCGAGTCGGTGAGTATCCCCCGGGATACGGGGGATACAGTGGCGGCGGGAGACCGTCTTACCTGGCGCTGTAATTTCATCCACTGCGTGGATTTAGGCAGCCGGAGCCCACGCGCGTTGACACGTCCATCCCGGCGCCGGATTGCATCCAGGGACGCGCTTCTGAGGACTCGGGGTTCGCGAAGCGGTCCTGAGAACCATGGGTCGGTCTTCGAGATGTGGCGGGTGCTCTGACATCGGCGTTATAGAGCGTATTCGATTGCGGGGGTGGTGCTATTCGATGTGGCTCCATTACTTCTCTCGGGTCTAGACCAAGCGAGAGGATTCGAAGTTGGGGGAGGGGAGAGGAGGTATCTACTGGGCGGGTAACTTACAGATAAAAATACACTGCTGGGTATATACATGTATGCGCGCGTGACAAGGGGGATACACTATTGTATGGTACGAGTGATGTTTGTCGTAAAGGCATGATCGTGAACGTACGTTAGGGGATGAACGGTTGGAGCGAATTCTAGGCAATCCTTAAGGTATAATAACGTGCGCGCGTGACGAAGAACGTGAAGGATTATACGCGTTGGTATAGTCTTCGGCTGAGCGCGATCCGCGCCCAGAGCATGAATAGGGAGCCTGCAACGACAGCCGCACCCCCGAGCATGATCATGCCCAGGTACGATCCGCCTTCGGACTTGAGCATCGCTCCAGCGACCGGACCTCCGCACAACGCCCTACATGAACCCGTTAGACCCGACCCGCTCTGACCAGAAGGGCACAAAGGAAAGCTACTCACGGGAACGAGATGATGCTGTAGAGCACGCCGATGCGCGTGCCAATCTCGCGCATCTGCGAAATCTGCGCGACGCATGGGATGATGAGCGCGTTGAACGCGCCGGAGAAGAAGCCGTACACCGCGGCGAAGAGCATGATCGCGACGAGTGTGCGGGAGAACGTCCAGAAGACGAGCATGGAGAGGCCAGCGAGGAACGCGCACGGAACGAGGATGTTAAATCGCCCGAGGCGGTCGGCGAGGTAGGCGGGCGCGAGGCGGCCCGCGATCCCGCCCGCGTTCATGACTGAGAGCACGTAAAACGCGGTTTGTGAGGAGATACCGTGGTCTTTCGAGTAGTCGACGATGTAAAAGAACGGAATAAACAGTCCTGAGACAAGCGCGTCAGTGATGGCTCGGAACACAGAGACAGGGGTGGTACATACCGAATGAGATCAAGATGCTCCCCGCGATGACCAGCCGGAATGATGCGTCTCGGAAGACCTTTACATTGAACCACGGCGCGTCGTCTTGGGGTTTGGACAGCCTGCTTGTGACAGTCGCGACAGCAACGCCACAGAGTGCGAGGGAGACAAAACCAGAGATCCGGACTGTCCACGCGAAGCCGACTTTGTTGAAGAGTTGTTGATACAGGATGGGATACACCACGCCACCTACCAAATCAAATCAGCGCGGCGCAGTGAGGCTTCTCGAGACAGTACTCACCCACTCCGGAACCTGCAATTGCAATTCCGAGCGCAGTACCCCTGTACTTGCTAAAGTGGGTAGATATTGCTGCAAGACTGGGATAGAAACTACGCGAATTCATTAACAGTCCGGAACGGATCTATAGGACAGCTGCCACTCACACGGTGCCAATCCCAATCGCTACCAGTATACCCTGCGAGAGGATATACTGGTAGTACTGAGTAGATATGCTGGTCATCATGGTCCCGAACACGAGAATGAGGGTCCCGATTATCAGGAGGAGCCGAGGACCATGCGCGTCGAATAGCCTGCCAATGAATCCCCCCTGTGCACGCGTTAGTCGCGCCGATGCAGACCGTAACATGCACGCGTACCGAAAAAAAGAACACCCATAGCTGCAACGAGCCGATCCACGCGATGGTCGAGGGCGGGAGGTGGCTGAGCTGGTGCTCGGCGTACCAGGTCTGGAACGTGCCGAACGAGTTGAGCTGCCCGAACGAGCAGAAGAGCGCGAGGAAGGCGCCGAGTACGGTTAACCACGCCGCAGCACCCCCGTCGGGAAAGGTTAGGTCGGTGTCGGATAGAGAGGGCGCGTGGGACTCGGAGGGACATTCATTGACGACTGTGGCTGAGGAGTTGCTGAGGGCGCCGGCGACGGACTCCTTCATGCTGCGCTTCTCGATGTCAGCCATGGGCGGCAGCGTGATGGACGGCGCGATAGACGGGTGCACGAGGAGAGAGCAGGGAGAGGGGCAGGGCACCGAATGCGGCCGGGAATAAAAGTGGTGGAATTTATGGGGGGCGCGAGCTGTGCGCTGCGCCGTGCTCGGTACGCTGGCAGCGAAGGCGCACATGGAATGTCCATGTCATACTGCGCCCCGATCCTGGGCTGTCTCCCGGGGCGGCCGTCATGACTCGCGCTTCCCCATCCCATCAATGCGGTGAGTTGCCGGAGGGCGCGAGCGGAGCGGCTGAGGCCTGAGGGGTTGCTGCACAGAACCGAACTCAGCAATGGGCCTGCTCCGCGGAAGCGGAGGAAACAGCGCGAAAGGTACGCACTTGTGCAGATTAGGAAGGCGGGGAATGGAAGGCCCTGGGGCACTCTCCGCCGGACGCGGAGGAAATCCTGCGGCACCCCTCGCGCCGACTTGGCATGTGTGGGAAACACATACCGTGCACATCTCGCGCAATAAAAACCAGTGTACGATTTGACTATCGCATCGCGACCGCAAATACGTGCAGCGCCGATTACGCACATTGAGCGGTATGCGACGATGCGCACCACACGTGAGTCGCAGACATCTTCTCCCGCCTCCGGACCCGCCGGAGCATGCGCCTCCGGCGGCGAACTGCAGGCGTGCGGCGCGCGTAAGGAGGCCAATAAGTCCCAAAAAGCTATACAAAGTGAACACATTGGCGGTGATGTTAGGCGGGAGCGAAGTGTGCCGCCCGTTGCCAATCCATGTAGGCTATGCACCACCATAATCGATGCTGTGTTCGTCAGATGCATTGCATCCCGTTTATCACGCCGAAAGGATAGCTACACTCGAAGAACACGGTCGAGAATCTCGACGTAGTCATGAATAGGATTTGCGGTGCTCGCAACGGATGGACGGCATGGGCGCGGGTGTTCGCAGCTGGCAGTCAAGAAATTGAGTTGACACTTACCGGGAAATGTAACAGCATCCGACGTACGGAACGCGTGCCGACAATACTTCGAATGGTGACGTCCTTAGCAACGTCCGCAGAACATTGGACGCAATGCTGAGTACGAGCTCACGACGACAGACAAGATCATCACTCACCAACGGTGCCAGTCTGAGTGGTAGGGCATTCCGCGGTCGAGTTCCAATCGACGGCTTGCACAAACCAGATCAGTCGCCACGACTCACCGCTCCCTCGGACCTTGGGCGACGGTGATCGCCTGAGCATGCTAGACGAGACAATTGGATACGCCACGGGACCAACAGGCCACAGAGTAAAGGCGACGAGGGCGATGCGCTGTCACCACCACATCTCGGCACCGCTCGCGTTCACATTTGAGACCCGCGGACACAGTGCCGCCGTGTTCACACTGCACGCGATCCTTCGCACCCGAGGTCATTGTTGGAGAAGATGCATGGGCGAATGGTTTATTATAGCCCAATATCAGTGCTTGAAAGGTCGAGGAGAGGTTAGGAACGGCGGGTGGGTAGGCGATCGAGAGAAAAGAGCAGAAAAGCGTTGCAGTTGGTCTCCGATAACTTCGGGCTCGCGGCATTTGCCGATTGCTATGCCGGGCGCTTTCTAGCCCCAGATGCCGATTCCCACCTTTCCCACCTCGACAAAAACGCTGCCATCGATGAAGTTACTGCTATTCAATATTGTTACTCGTGTAACGGGATCAGTGTCGCTTCGAATACGGGCATTTACCTCATTGGAATGCATGCAATACTACGGTCATACTTCGATGGCGGGGACTTCAAATCCTCAAGGACTGGGCTGGAAGGACTCTGGTAAGCATAGCTGCGCCGGACATGGAGCACCCGCTCACTAAAGATAGTCCTCGCTTTCAAGCCCAAAAAGAGTGCCCTTCGTAATGGGAGAATATGCCTGCAGCATAAGACGATTGCTGAACAATTCCTGTCCGGATGACCATCACCGCCTTCGAGTAAGAACGACTCCGGCCCGCTTTACACGAACCCAGCACCGTTACGTCCGTAGCCGCGCCTAGGTCTTGCAGCCTGAATAACTGGCTTCATGGACCTCGAGAAGCACCATCACTCTGAACAGCAAACAAATGGTGTTAGCCCTTTGGCTTCAGGCGCCGTCAGGTGCTTTCCATCGTGACCGAGATTCCCCCGTGTCCAGAAGTCCATGCACGTCCATCTGTGCGACATCGTCAACCCGTGCGGGAACGCGCTGCTCTACGGACCGACGCATCTATGCGCATGACAGCCCACAGGTGCGCCCGATGCGAGCGAAGCATGCACCGGGGCCCGTCCCTGCGCCATTAATTCGCCTTGCGCTTTCTATAAAAACGGGGATTCATGGAACGACGATGCTTGGGATTCAGGCCAGTGTGCGCACGATGCAGCTCAGTCACCACGCCCTTTGGGGGATCAATGTCCTCTTTGTGAGTGCTCTCGTCTATCTGACGGCGGTGTATGCCACAGACCCGCCACGCAAGTCCAATGGGCTCACCGACGTCGTCCAATGGGACAACTACACGCTTTTCCTGCACGACCAGCGCATGTTCCTCTAGTGAGTGTTGCGCAACCTCCTCCTCATCACTACGCATCGTTTCTAATCGCTCCCACCGCCGCAGTTCCGGGGAGTTCCATACCTTCCGTCTGCCGGTGCCCGAGCTCTGGCTTGATATCTTCCAGAAGATGGTTGCCGCAGGCTTGAATGCAGTCAGGCATGTGCTTCAGCCACGCGATCACCTCCCAGGATGCTGACAGGGTCCACTGTAGCATCTACATTCACTGTGGGGCCAAACCTCCTTCCCATCATGATATGCTAATTGACAGCTCGAGAATGTAGGGGGTTTGACGAACCCTGCTCCGGGGGTGTTCGATTTCAACGACTGGCGCGCTCTACAGCCCCTCTTTGATGCTGCGAAGTTGGCAGGCATCTTTGTCGTCTTGCGCCCAGGTATGGTGCATCACTGTTTACCAGTGCGAAGCATAACTTGCTGAGCCTTTGGCAGGTCCTTATGTAAGGTTCAATGTTGCTTCCGTGACTTCCGCGTAGCTTGAACGCCTCCAGATCAACGCCGAGACAACCGCAGGTGGCCTAGCACTGTGGTCCACCAGTCTCGTAGAGGGCGCGGTGCGCACTAACACTACGTCCTGGAACACTGCGTACCAGCCATACGTGTCGCATATCATCGATGCTACCAAGCCGAATCAAGTGACACAAGGCGGACCTGTGCTTCGTGAGTTCTAGACATTGAGAAACAGTTTGTGGGCTCACGTCAACTGTATCACAGTGCTCCAGATTGGTCCGTCTTGAACCTGGACTGCTTCATATGGCGCCTCCCGCTCAGTGGACTTCTCATTGTGTTACAGATAACGAATACTCGCAAACACCCGCATCGAACGCGGAATATTTTGCCGATCTCGAAGAGCAATACCGCACCAACGGCATCGTCGTACCTCTGTAACTCGCTTCTTCTCCTCCCATAACGTTGACCTCACGGATTTTCGTCCTTTTATGCAGTACTTACAATGACCCCGGTGAGAGGATGCAATTCATCAACGGCACGGGCGCGCCCGACTTGTACGGACTCGACTTCTACCCAAACAATTTCAACTGCACACCCGGGGCGTTATGGAACCCCGTCCCAACTAACTTCCACCAATATCACCTCAGCGCGGGCCCAGACAGGCCGTTCTACCTCCCGGAGTTCCAAGGTGCGTGGTTTAAGTTCTGAATGAAACGATGCGCTCTTGACGTTGATGTTGACGTTGACGCTGCTGCGTCCAGGCGGATCGGACGACTACTGGGGCGGCCCTGGGTACGAGCGATGCCGTGAGCGCGTGGGGCCGGATTTTGAGGATGTGTTTTACAAGAATAACTGGGCGGGCAACGCAAAGATGCAGTCCGTATACATGTTTTACGGGTAAGCGCCGCCCCGAGATACCCGAGATACGCCTCGCTGACTATCGGAGCAGGGGGACCAGCTGGGGCGGAATCACATATCCCGGAGCATACACAAGGTTCAATCTCTGTGGGCGTTTGACATTGTTCGCGGCTTAATTCTCGACTCCTGGTATAGCTACGACTACGCCGGCGCGATTAAGGAGACGCGTTTACTGTGGGAAAAATACGACGAAATGAAACGCCAGGCGCTCTTCCTGCGCTCCTCTCCTTCGTTCCGGAAGACGGACTGGATAGGGGACACGAATAAGACGGACGCGAGCACGCGCATCTCTAGCGTAAGTATTACAGGGGAAGATGGAGACAAGGCGTTCGGGACGTACTTGCGCAACCCCGACGACGGGTCGGGTTTCGTCGTCGTACGACAGCTAGACGGGACCTCGACGTAAGTATCACTATTTTCCCCTTCGCAAGCTAGCGACGAGTGACACATGGACCTCACAGCGATCGCATCTCATTCAAACTCACTATACCGTCTTCCCGAGGATCACTCGACATTCCTCAACACGCTCCTTCGATCGAGCTCAATGGACGCCAGAGCAAGGTCATCGTCGCGGACTACACGTTCGGTTCTTCTGGATCCGTGCTCTATTCTACGGCTTCCATCTTCTTCGCGGGCACCATTGGCAGACGCGACGTCCTCTTCGTCTTCGGCGATGCCGACCAGTCACACGAGGTGTCCCTAAGGCTCTCTGGCTACGGCACGTCCGCGAGGTCCGCTCGTGTCCACTACACATCGTCCCATGGTGGCTTCACCACTATCTCGGTGCTACCCAAATTTGGCTCCAAGGGTTTATTGACGCTCTGGAGCTCGCCGACGCAGCTCGTCCTCTTCGCCGACACCGTTACCACGGCTGCGTTCTGGGCGCCCGCAGTCCGCGTACCCACCGCGAACACCGTGCTGGGCCTCGAAACGTTTTGGCAGTTCGGCACGAACAGCACCGTGCTTGTGGGCGGGCCGTACCTCGTGCGCAACGCCACGCTGGAGGACGGCGGACGCACACTCGCCGTGCGTGGGGATCTAAACGTGAGCGTTCCGCTGACCGTTGTTGCGCCTGAGAGCGTGAGGGCCGTTACGTGGAACGGCAGGCACGTCGCCGTAAGAGGTGGCGGTGGCGGTCTGCTCGAGGGGAGGTTGGATGTCAGCCCGAGGATAAAGCGGGTGAAGGTCCCGAAGCTTACTGGATGGAAGTTCGCGGATAGTTTGCCGGAGGTGAAGGATGGCTACGACGACAGTAAATGGATCGTTGCAGATCATACGTCGACGAACATCACGATCGGGCCCGCGTTTGGCGACGGAAGGGTGTTGTACGGTGAGTTACCGTGCTCCTGAGTTATCGCACCCACGTGCTGACGCCTATCCGTTTAGGATGTGATTATGGGTTGTGAGTATTGGGACGTAGAACACATGTTGTCTCACTGACGGACGGATCTAGTTGTGAGAATAACATTATCTGGCGCGGACACTTCAACGCGACAGGCTCTGAGACGGGCGCAAACCTCACCATCAACGGTGGCACCGGTATGTCATCCCCCTCGTGTTTTCATTAATCGTTACCCAATGTCTCTACGTCCTCCGCCTACACAGCGCACGCCGCCTCCGTATGGCTCAATGACGTGTTCCTCGACACGATCTCCGACTTCTCCGCGGCGGGCGATGCGAACGCACTCTTCCCCTTTCCCCCCGCGGCACTCCGGCCAGGGCAGGACAACGTGCTCACGGTCCTGCAGGATCACATGGGAAACGACGAGGGGCAGAACCAGAAGTCCGATCGGGGCATACGTGGGTTTGCACTTGTCGGCCACGGCGCAGCCAACTTCTCGACGTGGAGGGTGCAAGGCAAGCTCGGCGGCTATACTAGGTCTGCGTTTATAACACTACGTGTGCGCATGTTCCGTCCACTGAGAGACCGAACCTCAGCTTCCCAGACAAAGTGCGAGGGGTGCTTAATGAAGGCGGCCTCTTTGCAGAGCGCGCTGGGTGGCATCTGCCAGGATTCCCGACCGACTCGTCCCTGGCCAACTTCACAAAGCGCGACTTGTCCTCCGGTTTGCCTGGCGGCCATGCGGGCGTCGGATTCTTTGTGACTACGTTGGACCTAGATGTCCCGGAAGGCTTTGACGCGATGTTCAGCTTCGAGTTTGACGGCGGCACACCAAAGCCCGGGGCGCCCTATCGTGCCCTATTGTTCGTAAACGGGTGGAAGTTTGGTAAGGTAAGTGCCTCTAAGTCCTGCCCCTTCTGTATCTCTTTAAATTTTTCTGTGACTGCGTTTGCTAACCCCGAGTCCCTCTATTAGCGCGTTGGAAATGTCGGCCCACAAGCACGCTTCCCAGTTCCGTCTGGAATTTTGAACCATCGCGGGGCAAAGTGTGTGCTCTTCCGTCCTGCTCAGGTGCGGTGCTCTTACATACGGCTACGTTTACATCTTCTAGTACCATTGGCGTTGCTCTGTGGGCTCTTGAAGAGACCGCCGTCCATCCCACAATGGAACTCGTTCTCGACGGGATACTGGAAGGCGGGGTAGGCCCAATCACAGCGAACAATCCTGGTTGGACGGCTCGTTCGGGAGTGTAAACATGGTTCAAGGTGAATTCCACGATGCATCGGAGTAATTCGCAAGCATCGCAGGTGTATCGATGTATCATGTCCGTCATTGTGCAGCCCTTCTGATCAAACATCAACGTCAATTGGTAAGTCCGATATGGTGTAGTGGCTAACATTATCGCCTCTCACGCGATAGCCCGGGGTTCGATTCCCCGTGTCGGAATTCCGACCAAGTGTTCTTTTTGTTGCCACTCTAAACAGCAGCTCGAATGCAGCTATGTTCATAGTCACCTCTCGCACACAGGGAACGAACTACCATATTTCTACCCTACGGTCTTATTGACGTCCATTCAGCACGGATACAAAATGGTCGTAGACGGTAAAACAGCACAATATACCGTCCGTGATGCCCGGCTACGCTGCTGCCTTCACTCGTCGACTTCCAGATCGGTCGAGAAGTATTCATACTTGTCGGAATCTACAGTGAGACTCGTAATTTTTTGCCTTGCTAGTGCAACCGCGTCCTTCCCGAGGGGCAAGTGAAGCGGCGGCTCAGGCAATCCCGCAACGTCGTAGATCGCCCGGACCGCTTTCTGTACATCGCCGGATGGGGTGAAATTGCCGACAAGCTTGCGAATGTGCGAGATGGGAAGGTCGGGGTTGCTATACGCTGGGTGCGCAAGCGACCAGATAACCTTCCCGTGGCCCTCGGTGCGAAAGCCTCCGGGCTCAATGATGGTGACCTAAAGGCAGTTAAGTGAGTAGCGCGTCTCAATCATGTATATCTGGGGGCGAAGGGGATATGTTCACCTTGATGTTCCACACGGGATCTAAGTCGTGGAAAAGGGACTCTGTCAAGCCCTCAAGAGCTGAGTCGGGGCAGCTCAGGTCACTATCCAACGAATCGTGCCTGCCTAAATATACTGACCGAATTTTGAGGCCGAGTAGTAACCCCAAGACGCATTCCCAGAGACACCCGTCATTGAAGATATTTGGAGAAGCCGCCCGCCCACAGGCTCGTTCACTTCGCGGAAAACACGGACCGCCTCGCGCGAGACGTTCGCGGCACCCCAGAAGTTCGCCTCGAACATGGCACGGGCGTCGACTCGACCTCACCCAGAGCTCCCCATCCCGCGTTGTTCACGACGACATCGATACGGCCAAACGCTTTAGTCGCCTGTGCGAATGATGCAGCGACGATTGCGTTGGGCTCGGTGACGTCTAGGTTGACAACGAGCAGCTGGGAGGCGGTATGCTGCGCCTTCAGGTTGTCGAGTACGGAAGGGCGACGGGCTGTCGCCACAACGATTTCACCCTTAGAAAGGGCAAGCTCGGTGAGAGCTCTACCGAAGCCCGAAGTGGTACCGGTGACTTGGTGAATGCCAATGTGGGTTTCAGAATATAATGTGAATGCATAGCGGGGGACGTACTGAACCATACGCGGGGAGAAGACATGTCGGTCAGACTCGAATACTGTTGAGTGTTGAAGGTCGAGTGATGAGCGTTGTCGGTTATTGTCTTTCAGGGTGAGCAAGGTGGTGTTTTTATACGTTGCATGGTACCCGTCCTCCAGACGGGCGGCTGTCTTCCGCGTGTATCGGGCGACCATCAGCGTCCTTCTCTCCGCCGCAACCTGTAGGACTCGACTGCTGCGGCTAAGGCAGAGCGGCACCGAAGAAGCCCAAACGTTACGTGCTAGAGCTTGGGCATAGAAGAACCATGCACGTAGTGAGTAATCGACGCATTAGATTCTCCCTGGACCGGTCGGCATATTCGTCTTTCCCAATAGTAACCCACGCTCACGCCGCCTCAGAGTCACGGAGGGTGGCTGGCTGTGGGACAATACCACTTGTGGCGGCTCCGTAAGGGTCGTCCGGGCGGCAATGAGAAGTAAGTACGTAGCTGCTACCAATACCGCTCAGGCTGCCCAATTTCGAAGTGTTGCGTTGGCGGCTGTTAAGTTGTGTCAGGCAGGGCCGCTCCAATGACCAAAAAGCATGGTGAGAGTAAGGTATCGGCGCTCTCAAGAGACGTGCGAGTCATGAGAAATGCCACGGCGGCCGGATGTGCTGCGAATATGTGCGATGGATATTCTTGGACGTTAACGTTGTACAAGCTGGTTCATTTGTGAGACATTGATGTCCCGACAGAAAGAACAATCGCTATTACGGTTCCTGCATCTAATGGTTAGTTCTTATATCGAATCCCTTGAACACCCGCGCTTGCATCAATTCGATCGCTCCTGAATTAGCATGCCCTTCACTGGAAGCGAATATGTTCGATGCGTATACGTACCATATGCCGCGTGGGCGTTAGCACAACTATCAAGAGACCATTTGGCGCTCATGTTGAGATGAGCGAATGAAGCCTGCCCTGAACATCACATCAGTTGCACTATTACTAGTACTACAAAACCTAACCGCGGCTACCGCTCTACTTGCTCAGTTCCAAGTTCTCCGAGAGGTACTCATATTTCTCGGCCGCAGCGAGAAGACTCGTGGCCTTCTGCTTCATCCACGTAACGCTATCCTTCCCCAAAGGTACGTGGAGGGGTGACTCCGGAAGCGCAGCAATCTCGTAGAACGCCGCGGCCGCCTTCTTCGCGTCGCCAGGCGGGCTGAACGTGTCCCAGTCCTTGCGCATCTGGGTGGCGGGCAGCTTCGGGTTGGCCGCATACGCAGGGTGCTCTGGGGCCCAGAAGATTTTTCCTGGGCCTTCTGTCTGGAAGCTGCCTGGCTCGACGATGGTGATCTATGAATCCCACCAGTAAGAAGTTTGCGATTTACGCAAGTTGACACGAAAAGGGATCGCTTACCTTAATGTTCCAGGCGGGATCAAGCTCAGAAGCGAGTGCTTCGGTTAGTCCTTCAAAAGCTACGTTGGAAGGTCCCGCGTTATGTCAGCCATATGTGGTGAGGAAGATTGGTTCCCCTAGAGCACTCACCGAACTTAGTTGCGGCATAATACCCTCCGGCTGGGACCCCAACGATCCCCGTCACTGAGGAGATCTGTAGTAACAGTCCCCCCGCCCCCGGCGCGTTGGCGTCACGGAAGAAGCGGACCGCCTCGCGCGAGACGTTCGCCGCACCCCAGAAATTCGTCTCGAACATCGCGCGCACGTCCTTGTCCTGCGCGCCCTCGACCTCGCCGAACGTGGCCCACGCGGCATTGTTCACCACGACGTCGATCCGGCCAAAGGCCTTCTTGACCTCTGCGAAGGCGGTGATGATCTCCTGCGGCTGGTCGACGTCGAGCTTGACCACAAGGAGGCGGTCAGAGGGGTGCTTGGCCTTGAGGTCGTCGAGTGCTGATGGGCGGCGGGCGGTGGCGACGGCGATCTCCCCTTTCGAGAGGATGAGCTCAGCGAGGAGCCTCCCGAAGCCGCTTGATGCGCCAGTGACTGGGGAACAAAATCAGTGCAAGGTTGTAAGTCGACCTGCAAGTGGTACATACTAAACCAGACTCTCGGGCGAGACATGATATCGGTTGGATGTGTAGTGTCAGGTGAGTGTTGAAATCAGTCGAGTTTGCTGGTTATGGGGTCAACACGGCGCCCACTTTTATACGGGAGCCCCGAGTCGCTTTCCAGCGTTCATCCTCCGTAATGCGAAATACGAGGTGCGGTCAGCATTGGAACGCTCGGGATACGCTAATCCGCAGCGACGTGCTGGAGCATTCAAACAGACTTGCGTACCCTCTTTGCTAGTAGAGATGCCACGCTTGTGTGCATGCCCAGGTCCGGTACGGTCGGAAAATATTACGCGGGTCGTCCTGCTTGCTAAGCAGAAGGTCGTTAAAAACCCGATGTCGGGGAGGAAAGATGTATAATTCACAAAGAGAACATATGGTTTCACTGGCTCGGCTTGGCGTGTCCGTAAATGCCGTTCACGAGCGCCACACCGAACACGAAGTGCTTCTGCTAAAGTCGCCAGCACTTGTTCAAGGCGACGGCCTGAGCGGTAGTAGCAGATGAACCAGTGAGACTATGTAGGCCCGGGTATGTCCCGTATAGAAATCTTATTGCCGTTTGTCAGCATGACATCGGTCAACGACCAAGTACGGCATCTCCACTATGTCCAGAGAACAGTTGTTATTCCGCTCATTATGCCTTACCTTTCCGGAATATAAAACAACACCGCATCGGGGACATAACGCCTCAGTAGCAGTGGTCCTCGGCGATCTTGGTAGCATCGTCGACTGCGGGCCTCGATGGGCTCCGCGCTGCCCGCTTGCATAGTTGTTGGGGAATCTTGGTAGATATCCCTGCGTATCGCGATCACTAAGACAAGAAAGTTCGGTTGGTTCTCCTTACTACTAGTTAAGCCAGTCCGTGTCAGAAACTGATCAAAGTGCGAAATCAGGTCACTCCTGGGACTAAACCTCCAGAGCGATCATCTTCAATGCCACGGTCGCTCGGACTCCATCGAGAATACATAGCAGTCATAGCGCCAGTACTGTTGACCACGAACAGGCCCTCTCCCTTCTCCCGCTCTGTCTCTCCATCTAGTCGACTTATTCGTCCTCAAGAGAGGAAGAGAACTTAGGTGCGGACCCTAGACCACTTGATCTTTGATTGTCACACGGTTCAAGTAAGAGTATCGCGTCGGCCTGAGCGCCTCAGTATGATCGAGGAATACGTACCAAGACAGAAACCTCAAGTGAAAGGAGATGTCGGCGGAAAGACACCTGAGATTCACACGTGATCGTGGTGTCCCCGTTTGCTTTCGCCCGCGCGTCCTTTTCCGAGTCCGCCATGGTCCCCGCCGGACCGCGTGCGCAATAACTCATGACCATTTCTTCTAAAGCTCTGTTCCCCGGTGGAACACGCTCTCGTCATCGCGAACGACGCCCGACTATAAAGGTGAGAATTGGGAGCCAGTGACAACCGAGCGACGCCGCACCGCAAGCATGCTCTGGCGTCGATACCCCTCCTGGACCCTCCCTGCCGTCCTCTCCCTTTGTCTAGTTCTTCTAACATGGCCAGAGACGATTATTGCATCTGCTTCTGTGGCTAATGGTGTTCATCTAGCGGCTCGTGCAGACCCTCCTCGGAAAGACAACGGTTTCACCGACGTCGTCCAGTGGGACAACTACACCATCTTCCTTCACGGACAGCGCCTCTTCCTTCAGTCAGTGTTGTCATGTTATAAATAATGAATTATGTGTCTACTAATATACTACATATCTCGGGAGAGTTCCATACCTTCCGTCTCCCAGTACCTGACCTTTGGCTCGATATCTTCCAGAAATTCGTCGCGGCCGGCTTGAACGCAGTCAGGCACGTCCCCATATCGAAAAGCATTCGACCCCAATTCATCGCCAATCTGTGTGTTCTAGCATCTGTTTTCCAAGTGCGTCTCCTGCTATGGAGCACACATTGGTGACGGCGTTGATGTGGGCCCACAGTGGTCGTGGCAAACCCGGCTCCCGGAGTCTTTCACTTCAATGACTGGCGCGCCCTTCAGCCTATCTACGATGCTGCGAAGCTAGCCGGCATCCTGGTCGTTCTCCGCCCAGGTAAGTTATGTTTGTTTTCGTTTCTAGGGTTACTCACACCCCCTCAAAGGTCCTTACGTAAGTATATATGACACTGGGTCCGGGGCCAACTTGTGCCTTATACGGAGGCGACAGTGCAGACCCCTCAGATACGTTTATAATCTGAATCCTCATTCTCGTATAGATGAATGCGGAAACTACCGCCGGAGGCGGAGCTCATTGGGTGATCAGTGAGGTCGGGGGCGCACTCCGTACCAACGCGAGCGACTGGACAGCCGCGTACAAGCCTTACCTCAACGAAATCATCCAGAGGACCGTTCCCAATCAGGTCACATTCGGCGGTCCCGTCATGGGTATGCGACCAATGCTTCTTTCACGGCCAATCTACTCACTCCATTCCACTCACTATCAGCCGTCCAAGTTGGTGAGTTTCCTAAAAGGTCGGCGCAGAGACCGTATATTGATTATGGGTGATACCATAGACAACGAGTACTCTCAAAGGCCAATTACTCATGCGGAATACTTCGCCCAGCTTGAAAAGCAGTACCGCGATGGTGGTCTCCTCGTTCCTCTGTGAGTGGTAATCTCAATGCTTATTCATCGAGCATTCTTCTGAGACGCACTCAGGACGTATAACGATGCAGGGCAGCGTAGTGACTTCATAAACGGGACAGGTGCTGTTGACCTTTACGGCCTCGTGCGTGTTACTGTTATGATACGAATATAGCAAATACTAACATCCGTCTAGGATTCGTACCCGCAGAGCTTTGACTGCTCGAACCCTACCCAATGGAAGCCAGTCGTGACGAACTACCACCAGTATCATATCGCAAATAACCCGAGCCAGCCTTGGTACATGCCTGAGTTCCAGGGTGGCGCGTTTGACCCTTGGGGTGGCTCTGGTTACGATGCATGCGAAGTTCTCACCGGCGCAGACTTTGAGAATGTGTTCTACAAACAAAACTGGGCGAGCAACGCCAAACTCATCTCTTACTACATGGTATACGGGTTCGTTCGTTCAGCATTGTTGGAATCAAATCCCGCTGACCTGCACGTGTGGTTTAGTGGCACGAGCTGGGGCGGTCTTCCTTTCCCTGGTGTCTACACAAGGTACTTTTTCAATACACACCTTCACTGCGTGACTCCTGATGCCGATCATAGCTATGACTACGGTTCAGCCATTCGCGAGACACGCGCGTTGACTGCCAAATTCGATGAGTTGAAGCGCCAGGGTCTTTTCCTACGTTCCTCGCCCCAGTTTCGCAAGACCGACTGGATCGGCGATTCAACCACCGGCATCCCAGGCGCAAACGTCAGCGACAGCGAGGTCTTTATCACCCTCTTGAAGAACCCCGACAGCGGCACCAACTTCTTCATCGCGCGCCAGAACGACTCGACCTCGACGTGAGTATCTTCCCGGTGTTCAGTCGTCAGAAACTCACGCATGCGTCGCAGTTCGGGTATTTCCTTCAACATCACCGTCCCCACCTCGAAGGGCACTTTCACGCTCCCGCGCACAACCAGCGGCATCGCCCTCAACGGCCGCCAGAGCAAGCTGATCATCACCGACTACACCTTCGGTACCCGTGGATCCGTGCTCTACACCACCGCATCCATCTTCTTCGGGGCACCATCGGCAAGCGCGACGTGCTCTTCCTCTACGGAGACGCCGACCAATCTCACGAGGCTACCCTCTCGTTCTCCGGCAACGGCGCCCCCGCCCGTTCACAAAGCGTCCAATTCGCGACGTCGCGCGACGTGCGCGGCACCACGACCGTCACCGTCCTCCCTGGGGTGAAGGGCCTCGTGACCCTGTGGGACTCGGACGAGCAACTCGTGCTGTTCGCGGACTCGGTCACGGCGGCGACGTTCTGGGCGCCGCCGATCGCGCAGAAGTCGGTGGGCACGGTGGCCGGATTCGAGAGCTTCTGGCAGTTCGGGACGAACACGACGGCGCTCGCCGGCGGGCCGTACCTGGTGCGAAACGCGTCACTCACAAACAACGGGCGTACGCTGGCGCTGCACGGAGACCTGAACGCGAGCGTGCCGCTCACGGTGATCGCGCCTCCGTCGGTGACGGGGGTGACCTGGAACGGACAGCGCGTGGAGCCGCTGAGCAGGACCGCAGCCAGCGACCACGGCGGCCAGCGACCACGGCGGCCAGCGCGGATTCCTGACGGGCCACCTGAACGCGCGGGCAGTGGCGAAGGGCGTGAACATCCCGAAGCTGTCGGGGTGGAAGTTCGCGGACAGCTTGCCTGAGGTCCAAGCTGGGTTTGACGACTCGAAGTGGACCACGGCTGACCATACGACGACGAACATCTCGCGCAAGCCGTTATTTGGTGATGGTCGTATGTTGTTCGGTGGGTCAAACGTTGCATTAGCCCGAGTGAAGCGATGCTGATTATGCCATATAGGTTGCGACTACGGCTTGTGCGTATACACACACCGAGTTGTCATAGGCTTCATACTGACTACACCCTAGCTGCGAGAACAACGTGCTTTGGCGCGGTCACTTCACCGGCACGGGCGCGGAGAAGTCGGTCAACCTGACCATCAACGGCGGTAGCTGTAGGCCCTTTCACGCGTTAGTGTCTGTTGCATAGTTCACGATTCTTCTGCAGCGTTCGCGGCGTCTGTGTGGATCAACGACAAGTTCATCAGCACCGTGTACAACGGCGCGGACCAGATCAACGCGCTCTTCAGGTTCCCTGACGGATCCGTCAGTGTGGGCGGGGACAACGTTGTCACCATCTTGCAGGACCACATGGGCAACGACGAGGATCCGAACGGTGGGTAGAACGGTTCGTGTGACTGCTTGGTGGTCTGACGTCGCTACTCGCAGAGAAATCGGCTCGCGGTATTCCCGGATTTGCTCTTAATAATGGCAACTTCACCACTTGGAAAGTTCAGGGTAAGGTCGGCGGCTACCGCAAGTGAGTACCGATTCCAATCGCCAGCCCCGTACAGCGGTCTAATCCAAACCCTGCAGCTATCCTGACAAGGTGCGCGGTGTCCTGAATGAGGGTGGCCTCTTCGGCGAGCGCCAAGGCTGGCATCTCCCCGGCTTCGACCTCTCCTCCGCAAACTTCACATCGCGCGAGCTCTCCTCAGGCCTCCCGAGCGGCGGCGCAGGCGTCGGGTTCTTCGTGACCACCTTCGACCTGAAGATCCCCAAGGGCACGGACACGCTGCTCAGCTTCGTGTTCGATGGGGGTGAGGGCAAGTCCGGTCAGGCATACCGTGCCCTTCTGTTCGTCAACGGATGGAAGTTCGGCAAGGTAAGCGGCTCCAGCGTTCTTACCATGCAGCTACCTATTGATCGCCGTGATCTTGCAGCGCGTCGCGAACGTGGGTCCCCAGGCATCTTTCCCAGTCCCTCAGGGTATCTTGGACTATAACGGAAAGAAGTGTGTTATTACTCCTGTCATGGCCATCAGATCCCGGACTCATCATATGCTAGCACCGTAGCCGTCGCCCTTTGGGCTCTTGACAACACCATTGTCTCGCCTTCTCTCGAGGTTGTGGTTGATGCCATCCTCGACGGTGGTGTCGGACCCATCGCGACCAACAACCCTGGGTGGTCTGAGCGCTCTTTGGTCTAATCCAGCACTAGACACTTGCACATGCCTCAAACCCCTATGAAAGCTCGCATCAGCGATACAACTTTGTTTGTTTGAACGCGGTGCGCCTTCTATGTATGCAAAATACCTATGAGGAATGAGAGTGCAGAATGAGCCGTTCAGTGTATCGTCACAGCCTAAAGTGCCCAGGAGGACAAGCGCCTGTGGGCCGGCCCAGACTCGCACAGCCTGAGTGCGGATGATGGCAGAAATGGCTCAGGCCCAGGCGCTGTCCGTACATACGTCACTCTACTAGATCTGCGATCGGTGGCGCGTGCTGTACCCAATGCACCACTCCGCACTAGGTTTTCGAGTCGTCTTCAAACCCGAGTACGTGCCTGTCCGTGCCCCAATGGCACAGGCTTAAATTAAGCACAATAATCGGTGAGCCTGCACGTCCACGTCGGTCTCGACGGCCGAGGATCTCATATACCTCAGAGAGAGCCTGAGGACCATCTCGTACGACTTTATAGGCCATGTCCGAGTCTCGCACAGCTAGTCCGTTCATTCGTTCTACTAGCGCCCACACTCAGCTGGTTGAATCGGAGTACCTTCCGACGCTCAGAGGTGACCCGATGTGACCCCGAAGTAACAAGGGCTCGATTTCTGCACGCAACGCACCACCTACGCGAGTACATGAGAATTCAAATAGAGAAACCTCCATCACCAGTCCAGTTCACGCTCCGATGGCTGCAGGTGGCTCCTACACGAAGCGGCGCAAAATTTGACGTGGCAGACTCAGAGTACTTGCGTGTAGAAGGTCTGGTGAAATGAAAGTCCGAAATCGAAAGATCCTCCCGTATGCGAGGAATTCTGTCTGCGGGGCACCCCCATACGACGTGGACTATTTATACTCGCGCTATGGTCGCCACACTCCCCTTACGTCCGCGCCTCTCTTTTCGCCTCTACTATGTCCAGCGTACAGGCCTCCGAGAGTGGTCGCCCATCCGACCCCACACCGGCCATCGAGACGCTGCCCGCCCCAATAGCGCTCAAGGATGAAAATCAGCTTGGCCCACTGGACACCGGTGTACCGAGCTCTACTTTGCACAAGTTGGACCTTGGCTTCCTCCCCATCCCGAAGCACCTGCAATATGACCCCGAGCATCCTGCGCAATTTAGTCTGGCGATGAACGTGACGTTTGGCATCGCCAGTACCTTCAGTACGTCACATAGCCATGCCATCGCAGTCTGCCAGAAGCCCTAACAAGCATGCCGTAGTCGTCGCCAACCTGTACTACTGTCAGCCGCTACTCAGTGAGTCGAGGATTAATTCTTCAAACTTCAGAGAGCGCCGGGGTAGAGAAGCAATCCGCTGATTTTTTTGGTCCCAGTTGAGTTCTCTCGGTCGTTCGGCGTAACATACCGGGAGGTGTCCAACATTCCTACACTTGTACAAGCCGGGCGAGTAGTATTCTTGAAGATGTTTGCCATCTTAGCTAACGTATCGCAGTTATGGCATAGGAATCTTGTTCATTACCCCGCTAGGAGACCTGGTCCGAAGACGGCCGCTCCTCATCCTGCTCAACATCATCATTGCCTCGCTTACTATCGGGCTCGCCATCACCAAAAGTCTGGTCGTCTTCGAAGTGCTCTCCTTCCTGATCGGTATAGGCAGCGTGGCGCCGCAAATCCTCACGCCGCTCGCCGTAGACCTCGCGCCCCCGGAGCGTCGAGCGTCCGCGCTCTCAATCGTCCTCTCTGGTCTTCTGTTCGGCGTGCTGATCGCGCGGGTCCTCGCTGGCGTTGTCGCGCAGTTCGTCACCTGGCGCGTCGTGTACTACGTCGCAATCGGTGTGCAGTGTGCGGTTCTCGTCATGCTCTATTGGACGCTGCCCGACTATCCTGCGAAGAATAAGGGCTTCACCTACTTTGGAATCCTGTATAGCATGGCGAAGTTTACTGTCACCGAGCCGCTGCTCGTTCAGACGATCCTCATCACGATCCCGTCCAGCGCATGCCTTACGAACTGGTGGGCTACCTTGACCTTCCTTCTCGGCGCGCCCCCGGTAGTACAACTACTCGACGTACGTTCACTCTCATAACTATCGAAAATTTCTCTGCTCACACCGCACACGCCTGGCAGAGTCGTAATAGGTCTGTTTGGCCTTGTAGGCATGGCAGGCGTCGCGACGGCGCCCCTCATCGGACGCATGGTCGACAAGCTCGTGCCGTGGTCCGCGACGCTCGTGGCGATTGTCGCGCTGCTCACGATCTTCGCTATCCAGACCGCCGCCGTCGGACTCAACGTTGCGGTCGTGATCATCATCTGCATCGGGCTCGATGTTTTCCGACAGACGGAGCAGGTCTCGCTCTCGGCCGCCGTCCTGGGGCTCGACGCCAGCGCGCGCTCGCGCCTGAACGCGGTCGTCATCCTCTCGGTGCGCTCTTCATCGGGACTTACTATACAGTGTGGGCTGACGCGTCGTGGATAGCTATTCATCGGATCGGTGATGGGCACCTCTGTGGGCTCGAAGGTGTTCACGGAATACGGCTGGCGTGCAGACGCCGCACTCAACCTTGGGTGGACGGCATGGACTCTGGGCGTCCTCTTCCTCCGCGGGCCGCACTGTCCGCGCTATACGTGGATCGGATGGGAGGGCGGCTTCGACCTTCGGAAGAGTCGGGTCGTTGCGCGAGCACAGGTGGCGGCCGCCACGGAGTTGGAGAATGTCCCAGGCCAAGGCGGACAGTGTGACCGGAAGGACGAAGAAAGGGATATCATCGAGGAGAAGCGGGGCCCAGAGGAGAGGCGGTGTAGTGAGGAGGAGGTTGAAGCTGAGAGGCGAAGGCAGAGCACGGGGAAAAGTCCGGACGAAGCGGTATGATGCATTTCCCACTTTGCAACGATGTCATGACATCGCGTCCTTGGGTGTTCTAGTGAAAGCACTGCTTTTGCGAGCGGTTATAGTGACTACACAGGTCACACTTTAAGTTTGTGTATCACTGGCCGCACCCTAGTAAGGCCGCACGCCCACTCGGCTCAACAGCTTCAGACATAATCCCCATGGCGTTCTGCGCGACTCTGACGAATATTGCCTTTAGTAGCTAAGATAGCGGTGATGTTGTGTACTTATAGCTCAGGGTTCTGACTGGCGCGTAGCCTTCAAGATAGCAGACTGAGAACAGGTTACGGCGCCCGTACTACATGCTGAGTACCTCCTGGTCCGGTTATACGCTATGCCCGACGTACTAGTCCGCACTCAACGGCGCTCAAATTAATATTTGACTCGTCGCCTTCAAGTCGGCATGCCAAGGGCTTCAATACAAGCCTAAGTTCACTGTAAACATTCATGTGTCTGCGTGCACGTATCTACCTCAGTCTCGACGGCCGACCGCTTCTCATGCCTCGAGGGGATCCTCTTCTGCGGCGGAGTGAACGTTTGGGACTCGGGTGGGAAACGGCAGGCCGTGCCGGAGCGCGTGCGGGGAGATGCGGGCGCTTAGAGAAGCTATTACTGATGCTTTGCGCCATGCACTATTTCTGCGCACACCATGGCCGCCGCAATCCCCTCAGCGAGCCTGCGCCTCTCTCTTTGTCTCTACCATGTCCAGCGTACAGGCCCCCGAGAGTCGCCGCCAATCCAGCTCGATATCGACCACGGAGACGCTGCCAGCCCCGGTAGCGCCGAAGAACGAGGGACTTGAAGGCACCCCGGGTACCTCGCAGTTGGACTTTGGCTTCCTTCCCATCCCGAAGCACTTGCAGTATGACCCCGAACATCCCGCGCACTTTGGTCTGGCGATGAACGTGACGTTTGGCCTCGCCAGTACATTCAGTACGTCATGTATTTCTGCTGTCGCCGTTGGGAGGCCCTGACAAACCTTGTATAGTTGTTGCTAACCTGTACTACTGCCAGCCACTACTGAGTAAGTGAGGATTTGGTTATCAGCTTACCAAGCTAAAGAAAGGTTCGGACGGGGAAGAATCATCCTGCTGATTTCGTGTCCCAGTTCAGTTCGCTCAGGCCTTCGGGGTAACGTACCAGGAAGTATCCAATATTCCTACACTCGTACAAGCCGGGTAAGTGAATTTATTGCGCAATTTGCTGTCGCAGCAATTCATAACCTATCGCAGTTATGCCATTGGGATTTTGTTCATCACCCCACTTGGAGACCTGGTTCGGAGACGGCCGCTCCTCATCCTCCTAAACGTGGTTATTGCCTCGCTCACGATCGGTCTCGCCATCACCAAAAATCTAGTTGTCTTCGAAGTGCTCTCCTTCCTGATCGGTATAGGCAGCGTGGCGCCGCAAATCCTCATGCCGCTCGCCGCGGACCTTGCGCCTCCGGAGCGTCGAGCGTCCGCACTCTCGATCGTCCTCTCTGGTCTTCTGTTCGGCGTGCTGATCGCGCGGGTCCTCGCAGGCGTTGTCGCGCAGTTCGTCACCTGGCGCGTCGTATACTACGTCGCTATTGGCGTGCAGTACGCGGTCCTCGTCATGCTATACTGGATGCTGCCGGACTATCCGGCAAAGAACAAGGGCGTAACATATTTCGGGATCCTATACAGCATGGCAAAGTTTACCGTCACGGAGCCGTTGCTCGTGCAGACTATCCTGATCACCATCCCATCCAGCGCATGCTTCACGAACTGGTGGGTTACACTGACCTTCCTTCTCGGGGGACCTCCCTACCACTACTCGACGTACGTACACCCTCACGTCTCCCGCACTTCCCCTGCTCACATCCCGGCAGCGTCGTGATCGGCCTGTTCGGTCTGGTAGGCATGGTCGGCGTCGCGATGGCGCCTCTCATCGGGCGCACAATCGACAAGCTCGTGCCGTGGTCCGCGACGCTCGTCGCGATCCTCGCGCTGCTTGCGACGTTTTCTATTCAGACCGCCGCCGTGGGGCTCAACGTTGCCGTCGTGATCATCGTTTGCATTGGGCTCGATATTTTCCGACAGACGCAGCAGGTCTCGCTCACGACCGCCGTCCTCGGGCTTGACGCGAACGCACGCTCGCGCCTCAACGCTGTTGTCATACTCTCTGTACGCCCTTTTTTTCTATTGCCGATTGGATACGTTTAGCTGATGTATTGTGGACAGCTGTTCATCGGACAGGTGATGGGCACCGCTGTGGGCTCGAAGGTGTTCACGGAACACGGCTGGCGCCCTGACGCCGCGCTTAACCTCGGGTGGACGGCATGGACCCTTGTTATCCTCTTCCTTCGCGGGCCGCACTGTCCGCGCTATACGTGGATAGGATGGGAAGGTGGGTTTGAGCTCCGGAGGAGTCGAGTCGTCGCGCGAGAACAGGCGGCTGCGAAGGAGAAGGCTCCAAGCCAAGGCGATCGCGAGCGGGGCAGTGAAGAAGGGGATATTGTAGAGGAGAAGCGGGATGAAGAGGAGAGACGTCGCAGTGAGGAGGAAGATGAGGCCGAGAGGCGAAGACGGAGTACGGATAAAAGTGCGAATCAAGCGGTATGATACATCGGTTTCCAGCTCCTTGCTGTTCACGCTTTGCAACGATTGTTGTGCTGTCATGACGCCGTGCTTGTAGCGGCTCTAGTAGCTACATAGACTTACACTTCTCAGGAGTGCATTTGTCGCACCCCACCAAAAAACCAGCGCAAGACCGCCTCATCGCAACGTCAAAACTAACCGAGCTCGAAAGTTAGGCTTCAATTGTCGATCTTCAGGCTTCGAAGCTTCACGCGTCGGTGACGCCATTCCTGTCCCGCCATCTCGCATACGACGCGACGACTTCAGGCGTGATCTGCTTCTTGATGTTCTGCGCGGCCTTGACGAACGCTTCTTTCGGCACCTAAGATCGCGCCATGCTGTGAGCATCTCGGCTGCTGCGACACTGGCGTGCTTGGGGGCGGGAGAAGAGAACTCACGAATGGCGCGTCGATGTTGGCTTTCATCGTCAGAAGTGCCGCTTCTTGGCAGAGCGCAGTCATTTCTGCACCCGAGCAGCCTTCGGTCTGAGGGACGTTCAAAGGGATGTTAACGACGACTGCGTGGAGATCTTTGTCGGGAGCATACATACCATGCTCGCGATTTGAGCGAGATCTAGCCCGGTGTCTACGCTCATTTTTTGTGTCCGGATACGTAGGATTTCTGTCCGCCCTTCTAGGTCGGGCGGGCCGACGTACAGGATACGGTCCAAACGACCTGGCCGCATCAGAGCAGAGTCCTACGAGATCGGATGTTTACAAGGGCGCTGCGAAGTACGAAACAAAGACAACATACGATAACGTCGGGTCTGTTCGTGGCCGCAACGATGGTGACTCCAACGAGCTCCTGCACGCCATCCATCTCGTTTAGAAGACTCGTGAGGACACCTTCATGGGCGCCTCCGCCGCCGTCTGACGCTGTTCGGGATGTCGCTAACGCATCTATCTCATCCTAGCAAAAACTTCGTAAATCGCCTAGTGTGCAAGAGCATATTGTAAGATGAAACGTACGAAGAATATGATGGATGGGGCAGCCCCGCGCGCTTTACTGAAAATGTCGCGTACGGCGCGTTCCGACTCTCCCACATATTTGTTCAAAAGCTACAAAAATGCGTGAGCAACTGACCGACGTGCACTATCGTGAGCGCTCACCTCCGGGCCTTTCACAGCAAGGAAATTCACCCCACTCTCCGTCGCGCACGCCCGTACTAGCAGGGTTTTGCTGCACCCGGGAGGGCCGTAAAGTAGGACACCCCGTGGCGCGCGCACGCCCAAGCGCGCGAACGCCTCTGGGTGCAGCAACGGCCACTCTACGCACTCGCGTAGCTTTTGTATCGTCTGCGCCTGCCCGCCAATGTCGGAGTAATGCACTGGCACAGTGTCAAGGAAAAGAGATCGCAGGGCGGATGGTCGAACCGTAGGCAGAGCCGTAATTAAATCATCATGGGTGAGCAGAGGGGACGTTTGCGGAGAGATGCTGTCAGCGATGGACGCGGGGGGTTGCGAGGCGAGCCAGCGTTTGATAGCGAATGTGCCTGCCTCGCGGACGACGGCGCTCAGATCGGCTCCTACGTAGCCGTGCGCCTTGGCTGCAACTGACCGGAGATCGTCGTCTGAGACCGAGTGTGGGGCCTTGGAGAGAAGCACTTTGAAGATATGGAACCGCGCCTCGGCGTCAGGAATGCCTATTATATGACGTCGTAACTCCATAACCGACAAATCTTAGACGAAAATGAGCATACCGATCTCAATCTCCCTGTCGAAACGACCAGGTCGCCGCAGGGCGGGGTCTATGGCGTTCGGCCTGTTTGTTGTCGCGACGACCACGACTTTACCTTGTGAACCGTCTTTACCAGCCTCCTCCATCCCGTCCATGAGCGTTAGCAGCTGTGCCACTACGCGTTTTTCAACCTCCCCTCCTGGACCCTCCTCGCGGCGCGGGCAGATCGCGTCTACTTCATCGAGGACAATGATACAGGGGCTGCGGGCTCGCGCCTCGGCGAATACGTCGCGAATCCTAGACTCGGTTTCGCCATGGTACGCGGACGACAACTCGGGACCGTTGACGATGAGGACGGAAGACCCTGTGGATGCCGCAATCGCGCGTGCGAGGTGGGTCTTACCTGTGCCGGGCGGGCCGTGGAGAAGGACACCGCGGGGCGGCTTGAGGCCTAGTTACGACGGTGGTTCGAGGCGCAAAATTTTTCAGCCACACGGGATGGGCACGTAAGTTCAGTCAATGCGTGCGTGGATCCAGGAGGCGTTGATATAGCGAAGGGAAGAGACGTCAGATCACATGAGGGAGGACCCTGGCGGAAGTATCGTAGCACGCACCAAATTGGCGGAACAGCTCGGGTCGGGTGAGAGGGATCTCTATGAGGTCGCGGATTTGCGCAATCTGCTTGTCAAGCCCTCCCACGGACGCGTATGCGTCAGGACTCACGCCACGCTCGACGGCATGTCCGGCACCCTGCATTCGTGCGCGAGTGTCATTAGCACGGCAGCGGATGGGAGCGCACCTGTCTTACCGCGTCGGCCCCACGTTCTCCGGGTACAGCGGATTTTGAACTCTCCTCGTCGAGAACCACCGTCGTTTCCCAGCCGACGGTCCAGAGTTTCGGCGGGGGATCTGCAAGAGATAGGGATTGGACGCCGGCGGCGAGGTCGGAGCCCTCGTCTGGTTCGCGCTCGGTGGACACCGAAGTGACGGAAAACCTCCGCGTCTTTCCTTCGTACACAACATCCAGCGTCTGCATCGGTGTGAGATACCCAAGGTCGACTATGTAACATATGGCGGGTCAGATTGGGTTGCGGTGCTAGCGAGGATAAGAACCAACTCAGGGACTCTCTGATTAGGAGGGTCAGCCAATCCCTGCGCTTGCCTTTTCCCGTATGCGGGCTTTTTGGAGAAGAAGTGGAAGCAGAGCTTATCGCGACGCGTTTCTCGCCGAAGACTTCCTTGACACGAATGGTTTGTGCGAGCTCAGCGTGCCGGAGGGAAGGCACTCCGGATGGAAGTTTTGGCGCGTCCAAAGAGAAGAGATTGACCTTCGCGCCAGGGGTTACCCTGGCCGTCAGCAGGAGCGGGGTCGAGACGAGTATAGCTGTCAATGCAACGGGAGTATGTCAGCCATTCAACGGGCTTTTCGTATCGTCTTCCCGCGTGCATGTGGCATCACGGGCGCGGATACGCACAGTCTTGGGAGATATCCGAAGATGGCCATGCTACGCCCACCGCGAAGGACTAGAAAAAGCAAATTAGCTTGATCAGTGGGCTCATGCTTGTGTGCAGGGGTCATATGAGGGTCTGAAGATAGGCAGGGGAATGTGTGTACCTTCTGAGAGTTCGCAGATGATAAGCCTACGACGTCGCCCGCATAAACCTTCGCCTGCTTGAGGACCTCGGCGTTGATGATAACGCGCCGGGAGGCGCGAGAAACGGGCTCTGACGAGTTGAACGACTCTACGGTGAATTTTCTGGCAGAGAGTAGACTCATTGCAGATTTGCGCTACAATCTACGCTGTATTGTTACAAGTTCAATTTGTGTTCTTCGGCTTATTACACGAGCGTACCCGAGTACTGCCTGATACTATAGAACTTGAGGAACCTAAAGCCTAGGATTTTGCTCAATAGTCAAATCGAGACCATGCTCCCTTTCATACGAATACAGAACGGGGTCTATAGCCCAAGTTAATAATTACATACCTTTGCTTTAAATTTTTGAATGCAGACCTGTCGGGGTAGTACTTTTCGAGGTAGAGTTGTGGCGGTCGACTTCGTAGCTCTACATAAAATATCGGGGACTAGGGTAAGCGCTAATCTTAATCGGGACGCGTCGAAAAGGCGCCCAGCGTGTTTGTCACAGGCTCTTGACCAATCTCGACCGGGTATCTCGTTGCTCGCTCAGGCTGCTTGCTGTCTACATCCCTACATCTTTGTAAACGTCCTCGATAAAGGTTAATGTGTGTGCGGTCATAACTCCAAAATGAAGTGGAAGTATTGCTGGAGGACGTGTTGCTTGCTGGCATTGCACATTGTGGCTGCATCTGGGGAACTATTTGAAGAGGACCTGACGCTACGACCACTCCGCGATGGAAAACTGGAGGCGCGATTCTCGTTTACTACGCTACTGAAGGGTGCAACCCCTCGAGATCCTCAAGGCCTGGCAGAAGACGACGAAGGTACGTACACATATTCATTCAGAGCAATCGACTCCAAAGCTAGGGATTAGCGCAGCATTACACCCTCTTCCCGCTTGCGCTCGGGCAGATATTGCGTGAACATGCGGTCACGGAGCTGCATCTGACGCTGAATGCCGGAAAGTGGAACTATGACCACTGGGGATATCCCGACGAGCCGGGGGTGAGCACGGGCGCGGAGCTATGGGCGTGGATGGGGGAGAGTGTTCCGGCATCGTAAGTTCGCTTTTTCCATGTCGCGAGTTCTGAAGTAATGGGTCCGGTTCAGGCTGGACGCCCGATGGCAGGGCCTACGTCAATCTTTGGCTGGCCTCTTCTGCGCATCGCTAGGACATTTGGACGAGCAGCGCACAACTTCGCCCACTCTCACTTTCCAGCCCGAAGGCGCGCTCCCCAACTTCACCTACCCTCATCAGCTCCGTCATGCAACGCTCCCCTCCGAACACGTTTGCACGGAGAACCTTACGCCCTTCCTTAAGCTCCTCCCGTGCAAGTCACTCTCCGGCATCGCGAGCCTGCTCAACCCTCATAAAGTATTTGATGCGGACTGGCACGGGCTTGGAGTACATGTACGTTATCGAGAAGGCACCGGGGTCGAAGTTCGCCTCGCATTCCAAGCCGTCTTCGATCCGGTCCGCTATTCCCCCGAGAGGCGTAGAGGTAAGTGTCCCGAATTCACTCGATATAGCTAGCCGTGTCTTGGGTGTGTAAAAACCGGACTGCTGTTGCTTCCGCCCGCCACCGGGGTGCTGTGTACGCTATGGTGATCGAGCGCACTCCTTCGTCCGATGTGTTCGGAAAACGTGTAGGTTGACCGGACCCATTGTAGATTGGTCGCTGCGCTCTGTGTTTGACCGCAGCATCGAAAGGGCATGCCCCGTCGCCCGGGCAAGCAAGGTCCGTGTCGAGCTGCCTAGCCAAGCGTCCTACACGATAAGCCCAGGGCCGACCGATGTAGTTGACAACACCGCAACGTATACGATTAACTCTGGTATGTGCCCTGAATCATCCCTTCTCAACACGCGATAACAACGCTTACCAATTTTGTATAGGTGAGGAAGCGCTTGATATCGCTATGCAATGGCCTGAGGAGGATAGCTTCCAGTATCGTATGCCCTCCGCGTTACCGTGTCCGACCGTAACTGACCTTCTCTCAGCGGACACCTCCTCGGCGCCGCCTCTTACAGATATTTCCGTACGCCGGAACTTGAAGGGCACTAGTCAAGCAGATGCGCGCCTGACAGTGGAGCTCACAAACAACCTGCCTATCCAAGTCAGCGCTGGGTACCTCGAGGCCATGCCCTGGCACCTGCAATTCTACCTTCACACCCTCAAAGCACAACTGGACGGCGCTTCACGCGGTGAGTACCCCGTAAAGGCCTAGCGGTCGATCGCCTCCTCGGATCTTCTGTGGTCGAAGATGTGATGGGACCGACGGCTGACGGGCTCGCACCGTTCCTCGCAGACGATCTCGTGGACATCCTCGCGTACACGCCGCCGGTCCCGCACTCGCGTCCGGCCCTCCTGCAAGCGGTGCTCACGCTCCCGCCCCACGCCACGCTGCAGCTGACGATGGACGTGTCGAAGCCGTTCCTGCGCTACACCGAACACCCACCGGACGCACAACGCGGGTGGGACCTGCCTCCCGCCGTCGTCGTCCCATTCGCATTCGGAGAGCTCTCGGCGTCCAACGACACATCCGCCGAGGAGTCGCAGCTTGGGTCCCTGCGGGTGCAGGAACGCGCCGCGGTGCAGGGCCGTCGCCCACGCCGGATGTACACGCCCGTCCTACTCGTCGACCTCGCGACCCCAGACTTCAGCATGCCGTACAACGTCATTATCATGAGCTGCACCCTCATCGCGCTCATTTTCGGGAGCATCTTCAACCTCCTCACGCGGCGCTTCGTCGTCGTCCAAGTCGACCCCCAATCCCCGCAAGAACCTGTTCCAGCCCAGGCCGACGCCGACGCAGGGGATAAGGCGCGATGACATACTTTTCCGGTACCATGGCTCACGAACTGCCGCGCTATATGGTTCACTGTTAACACAGGGTCGGATAGTAGGATCCCGGCCAGAGAGTGCCGTAATTTATTCTCGGACTGATTTCCCGCTTGTCCCTCGTCATCGCGCGATCGCGCGCGCGCCCTTCGCTGCCAACGCACCAGCTGACCCGGCGGACCTGTTGTCCGTCCCGAACACGACGCACGGTGTGGCGGACGTCCCCGTGTGCGCAGTGTGCACGACGTCGACGCGCCAGTTTCGACTTTCGAGGGTGCCCGGGATCGAGGGGCGCCGGGGTCGCGCTGCGTGGTTCTCTCTCACTCCGTCGTCGGCGGGGCGCTCCAGCGCCCTCTCGTCCCCCTCGAGTCCCGCAGCCCTGGTTCTCTGGTTGCCATTCGAAAGCCTAGGAAGGCGAGCAGTCCGCGGTCGCACGGAATCCCGGTGACCCAATCATGGGACTCGCAGTATATGACGAGGCCTTGGCTAGTCCCAGCTTCGCCCCCCGGCGTGCTGCCGCGGCAGCTCGAGGGTTTGGTGGAAGGCTGCACGGCGTGATTTCGCGTCGCACCCGTAAGTCTTCTGGTCTTCGTGCGCGTTGTTTGAACCTTCCTCGCATGGTAAGGCTGGAATCCGGTTGACCACGCTCGTGCCGATGGGAAGGAAAGGGAAGGGCAGCTGTGGTCCTGGACCAGGGCAGCCCCCGTCCTGATTCCTGTCAATGAACGACGCGTCGCTGTGTGTTGGTGACAGCGCGGGTAGTAGATCTATGTGGTCCTCGTATCTCGCTTACACGGTGGGACCTGCCTTCCCGGCGACAGTCATACATTCATTCATTCAATCACGTCGTGCATCTGGCTCGCTGGGTGGCGCAGAACCGGCACTGGCAGGGACAGGGGGACAGGGGAGGCGTTCAGGCTTCGAGCTTCCCTGGCTTCCTGCGTCTGCTAGCCTATGGCCACACCCCGTCGCTCGCACGCGTGCGCTACACGACCGCATGGCGATCCTATACATTCGCGTCCCCCGCCCGGGTTGAACTCTGTGTTTGCGCTTCCTGGGTTCTGGTCTCAGGCGTGCGCCGCCACCACGATGAAGTTCAGCATTTGAATGTTTGCCCACGGCGCGCCGTCTGCCCGCCGCGCCGCAGATGTACGGCGGTACTTGGTAATTTAGGGCCTATCTTCTCCGCTGCCACTGCCTGCACTCGCCGCCGCCTTTCTCTGTACCCCAGCTCCGTCCGGCAAGCGTTCCATGCCACTCCCGGGGCATGATGCGGTCACGATCGATGACGCGGGTTCGCTGCCCGCGGACGCGCAGCGTCATCGATGTAGTCTGCCGACGCAGGTGTATCCGACCTGCCAAGTACGCGCGCCCGTTAACGTTGTTCCTGGTATGTTTGCCTGCCATCTGCAGATGGGGCTGCAAAGGATCTACAATAAGATGATAAGTCTATCATAGTCGGTATACGTAGGCGCGTACTTACGTGTGCGTCCGCCCGCGTCCATATGTGCCACGGGGCCTTTGAAGGGGGAGGCCTATCTTTGCTGGCTGTGGTTCGCGAGATCCGTGTCCGCCCGAAGGAGCTTGGTATGTCTACATGCGCGCCCATCGATAAACGGCTGCAGAGAGCTCGTATCGCGTATGGTACGGTGTCGACCACGTCGGCGTATCGCCCGGCCGCGCAGCCCTACTAGCTTGTTACCGTACAAGGACACTGCGACGTGCCGGGATACTGTGTACGTCGGTGTCCGGATCGCCAGGAGATCCAGATGGTCGTAAAGTGTGGCCGGCGAGCGGTACCGTGACGTTGTGGTTCCTCTTGGCTTTTCCCCGGCCACGCGGGGTTTCATTAACAGCTCGCCTTAGTGCATGGACGAACGTTCGGCCCAGGGAACTCGCGGGGGCACGTCCGTTGGGGCTGCCCAGCACACTGTGTCATGAGGCCCGCCAGGAACCCGGGCAAGAATAGGCAGCGCCGGTTGGGACGTGGAAGTGCGCACTGCGTCATCTCCCAACCAAAGGTCCGATTGATTCTGTACATGTGTGGATGCCGCTCAGGCTCGCGCGGGCGACGGGTGCGCGGCGCGCGCGTGCAGCCGTCTTTCTGCGGAAGGTGCGCGTCCACGTCGTCCTCGTAGATAAAGCAGCGCGATGACATGATGGCGCGCCGCTCGGGATTCTGATTGCTCCCGCGACGTCGATGTCGTGGTGGTGCTGGGGGGATTCGAGTCGAAACGGCGTGGGCGGAGTTGTCCATTTCCCGTCCGAACTCGAAGCTTCTCGCGAGTGGGCAGGAAGCTGTGGAGAGGACAATAGAGTATCTGGCCGGCGCAGCGAACTCTAGTTGCCGTTGATACTAGGTGCACGTCGGATGTGGAAGAACGTGCATTTCCATCCTAGTATATGTGTACGCCCGTGCGCCCGGCGAGACGCAATGCTGTGCGCACCCATCCCATAGCGCGCGCATCGAGAGACATTCGGAATGGCTGGCGTGCAATTCGTCATTCGCCCAACGGACACACGCTCTGGGGGAAGGTCCTGCATCAGGCAGGAAGCCGCCTGCCCGTGCGGTGCGCTCTGCTTCTGCTGCAATCTGGCGTCGGCGCAGGCTGCAGCAAACGTGAGCGGGGGCAGGGCATCACATGATACTCGGGTTCCAGGAAGTTTCTGTATTCGGGGTTGGGGGGCGGAGGTGCGTCCGAGGCTCAGATGTATGTGGGCAGGGGCGGGAGGCGCCCGGCGGGCAGGTGGCAAAATCACTTGCACGGCCGGGGATGGTTAGGCGTGCGTCCTCGCGCTTCTGGTCGGAGAACGCGAAGGGGGGCGGGGGCGGTATCAGCATCAGCCGCTGCAGACGCAGACAAGATGTCCGAGTTTGTGCGTCGGAGGAGAGAGACGGAGAGACGGGTGAATCTCACGATCCCGGCTCGAAATGTCGCACCGCCGAGTGAGCGTCGTGCCTCAGCGACGCTTCGGATGCCGTGGTGCACCCGCTGTGCTGGGCCAGATGGAAGTCCAGTCGGTCACGGATAACTGCTTAGTAGTTTTGCTCGAACCGGGAGGGCCTATCGCGAGCCCGGCGACCCCAGCACTGGCCGCTGCGAGGTATTTGAACAGGCGGCAGCCCCAGCGGGCGAGCGCTTCCCTCCGTGCCGTTCGCATAAAAGCACGGTGGCCACAGATTGCCACTCTTTGTGACTCACCCTGCCCGCCCTTTGTACCGACGGCTACGCTTCGCCCCCTCTTGTACTTATATACCTCTCTCTGCGCCCCCCGCCCCTCGTCTCCCATCGCCCGCCACCGCCCAACGCTCTGTATTCCACGCGCGCCTGTCTAGCACCCGTTCGTCGAGTGGCACGTACCTCGCGCAGCTCTCTCTCCAGAACTACCCACCCAGCATCTAGCAAAAATGTGTCGACGAATCGCGTACGTCTGTCTCGTCCTTTGCGTCCTGTCGCGCACTGACCGCCGTCCGCAGCGAAGGCACGCGGTGGTCAAAGTGTGGGGTACGTCCGGCGCCTCCGTCATCGCGTCCGCCACAACGGGTCAGCTGAATACCTCCCCTCTCTCTCGCCTGCAGCACTTCCAGCGCCACCTCGTCGTCGCCATCATGGACTGCAACTCGCCAAAATGCGAGCGCAGCTACCTCCACCCGCGCGGCTGCCGCGACTCGCAGTGTATCAAGGTAAGCACTCCTTTGTCCGGAGCCCGGGTCGTTCCCTCCTCCCCCCCGGCCTCTGCGCGCCACAGTCGAGGGTGGGTCTGCCGGCGGCGGGTAGTCGCGCGTCCCCGACAGCAACGGGCGTGGGCCCGCCTCGCGCCATATCCGCGTCATGTCCGCGGACGCGCCTGCCCCGGAACACTCCTTAATCCCCGCCGCATGACCCGCGTCTCCGTCATATCCCCTCTCCTTGCCTACCCACGCGCGTCACAAAAGCAGTGCTCACCCGTGCCCGCCCTGCTCCTCCCCCAGAACTTTGGCCCCGAAGTGCAAAAAGACATCGACACCGTCAAGGACGAGTGCTTCCAGTGTCGCGCAGCGGCCGCCCGCCGACTACCGCAGTCTTGAGCGCCGCGCGCGGGGGTTGTTGCTGGCAATAGTAACACCTACGCATCCTTACGCCGAGGACCACTGGGACCCTGAAATAGTGGATACGTATACCTTGCGCGCGCCGGGCGCTGCGCCCCTGCATCCTCAGCCTCGCCCTGCGTCCCCAAAGTTTCCATGGTCGCACCCACATCAGCACCCGCCTGCACCTTCGCCTTCGCGTCCGCCGCCACATTCCGCGCCCCCAGGATTCGTCGTCTATGCACGGACACGCACGCGTACCCTAATTGCACCCTATTCCTGCTGTCTGCCTGCTCCACCTGCTTTCCGCATTCTCCCACTCTTGCACGTCTCTCTTCTTCCCCCTTTCTTCTTTCTTCATTTCTCGTTCTCATTCTTGTCCTTGTCACGCCTGTCTGTCTCCCACGCCTCGAGTTACGCCCGTCCCGTCATTCCTGTATGTTTAGCCGCATCCGATCCCCAATACCAGCCTTGTTCGCCCTATCCGCCCCGCCCCGTCGGCCCCTGCGTGCGCCGCGGCGCATGTGCGCGTCCCACCACGCCCGTACTCGTATTATAATAAAAATACCACCCGAACCCGATCCCCACCGCGCAGACGCGCCCTGTGACCGCGCGACGCGCCTCACGCGCGGTCAGCAGACCCGCGCGGTGCCGTAACGCGCAACGCGCGAAGGCGGCAGCGCGCGAACTGCCGTCGCCGCGGCTTCGCGTTCGCTTTCTCGGCACGCAGAGGGGAAGGCGGGCGCGGTGTGGGTGCCCGGGATCCAGGGACCCTTTTGCCCGCGCGAAGATGGGAAGGTGGCGATGGAGCTCGAGCTTGAGCTTGGGTTGTTGGCCAAGACGCGGGGGATGGGCGAGTGGCCGGGGCAGCTGCTCGCGCACGCCATCATGTGCGCGCATTACGGGGGCGCGTGGTCGTGCTAACACCGGTGGGCTTTTGCGTGAGGGACCGTGGCGCCGCGGATACATGGGGACCCTCAAAGTGGTCGGTGCTTGGCGCTGGGTGCGTACCCTCGAATACGCACGGGGATGAGATGCGGTTAGTGTCACGGTGCGCAGGGCATCGACGAGAAGATAGTCGGACAGCTGTTGTTGCTGCTGCTGGACACGACGCGGTGGCCCGGGGGTTCCCCAGCTCGAGGCGCACAGGTGATGAGCCTGGAGGAGGGGAAGCTCGTAGGGTGCGTGATTGCCTGTGGGGTGTGTGACGCACCGCTGTGGCCAACCCGGTCGGGTGAACTTCGGCCGCTCAGGAAGGGGTGTGCGCACGAGCGGCTAGGTAGTGGCGCTGGAGCCTTACGCGGACTCGGAGCCCAAGTAAGTTCAAGACGCCGGCCTGCGCTCGTCCGTCGGCGCAATTCTAGCTGTCGTTGACGATACACGCCGTCTCAATACTACATCGGGGAATTTGCCACAGTCTTTTCTGGGGTTATATGGCTATACAAGGCATGCAATATGAAACAATCAGATTGGTCAAAAAAGCGCCAGTTAACGTGCTGCGCACAATGCTAGCTATTACCAAGAACTGACTGTCTTATTAACTCTTGCCAAAATTCGTAAGTCTTGCGCTTCTTGTAGACCTTGTGAGCAGTTGCGGAGAACGGTCAGAAGCGCCAAGAGATATCTGAGATAGGTCATATTTAATTATCAGACGAGATGAGAAATAGAATATTTATTTCAGGCGTGCTACACGACAAGGTACTAAAGTGAAACCATCTGAGACCAGTTGAACTGAAAACCTTCCGTGAATGTGCCAAGGGCGTGGTTCCATCGAGGTGACTGGGTGCCAAGCAGGGTAGTAGAACCGACTGCGTCCCCAGTCTCGACACCGAGTGACGGTCCTATGGAGAAGGCCCTAGGGGCCCGACCTCATACGGGGTAACACCCTCTTCCTGAGGATGGCCTATAAGAGAAAAGGTCAGTACTGGCATACGGTGAAGTGTGCAGTGTGTTAAACACGTCCGCCAACATGGACCTGGCAAATATACCAGGGAGCAAGGACAGCTCCGGACTTATCGAGTTAGGAGTGGGAGGGAAAATGCCAATGGTGAAAGTCGGCGAAAGAGAGATGATGTATACTCGGTATTTTATGCATGACTTCAGGGCAGGGCCGACCACACTTTGAGGTGGTGGCGGCGGAGCAGTGAGCCAAGTTAATGATCACGTTGAAATTCAACACGAGGCGCCGTCTGTCTGCGTATGGTCAGATGAGACGATGCGGTGTAAAGACTGTGTCACGGAAGCTAAGGGATTAAATTGCTATCAAAGGGCTTTTTTAACCTTGCATGCCATAGGTAAGACATAAGAAAAACAATATGAGCTTGCACTGAATGCGAGTGGTCGATCAGAGTAATATAAGAGTGGTGGTCGCGGGACAAGGCGCTGCAAGCGCTTAGCGGAGAAAACCTGGCCTGATGTGTATTATAAACACTGTAATCCCAAACCAGCTCAGGGTAAATTCCCCGATGTAGTAGTAGTATCTGGGATGCAAAGACGCAGGCGGCCTTGCGCATGAGACACGGGCGCACAATAGCGCGAGCAATAGGAGTGTATGGCGCGATAGCGACAAAGGAAGTCCTTCGATGATATGATCCTCAGCAGAACGTCGCGCGCGTCCTGAAGATACTGTGTGAGCGGAAGCGGAGCTGGGCGGGGACGCGTTACGTATCAGCTCGAGTGCGAAGCGACGCCTTTGAGACTGCAGCGGTCGAAAGCGCGTTATCTCTCCGTGCAGCCTGAGCTGACTCGCGCTCGGAATACGTGAGGAAGCTCGGAAGGCGCGTCGATGTACGCTCGTCGACTTGCACGCTCTGCAACCGACTCGCAGAAAGGCATTACGCTTTCCGCCGAAGGCCCGCTCGGGAACTTGCAAGCGAGATAGGGACCGTCTCCTGCATCTTCTCTCCGGTGCTTCGTGCAGCGTCTCCGAATCGAAGTCTTCGCGATATGATGCGGCAAGAGCGGAAGGAGTACCTCCTCCGTCCTGGCGTCACTCCTCCAGTGCCGCCTGGGCAGTCGCGTCCAGAGGGTATGCGTCAAGATAGCGAAGAAGTGCGCGCACCACCGCAAGCCCCGCTACGCGTCATGTCGCGTTCGCGCCCCTGCGAGTCGTCCAGCCGCGCGCGTTCTCGAAGACTGGCTCGCGGCCCTCGAAATCGTCGGTCGCACCCGCGCGGCAGGCCCTCTCTGCACCTGTCGGAAAACGCAATCTAGACGTGATCTGTGATCAGGGCCCCGGGGCAGGAGGACACAGATGCGGGGCCGATACGGAGAGAAGGTGGCCTGCTGGCGCGGCACAGCAAAACACTTCCTCCCGGCAGTCCAGCGTAGCAGGCGCCGTGCGCGAACTCGAGGCCTCGTGTGTCTAGCCAACAGTGGGGAAATGAAGATCCTGGGATCGGGAACGGGCTGTATACTGTAGTCTCCAGGGTCGTGGGCCGGTGCTATCGCTGTACTGTGATAGCGGACGGACGTAAGGGACGCGTAATAGAAGGTGGACGTTTATCTAAAAAGTAGCTGATCAGTATGTTGTGGCTATAACACCGAATTAGACGGGCGCACACTAACCCGCCAGACGAGCAGGACCTTGTGTCGAAATGGTCCCTCGTTGTACACGAGGTGTTTCATAACTGCCACGCAGGGGCTTAATCGCAGTTTGCACTGTAGACTCCTTGCGTTGAGGTCGTTGCGGCCTAGACCCCGAGTGTTAGTACACGCAAACGTGTTTCCCCTCGCCTAACAGCGGGGAATGTTGCCAGATACAACGACTTGCGCAGTACCCCATAGTATGAGGTGCACCTACCGTATAAAGCGAAGGATGCGGAAACCCCGCTCGATACAGTCCCCTTATCGTCCAGCTGTAAACGTCGGTGTTATACCATGAACGGCATATCTTACAACGCCTACATTTGGCAGGTTGACCGTTGAGTACTTCAAGTAAATGAAGGGATGCAACTTTCCTTGTCTAAACTTCGACACTCACGGCATCGTCGCATCCTTCTAGTAGAGAAGGCACCTCCGAGGGGGCCATCACAAGCGTCATGGCTGGCGGGCTGCGACGCACTTCCCAGACCGTCTCTTGATTCCGGTATGAGAGTACCATGGAGGAAGATCTAGCAAAAACGCCCCTGGCCAGGAGATTGTAATAACGGTTGGAACTTTGTCTTCAACTGCGATGGGGTTTGACAGTCGCACGCAGCCAGTCGGACTTCATTAATATTAATTGAGCGCGACAACTCGGACGGTGGTGGGTTTGTTGCCAAGTTGTAGCTAGAAAAGTAGTGATTGGGGCTTTGATACGATGAAGCACAAACCCTGCTGCCAGGCCGTCCTCTCGCGTTTGCTCGTCGCTCACGCCAGAGTTACAAATGGAGATAAAGTTCGAGCTCATGTAGTGCCAACAGTGGTCACTGAACGAGGACTGGAGTCGTTTCAACTTCCAACACCAAGGGCGTCTAACGTGACGTCACCCACGCGTGGATAACAGCATGCAACGGAAGCCCATTACCGTCACTTTGCCGGAGTGGTTAACGGGATCGCCTGCTATTCAGCTGACAGCGGTTGGGCTTTGCCCGCGAGTGTTCGAATCGCTCAGGTGACGCACTTTTTCTTTCACTGGCGATACGACGCAAGCTACGGGATGGGCCCGCCCGAATACCCTTCGACAGGCTGAGAGTACTTGCAGAGTAGCACTGATGTCAACCACGTTGATTTTACACATTCATCCAAGTCATCACTATATTACATACGAGGGAACAGAGTACCCCAAGAATATTCCGCCACCCTGAATGCGACGCTAAACAATTTGTTGGTGGTGTTTTGGGATCGTACACGTCATTGCCTTGTGGTTTAGACAGAAGGGCGCTCAGACCAGCCGGGGTTGTTGGTGGCGATGGGGCCAACACCACCGTCGAGAACGGCGTCCACAACGATCTCGAGAGAAGGTGAGACAGCGGTGTTGTCGAGAGCCCAGAGGGCGACAGCGACGGTGCTGCGACATAGTTAGTTGCGGATTTTGATAGCCAAAACAGCAGTGACTCACTTCTTTCCGTTGTAGTCCAGGATGCCCTCGGGAACAGGGAACGACGCTTGAGGACCGACGTTCGCGACACGCTACAAGGCCGCGACGATCAATAGCTGCACGGTACGAATGTAAGAGCTGCATACCTTGCCAAACTTCCACCCGTTGACGAACAGAAGGGCGCGGTACGCTTGTCCAGACTTGCCCTCGCCCCCGTCGAACACGAAGCTGAGCAGCGTGTCCGTGCCCTTGGGGATCTTCAGGTCGAAGGTGGTCACGAAGAACCCGACGCCTGCGCCGCCGCTCGGGAGGCCCGAGGAGAGCTCGCGCGACGTGAAGTTTGCGGAGGAGAGTTCGAAGCCGGGGAGATGCCAGCCTTGGCGCTCGCCGAAGAGGCCACCCTCGTTCAGGACACCGCGCACCTTGTCAGGGTAGCTGCAGGATGCGAGTTAGGTTTCTGTGAAGGCGGTGGTGTGGGGAGGGACTCACTTGCGGTAGCCGCCGACCTTGCCCTGGACCTTCCAGGTGGTGAAGTTACCACTGTTAAGAGCGAATCCGGGAATACCACGAGCCGATTTCTCTGCAGACAATAATGTTAGACGGACAGACGCGCACACCAAGCGTCCTACTCACCATTCGAGTCCTCGTCGTTACCCATGTGGTCCTGCAGGACAGTGACGACGTTATCTCCACCGACCTTGACAGAACCGTCGGGGAAAGTGAAGAGCGCGTTGATCTGGTCCGCGCCGTTGTACACGGTGCTGATGAACTTGTCGTTGATCCACACAGATGCCGCGAAAGCTGTGACGCGAGTTCTGTGAGCTATGACACAGACGTCAACGATTGGGGGCAAACCTACAGCTACCGCCGTTGATGGTTAGGTTGACCGACTTCTCTGCGCCGGTGCCGGTGAAGTGACCGCGCCAGAGCACGTTGTTCTCGCAGCTAGAGTGTAGTCAGTATGAAGCCCTCGACGACTCAGTATGGCTGTACGCACAAGCCGTAGTCGCAACCTGTGTGACACTGTTAGCGTCGTATTTACTCACACCACCGCACCGGACTCACCGAACAGCACGCGACCGTCACCAAACAGCGGCTTGCGCGAGATGTTCGTCGTAGTATGGTTAGCAGTGATCCACTTCGAGTCGTCAAACCCAGCCTGGACCTCAGGCAAGCTGTCCGCGAACTTCCACCCCGACAGCTTCGGGATGTTCACGCCCTTCGCCACCGCCCGCTCGTTCAGATGGCCCGTCAGGAATCCGCGCTGGCCACCGTGGTCGCTGGCTGCGGTCCTGCTCAGCGGCTCCACGCGCTGTCCGTTCCAGGTCACCCCCGTCACCGATGGGGGCGCGATGACAGTGAGCGGCACGCTCGCGTTAAGGTCACCATGCAGCGCGAGCGTGCGCCCGTGGTTTGTGAGTGACGCGTTCCGCACCAGATACGGCCCGCCGACGAGCGCCGTCGTGTTCGTCCCGAACTGCCAGAAACTCTCGAATCCAGAGACTGTGCCCGCAGACTTCTGCGCGATCGGCGGCGCCCAGAACGTCGCCGCCGTGACCGAGTCTGCGAAGAGCACGAGCTGCTCGTCAGAGTCCCACAGGGTCACGAGGCCCTTCACCCCAGGGAGGACGGTGACGGTCGTGGTGCCGCGCACGTCGCGCGACGTCGCGAATCGGACGCTCTGCGAGCGAGCGCGGACGCCATTGCCGGAGAACGTGAGCGTGGCCTCGTGAGACTGGTCGGCGTCTCCGTAGAGGAAGAGCACGTCGCGCTTGCCGATGGTCCCCGCGAAGAAGATGGATGCGGTGGTGTAGAGCACGGAGCCGCGGGTACCGAAGGTGTAGTCGGTGATGATGAGCTTGCTCTGGCGGCCGTTGAGGGCGATGCCGCTGGTTGTGCGCGGGAGCGTGAACGTGCCCTTCGAGGTGGGGACGGTGATGTTGAAGGAAATACCCGAACTGCGACGCATGCGTGAGTTTCTGACGACTGAACACCGGGAAGATACTCACGTCGAGGTTGAGTCGTTCTGGCGCGCGATGAAGAAGTTGGTGCCGCTGTCGGGGTTCTTGAGGAGCGTGACGAAGGCCTGGTTGTTGCTGACATTGGCGCCGGGAATGCCGGTGGTCGAATCGCCAATCCAGTCGGTCTTGCGGAATTGAGGAGACGAGCGCAGGAAGAGACCCTGACGCTTCAACTCGTCGAACTTGGCGGTGAGTGCACGTGTCTCGCGGATAGCTGAACCGTAGTCATAGCTATGAACTCTGTTAGAGACTGAGAACAATGGGGAGCATGTAAACAACGTACCTGGTGTAGACACCTGGGAAAGGAAGGCCACCCCAGCTCGTGCCACTGGATAGTAGATTAGTTGTATTCCTATCTCGGAAACGCCGAATGGACGTACCCGTATACCATGTAGTAGGAGATCAGCTTAACGTTGCTGGCCCAGTTTTGCTTGTAGAACACATCCTCGAAATCCGCGCCAGTGAGCAATTCGCACGCGTCGTATCCCGGGCCGCCCCAAGGATCAAACGCGCCACCCTGGAACTCGGGCATGTACCAGGGCTGGCTGGGGTTGTTCGTGGCGTGGTACTGATGGTAGTTCGTGACGACGGGCTTCCAGTGGGTCGGGTTCGAGCAGTCGAAACTCTGAGGGTATGAGTCCTGTATGCATCATTGGTATCTGTTGCACGAGACAATACAAGAGCAGCACATACGAGGCCGTAAATGTCAACGGCGCCCGTTCCATTGATGAAGTTGCTGCGCTGCCCGGGGTCGTTGTACGTCCTAAGGAAGTCTGAGATGGTGTCATTTACTAGACGGGCTCGGTACTCACAGAGGAACGAGCAGGCCTCCATCACGGTACTGCTTCTCGAGCTGAGCGAAGTACTCGGCGCGAGTGATCGGGTTCTGGGAGTATTCATTGTCTGTGCAAAACGGGTTAGTTCATGGATGCAGGATAAGATATTAGGCTAAGGCGACTCACCGACTTGGACGGCTGGGAGTTTTCATAACACAGTAAGTCTGAGTAATTAGGAGACACGCAGTCCACATACCTATAACAGGTCCTCCTGAAGTGACCTGGTTAGGGAGCGTCCCCTTGATAATGCCGTCGACGTAGGGCTCGTATGCAGCAGTCCAATCGGTCGCATTGGTGCGGAGAGTGCCTGCGACTTCGCTGGTCGCCCAGTGGGCGATGCCTCCTGCGGTGGTCTCTGCGTTAATCTGTACAGGAAAAAACGGGTCAGAATGCGTTCACGTATGAAGCACAGCGAGATCAGAAAAGAAGCGTGTCGATGTTTCTCAAAGACATCCCAAAGCGACCCTAGGTTCAGCCCAGTGCGCGAACTGTACGAATGACACATCCCAGCGGTTTAGTAGCATATGCAAACCTCAGACGCAGTCCGCAGAGTCTTCAGTAGAGGAGTTGGCGTGCTTAGGCCTTGAAGGCATACGCGCCGCGAATGGGTACCATTGGGGCGTACTCGCAAGAGTCAGTCACGACGCCCCTGGAAACCCCATGCACCACAGAAGCCGAGTAACAAGGTCACTTACGTAAGGGCCTGGAAGAGAAGACGCGACGTCAGTAAGGATGTCCGAGACGACGACAAACACGACACTTGCCTGGACGGAGAACGACGAGAATGCCGGCGAGCTTTGCAGCGTCGTAGATAGGCTGGAGACCGCGCCAGTCGTTGAAGTCAAGGACACCCGGAGCCGGGTTCGTTACGCCCACTGAGCATCAATGTCAGTGCTGGCACTTTGGCGCATCACCAAATGAGACTCCGTACTATGAATGTAGATGCTATAACAGAAGGATCAACAATGTGTAGGTATGGAAATTCTGTCAATGCAAACATACCTGACAGCGTTGAGGCCAGCTGCGACCAATTTCTGGAAGATATCAAGCCATAGATCCGGTACTGGGAGACGGAAGGTGTGGAACTCTCCCGAGCTGTGCAGTATACCGGTCGACACATAATTGATCAATCATCACACAGCACAACTCACTGAAGGAAGAGGCGCTGTCCGTGAAGGAAGATGGTGTAGTTGTCCCACTGGACGACGTCAGTGAAGCCGTCGTCCTTGCGGGGAGGGTCTGCACGAGCCGCCAGATGAACATCATTGGCGACAGTCGCAGACGTGGATATCGTCGCTGGCCATGTTAAGAGAACTAGACAAAGCGAGAGGAGGGCAGGGAGGGCCCAGGAGGGGTATCGACGCCAGAGCATGCTTGCGGTGCTGCGTCGCTCGGTCTCCACTGGCTCCGAATTCTCATTTTTATAGTCGGGCGTCGTTCGCGATGACGAGAAGGGACTCTGTTTGGGATCAGAGCTCTGGAAGAGGTGATCATGAGTCGCTGGCGGGCGCGGTCCGGCGGGGACCATGGCGGACTCGGAAAGGGACGCGCGGGCGAGAGCAGGCGGGCCCGCCCCCCCGAACTAGGCAAGAACGCGGTCACGTGCAGTGGCGCCTGACCGCCCCACGCGCCCGTTTCGCCGGCTGCTCCGTGTTCTGTTCCTTCCATCGCTGTCCTCTGACCTCCCTCGCCCGCGAACGGCGGTGGCCTGCGCTCTGTCGCATGCGGGGTCGCTGCCTCTGGACATCGTCCATCACTCCGCCCCGGTCATGCCGAGGCAAAGAATTTCTTGCGGACTTAACGCTACCCTCTCCTCGCTCGCTCCATGTGTTTCAGTCCGGTCAGGACCTCCAAATTACGCAAGCTTGAGGCTCACATCGCGGGGAGCTCTCAGAGCAAAGCGGCCCGGGGTCGCTTATTGCGCATCTTGCGTGAATGATGCTCTCACTTCGGAAGTCGACAGGCTGACCCTCGGCTGTAAAAGGCCGTGCGAAGGCGGATTTAGACGGGGTTCGGGAAGCACCCAGTACGTCACTTCTCTAGGAACTTGTATGTGGAGAGGTGCGTCCACCGCGAAAGCGGACCTGGATGGGCCCCGAATTTCTCTCGAACGTGCGACGGAGCGAGGAGTAAGGACAGCTGAACACGCGAACCTGGGTGGAGGCGGGACGTCACCCACCACAAAAGAGACTGTAAGTCGATGGATAGCATCGCGAGTCCATACCTTAGGTTTGTCGCAGAATCAAAGGTGAAGTTCCGAGGAATATAGTGAATGCGTTGTTTGTCCAAGGTCACCCCATACGCACGATAACTAGCGTATGATGCGGACCGGTGCTATCAGGGCCTTGCCGTTCTCTTCTAATTCTCCCCCGGCTGCCAGCAACCAAGGGGTTGGAGAGTTATAGGCAAAGGCTACTAGTAGGAAGCCATGCTTCACTCGTCGCGCGTAAGCAAACGCTTCTCACAGCTCACGGGCCGACGTCAACACCGCACAATTTGTGCTACACACGACTGCGTTTATTCTTGAAGTCGACCCGGGCCCATTCATGGCAGGGCGTTGCTTCCAGGAAAGAATGACTTCACAACATAGGGTACGGCCCTCCAAAAACGGCTTAACCAAGGGGCATTTTGTCTTCGGTAGCGGTCAAGGCGGTCCTCCGTTCATTCATGTCTCTGTGCGCTTGACACTACGTGAGAGACTTTCAGGTTGTTGCCTGTGCAAACATAGACCTATACCCCAGTTTACCATCTGACAGATCCTCGCTCAGGCTTCTTGCATGCATAGAATGATAGGATCCGACGACATTGCATAGATCGGCTGAACTACCTCAGACGGGGGCCCATTTGTTTCTGCGGTCTCCGGGCAACCTCCCTACCTCTAAGCATGGGCCGGTCCATTTGTTTCTTATCGATTACCTCGAAGGAGATGTTGTGATCTATACCACTGGCTGCGAGGACGACTTCTAGCGCAAAAGAAGCAACATAGAGCTCGCTCAGAGCATCAACCAGCCCGGGGGTGCCTCGACGTACGCTCCGCACCTATCCCACACCGACGTTATCGCGGAGCACGATATGCGTCTGTGTCGGGCAGGAGCAGGTCCGCTTCGGACGCGTTATTGCGCCCGTGTGCTCGTTAGTGCCCGCCGTCATGTACGTGCCATCTTCAGTCCCACGCGCAGGGATGCCGTATCGATTGGCGAACAATGTTGAAGCTTTATAAACGAGTCCCCTGCGTCGTTCGGGATCGACAGAATCCAAGCAGCCTCGCTTTGTACGTTGCCCAACCATGTCCCAACCCAGAGTCTGGTTTAGTGAGTTTTTCAGAATTTCATCACTTCCGCATGCCCACGACTCGCGCTAACTCCCGCCCCATGTAGTCACCGGGACCTCCACAGGTCTCGGACGCGCCCTCACAGAGCTCGCACTCGAGAAAGGCGACAACGTAGTCGCGACCCTCCGCAAACCATCCGCCCTCGCCCCACTCACCGCCACCTACCCGCCCTCTCGCCTCCTCCCGCTCGCACTCGACGTAACGCGCCCCGAAGAGGTCTCCGCCGCATTCGCACACGCAGCACGCGCATTCGGGCGCGTCGACGTCGTCGTGAACAACGCGGGGTACGGGGACCTCGGCGAGGTCGAGAGCATGCCCGACGCGGACGCGCGCGCGATCTTCGAGACCAACTTTTGGGGCGCGGTCGCGGTGACGCGCGAGGCGCTGCGTGTGTTTCGTGAGGTTAACCCCGCTGGGGAGGGCGGGCGGTTGTTGCAGATGTCGTCGATGTTTGGGCATGTGGGGAACCCTGCGGCTGGGTTCTACGTCGCATCTAAATTTGGTGAGTCTGGTTCCGTTTGTGTTGGGTGTGATGATTGGCATGGTTATTGAGATCCCTGTTCAATCCTGGGTTGGTGCCACAGCGCTGGAAGGCATCACGGCGACGCTGGTCAAGGAGCTCGATCCGAAATGGAACATCAAGGTAAGCACACCGCATCAGCCTTCAACCACACGACGATCCTAACGTTCGAATGGCGTCCGAATTATCCATTGATCACGCTCACTGCCACGCACCGTCCACATCCACACCGTGACTGCCCCAACCGCTGAACACCGGCACCGGCAGGTGACGCTCATCGAGCCCGGCTGGTTCCGCACGAGCGTCGTGACGACCGCGACCTGGACGCCGCAGCACCCCGCATACACGGACCCGACGCTCCCGACGAACCAGCTCCGCGCGGCGTGGGGCGCGTTCGTGCCCGCGGGCGACGCGCGCAAGGCCGTCGAGGTGTTCTACCGCGTCGCGGGCCTGCCGGAGCCCCCGCTGCATTTCCCCGTGGGGAAGGACGCGCTTGCGGAGATTCGGGGGAAGGTGCAGGATTTGGGGGAGACGATGGACAAGTATGGTGGGTGGTCGGAGGGGCTCGAGACGGCGGATTAGGTGTTGGGTGCCGGAGGGGCCAAGGGGTGTACTGCAACTGGAAGATTGAAGGAACAGGGTGTTTGCTTGTTTACGAGGATGGTGAGGACCGTTCAAGGCCTCCGCGTTTTGATTTTTGTACCCACCATTTGAAAAATTTCTCCCAATGGATTCGTCTGTTAATGGCGTCGCCGTTGGCACTTGTTGTCCAGTGCGCATCAACGCCATTGATTCATGTGACGCGCCGTAGCGATAACTTGAAGTACAAATTTTGAGGTTCTTGGAGACGTTAATGTTAAGTGCAAGAAGAGTACTTACTCGCTGACTACATTTCTATCCCTAACGAAGGCTTCGGTTATGTATCATGTTATTACAAGGGTCTTGTCAGAAGCATAGGCGACGATCAGAGAAAGTGGGGGCGGAAAACCGGTGGTTGCACGAATTCAAGTTCATGATGGGCGGTGTCACTGGTTGGTTGAAGTTTGTTTTGGGGGTATGGGCGCGCCGTGGCCGTTCCCGTGCCTACAAACTCATAATACTGGGTGTTAACGTATTGCAGACCCACCGATAGAAGGCCGCGAAACTCGGATCCGAGTATCTTCAGGAGAGCTCGGGTAAGTTGAAGCGGCAATCTGAGCTATTTTCTATGAAGTTACAGGTAGAGCACGTACGGTTGTGTTGCTGGTGATTCGTAGCGCAGTAAAGAATGTGATAATAGTTACCACAGTTCAGAGTAAGATATGTTTTCGGCGGGTTGTATGCGAGTTAAAAGTATAGTCCACGGTATCCTAGTGATTTCAGTGTATTATCCACTGTGACGGCCTGTCTCGGCCCTGGAGGTGTGGCAGGGGAAAGTGTGGGGGTAGAAGCAAAACATTCCGACACGGGGAATCGAACCCCGGGCTATCGCGTGAGAGGCGATAATGTTAGCCACTACACCATATCGGACTGTAACTTGTTGTGTCGGTTATTGCTATAGCTGTAAACAGTGTCATCGGGTATGCGGTATACCCGGACCGGGACCTGGTGACCCTCCGTAGGCGGACGCGGGGAAACATAAACCTCAGACTCTCGCCATGACACTCCCCCTAGCATCCTATAGGCCTCGTTCTCGTACAAATGGCCTCTCTCGAGGTGAACAACCTCTTCGATGTTAAGGGCAAGGTTGTGCTTGTCACTGGTGGTAGCCGAGGAGTAGGAAAGATGGTATGCGCACTCCCGAGGGAGGAGGTCAACATACGGTACTAAACGGAATGTTACATAGATTGCGACCGGCTTTGTGAAGAACGGGGCAAAGGTACTTTTCTTTTACTACATAGCTGAGTACACCTCTGAAACGAGATGCAACACGGACAGGTTTACATCTCCTCCCGCTCGGCCAAGGACTGTGCCGCCACCGAGAAGGAGCTGAACGCGCTCGGGGCGGGGAAGTGTGTCTCCCTCCCCGCTGATATGCAAAAGCTTGAAGAGGTCGAAAGGCTGGTGGGCGAGCTCAGCGCCCGAGAAAAAGCATTGCACGTGCTCGTGAACAACGCTGGAGCAGCGTGGGGCTCGACTCTGGATGAGTATCCAGTACGGTTAATTATCTCTTCGCAAGTATGCACCGTGTTGAGACGCCTTCTTTTAGGATGCGGCCTGGAGCAAGCTCCTTACTCTGAACCTTCAGCGCGTATTCACTCTGACGCAGAAATGTCTCCCTCTTCTTCGAGCCGCGGCTGAGCAGAGCGGTTTAGACGGGAACGCCTACAGGGACCCCGCTAGAATTATCAACGTGCGCCCCATTTGTTCCGAGATTTTGAATACACCCTTACCCAATATTGAACAGATTGGCTCGGTCGAGGGTCTCACGGTTCCCGATCACGAAACATATGCATACTCGGCGTCGAAGGCAGGCTTGCACCATCTGAGCCGCCACTTGGCGGGTCGCTTGGGCTCCGAGGGCATCACCAGTAATACGCTTGCATGTGGGCCGTTCGAAAGCAAGAGTGAGTGCGCCACTATCTCAGCAACAACTCGAATCCTCATGTACGCCACAATAGTGATGGCACAGACACTGAGTGAATTCGGCGAGTTCATCAAAGCAAGCATTCCTCTCGGACGGATCGGTGCCCCAGAGGATGTTGCTGGCGCGTGCATATTTCTGGCGAGCCGCGCCGGGGCGTGGGTCAACGGCGCGACCATTCAGCTCGATGGCGGGAGCATCGTGCGCATGGGGACCATGTCGAAACTCTGACTATTCTGTGTATTCGTCGCCGACGCTCTTTTATGAACATAATCTGATATGCTACTCATCTACCTAGGATCCCCACCTGTGTCGTGCAATGTAGATACGAGCCCAACGTGTACTTGCCTGTGGAAGAGGTCTCAGAAGTCTTCACGTACTGGGGAGGGGGCGCGTGAGCTCTCCGGTGATATCTCCCATTCCCATGGACGGTCCTCCATCCCGAAGCTCAACGGGTCATTCACACGTAGACGCTGAGAGCCGTCCCTGCAGTAGGCGTATGAGACAGCCGGATATCTGTGTGGCGTGTCGGCATCAGGGGTATGTGGCGGTATGTAGTCATGGTCGGAGGTTTCCTGCGTTTGATTGTCTTCTGTGGGCGATGCGGATGTGCCGGGGGAGGTATCAACCATTAGTGAAGGGCATTGGTTATCCGAGTCGTCATCGAAGTCGGCAGATGCTTCACGCATGGAACAGGCGGAATCTGCCCTGGCAAGACCTCCCGGATGGAAACAGGAAGGGCAACCTTGCGACCCGGAAGGCGCGTCCATCCAGATGTCCCTATCTTCGAAATCGGAATCTCCTCCCAACGAGACCGCGTCCTCCCCCGAATCGGATGATAGGGTCTTGTCAAGCTCATCGTCGTCGCTCGACTCGTACGGGGCGGAATAGTTCCTCTGTTTCTTCAGTCGACGGGCCATCACCTCCAGCAGACGGGAAGTCATCTCGGCGTCGCCTTCGCTGCCAAAGGGCGATTCGCATTGACGCTCTCCCTCTAAGCGTGCGCATTTGAGAAAGTATTATATGTAATGTGTCGAAGATACTCACCAAGTATGGTCTTCATGGTGGGACGTACGGAAATACGCGACAATTCACAAAGCTGGGTGAGTGGGGTGAGTGGGGCGAGGGGCTGACGCCACCGTGCCCATCGCGGCCCCTTTTATGCGTTGCGCTGCAGCACAATAGTCGAATCGCAGGAAATGCCGAGGACGTACCGCATTGGCATGGGAGATCGATGCCGTTTCGATTTAGCTGGGCGCATGGGCCGGCCATCGTCAACTAACAGCACCTAGGGTCCGAAGTTGCCATGATGGTCGAAGAATAGAAGGTCGGCCTCACGGCCTTGGGGCTCTAGTCGGACTCGCGATTCCAAAGTAGGCAGTGCGCGCACGTCTCGACTACCACGCGGCTGCCTTGTTGGTTCGAGAAGGCAATCGTTGGATATGGCGGGAGTGGCTAGGACTCGTGTCCTCCCACAGAGAATATCAGATGATTAGATCGCAGCGAGGCGGCCCACATATGTCCGCACGGCCATCGATGGAGTCCAACAAGCCTGATACGGATGGTGTATCCACGGCGACCTAATACGGCACCTCTAATTGTCCTTGTTGGACGTACGGTCACGTACCTGGGCGTGGTTAAGCAGCGGCGCACTCGAACGTTTCGCTGAGTATGCGGTAATGACAGTGAAGGGTGCGGATCGGTCCTAACAAAAGCAGGTGTCAACAATTTCGAGATAGTGAATCGATCATAGTATGATTACACCTCACTATCACTACGCTACACCCCCAGCACTATGTGAAGGCCAGCCCTCTCCTTACCTGAAAAGAGCTCTCGCTCTGGAATTGTTCCATCGACTCACAAGACCCCTCTGTAGACCGAGCAGCTTGTGCATTACGCCCAAGCGCCACCGCCCGCGCCAAACACAAACCACCACCCATCCCAGCGGGCCACCATGCCGCCTCCGCGTCGATCTGCACGATCGTCGGAGCACAGCGCCCCTGAGCGTGCCAGACTCGCTCGGGATTCCTGTCGAGGACGAGCCACGCGTCTCGCAGTGACGGGAACTCCTGCGTCATCAGCGCTGTGAGGTGGCTCGACTCGACGTCCCGCTTGGCTGTGAGGGCGCAAGCGTGCGATGTGGAGTCCGCCCGGTGCTGGCCGTCTACAGCTGCTCTCAAGTCCTTTTCCTGGGCGTACGTGTGGGTAAAGCGTCATGGGTGAAGAGTGTAAGAATCTAGGGCGTACCAAGTGAGGAAGCCATTTGGAAACGAAGCTACAGCACAGGTGTTCGTGGGGGAACGTGCTGCGTCGGCCGATCGTGAGCGTGTGCAGGCGCGAGGGACTGCGCCTGCGCGAGACCGCCTCGCGGTGTTCGTTATACGCGATCGCCGCGAAGTACCTGACGTGGTCGGCTGTGCAGTTCTGCGCATAGCGCGTGAGGGGGACGTCCGAATACAGATAAAAACAAGGAGGTCGAGCACTCACACTGGGTGCAAGAAACCACTCGCACTGAACGTCGTGGACGCTGAGGACTTCTAAGCTCGGGCACTTTTCTACGAGGTCATACACGAGCAGCGGGATGTGCGGCACGACGAGCTCGGGCTTGCACAGCGCGACCCGCAGCTCGACGAGCCTGCCCTCCAGCTGCCCTGCGAGCTGCACGACCTCCTGCTCAGTAGCCACGTTCGGGAAGGTCTCGTCCGCGCATAGCGGGGAGTTGCAGTCGCCGAACGGGTCGTAGCGCGAGTGCCCGTGCGTCGAGTCGTTTAGGCGGCCGTCGAGTAGTAGGTCGAGGTGCGTTAGGTGTGCAAACGCGCCGCCATCGAGGAGGGTCTTCATGGAATGGTGGGCTGTGTCATTGTGTGACCCGCCAGACCGCCGTTGCACAGTGAATCTGTTGTCTTTGTCTTGACTAAGTGCCCATGTGCTACGGTCCGAGAGTGCTGGGCGGTCGTCACCGTGCGGGTTCGTCGGATCGGCGGTCATGTCGGGATCTTGGTGTACGCAGACTCTTGGTGAGGTTGTGCGCGATACGAAGGGAGTCTGGTCAGTACTTGGCGATAGGTGTCGAGATGCGTAATGGTTCTGCATAATGCGGAGGCTAACAGCGTGTATTTTATACTGCTGGGGGTGGTCGTAGAGGCGCTCGTTTCAGTTTTAACCCTTGGCTTTCAGCGACGACAAAGACAAGTGAGTGCGGAGCAAACCATCTCGTATCATTGTCCCCTCGTAAAGAGGATACAAGTCGGCCTGAAAAGTTGTCGTGAATCTAGGAAGCTGCTTAATGCAAGTGTGTTTCCACATACCATGAATGTGTGAACCCACATAATCATGCACAATCAACCACAATCGAGTCTACATACACCAGAAAGAGCGGGGTTAATTGTGTTTGTCCTGCGTATTATATTCTACACAATACTGGGTAAGGTTAGTCATAGTATGCTCACGAATGCGTGCGCTGCTCACATTATACTTCTTCCCTTGCGCCTCATGCCCACTCGCGCGGGGTCTTGAGCGCCTCGATCAGCTTCCCCTCCCGCGACTCCGGGTCCGTTCCCAGCTCGCTCATGTATTCCCACCGCGCCGTCTCGGGCAGACTCATGAGGATGCTCTCTATCCGCGCGCCGGGAGTCATCAGCCCGAACTTCGTCCCACGGTCGTAGATCAGGTTGAACTCCACGTAGCGGCCACGTCGCAGGAGCTGCCACCGGCGCTCGTGCTCGGTGCTCGGCGTGCGGACGCGCCGCTCGAGGATGGGGATGTACGACGGCACGAACGCGTCGCCCGCGGCCTTGACGAACGCGAAGATCTCCTCGGCCGTCTTCGGGCGCGCGGCCGCGCCGTCCGCACCGTCCGCTGCGAAGCGCTTGTGCGGTTCCTCGGAAAGGTCGTCGAAGAAGATGCCGCCGATCCCGCGGGCCTCGCCGCGGTGGGGGATGAAGAAGTACTCGTCGCACCACTTTTTGAACGCAGGGTAGACGGCCGCGCCGTGCGCATCGCACGCGCTCTTGATCGTGCGGTGGAAGTGCTCCGCGTCGTCCTCGTACAGATAGGATGGAGTGAGATCGCACCCGCCGCCGAACCACCACGCGATGAGCTTCCCCGGCTTTCCTGCCGCCTGCTCCGCCTCCGTCGCGGGCTCGGTGATCTCGAAGTAGCGGTAGTTGGCGTGCACGGTGGGTGCGTGCGGGTTGCGCGGGTGGATGACGAGGCTGATTCCGGCGGCGAAGAAGGGGACGCTGGACTGGATGTCGGGGATGGAGGAGTGGTCTGCGCGCATTTGCTTGATCGCGGGCGGCGGGAGCATGCCGTGCACGACGGAGATGTTCACGCCGCCCTTCTCGAGAACGGTCTCCTGGGGCGCGACGCCGGGTGGGGGGACGGGAACGGCGAATACGCAGGACTGGCCGCGGCCGCCCTGCGCGCGGAGCCAGGAGTCGCGCTTGAAGGCGGGCGCGTTGGGGTCGAGTTTCTCGAGAGCGGAGACGATCTCGTCCTGGAGATTGGAGATGTACTCTTCGACGCGTTGGCGCATAGGGATGTCTGGCTGGGTGGTCATCGTGGTCGTCGGCTGCGTATGCGAGTGCTGAGGGGGCGTGAGGAGCATTGGGACATTTTATATTTGCGGGGGTGCAGCCACCGTCCGGCCCTATTCCCGGCTCGTCTCGACCGGCGCGATCCACGTTCCCCGGCGCGTAAGGCCTGTGCGACAAGATCGAGTCGCTCTAGAGCAACCGTCGGGATCCTGGGCAGAAGGCGAGCCGTTGGAGGGGATGGTGCCGAAAACGGGCCCGTCGTCGCAGCTGGCTTGCGGCAAGACCGCACACCGTTCGGGATGCTACCAGCCCAGACGGCGTACCTGCAGGAAAACACGTCGGATTGCCAGGTTCTGGGGGCGTGTGAACGCACGGGTCTAGCCGGGCGCCCACCGGCTGCACGACATCGTAGCCAAGTGGTTACGGCGACAGATTCGAATCCAGTAGACATCTGTTTCCCTTTGGGAGCGCAGGTTCGAATCCTGCCGGTGTCGTCCTAGGTTTTACCGATCGCGCCGTGTTTTGGGGGTTTGCCTGGTCGGGAAGAGCCAAGCTAGCTTTCAGTGGAAGAAGTTGTGTTTTTATTAAGCATTGTGACTCGGAGGGACAGATACCTGAGGCCGGACGTAAGTTACCACCATGATGCATAACACTAGTACTCTATATCTACGTTTACAACATCGTGCGTACTGTCGGGATCGATATCTAGGTCGTCTGCCGCCGCCCCAATCCATTTTACACCCTCCCAAAAATGCGCGGATTGACTCGACACTTCGCCCCCAGGAGAAGAAGCGATCCCAGAATATTAAGCATGGCGCACAGAACCATCATGCCAGTATAACTCCCTTGGCTAATCTTCAGCGTAGCTCCCGCGGCCGGACCGCCGGCAAGAACCCTGCAAGCAACGTGAGCGAGTGCCCACGAAGGAACCCGGCCTCCTCGAGCTGGCCCTGCATTGCTTACCCAAACGACGCCACGCTATAGAGAATGCCGATCCGCGTCCCGACTTCTTCAATGTTCGAGATCTGCGCCACGCACGGGATCTGCATGGCGAGGAACGCCCCGGCAAAGCACCCGTACACGATCGCGAAGAGCACGATCGCGACGAGCGACCGCGCGAACTGCCAGAACACGAGCGCGAAGAGGCCCATGAGGAACGCGCTCGGGGCGGCGATGTTGAATCGTCCGATGACGTCCGCGAGGTAGGCGGGCGCGACGCGCCCGAAGATGCTCCCGCCGTTCATGGCGGAGATGATGTAGAAGGACGTCGCGGAGGAGATTCCCCGGTAGATCGAGTAGTTCGCCAGGTAGACGAATGGGATGAATAGACCTGCCGAGACGGAGGTTCTGTTAGTGATTGCGTGCTTATAGCTTGAGTTTAAGCGAGGGAACGGCGCTGCGCACCGAAGTTGACCAGGAAGCAACCCGCGACGAGTAGAACGAAGGGAGTATCTCGGATGACTGCAGCGCTCGGGATGATGCTCGTATTCTTCCGCCCTGGCGGGATGCGGCTGGTGATTATCGCACACGAGATCGAGCAGAGTACGAGGCACAGGAACCCGACGATTCGTACCGCCCACCCGAACCCTATTTTCGCAAAGAGGTGTCGGAGCATGATTGGGAAAACAACGCCCCCTTTGCACGCATCGTTAGTGAAAGGGCACCCCAGAGGGTGAGGAATGAACACACCAACGCCGGATCCTGCGATGGCGATACCGACCGCGGTCGCCCTGTACCGCCGAAAGTGGGTGGAAATGGCGGCAAAAGACGGGTAGAACCTGTGGCGGAATGTCAGAATTACGATCCTCGCGGACACGAAGTGATGCTACTGACAGCATGCCATATGATAGGCCCGTGAGCAGACCCTGCACGAGCAAAAACTGGTAATACTCCTTGCACACGCTTGTCATCATCGTCGCGAACACTAGCAGTGCGGATCCGGGGATCAAGATGACGCGAGGGCCAAACGCATCGAAGATGCGACCCAAGAAGCTCCCCTTCACAAGATGGCGGTAAGTGAAGTGACGAGGCTGATTGAGGTACGCTGCGCAATGTTTGACTTACCGAGAAGTACAGCACCCACAGCTGCAACGATCCGATCCACGCAATCGTCGATGCTGGTAGGCTATTGAGCTGATTTTGCGCGTACCACGTTTCGAAGACTCCGAACGCGGTGAGCTGCCCGCAACAAAAGAGCGCCAGGACAGCGCCGAACACTGTCAGCCAAGCCTTTAGCCCACCATCCGGGTATCCCCTGTCTTCTGGTGCGGGTGGTGGGGTGGGAGAGCGGCTATCCAGAGGCGACTTCGGCTCGGGGGTACCCAAAGAGGAATTGACCCATGTCGATGCAGTCTCGGTCTCCATATAGGCAAGCTCTGGGGCTTTTGACATCGTGGTGGCGATATGCGGCAACGGTAAGCGAGGAAAAAGGAGACCGAGGAGAGGGGGAGCCCAGTGAGTCTCGACGGCGCATCACGCATCCCATAATATAGGCGAAGCGAGCGGCGTGCAGCCGCGACTTAACGCCCCGGAAGCATCCACACGTAAGGGTGCCTCTCGTCATCACGAGGAGAGGGCCGCGGGGGGAGGGTCACAGGAAGGAGCGGGGAGCGTGATGGCGAATGCCTTCTTCGGGCGAGGCTCATGCGGCGTGAGACGCGCTGCGAGAAAGCGGTTAACGTATTGAGCTACGAGACGGTTCGGGCGACTACGATCCTCACCTAGACCCTCCTTTGCTGGCCGCGAAACCGGTCCACCGGGCAGGGCACGTATGGTTTGCAGTGCCATATCCACAGGCACGAGGGGCTGCGGCCGCCCGGCGTTCATTACGGTTTGTAAAGCTAGCAACTTGAAGCTCTCTTAGGGCGTCTCAGTGCCTCATATGGCGCGGCCCTGCAGTTATACAATGCGAGGACCTATGTCCGTTGAGCATCCGGCTGTCTCACCGAGCACACGAATCAGTGGGCGTAGTACGGACGAACCAGAATTGAGTTCGTACCTCTCTATTCTTTTCTTTCAAAAGTCCCGCGTCCCGAGTGAGCAAACTCCCAGGGAGGCGCCGGGACAGAAGCTGTAGTCGGCACGGACGCGGCATCGCGCTTCTCGCACACGCGCGGAGGTGCTTCCAGGTCTCGAGAGCGACCGCCACGAGTGCTCTTCAATAGGTAAGTGCTGAGTCTATGTTCATGAGTGCAATAATAATACAGCGTTGCGAACACGAGTCCTATAGCGTTCAGCGTCTTCCGGCTCATACCCTGACCATGATCCGGCGGTCTAGGCGGAACCGCGCACACAACAAGAAAACCGAGCCGGCGATATTGAAGACGCCACAAAGCACGATCATGCCCGTATACGAGCCGTTTCCTGCCCTGAGCAGCGCCCCTGCCGCAGGCCCCCCAGCTAGGGCACTACAGAGCCAAGGACGAATTGAGCGCTCGTTGTTCGGGAGCGCAGGACGCTGGAGACTCACGCGAACGAGACGATGCTGTACAGCATTCCTATTCTTGACCCGATTTCTTGGAGATCCGAGATTTGGGCCACGCAGGGGATGAGCATGGCGATGAACGCGCCCGAGAAGAAGCCGTAGACGATAGCGAAGAGCAGGATCGCAACCAGCGTCTTGGCAAAGGTCCAGAACACCAGCGCGAGCAGGCCCATGAGGAAGGCGCACGGTACCATTACGTTGTAACGCCCGACAGCGTCGGAGAGCAAGGGTGGCGCGAGGCGGCCCAAGATACCTCCGCCATTCATTGCGGAAAGGATGTAGAATACTGTGCTGGAGGGGATGCCGTGATCCCGAGCGTAGTCCGCGATGTAGAAAAAGGGTATGAACAGTCCTAAAGCTTCCGTGAGCGGGATCGCAGAAAGCAGGTGACGGCGGTGGCGCTACTGACCGAGGCAAATAAGGATGCCACCGCCAGTAACAAGCACGAAGGGGACGTCGCGGAGCCATGCAGGGTTCAGGATGGGCGTCTTCTGCGGCGTAGGTGGGCGAAGACTTGTGATCGTGGTCACGGCGATGCAACAGGCGGCTAACGAGATGAAGCCCGATATTCTGACGGCCCAACCAAAGCCCAAACGTTGAAAGAGTTGTTGAAACATAATTGGGTACACGACCCCACCTGAAGGACAGGGTTGAAGACCGACGCGAGCCACCGGCGAGGAGGATGTGACCGACCTATACCAGAGCCGGCCATGGCGATGCCGAGCGCAGTGCCGCGATATTTGTTGAAATGTGTTGATATCGCGGACAGGGACGGGTAGAATCTGACATAAGTTACGTTTGAATGGGCGCAGAAAAACTGATAATGAGAGACCTACAGCATCCCCACCCCTAGACCAAATAGAACTCCCTGAGCTAGTACATATTGATAATATTTTGACGAGATGCTGATCATCATCGTGCTAAACACGAGCACCACAGATCCCGGAAGCATGACGACTCGAGGCCCGTACGCGTCGAATAGGCGGCCAATAAAACCACCCTATCACGGGTGTCATGAGCGTCAGCAGTGGTTGGTCATGCGAGTCGTGGTGTGGTACTCACGGAAAAGAAGAATATCCACAGCTGTAACGATCCGATCCAAGCGATCGTCGAAGGGGGAGTATTGCGCAGCTGGTGGTCTGCGTACCATGTTTGAAACGTGCCGAACGAGTTCAGTTGGCCAAAGGTGCAGAACAGGGCAAAGAAGGCGCCGACGACGGTTGACCAAGCTTGCAGACCGCCGTCTGGGTAGGTAGGCGGCGCGGACACGCAAGTCAGAGATGCGCGCTTCTCTGTGTCCAAGTCCTCCTTGGACGCCGCTGTCATGGCGATCTTGCTCGTAGATGGATCCTCAGACCATGTCTCCATTGCAGATAGGAAGTGGGAAAGATAGCGTGTGCGTGAGGGGCGGAAATAGGACGCCACGGTGCAGCGGGGCGTTATATGTCACCAGCGAGCTGTATGCGGTGATTGCCCGAGGACGTAAATGACACGCCCGAACGGAATCCCGGACGGCAGAAATGCGAACCATATCCTTCGGCCTCCGCGCGCTGTCGGAGACGTGTCAGCGGGAAGCAGAGCGGGGGAGGAGGCGCCCAGAGCATCACCTGCGCCAACCGTCATGCTTGTCGTGTAGCGCGCCCTGCACATATGCACGGCCCCGAACGGGTGGTTCTGGCTTGTTTTGTATGGTCGATGGACAGATCTGTTCCACGGAGCCGTGCTAGTTCGGGCCTCTCCGCTCACGTCGGGCAGTTTGGCAGCTGCAATGATCGTTGGGAGATGCCGGGATCCCACCGCGGGGCCATAGCGGACCTGACCCGACCCGGACGCGCCCTCCGAACATTCCTTCCGGAGATGCTAGGTGCTTGCGTACACCCGATCAGGATGATCTGACTTGGGTGCGAGCGATGGTCAAGTGGGCGCGCTCGACTGACGCCCGGTGCCTACGTCCCAAATCTTCGGGACGCCCGGTGTTCGGTACTAGCGCCTTTATAGCTGTGCACCGCTGAGTGCAATTGAACGATCTATCGCCGCGGGAAACACTTACGTCCGTTCAATTCTTGGAGCCCATCGGTAAGGCGATAAATCGATCCGGGAACATGTTTCGATTAAGCTCTGGCACCCATGGAATTTCTAGGGGCGCATGCAGTTACTGTACGTTTCGTGGTACCGAAGAGACCACTCACCCAGATTCCTCATATAATATAGAGGACGGAGTGAGGATGCGGCACGACGTCTCTCCGCCCTTGTCGGCGGCGTGGTGGTCCATTCCCATAGTCCAACATAACGTTGTCATTCCCTTGGTTCTCGGAACTTTAGTCGCGCCCAAGAACGGGCAACTTGCCCACGGCTCATGAACCGTCAGTTACAAGACCCATTTGATTTGACGTTAAAAGCGCGCATGGAAGACCAAACGGTCAGGAGCCCTAGCCGTTGCAACCTCAACACCACATCATGCGAATAGTACTACTTGATGAGCTCTGAGCTGCGGTAGCTGTCAGTCCATCCCATATCCTCGGGGCGATGATCGATTACTCACATGCCGCTATCATTCTCCTCTTCGTAAACAACCCGGCCGCGCTCGCAACCCATGTACGCCGCTCTCAGCTTGACGCCCTTTCTCGTCAGTCCGTGCACCTCCACCGTCTGCGGATCCCCGGGAAACACATCCAAAGCGTTGTCGGACCATTTCGTGGGCTCCGCGTCGGCGCCGTCCACGGTGAGGAATAAACCCTTGACAGGCCTCTCTACCTCTACCGTCACTTTTTCGCCCGCGACCCGGACGCGAAGCCCGGGGTCAGGGAAGTCAACGTAGCGGAAGGGCTGCGGCCAGTCGGCGTATCGGGCGAGTACAATCCCCTCCTGCGTCGACACGAGGCGTGCGCTGACGACAACAGAGTGCGAGGGAGTGACGGCCGTGGTCGCGCCCCCTGGACGCAGGGGACAGGGGCATGGGATCGAGAGAAGCTCGGTCGACTGGTTCGGGAGGAGGGTGTACCCCGTCTTTCCGCCGTGCTTCCAGTCCGAGAGGAGATCGAAGCACCGGACCTCCAGGTGGACGGTGACGCGCTCGAGGGTTCTGTTCGTCCCCCACACCTCGATCGAGGCACCGACAGAGCGGAATGCGCCGAATTCGTAAAACTGCGTGTATCACGAGAGGTAGAACTTAGTAGTCGTATGTCTGATGCAATAAGCACCGGTCTGTGCGCACCTGCTTTGGACGGTCATTCTCTCGATTCTGAGTGACCTATAGCGCGTGTTACACGTGCATCGATTGCCCGTTAGTAGGAATACGTAAGAAGCATAAGAGATCACTTACTGTTCTAAGGATGCCCACTGTAATTGGTTTTAGCTCTCGGGCGATAGTGTAATACGCCGGCTTCGGACGTCGCTGTGGGCGGCAGCATCAGTCCGCGACAAGTCCGACGTTACTATAGTAAAGATACTCACGAAAAAGTCGACGATTGACCACGAGACGACGGGCCAACAATCGTTCAACTGCCAAATAAGCGCGCCCGCAGTCTAGGCCAAGGCCAAGTGAGAAGGGCACTATCCTACCACAGCACATAAGGCACTCACGTATTCCTTGCCCTTGCCCCTCCACTCACGCCTCCACATCCTGTACGCAAGACTGGCAGCCTCGGATTGCATGATCTGGGTATTGTAGATGTATCTGCACGTGCGAGATGCGTCAACCACGAGCGCGGACCATACTCAAGTCTACCACTTACGCTTCGAGGTCGCTCGTAACCCTGAAGTTCTCGTTCATGAGGATGGCAAAGCGGCGCTCATGGCTACCCGCGCGGTTGTGCTGTGCCATGAGCTTCGACTGCGCCCAGCGCTCCTCGACCGCGCCATCGAGCCAGTAGTCGACCGTCTTGATGTCCGGAAACGACGGAATACCAAATTCACTGACCACGTCACGCATAACGCCGACGCAGCAGCACGCGCCCAACAGTGAGCTGTAGCGCCGCCAGTCGCGCGCCGAGTGAGGCAGAACGATACACACCTGACAAACCGGCCATTTCGGAACGCGTACTCCTGCCAGGGGCGTTCCTTCCCCGCCCAAATGTCCCACTGGTGGATATCGCCGACGGTTGGGTCGGACGTGTCCCAGCCCTGCCCGCCGTACGGCGAGCCGCGGTGATACGGGATTGAATTATCGCACATCTCGGAGACGACGGCTGGGAGCACCTCTTCATATATCGTTCGCGCCGGGAGATCGGAGACGTCTGCCGCGTCGAGGGGTGTCAAGACGTCAGCAGGGACGAAGGATGGGCGGGGTACGTACCGCCCCACTGGAGCACCTGTTGATAGTCTTCTCACCGTGACGACGGTTAGTGTAATACTGGGCGACCCATTGCAGGACCCTTACCTTCGTTGTTTCCGCAAAAGAGCGCTATTGAGGGGTGGTGGCTGAGACGCTGCACGTTCTGTCTCGCCTCTTCCCTGACGTTCTCTACAAAGTCGTCGTGTGCGGGGTAGACGCCGCAAGCAAATTGGAAGTCTTGCCACACCAGGATACCGAGCTCTGGTAATGTGATGTCATCACTTGGTGCGACACGAATGCTTGAAGGCCGTACCGTCGCAGATGTCGTAGAAGCAGTCCGGCTCGTATACGCCACCTCCCCAGACACGAACCATGCTCTGGTTACCATCGCGGAGTAGGGTCAGCCAGGCTCGGTAGTCTTCCGGGCGTAGTTCACTGAGGAAACTGTGTGCGGGTATCCAATTTGATCCTACAACACGGAACATGAGCACGCGGAACCCGTGATGAACCTCGGTCGTAGTGTAGCGACAGACCTCCCATAAACATCCTCACGCCGTTCACCTCGAAGACGAATGTGGTTCCCGTCCCGTGACGATCTGGCTGCTTAACATCTTCTTGGATGAGATTGACTCGGCGGAAGCCCAGCTTCTTGGTGTGCACATCTAGCACTTGCCCAGACTGAATGTCCCATTAGCGATGAAATTTGGGGGGTACACGGGGCGTGAGCTCACGTTGCTCCAAAGGGATACCTCCATATGATATATTTCCTGCTTACCATAACCCACAGGCCACCACAGCTGGATTGGACAAGTGTCAAGCTGCCAGATCGCTACCTGAACAGTCCGTTTCTTCAATTGAGTGGTATTACCCCATGAGTTGTGGACAGCATGACGCGTTTCCTCAAAAACGTTTCCTGAGCTATCCTTGATGACCATCGTTATAACATGCGCAACCCCTAAAAACCCCTCCAAGCCCGCCATGGCGTTCAACTCCTTTGGTTGTCGCGAATCGGCCCACGTAGTAGTAACTTGAACGCTTGCGATGCGCGCTTGATAGGTCAGGAGTTTTATCGGTCGGTATGGACCACAAGTCATGAGTTCGGGGCCCTACAAGACGATTAGCTATCTAGACTTATTAGTGCGGTTCCGTGTTATGCCCACCCAGTCCCATCTCAAGCAAGTCAGCACCATCAGAGATATGCAAGAGTAGAAGATCGACGAACCTCCAGTTGTACTGTGCCTTGCGGAGATACACCCTACTCGGGTCACCTAGGTTGGCCGACCCGGCACGGACACGCCCGTACTTATGTTCCAACGCCTTGGCGACGAGTTTGGCGGACCGGAAGTGGAGAAGTAGTACGTTCCCAGTGCGGTTTACGGGCTCAGGAAGCTGAAGCTGCAAAGATGTTGATTGTCAAACCATCTGCGAGTGGGATATATGCTATCAACGGCATTACCGTGTACGTTTTGAACATATTGTCGACGCCAAGCATTTGGTTGACACCATTCTGGGAGTGGGTGAGTAGATACACCAATCAATCGGAGGTATACGAACTAGATAGACGTCGCAGACAGTGTCGAGCCCTTCGAAGACGAGTTTGTGCATTCGGGGAGTACCGATCGACTCTGGCAAATCAAACGTGGTGTAGTAGAGCCATTCACGCTCCCCCACCCCTGCAATGCATCAGCATATATGCGCGTGGAAGCCCGGAGCGATCAGCTCACATTGTACTTCATGTTCATCGAATCCCTTGAATGGATCGGGTATGCGTCCCGCCTTGATCAGTTCGCAGTGGATCTCAGAGGGAAACGACGCTGTCGGAGTCCACCCTTGTCGGCCTTCTACAACGGAGCCGAGTTCGTCGATGACCGAAAACACAGATGGGTCGCGCTCTTTCCAGTACCATCCCTCGTCCAGAGACGTTGTGATGGCTGCCATAGTGAGACGGTGTAGGAGTCGAAATAGCACTTCTCCATCCCAGGAGACTAGTTTTATTAGGTCGTTCACGGTAGACACGAGACCTAGCTCTGCGGGAACGGCGGTCCGATACAGGCTCTTGCCACTCAAGCCTGAGTATTGTGTGGGACGCAGTGTAGATCTTAAACTCGACAACGCCCGCACAGTATGATACATATTCCGATAACTCACAGGTCGCATTGCTCAACTAGTTCACATTTTACATGCTCGTCATACAGCAACGACCTGACGCGATTGGATGTCCACCCCAGTTCTCGACCCGTCGTTCGCCCTGAAAACTCCAGTGCCGCAAGACGTGTCGTAAACCGCGCAACTCCCTTTGGAAGAGGAACGTCGGATGGTGGGGAAGTCGTGGAAGATTCTCTACCCAGGGAATGAGGCACCGCGAAGGTAGAAAGCGTTTCAGCGAGCCAATAAACCTGGGATAAAAGTCATGTGAGGGAGCAGACCGCTTTCGAAAAGGTTTATGTACCTGCGGCACCTGCCGAGCGCTCGTGAAGTCACCTACTGACGGGCGCTTCAGCTTGTTGCAACTCACCGCGACTGCTCATCGTCTCGTTCTGTCGACGCTATGACCTGGCTTCCGACCTCTGAATTTTAGTTCACTTCAGCCATCCCTTGCGAGACCTCAGTGCAGAGTATGTAACTTTACTGAGACTCGATCGACGGCTCTCTAGTGGACTAGTGCCGCGCAGTAACCTAGTAATCCTGAACTAATAATTTCTGGACCGCTGCGGTACTCGCTAATTGGCCAGCTCCCGACTTGCCTGTGAGATATATAGCACTCAAGTCCTGCTCAGAGACTCAGAGTTAGCATCGCCCGCCCCTGTTCACTACGCCTCTCATTGTGGTTCAGGTACGCGAGCCCCCACTTGTTCCAACGCCAACCACGCACTCGAAGGTGGTCGACGAGCGACAACAATCAACCAGCTTTTTGTCTCTCTGGGACTCGGAGGGGAAGAAAGTTGACCAAGTGGACCGTCCGCTTCAACCACCAAGCAGCCAGCAGCCCGTTGTGTAGCCTCGTGGCCCAGGCTTTGCCCTTTACACACGGATCCTCGCCATCAATCGCCTTTGTCCCAGACCCCTCGTGCCTATATAACCGCCACCGCTATCTTTGCTTCGCTTTCACCTTTCCATATCCCCCCCAACTCTCCGCGCTTCACATCGCACGTTCAACAGACCATGTCGTACGCCAACATCGACCGCGCCATTTCCGCTGTGAAGGACCTCGGCCACGAGCTGACCGTGCCGAACGTGCTCGCCGCCTACATTCAATATGTCGGTGCACCCACTACCCCCGGAGACCCCTCAGACAGCAAGGCAGCCGCGCAGGCCGCCATGATCTCGTTCGAGCGCGCCATGGACAAGTACCCCGTCCCCGCGCCCCCTCGCGGCACCGCCACTACAAAGACCCGGACAAAGGCCTCGACTGCACCAGAATCCAAGGTCCCGAAGAAGGCTCCCGAACAGGCGGTGTGCTGCGCCTTGGGGAAGCGGATGTACTGTGCAGAGGTTGCGCGGCTCAGGGACGAGTACCGGCAGGCGATGTGGCGTGCCTCGGACTACGGCGCAGGGTATGAGCGGTGCACATGTCTGTCGTGCGGGTGCCTGCTCTCTGCGCGCCGCGAGCAGCTGCGACCTCTCGTCTCGGAGGGTGAGGACGACGTGTATGGGCAAGACGCCGCTGCTGCACCAGTCGCGGCACGGAAACGCCGTACTCGTGAGTGCCTTACTGCCTCCCACTTTGCCTTGCGTTTGGTACGATATTGACAGCGGTTGTGCGATAGGTAAGGCGAAGGCGAAGAGGAATGCTACGAAGAATCCCCGGGGAGCGGAGAGTGCTCCTCTCGATCCCTACGCCCCGTCCACGAGCAGGGCTGCTATTTGACTTTTGTTTGGCTTTCTCCCCAGTCTTCCTATGGTGTTTGAGTATTGTTCGGGCTCTTCTTCGCTCCCGGCTGTATTTCACAAGACTTCGTCTTCATCTGTAGCAATACCCGTCTTCCTCTCTCTTAATGAAATCTCGCATGTTCCTCCTTCACGCTGCGCGTTCTCTCGCACACTCTTCCACACTCACGCTGCAGGAATTCGACGTTATCGGAATCGCTGATCACCGGTGCGGTACGTCCATCTACGAGCGCCTTCACTTGCTACTCGCAGATGACATCACCTCCAGTCGCACCTCGCGCACTCGCGCTCCAAAGCGCGCGGTGGCCTCCTCAAAACCGCTGGCGAACCCAAATTGTCTCCGCGATTTCCCCTCGTCGCTTCTCTAGCTCGGCACCCAAGTGCTCTCCTCGCGATGTCCCTCGCGCGCCCGTCCAGCAAGACCCCCCTCCTCCCGCTCCCCGCGGCGTCCGCAAGACCCACCTCGGACGGCGGGTCAGACTCGTTCTCGCCTTCGCCCTCGCACTCGCGGCCGCACCGCGAGTGGGTGACGAAGGGGTGCATCCGCACCACCGTCACTTTGGTGATCTTTGCGGCGTACTTTGCGTGGACGTGGCCGTGGTACCTCCACCACGGCGACTCGGACTCGAAGTTGCCTGAGACGAGCTGGGATACCGCGCCTTCTGGTCGACAGCCGCAGCTGGAGGTGGGTGTAGAGGGTGTCCTGCGCGCACCGCCCCTGTCGGGCGTGCCCAAGAGCCTGCAGACGAAATGGGCGCAGTACTCGCCGTGGCACGCGTTGGATAAGTACCGCGCGCCGCCTGCAGGTTGCAATATTACTCAGGTAAGTGCACTTACTAGCCGTGAAGTGCCTACGGAGATGTGGGATGTGGGCGAGGCACGAATGGGATGCTGGAGATAAGCTGGGACAGTAACAGTAGCATTTGTGGTCGTGTGAGCGGGGCGGAGGGATGTGATTGGTCGCGCATTGGCCGGCGGTGAACTTTCGACGCTAACTCTAACTTACCCTAGGTCAACATCGTGCGTACCTACCCCATCGCCGCCACGACCCCCGTGTCAGGCGCAATACCGATCCCCCTCCGCGTCCCCTTCTGTAGCTCCAGCGCCACGGTGCGCGATACCCGAACGCCGAAGATGGCGAGATCTACGCGCGCGGGGTCGAGCATCTCGCCGCGGCGGATAGGTTCAAGGATAAACACCTCAAGTTTTTGAAGGAGTACGAGTACACGCTCGGCGCGGACGATCTCGTTCCTTTCGGCGCTGCTCAGTGCGTTGCATCGGTCGATGCCGACCTGATTCACGAGGAGAACTGATGCGAATTGGGCGATATAGGACGTTCGAGGCGGGGCAGGTCGCGTTCAAGCGATACGCTCACCTCGTGAACTCGACTCAAATCCCGTTCGTAAGGGCCGCGGGCGCGCCGCGCGTCGTCGCGACTGCTACGAACTGGACGGTCGGTGAGTTGTGCTTGTGTGCTGTAGGGTTGCGAATATTCGCCTGACTGTGTCAGGGTTCGCGGCGGCGAGCCACCAACGGTACCAGCCATACCTTAACGTGATCATCTCTGAAGAGGTGCGTCTTCTCCTTCCTCCGTGGCCAACTTTCCCTCACATCCACTCTGCGTAGTACAACAACACGCTCAACAATGACTGCCCGAACGCGGGCGACGGTTCGCGCGAGACGGGTATCTGGTTGTCTCACTTCGCACCACCCCTCGCGGCGCGGCTGCTCGAGGGTGCGCCGGGCGCGACGCTGAACGACACGGACGTGTACGCGCTGCTCGCGATGTGCCCGTTCGAGAGCGTCGCGGTGGAAGCGCTCAGCCCGTTCTGCACGATGTTCACCGAGGATGACTTTCGCGCGTTCGAGTACTACGGGGACCTCGAGAAGTATTACAGGACTGGGTGCGTCTTCGATTCGTGCCTGGTGCGTCCAGCTTAGAGCATGCTGACGATGCTGCGTAGGTACGGTAATAAGCTAGGCCCGGTGCAGGGCGTGGGGTACGTGAACGAGCTCCTCGCACGCTTGACAAGGACACCAGTGGAGGACCGCACGACGCACAACGCATCGCTCGAGTTCCCGCTCGACCGCGCGGTCTATGCGGACTTCACGCACGAGAACCTGATGGTCGCCGTGTACGCCGCGATGGGCCTGTTCAACGTCTCAGCGGCGCCCGACCCGCGACATAGGCCAGAAAACGCCAAGGACGGCGCGCAGACGTGGGTCGCGTCGAGGATGGTGCCGTTTTCGTCGCGGATGGTCACGGAGCGCTTGACGTGCGTGCACGAGGAGGGGAAGAGGGAGGAGGGTGTGTATGTGCGGGTGGTCGTTAACGATGAGGTACAGTCGCTCGAGTTTTGTGGGGCGGGGGATGGGCTGTGTGAGTTGGGGAGGTTTGTGGAGAGCCAGGAGTACGCGCGGAAGAGCGGGAACGGAGACTTCAAGCAATGCTACGATTGAAGGTTCTGGGCGGCGTAGGTCGTGTCCTCCGGAAGGATACGACGCGGTACGGGAAGGCATGGCAGGCCATTATACCACTGTCTCCCCATGTTTGACACGACAGATGAAGTGCTAGCTCAGACCTTTGGAAGTTTGATATATATCATATAGTCCTCCACGGCATGTCTTGTTCATCTTCGGTTTGCAGCTGGGACGTCGCCGTCCTAGTTTGACACAACTGAACGTGCGTGTCTTCCCAACCATTGTGCGAGTATGTTCTGATTGAGTGGATGCCCACATATTTTTTGACCAAGCGATTACCCACGTACCTCAGCTGTAAGACATGTACGTGGACACGCGCCTTATTCTCTTCGATCACCGGCCCTCGACAACGACGACCAAGTACGTGTTCTTCTCCTCTCAGTGTGTACGTTAAATGTGTTCTTGCCATAGCTGAAAGCGAACCCGATGCCGGAGATACGCATGCTATCAGGCTACGACGAGGACTCGAGGTCGCACACGATCCCACGATGGCCGTCCGACTGCCTGCCGTCCGATAGCCCGGACGTGAGTAGTACGGGGGGCTGTAAGGACGAGTCAAGGAGCACTGACTGTATGACTTATACACGTGCGCGAGACGGTACGTGCGTGGCTGATGTATCGACGGGCGATGCGCGCAGGAGTGCTCGGCGATCTCAGGCGTGCGGCGACGTTGCGGAGAAGTTGGCAGCTCCGTGACTATACGAAAAGCGGCTGGAAGCGTGGATAAGTCAATCGCATATAAAATACGCTTTCCTAGTATTGATTTTGTAGAGAGTATATCTCATCGGTCAAACGGCTTACAAGATCTGGCTCGAGGAGAGAAGAAGAGGACAAGGAGGACGCGACGGAAACGCGAGCTACTATATGAGGCACGATCACGTGGGAGATTAGATGAGTTACGTCACACGCTCGGCGCGTCCGTCGAGCAACGGGAAGCTGCACCGATCTCTTAAAGCCGGCGCCCATCTTCACGACCCCCCTCTCCGTCCTCTCCCACCCGAGCACACAGTCAGCCAACGCCCTCGAAACATACGCCAATATGATGAACATAACTCAGCCCCAGCAGGACAGGGGTTACATTCCTATAGCCGACCACGGCCTGTGAGCGCGGGCAGGTTTCACCTCCGACTCGTCTCCGATGCTCACCGAGCTTCTCCACAGGATCGGAAACCTCAGGACAGCTGCTCTGGTACGCATTTAGGCTGCGGAATGTGTTGCATCATGACTCACTTGAGATATAGGTTAGCACAGATGGTTCCGGTAAGTCATCGGTGCTGGCCTCCCAACTTCGCATTTCAAAATCAGAAGGACATTCGAATTATAACCATGGTTTATATAAATGTACCCAACTGACGGATAATTCTCAGTGGAGAGCTACTGTGTACCCAATTTCGATTCTCCATCCATCTTCGCCCGCATTCTAGACGAGGACAAGGTCGGGCTTGAATAGACGCCTTGACAGGGGTCTAGGATGACTGAGTTATTGCAGGGTGGACACTTCTCGGTTACGCCTACTACGCCCTTCACAACTAAGCAAAGTTACCTGCCGAACTCTAACGTATGTCTTTCGCAATGGAAAACAATGACCTGCTTACATGTCCGCAGATCCTTCAAACCAAGTATGATCACGACCCTTTATGCTTGTGTACTTGTTATTGATTCTCCTTCAGGTATCTCAACGAACAAGGAGTGGCCACTGTTACTGGTAGGAGTGATAACACAAGAATACACTCCGCCCAATTACTAATGGGCTTCAGACTTCTTACCTCGTCAACCGAGCAGCGCGACCACTCGCCCACTCCTGGCATGGTTGATTCGGCGCGTCGAGGTACGCTCGCGTCACCTCTTCATACCTCACACAAAGATGTCATGCCGGTTCTCAGGTCATCCGTGGCACGATGCCGCTCCGCGTTGAGTGCGCCCCGGCGTTCAACTACGCGCGTTCAGCGCACACCACCGACCTCGTCCTCGACACCTCCGTCGCGCTTGCGCTCTCCCCCGCATCACGCCACCCGCACAATAAAGCGCTCTTCCAGTCTCCCGACGCCAAGCTGGACCTCGATCTGCGTTACGTTACCGAGTCGAACCTCGAGAACGTGTCTGAGCCGGAGGTGCAGCTGAACCTGCTCGACCTCAGCGCCAAGGGACACAAGGGTCCCGGGGTGTGGACCGAGCTGGAGCTGAAGGAGGGCCAGGTCGTGACGTTCGTTTTGAGGACGCCTCCGGATGTCAAACTTCCGCCACAGGCGCACCCGACTCACGAGACCGCGCAGGAAATGGGGATCTCGTACGAGAGTGAGTCTGATACTGAACGATGCTTGATATGCGGCGCTGAGGATCGAGCTAGAACTCGTCGCTGGTGCCTCGACCCTGCGCCCCCCGGATGATCCTATTCTCACCAAAGTGCGCCTACAGCCCTGCATTGTTTCTTGACCAGACTTAACTATCCCACAGTCCCTCCTCCGCGAGCTCCTGGACGTACGCTAGCCCCTGCGTATATTTCTGTAGTTGTATTCGCTAATGTGTCCCCACCCTCAAGCAAACGAACAACTATTGGAACGCGTGGATCCGCCGCTCGACGTACACGGGCTCGTGGAAGGAGGCTGTGAACCGGAGCGCGCTCGCGCTCAAGCTCCTCATCTACGAGCCGACGGGCGCGGTCATCGCTAGCCCTACCTTCAGCTTGCCTGAGTACATCGGTGGAACGCGGAACTGGTGCGTTTCCGTGTTGTTTATTATAAGATAAGTAGATGTAATGGAGCTCAAAATGACGGGACTTGTTGTAGGGACTATCGGTGAGTACTTACTATGTGATGGAGCACTGCGTGCCAGGCGGCAGCTTAGTTCTACTTTAGGGCTTCGTGGATCCGAGACTCGTCTTTCACGCTATATGCACTCATCCGGCTCGGTTTCACGCACGAAGCAAATGGTGCGTTTCCTCCACTGAATTGTCGTGTTTTCTCAAGAGTTGAACCTTGACGTCGGGTGCTTAGCATACATGGAGTTCATCTTCGAGCGCGTGCGCGCGCGCGACCCTGATGGATCGTTGAAGATCATGTTCGTTCCTACTTCTGATTTTTCCGATTTTTCGAGTCTTACCGTTCCGTTCCGGATTCATAGGTACACCATACATGGTAAGTAAAACTGGGTAAGTTTGGGATGACATGTTCATTCGTCGATAAAGGTGAGAAGGACTTCCCAGAGGAAGAGCTCTCCCACCTCGACGGACACAAGGGTTCGAAGCCCGTGCGGTACGTATCCCTTTCTCCATACTAATTTATATGCTACAGTACTCATTGAACTCCTAGAATTGGGAACGGCGCGATCGACCATGTGCAGTTGGTGAGTCCGCTGAGCGGGATTCATCGGTCCCGGTTAAGACCTATGTACTTATCGTGACTCGCTAAAAGGACATCTACGGCGAACTGTGAGCAGGCTCTCTACGCACATCTTGAGAATCGACGCTTACCGTTCGTCAGCATGGACTGTATCTACCTCTCGCAGAAGGTGCGTATTACCCACTTCGGCGAGCTCGTCCTGTATCGTGACCTAAAAGACGTCGGATAGTACGGACGTCCCTTGGTGCGTTCAAAGTTCTTATTGCTGTAAGCGTCTCGCGTTGACTGTATGCGTCTAGGGATACGACACCTGGTGGGTTATCTTCACGGTCAACTAAACTGAGAGATGGAGGATGCTGAGATTGTGCATTAGGGTTGCAGTCCGAGACATGTGAGCTTGGACACGTCTACATCAATGCTTCTGTTTTTGCGCTAATATCCTTTGTGTAGCGTCGAATGTGAGGACGATCCGAGTTTAGAATCGTATGATACCCTCTAACAGTAAAGCATCGCGACGTGAACGTAGACGTGATCGCGCACGTCCATGATCCAGATCTGTATGTCCTGTGTTTCGATCCTCGAGAACAGACCGGGACTCAATGCAGTCGATGATATTCCCGCAGGTCTATCTGGTGAGCGAGCTCGAGTAACTGCGTTCTTTGTGGTTTTACGAACTGTGTCGTTATGTTAGGGAGGTTAGAAACCGCCACAGGCATTTCACGGTTGGTCTTTCACTTCTGCAATGACGTTTCGACCCAACCTAATACTCACATGGTCCGGCTATGCATGTAGTACTCCAAGGTAAGCACATTCAATTCTGGAGTTCTGAGTGCGTGACATCCGGGCCAAACCTGTTCCTATGTCAGGTAATGATGTGGTGAGTACTCGCGCCCTGGTCCCACTTTAATACAACACCTCATCGCCCTGACCCAACCAATAGGGTGGCTATCGACCGAGGTACGGTGCCAGCGCCTCGATCCTCTCCTACATACCAACTTTCTTCACAGGCATCCGTCTCTCCGAGAAGCGCTCTCTCCCGTGCCCGCGCCGCGCCGAGTGGTACGCAGCACGGGATGCGCTCTACGAAGAGATCATGCAGAAGGCGTGGAACGCGGACCGCGGCTTCTTCGCGCAGAGCTATGAGGACCTCGATATTCTCGACTCGGCGCTCCTCGTCATGCCGCTCGTGTTCTTCTCTACCGCGGTGCGTGTGATCTGAATTGGCTTGCGGGCACTGTGCTGAGCGAGGTGATTCCATGGCTGTGGACGACGTGCATTGGCAGGCGGATCCGCGGTTCTTGAGCACGTTGAAGAATGTGCTGTTGAGTCCCGAGAGGGGCGGGTTGACGTCCAATGTAAGTGCTTGCGACGGCTGAACGTGCCAAGAGGGGACGGTGACTGAATTCGGTGTTTTATAGGGCCTTGTATACCGCTATGATGTTTCGAAGACGGACGACGGTGTGGGTGGAGAGGAGGGCACGTTCTGTCTCTGCACGCTCTGGTAAGCTTGCAAAGCCAAGACTTCAGCCCCAAGTAGTCCACGCTAAATGTGTTGGCGCATAGGTGTATCGAAGCCATCGCCCGCGCAGGAGAGTACGACAAGGCGATGCTCAACAAAGCAGTCGCGATGTTCGAGGTTCGTAGCAACACAAGCCCTGTTTGCTGCTCTTGGGCTCGGTGTGTACTCACTGTGAGACCGTGTATAGGACTTCCTGCAATACACCAATCACCTCGGCCTCTGCACGGAAGAGATCTCGGATGCGGGCGAAGCGTGCGTGCTCATCCTGATTAACACCTCTATGATATGTGCGGCTGACTACGGTCCTCTACTCGTAGGTTGGGAAACGCGGTGCAAGGGTTCACGTACGTAGCACCCACTTCATAAAACCTGATTCGGTGCTAATGATGCCGCGCGATTTGTGCACTTTCCGGCTTGCAGGCACGTCACTCTCATCTCAGCGGCGTACAACCTGTCGCGCATGCGCACCAAGGTGTCGGGGTCGGTGTAATGTATCCCGCGGGAAGGCCCTGCCAATGTATTGATATTTTTGGTATATGCGATTGTACACTGTTGGGGATGGTATGCATGATGATGGTGTTGATGTAGACTCCGTATTGACGGCCAGGAATAAAAAAAAGCGTCACACAGCTAACTGGTAAAATGCATTAAGGGGGAATCGAACCCCCGGCGGGTCGATGGCAACGACCCAGGTTACCACTACCCCATTAATGCGATGTAAGTGTTGCTTTATATAGCATCTACACCATAATACGTAACGAAGGCCTAGCGAATTTGAGGCAAGCCCGGGGGGAGCTTCGGCTTCCGGGACACGAACCTTTCTTTGTCCTCACGAATCGACCACAACTTGTTGGAAAATATTGCACTACTGCACTAAGTGACATGTAAAGTGCATCTCTGTGACATCGCGATTGCCAGAGAAATATTGTCCGCCATGCGCCCCGCGTGAGGCCTGGGAGACGTTTCGCAGATCGTCTACTAGGGATGCGACTCAAACACTCGGCTGGTTCGGAGGGAGAGTATGCAGACGGTGCGCACTTGACCATTTCGCTTGTTCTCGCTGTTGACCGCAGTTCCGGTGTGCGTAGCTGGCGGCCCCCTAGGCCCGACGATTGAGTGCTGCCAGGGCTCACTGCACTTCGCTGAGACCGCTTGTTGTGAGCCAACACGCCCATGCATGCACCTGCGGATGCGTAACCCTTCCACTTGGGTGACTACATGCGCTGCTATGTGCTATGCCCTCGTAATCCCGCACCCCCCGACTCTTCCCCGACGACACCATGACCATGACGTCACACCGCTTCGCGACCCGCCCTTAGCAGCTCTGCGTCCCCTGAGGCCTCCCATCCCCATCGGGTCTCCGGGAAAGCTAGATGCGTCTACTACGGCCGCGCCGTGCGTCCGGTCACGCACGGCCCACGGGAGCCACGGACGCGATATAAAGCTTCGGAGTGGTTCTCTCTGACCCCCGCAGTGCGAGCGTTCTCCTCGTTCGCCTGTTGTGTCTCCGCTGTGCCGTACGAGCCTAAAGCTATGAGCAACCCTTCTTCCTCTGAATCGAGACGCGTCGCGATCGTGACCGGGGCGGCGGAGGGCATCGGGCGCGGTATCGCGCTGAGGCTCGCGAAGGACGGGTTTGATCTGGGGCTGTTCGACCTCTCGCGGGCGCAGGACAAGTTGGAGGACCTCGCGGGGAGCGTCAGGGAGCAGTTTGAGGTCAGGGTCGTGAACGTGTATGGGGATGTGTCGAAGGAGGAGGATGTGAAGCAGCTGGTGGAGACGGTCGTGAGGGAGTTGGGGTCGTTGTATGCGGTGCGTTCTTGTTTTCTCCCTCCTGAGTGCGTTCGAGTCTGTTGCTGACGATGGTTTCAGATGATTGCGAACGCTGGTATCTCGCTCAACCGTGTCCTTCATGAGAGTGCGTGGTTCTAGCATCCGAACGCGTCTCTTCCTTGTGCTGACGGGATCCCGTAGCGCCGTCAGAGGAGATGGACAAGCTCTTGAACGTGAACGTCAAAGGCACCTTCTTCTCTTACAAGTACGCCGCCATACAGATGATCAAGCAAGGCAAGGGCGGACGCATTGTCGGCGCGAGTTCTATCGCTGGAAAGAAAGGTATGCCGTCGGTCCCAGTCGAATGCAGTAGTGAGTTAGACTGCTTACCTGCCGTACTATGTAGGTCTTCCTGAGCAGGCGATATACAGTGCGACGAAATTCGCGGTGAGGGGTATGACGCAGTGCGCGGCGATCGATTATGGGAAGTACGGGATCACCGTCAATGCGTACGCTCCGGGCGTGATCGAGACGCCACTGAGTGAGTGTCGGCACCGTGTATGTGCTGTTCTGCTGACCCTCGCGGTGCTGTGTTGTAGTGGGTTACCTGGATGAATACCACACCTCGAAGACGGGAGAGCCGAAGGGGTCGTGGACGAAATCGGTGGGTGAAACGTCGGTTTGACGGTATTCGGTACCGCTGAAGACCGATTCTGGTGCGTGTAGTTCAACAGTTTGAGTGTGGTCGGGCGCAACGGCCAGCCAGAGGACGTCGCGAAGCTCGTTTCCTTCCTGGTCTCGGACGACGCTGCTTTCATCACCGGTGAGTGACCATCTCTACGAAGCGCCGCCCCCTGCCACCGTCTAGTGTCGCGTGCCCTGCTGACCCCACGCGCGCGTCGCGGCGGGCAATTTAGGCCAATCGGTGAGTTCTCTCCTCGGCATCTATGACGGAGGGTCGAGATGGCTCACGGTGCGATCCGCGTCAGTACCTGGTCGACGGAGGAATTTGTTTTGATTAAATGGCGTGTCCCACGCGTTTGTGGCGCAGGCGTGGGTTGTAGGTATAGGTGGGGTGCGTCGATCATGGTGCTGGCCCGTCGAGAAGGTACTATAGGTAAGGCGATGTCTTTCTCTGGCTGGGTATGCGGTCCGCGGGTACTGATGTCGTTATAGTGGCGTTAGGAAGAGAGAGGGAGAAAAGCACGTTCGGCCTTGCGTGTTTATCAGAAAGGCTAACTATCAAACAAGGGAGCATTAAAGGACCGTGTTTCGCGCACGATTAGTACGGGTCATACACTACGTACGAGGAGTGTGTTTGCATACCGACACTGGTCAGGTAGTGCGCGACGCGAACATAGCGCTTTGCAGGGGCTGTATGTTGAGTCGACTCCAGCGCACCGCCGGTGGGAAGGTACGTTGAATGTATACTTTCCGGACGAACTGCCGCGGTGCTACTGACAAGTGTTGTCAGGCCACATCATGCGCTCCGATGGCCGGGCGCTTTCCATGCCTTCAAGAAGCCCGCGATCCTTGACCCCCGCGCGCTGATAGTAAGGCAAGATCCGAGCGGTATCGCAACCTGCCAACGCGCGTAAAGCATGCACCGAATTACCCAAGAGGAGGTTCATGTTCCCCTTCATAATGAGCGATGATATCGTTTCCCCAAGACTTGGCAGCCTGTCAGGACGAGTCACCCATTGGGTGCCCCCAACGCGGGGCGCGCGAGGATTGTAAGTCCTGGAGTTGGTAAGAGGTGCCTCGGCGCTGGGCGTTCGTTGCTCCCCCTGCGCAAGCGATCATGGGGAACGCCCACTTACGCCCACGTTGGGCATGCGTCTTGCCGCCGAAATGGCAGCGATGTGGTACTTGCGGGCCTCGTCCCCAACGCATCGATAACACCTCGCTCGACGCCCGAGCGTGCCAAGAATGGCAAAGGCGCGAGTGCGTCCGGCGCACGGATTTGAAATGGGGGTGTGTGCAGCTTTCTTCGGTGCGCTGCGCGTGGGTATGTTCTGTTCAAAGACTGGGGAGGAGGGCAGCCATCCTGATCGACCCGATGCGGGCATGTCAAGCGAGGATGTATGGACGCTTAGAGTTTGGACAAGTACCACAGGCCCTTGAATGACGTTCTACGCAGAAGCGTGGGGCCTCTCATTAGCCTCCGCGCTCTCTCCTCCGTCCGCGCTCTCCTTTCCCTCCCTCCCTCGCCTCTCCCACCGCCGGCTGCGACGGCCGCTCCAGCAACAATGGTCTCGCTCCCCCCGGGCCCGCGCTACGTCTTCCACCAGCTCCCCAACGTCGTCGTCCCGCCCGCCGCCGTCTACACCCTCGCGTACCTCGCGCGCGAGCACCTCCGTCTATCGCCGCCCACCTCGCTCCTCGTCCTCGCCTACGCCTTCTCGTGGCCCATCGCGTTCACCGCGCTCGTGCAGTGGAACATCTACACCAACGCGCGTCGCGCCCGCGCCCGGGGCGCCGTCGTCACGCGCGAGATCGACCACAAGTGGCCAGGGAGCCTGGACGTCCTCCGGAGGATCTTCGCGCTCGACAAGACGCAGTATATGGGTGCGTACCGCCACACAATGTCGGTTTTGATGGGTGTATGCGCACGCAGGGCGTTGGCAATTGGGCTCGCCAAAGTCCACGCCGGGGTCCGAGGCTAAGGGGGCGCCACGGGAGCAGTGATCGACGGCGTTGATCCGAGAACTGATTCGGCTCTTCGCCACCTAGGTCATTCGCTGTTCCAGTGGTCCGAGGAGTATGGAAACATCTTCAACTTCAGAGTTATGTTCGAGGACAGGGTATGCGTCGCGCTTCGGGTGTTCCGCGGCAGGAGGCTCACGTCGAGGTACCGCGACGTGTAGATCTTGACTTGCGAGCCTGAATATGTCAAGGTAGATTCGGTTGAGAAGGCTTGCGTTCGGGAAGCGGGACGATAACGTACTCTTGTATAGATGATGCTCGCGACCGAGTTCAACCATTACGAGAAGGGTGGGTCCAGTCTCCCCACAGTGACTGCGGCCGATCGTTAATGTTGGTGCCTAGGCCCACTTCTGAACGGACAGCTATACACGCTACTGGGACATGGTGTCTTTAACTCTGATGGTACGTTAATGAATGTTCGTCTGCTGACATCTTGGACGCTGAAGCTCCCCCCCTTTTTAGGAGAAATGTGGAAGTAAGAGACTAGTTTCGTCTCATGCGGCCAAATACACACGATCAACCCGACTTTATAGATTCCATCGGACCATGACGCGCCCCTTCTTCAGCAGAGACCGCATAACACATTTTGATATTTTTGACAGGTCAGTTCACAATCTTCTTGCGTACACCGTACTCGCTCACGAAGTCGCCAGACACGCGGAGCACGTTCTCAACAAGATCTCCGCGCGCCTCCGCGAGGGCGTCCCTGTGGACTGGCAGGATGCCATTTCGCGCTTCACTATGGATTCCGCGACCGAGTTCCTGTTCGGCAAGGACGTGCGCTCGCTCGACGCGCCCTTCCCCTACCCCTCGACGCACTCTCCGTCTACACCCTTCTCCAGCGCGCCTGATAATGGGGAGATAAGAGGGGCGGAGGAGGAAGTACACCCTGCAGACCGCTTCGTCCGCGCGTTTCAAAGTGGTCTCGAGGCGACGTCCATTCGCGGGCGCTTTCTGCAGTCGTGGCCGCTGTTCGAGTTCTGGGGCGATAGGGTGAAGCAGTACTTGAAGGTCGTGGACGAGTTCATCGACCCGATCGTGGAGGAGGCATTGAAGCAGAAGGCGGCGAAGGTCCGCGCAGGGGTCGCGCAGGAGAAGGAGGGTAAGGATCACGTACGGGACGACGAGACGCTGCTTGAGCATTTGGTCAAGTTCACCGACGGTACGTGCCGTTGGGCGCCGCGACCGACGTGATGGACATGCTTACTCGGGCTACGCAGACCACAAAGTCGTCAAAGACGAGACATTGAACATCCTTCTCGCGGGTCGAGATACGACTTCTTGCACGCTGACTTTCGCTATATACGCACTCGCAGAGCATCCGGAGGTGTTGAAGCGTCTCCGCGCTGAAGTGTTGTCCGTAGTAGGTCCTTCGGCGAGGCCCACATACGAGAACGTACGCGAGTTGAAGTACATGCGTGCCTTCATCAACGAAGTCCTGAGGTTATGGCCTCCCGTGTAAGGCGTTTCATCGAGACGATCTAAGGCGGCGCTGACGACGTTTATATTCCGCGATCGCAGCCCTGTAAATTCGAGGTAAGGTGTACGCCCAAAGCGCGAGAGGAGGCAATTCCGAGAAGAGCGTAACTAACCTAACCGTCCTGCTGCACAGATGCTCGATAGAACCCATGACGTGGAAGAGCATGGTCCCGGGCCAACCGGACATCTACATCCCGCCACGCGCGCGTTGTCTTTACTCCGTCCTGCTCATGCATCGTCGGAAAGACCTCTGGGGCCCAGATGGTATGGCGTTCAGGTCTCGTATACTCCTGCGCCCTTCGTTCGCTGAACACCGCGGGTCGTGACACACAGTGCTCAAATTCGACCCCGACCGCTTCCTCGACGAGCGCGTGCAACAGTACCTCGTCCCGAACCCATTCATCTTCCTCCCATTCAACGCCGGGCCGCGGATCTGCCTGGGACAGCAGGTGCGCAGGCCATGTCCTCTGCTTAGCACTCACTACCGCGACTCACCTCACCCACCGCCACCACCAGTTCGCGTACAACGAGATCTCGTTCATGCTCGTCCGGCTGCTGCAGCGCTTCGCGGGGATCACGCTCCGGCAGGACGCGCATCCCGCTGCGGTGCCGCCGCCCGGGGTCGAGTATAGCCCGTATGCGGTCGACGGGCGGGAGAGGGTGTGGATGCGGAGCCATCTGACGTCGTATGCGAAGGTGAGTGGCTGCCGGAAGCGGTATTTTTTTGTCTGTGAGGTGGGGGCGCTGGTGCTGATGGGCTGTGCTTTCGGCGCGCGTTTTGGGTAGAATGGGCTTTGGGTTGAGATGGAGGAGGCGGTTCAGGAATGATCCAAGGAGGAGAACGTGGGCGAAGGCGTGCCGTGGGTGTTCGTTGTGTTCAAGTTGTATCGATATAAATTTCTTGGTGAGTCTTGCCAGTGCCCCAACCATCATTTCCTAAACAGCGTTCTACTCAGGCGCATTCCGTGTATGGGATTTTGGTAAGGCCTCGAGACAGGGATTACCCTCTTCGGCCCTACTTTCGTGCTCCATCAGCGCCCGTGTATCGGTGACCTCTTCTAGCCTCGAACTCGAGGTGGTGTGTCGCTTCCAAATTTGTCGACATGTAAGATGGCCCTATCCGGCTTGTGCAGGCCCCGGTGCTCAAGTTAAGGACTTCTATAATTGCCTTTAAACGATATAATCCGTTCGGCGCTCAATCTCCCTTGCCTTTTAACGCCCGTTGAAGGGATAAAAGGGTGGCGAATTTGGGAGAGCGAGTGTGAGTTCTCCAAACGGTTTCAATTTCGTCGTCCTCTCCGCGTTCGAACGCCTCACGTACAGAAAACGCATCATATATTGCCATACTAAAACCTCATATACTCGCTCTGCTACAGGTGTCGACATGGATAGGCTCCCATTTCACCGCACCGTGTGGGCGGATGCAAGTCACGATCGACCCTTTGACCTCGGACCCAAAGTAAACGACCTGGACCCGTTCTCCTCCTGGGATTCAGGCTCGTCAGTTCGCATGCTGGACTGTCGTCTCTATCTCGCCCAGAGTGCGCCACGCGCCACTTCTATCCCTATATGCCAGTTCAGCTTGCATGAACCGGGCGACCGACACACAGGAGCCACACTGGCAGACCTTCACAAGAAAGTAGTGGGCGATTTCCGGAATGCGTGTGAGCGGTATCCGGGATGGAAGTGGGCAGCTGTGTCTCACGTGTGGAATTCCAATGTCAACCATTCAACAGGTCACCACGTACTTGGGGACTGCTTCCAGATCAGCGGCGTTGGACCAGGCGAGGATTCCGGAACCAGCCACACTGTACTTCGACAAGCCTGTCTCGCAGCAATCATGCTGGGTTGTGACTTTCTGTGGGTCGACAAACTGTGCGTTATCCAGGGAGACGCCGACGACAAGATCCTGCACGCCCTCTGGTTGTTACCGGAGATATTCCACTCCGCCAATGTGTGTCTCGTCCTACCGGCAGGTCTCGCTTGTATTGCGGGTTTGATGGAGACGACTCCACACATACACCGCACATGGACGCTTCTGGAGACTCTTGCGCTGCCCCCCGAGAATGTGTGGGTCCTACACGAATGGGACACAGCAATTGACGTCCATTGGGCTCAAGGCCCGTCACGGCAGGTTTGTGAGGCCGTTGTGCCGACCGGCAGGGGTTATGTCGGTCGCGCGGGAAGCTCGTACCGCCCCATCCATATTGGAGATCTCCACTGCGTCTCCGACGTTATCACCGAGTCACCCGTCGCCGCAGTGACGCAAATTCTGGCGTTGCTGTTGGGTTCTTTGCATGGCATGCATGCTGTCTGGAGCAACCCGCCAGGGAATCTTCCTGACTCGTATTTGCTTCGTTTGAGCCACTCCGGTTTTACACCCAAACTGTTTGTAAGGGTGAAACGTGGCGCAGGAACGCACGGTTCGGAGGGCGTCACTGTATCGACCTTGGTTGCCGCCATGCAATGTCATCCTAAAGGCGAGATTGCCAGATCTCTGTGTGCTTCTGCTGAGCGCGCGGACCGCGGACCGTCTAGTAAGACGGCGTTGAATATCGTGTGGCACCAAGCAATCTGGAGGAGCTCTTTTTTGAGGACGTCTTCTGACAGCATGGCGTTACCGCTCACCCTTCTAGGTCTGCTCCGCGACGAGATACCAACATGTCGAGGTCTACAACAATTAATGGTAGACACCGAGCAGCTGCTCGAACCGTCCGTGGATCCCAAAGACATAGCTAGACTGATCCTAAACCGTCTGGCAGCATCCTTTGTGGACGACTTGCCAAGATTGGTCCCCTGGCTTGGTGTGCTGTGCGGGCTTCCTCTGGAGCCGGGGTCCGCGCTTCTCATACCTACTCCTCCTATATACGGACCCCGTGTCAATTTCTGCCTCCGTGGATGCCTGCTATGATATACCAGGACCGGGCGGCATTGGAACACAGTGCAAACTGGCGCGAGACCTCCTCGTGTACCATCCCATCGGATTTCAAGGGCCAGCGGGACCCTCAACGCCGCTACGGTACTTTCGGCCTATGCTGACCTCGCTCGAACCGGATATTGTTCAGAGAAAGGTATCTATTACGGGAAGTTTTATGCCAGTCAAGTTGGCGGATCGCCATGGACGGGTTTCGCCGCAGGGGTGACCGATGTTTTCATGGGGCAACTATGAAAAATATTTGGGTTTCGAGCCCCGCTTTGAGTTGGAAGCCTTTTGAAGGGGGAACAAACGGGCCTTCTTACTACGCAGTCGGTGTGGGGTGCTTTACCTTGCTTATCATGGATCCTGAGTCCGAGAGTCCGGGGCGCCACATCGAGAAGTTTGCGGCAGAGGATGTTGGGATAGCAGTGCTCATAGTCCGAAACTTGGGTCTCGCCGGAGCTTCATGCCCTGAATGCTCCACCAAAATGTCGGGAATCTCCTCATCAGCTTGCCACTGGCATGTAAAGGAATGGCTGTACCCTTGCACGGCGACCTCGGGTCCGGACACGTTTGGAAGATATACTACGAGGGCTGCGGACGGTAGAGTACACACTCCCGGTTGGCAACTTTTACGGTTTATTATACCGTGCGGTTGCGGCCAAATATTGCTAGTGTCACGGCGCTTGTCGCAAGGGCGAAACGCGCGTTTTTTGCAGCGCGCGCGCATCTGGCAGCCTCTGACTGCGAACGTCGATAGTTCACTCGTTTTCCATTCCTTTGCCTTGATTCTTTCAGTTTTGGATTCTACTCTTCGGCGCGCAGGGCATGGTACCGGTTTCGTGTCAATCCGACAACTTCGACATTTCCCCTCCCCGAGACCCCCCTTCCAAGAGAGAACGAGCATAGCTTGCGCAGATATCGGTATTCTCTCAGGCCTTCTGATTTAATATGTTCTGTATAGATAGCTTGAGGGCACGGTGAACCTCCTGGGCGAATACAGTCGGTTTCCATGACATTTTAGGTCTATTTGGCGGTACAGTGTAGTTGTATTCCAGATTTCAGTAGTTCGTGGACGAGTCTCTGCCTTGTTGTGATTCTTTGCAAGCATTCTATATCGATACTATGAGCTCACTGGTAGAATATTTCAGCGGGCTGAAAGCCTATGCACTGTAGCATTATGGCCACGTCATCACTTTGGTGTGCAATGGTAGAAGCCATTCTATTGGGACGGAATGCCACTCAAACTATCCCAAACACTCAGTGCACACAATCAGTATTTAAATATGTTATATTCTACCAAGAACGGGTAGTCTATGTCGACTATTGATGCCGAACATGCACCCCAGAAGAACCACCTCGGCCTCATGGTACCTTATTAAGGTCTCTGCGGCCCCCAAACCCTCCAGTATTGGGCCCATGCCCCCCGGATGCTACGAAGGGTCACGTCTCATCCTATTCAAACGAAAAATCTCCAACCGCGCGACCACAATACTCGTTCTCTCCTGGAAGGGGGGTCTCGGGGAGGGGAAATGTCGTTGAAGTTGTCGGATTGACACGAAACCGGTACCATGCCCTGCGCGCCGAAGAGTAGAATCTAAAACTAAAAGAATCAAAGCAAAAGAATGGAAAACGAGTGAGCTATCGACGTTCGCAGTCAGAGGCTGCCAGATGCGCGCGCGCTGCAAAAAACGCGCGTTTCGCCCCTGCGACAAGCGCCGTGACACTAGCAATAAACCGTTGTGTTTGCAACCGTCTTAGCTTGCCCGAAGCGAAAAACATTTGCTTAAGCTGGGAATTGAACACATGACGTCGAGTCATCCGAAAGATGTTGAGCCCCAAAGGGCATACCCCAGTGCATTAGACCACTACGCCACCGTCCTCCTTACACAGTTAGATGCTTTGTGCAATATATAGGTCACCCCATGCAATGTCTAGCGTACTTGAAAGTTCAAGTTGCTGATGTGTGCGGGCGCGTAATTGGGCACCCCAATAGGGTGCCACCAAGCCTCCTCACGATGCAACCGCCATGCAACCGGCGCCATAGGTAAGCGGGAGCAACTGAGATGTCTGTGCAACCGCCCGGGATGCCGGTGGCAGCCTTCTGCTGGCAGAGGACAAGGAAAACATAAACAGTATATATTCGTTAATTATTGCATCATTAATAAGGACAATTGGTGTAGTGGTTCCGGTGATTGATTTGTCTTTCGTTTGGCCGCTCGTTCGACTCTCGTTTGTGCCCTCTTTTTAGAGCCCATTTAAGGAAGATATTCCCACGGCCTTTCGAGGAGCGTCTCGTTTGGGCGTCTAACATCACAGCCACCTAAGCGCTTATTTCTCTCGGTCTAATATACCGTGAAAGTTGCCAACCGCACGGTATAATAAACCGTAGAAGTTGCCAACCGGGAGTGTAGACGACGCGCGGACGGTGGCGTGGTTTGGCGCGAATTCCGGACTAATGATTCAAAGACGGCTATGGATATATCGTGGTGTCATTTGCCGGAGCCCGAATACGAAGAACGATATTAGTGCTAGGGATCATGGGATACCGCTAGATCATTCAGGTCACCGTTGGCAACTAGCAGTCGCCATTCATTGGTTTTCAAATGAATGCTTTCCACTCAAGGGCGGTGGGAAATACGGATTCTCATTATTATTCTAGAGACGCTTTCATTCATAAGCCACTCGTTTCGATTGCAGCCCGGGAATCTCATTTCTTACTCGAGTCGCAACCTCTCAGGTGTCGGTATACCCAATTCATTCTACGGTCACAATCTTCTTTCCATTCCTGGGGAGGACTGTACAGCGGGCGCTGCCCTGTCTCAAACGGGTTGGCAATATGTGGTTCTCTTCTATACAGCTCCGCGTGTACTAAAACGTGACGACGACTCTATACACACTACTACTCTATTCAGAAGGTGGACTGCCCAGGCCGTGAATCAGAATCATATCAGCAACCACCGTCGCCGGGTATAAATACAGGCTAGCCACTCTACTAGCCAGACCCCATCGACATTCGATACTTTCCGCCATGGTTTCACAACCCAAACAAACTCAACCTCATCTTCCCAACCATTGTCCCCTCCTACGAGCCGTCTATCAGCTCACGTTTGACGACACCCAAAAGTCTGACACTGAGGACTTACTGACGTGGGACGCGGACATCCCCGGCTCCACGGTCAAGCGGTTCCGGTTCTTGAATTGCACAGAGTTTCTGGAGGGACGGAGGATCGTGATAGACGAGGTGCAGAAACACGAGCTCCTTGATATGATGGCGTGGTGCACCGTGTCGTACCCGCGTTCCGCCAACACTCGGCCTCAGGAATCGGACCTTGCTGCAACAGCCCTGCCGCGCCATGCTCAAGAGAGCACTAGCACCAGCACGCCGCGGAAAGAATATTGGACTCGGAGGTGGCTAGCGGTCAAAGACCCCGCCGGCCCCGCCGACGGAGGAAGCTACCACATCAGCCTCGCCATCCTTTGGGAAATATGCGCCGCAGTAAAGGCCAAGTGGCCGGACGTCAACTACATCTGGATCGACAGGCTCTGCACGCGTCTCGGCGACCCGGAGGAGCGGCGCTGGCTGCTGACAGACGCCTTTTCGTTCCTCCACCGCCGTCCGCCCCGGGGCCGGGGGATGCCACTGGTGCCCGGATACCAGGCTGAGGCTGGTACAGCTCAGAACCCGTCTATCGTGCTTCCCGCGGGGCTTGGGGAGCTCGCGCCCCTTCGGAAGGAGACGCCGTATATGCACTGCCAGTGGACGCTTTCGGAGTTCCTCATGGCCGCCGAGTCTGGCTCGCCGATCTACGTGCTGTACGAGTGGACGGAGGAGGGGCGGCGTCCTCACAGTCTCCCCGACCCCGACCCCGACCCCGACCCCGACCCCGACCCCGGATTCGAAGCGGGCGTGCAGGGGTTTCTGAGGACCCAGGGCTCGCCGGACGAGCACAGACAGGGATCCCGCGTCCATGTCGTCTCGTCTAGGGCCGCTGTGTCGAATCTACAGGTTATACTCCAGAGCTTCGACGAGGGCGGGCTTTTTGACTGCAAATACCACTTGAACGACACCGTTTCCTCGCCGACAGGGAGTGGGGCCGGGGCCCGTCGCCTTCCGGACATCGTCCCGTTGGGCACCGACTTCTTGACACCGGCTTGGGTCTCGAAGTCACCCCAGACTGAACTTGGACAAGCGGACGACGACGCACCGTCGACGCCGACGCCGAACTTGAAGCCCGTCCGCCTGCTCCTGGACTTGATGCATTGGTTGCAACGCAGGCCCTCCGGGCCAGGCTCCGACCCTACCCGGAATATAGGGAACATCTTCGAGGCGGTGTTCAGACGAGCCTGCGACGACGGCGTCGTCCCCATCGTCGTCCTCGTCTGGCTATTGTGCCCGTACTACTGCCGCGACTTCGCCTCCAACGTGTTCGCGTCTCTGGACTTGGGCAGAGTGGGGACGGCCCGCGATACCGTCCGCGGGCTGTATGTGTTGCTCCACGCGCTCGTCGCGAACACGCCGCACGCCCACGGATACAAGCCGTTCGGGTGGCTCGCGGCAGGCTTTATGGTCTCGGAACCCCGTTGTCCGGACATTCCTTTGTTCCCCGCGCCTCCTGGACGGCAGCCGCAGTCTACAATTTGGGATGCGCAAGTCGCTCCCCGCAGCCCGGGAGGTACAGACCGTGTTACTCCACCGACAAAGCACTTTGGCTCGACGGACCCGAACACGCCGCCAATAATGTTCCGTACGAACTACAGCATGGACGTGGCCACAAACCGCGGCGATATCGAGATAGTGTTCTCGGGGAACGCGGTGCCTCTCAGGGAGGCGGCGGAACAGCAGGAGGGCGAGTGCATCACTGCGTACGACGGCTCGCGGTGGGTCGCGTGTGGCGAGAACGAGTACGCCGAGGCGTATGCGCTTGCCGTGGCGGGTGTGACAGGTGGCATGACGGCTGAACAGCCTCGCGATTCTCGCCGCGCGCTGCTGTTGAAGCCGCTCTGCAAACTCACCGCCGTGGCGAAGGATGTCCCGGCTGAAGGGAGCGAGCCGATCCCGGCGAGTTTGAGTAGTTGGTGCGACCTGCCGAGGGACCGAGTGCAGCGTTGGTGGCACCCGTGGTGGAACGGCGATGTCGGGTCCCTGCATGATTTTCAAGGCTCGTTCTTGGTGACGATCAGCGACCCAGAGCCCGCGTCCGCGCACAGTGGATGAGAGCGTTTCCGTCTCACATAGAGTAGACATGGGAGACTAGATTCGCGCAACCGCCCGAGGATTGCGCCACTTGCCAGTTGTGCATCCGTAGACGTAAATGCAATTTTTGCCCATCCGTGTGCACACTTTTGTGCACGTACCTAGTAATTCTCTGATGTCTCGCGGTGTGAAGTGAGAAGGAATTACGAGCAGTCCAGTGTCCGTACACACTCTGTGCACGGCGTACGGTATGGTAGATGTGATGTGATAGGACATGTCGAATGGGCAGAGGACTCGGACGTACCAGGAAATTCTGGCCACCGGCACCGTACCCTGCGAATATGGTCGTTGGAACGGGTACCAGCAGAGTTGCTACGTGACTCGTCATCCGGAGTCGGATAACGGTTTGGGGCACGCCTAAGACGATCGCGATACTGCGAGCAGTGGGAATGCCGTCACGGTGAGAGCGGCATACCGAGGCAAGACGAGGGAGAGAGCCGCGGGCCTATGAACTTGGGTCCCGAGTGAGGCACGAAACGTCGCAACGGGGCGGCTTGAGTGGGCGGACATGGACGAGCGAGGGATGTGGGCGGACGGAGGCGGGGGCTGGACTGGACGGCGATCGGGTGGATACCGCTGGGTCGGTCGGGAGGATAAGGCGTCGTTCCTGGACATGACGCGGAGCGCGGGCCCCCACTGGTGCAAACGGATCAGAAACGAGATTAAGGGTCGGAACGAGGGCGTCGGGCGTGGAAGAGCAAGTGCACCCAACGGGCACGTGCACTCGGACGCGGACGCGGACGCGGCGGGGAGAGCGCGGGACTGGGACGATCGCATCGGCACAGACGATCCGATCGGGGCGGGAGAGCGGACAGGCACCGGCCCAGTCTCGACGTCCCGGAATAGCAATCCTTGGCGGGGCCGGCTAGGCACGCGCACGTGGCCGCCCTTCATTGAGAGCAGCGATCGGCCTCTGCCCGCTTCCTCTTCCGGACAACATGCCCTCGCTATAAATCTCGCGCCGCCTCTCCAGCCCCAACCACCGCCGCCACTACCTCCTCCTCCTCCTCCTCCTCCACCACCACCACCACACCCAGCCATGATTCGCTTCGACAACCTCCCCCCCGAGGTCATGCAGGCCATGTGCACACCCATGCACCTCATCCTCCCCGCCTCCCCCCAGCACAAGACCGGCGCCCTCTACCTCGGCTCCTTCTCCGCCATCATGGACCCCGCCCTCCTCGCCTCCCACCACATACACGCCCTCGTCCAGGTCCTCGACGCCCCCTGGCTCCCCTCCGTCGAGGCACACGCCGCACAGGGCAACAAGCTCGAGTGCTACCGCCTCGACATCCTCGACAGCACCTCCGCAGACCTCCGCCCCCACCTCGAGACCACCGTCCGCTGGATAGACGACCGGCTCAGGAGAGGCCTCAACATTCTCGTACACTGCCAGCAGGTGCGCCCCTCCCCTCACCCTCCTCCCCGCACGCGTCTCACTCTAGCTGACTCGTCCCCGCGCAGGGCGTATCCCGCTCCGCCGCCGTCGTCATCGCCTACCTCATCTACACCCAGAACATGACCTACGAGTCCGCCTTCGACCTCGTCCGCCGCAAGCGCGCCTGCATCAAGCCCAACTCGGGCTTCGTCCGCTGCCTCCAGGACTGGGAGAAGCAGTGGCGCCTCGCCCCCCAGAGGCCCGGCATGCGCCGCGCCAGCACCACCCCGACCTGACCCACCCCCACCCGCGCGCGCATCCCCAACACACTGAGCATGCGAGGGTGCGCGTCGTCTGTGCGCCGCGGAGCAAGGGACGCGTGCGCGGCGCGGTCTGGACGCGTCCCGAGTGGAGCGCGGGCGGATCGCGCTGCCGCGGCCCCACCACCACTCCCTCTCTTCCCGTCTCCCTCGTCTCTCCGCACGCGTCGCCTGTCCTTTCTCGTCCCGCCCCGGCCCAGCCTTGTCTCGTCGCGCGCACCTCCGAGGTCCTCCCCCCCACCTCCGACTTCTGCTACTCGTTCCTCGGTCTCGCCCCGCTCTGTAATAGTACGTCCACGCATCCCAAAAAGCAATAAACCCACGCAGCTATCGCGCGTCCCGCCCGAAAATCCCATCGATGGCGCCTCCTCGAGCTCCTCCCCACACACACCCACTCTTCGCCCCCGATTCGCGATCCGGAGGGGCGGACATCGATCACGCGCCCGTTTGTACATACCGCCACTAGCCACTCGCCCCCCGTCCCCTCCTCGAGCGCACGCTTGCCTCGTGCCCCCGCCCGGCCACATACACCTACTCTACAGTCTGCTCGGGTATTCGTCGTCCTCGTCCTCGGCCCTTGGTCTTTGCTACAGTGTGCGCGCGATCCCTATTCACCCTTCGCCCTTCGACATTCGACCTTCCTCCCCCCTGGTGACCGCGCCGGATGTTTCATTCGTTTTGGCCGACTCTTGTACGATTCCGGATCCCCTTAGGCCGCCTGCTCCCGTCCCCGTTCCCCGCTCCTGCAATGTGAAACCCCCCGCAAACCCCCACGTGTAGTGCTGTAGTGCTTATTACTGTGTTATACCGCCCTGACCCGTCCCGTCCCGTCCTGCTCGTCTTCCCATAGCCATAGCCGTCTAGCACCCCCCCACCCTGTCTACTGTTTTATTGCTTATTGCTCTCCGCCCCGTCCCTCGTCGCTACGCAATGCCAAGTCCAAGTCCCCCGCCCTGCCTGTCTGCCTTCGCTGTTGTATGTTATGTTATGCATGTATTACTTATCTATATCGAATCGAACAACCCCGGCGCACGGTGCACGGCGCTCGGCCGCCGCGCGCCTGCTGCCACTGTTCGCTGTCTGTGAATTTGACGTGCGTGCCCTAGCGGCTAGTGGCTGGTGGCTAGCTATAGCGAGTTGTAACTTGCAATTGCAATTGCCACTCGGGCTTCAGGCCTCGGACCTCAACGCCTCAAGACTATTTGAGCTGCAGCTGGAGCCCGTGCCCGATCCGCATCGATATCACGACAGGGCTACGGCTCAGCCAACCCCGGGGGGAGGGGGGGGGGTCTGGGAACGCCACCGACCTCATCGTCATCGACGGTCGACCGCCCTCGGCTCTCGAACGCGTCGACCGCCGCCGCGGCGCATGACCCCAGTGCCGGTGACAGCTTAGGGTGCTTGTAATTAATTGCCAGGTTGCCCTGGCCCGCTGGGGGCACTCTGCGCACCCCGCAACGTGTGCCTGTTGATATTCTTGCGTGCCGTGTGCATGTAGCTGCAGCTGCATAGGTCTCGGGTCTCGGGCCTTGGACCTCAAGTATACCACGACACGACTCGACTCGACGCGACGCGACGGGACGCGACACGATGCGAGCGCCACTTACTACAAGTCGTTCGATCGCCGGTTGAACATAGAGTGCGAGAGTGTGGTGGAGCTCCTGCCCCGGGCCCATCCGCCTACTCGTCCGGGGGTCGTTTCCAGATAGACTTCTGACTACGCGCACCATCGTCTATACAGCCAACCAGCGATTGGAGGCGTCCGACTGCGCCTGGCCGGGCCTGCGTTGACGATGTCGATGGGATCTCCAGCTGCAGGCTGCAAAGCGCCAGGTGGAGCACGTCATACGGGCCCTGCTAAAGGCTGTAGATCTAATAGACGTCTACTGATTGAAACCCCGGGGTCGATAATGATATTCGGATTGTGCGCAGCGCTTGCGAGACGCAGGACGCTGGGAGTCTGCTGAGCAGCAGTAGTATTATATGCCCGGCCGCGAACGAACTTGAGGACTGCACTTGGACTCGGACTTGGACTCGGCTCGGCAGCGGCCTTTGGGCGGGCGGGGCCTGGCGATCTGCGTCGCGTGCACAGGATCTTCGGTGCGTCCCGCGAGTCTATTCCCCTTCTATCTCAGTGGTCCCGCGCGCCCTCCTTCGAGTCCTCGGGTGGCACGCCTCGGGGCGGGCTTGAGCTCGAGCGAGTACAAGGCAGGCACCATAACCGACCGACGATCATCGAGACGACGACCACGACGGCGACGACGATAGCTCGGGCCGTGTATGGTGAGCGCATGCATGCCGTGCATATTTAGCGAGCGCTCCCACTCCCACTCCAAACGGGAGAAGGGGAGGGTGCGAGAGTGCGCGAGGGATGCGAGAGCGGTGGGATGGGGAAGGGGGGGAGGGTGTGCGCGAGAGCTCCAACCCGGGAGCCCGAGAGTTTGGGCTGTGTGGGGAGCTGGGTACGACGAGAACGCGCGTCGAGGAGGTGAAACGGGACGGGACAAGGCGGCTCTCTGGATACCGTGTTTGGGCGCGGGAACCGAACTCGACGAGGGAGAGAGGCACGCGAACGCGCGAAGCCGCCGCCTTCTGGCGTGCTGCCGCCGCTGGAGCTCTGCGGCGGCAGCGCTTTGTGGGCGTGGGTCCTTTCGGGCCGGAATTTGTATTTCGAGGGCTTGTCGCGCGGCGTCAGAACTCAAAGTCAGAACAGAAGTTAGAACTGAAAATTCTCCGCTTGGAGGTGCGAGGAGGGGTTCCGGCTCGCGCCGCGCGGGGCGTCACCTGGACATCGGGGTCGTACGACGCGGGGGTTAAGCTTGGAATAGAGACGAGATATGGTAGGAGCGCATAGTCGTTTCGGATGGACAAGTCTGACGCGGTTCGAGCGTGGGTGGGATGATACGCGGACGCTCGAGCTCGAGCTCGACACCGGCGTCATTCACGTTCGCGGCCCCCTTGGGTCGAGTTGATCAGAGCGGCTTCTTGTTGGGTCTGGATGTGTTTCAGCGCAGCGTCGAGTGTTAGACGTTGAGCATCGAAGACGTTGAGCCATGAATGTTGAACGTTGAACGTCCAGGCAGACAGCGACTGGCAAACGCGATTGTCAGTGCCTAGGCCGTGCCATAGAGCATCGGCGGGGCCACGATGCCCGGTGGCACAAACCCAGGCTGCACATCCCCGGGACGCGGCGCATCGTGATTAGGGAATCTGTCAACGTCAGTTCAAACCCCTACAGGAGGTATCGCGGACTCGGGGCGGGCGGAAGACGCGCGCTCCCGCAGTCTCCGCCCGGAACACCACCTACGGGTACGGCCGCGGACCCAGATCAGACGGCGCAGACGCAGACGCACGAGAGCCCGCGCATGTCAAACACGATTGTTCGTTTTCGCCGCAGACTAGTGCGTTGGTCCTAGTTCGGCGGAGTGCGAGAACGAGCTGATGGAGGCTTCCGCCATGCGTGCCTGGCGGGCTTCTGTGGGAGAGTTCGAGGGAGCACACGGGACCGGGGACGGCGCGCTCGATCAGAGCTGGGCCCTGGCCCGCGCGTGTCAACAAGTAGTCGCGGTGACGCGTGGACGTGTGTACGCCGTGCGTTTTGGGCCAGGGCGGGGAGCGAGATCGTGGGCGTGGACGCACCTCGCGTTGTGTACTGTGCGGTCATTGGGTGGGGTGGCGGGCAGACGAGGGCCGAATGCGGAACAAGCACTGCGAAGGGAGGACTCACGAAGGGGGGATGCCGGCGGCGGGGAGAGGGACACTAGAGCGGGTACCCCCACGCGGGGACGATCGAGTTGATGCATAGGCACAGACCGAGATAGAATGGCAGAACGCGCGAGAAGAGGAAGTTTGAGGCACGAGAAACGAGAAATGAGAACAGCTGAAACAAGCAGAGGGCGCGTGCACCCACAATCCCGGGCAAACAACGCTGGGCCGTCGAGCCTTCCAACACGCTCGCCCGTCCGTCGCGTCTGGCTCGCCCTCCGCCGACCCGTCGCGTCATGCGGGTGGCATCGACGAGTGACGGCGGCCTCGTCCGCTGTGTCGCCGCGCCGGGTCATCGGGGCTGATAGATGTGTGACGGAGTCGGGAAAGCGTCGGGAGCGGGGCGCAAGAGGTGGACAGTGTTAATGTGCCTATGAGCGCCAGGGCCAGGGACGAGAAGAGCGTCATGCACGACGTCGGAAACGGCGATAGCGTGACACCTGCCCGCCTCCAAGACGCTCAAACGCCCAGCGGGGGCCGGGAGCGAGGTAGCCTCGAAATAGGGTTAGGTCTTGCGCTCAGGATTGTACCTGGTTTTGCATGCAGGTGAAGGGAGATTATCGAGACTGCATCGCGTTCTGACGAGTTGTGGGTCGTCTAGCCGGCGGCGAGAGTAAGAAGCGGGGAGTGACCAAGGGCAAAGACTCAGTCGACCTCCCGGTGGCCGCCGATCCAAGCAGCCATGCGGACCATACGAAGGCTGCCGTAGGAGCTATGTCGGTTTCCCTAGAGCGAGCCTCGGATACATCCAGCTGACCAAGCAGCATGCGGAGAGCTGTGTGAGCCCACTGAAGTGGGTGCTGTGCCATTCAACGCTACATCGAGTCGCGATCGAAGTGCTCGAGTGTGAGAGGATGTCGCTCCTAGAGTGGCGTGTCCGACCCGACCGGGGAGGAGCGATCCCCCACAGAGCGCTGAACTATAAACGCGACCTGGGCGCAGGCTCCAAGCACAGGGACGATGCGCCAAGCGGCCGGGCTCGAGAACAAGTCCAAGCGGGGAGAGGGACACGCCGGGGCCCACCGGGCATCCAGCCATGCCGTAAAGCGGGGATGGATACAGGCTGATCGCGATCGACCAGGACAGAGGACGATCCCGCGAACCACGCTGTCAAGCACATCGTCGTCGGAGCAGTTGCTGAGAACGCCTGCGGAGCCCTCGAGTGGGACCAGTGACCAATCGACGGGGAACTGCCCCTGGGGAAGTTAGGCGGGGTGCACCAGGCGGGGGGCTGAGAGACCGGTGGAAGGTGGCTGCGACCGGAGCATAGGCAAGCTGGAAGTTACGAAATCGGAGATCTGCCGACGTGCGGCTTCGCGGACGATGAGCATAACTGAGCGCATGCGGGCATATCTGTCGAAGGAGCAGTCCGATGGTTGGATGTAGAGAAGTCGAGTGTCTAGTACGCCGGGGACGAAGGATGGGGTATACCACATTGGGAGGGGCGTGAACAGTTGGTAGTGTCGGACGTAAACGCTTAGGATAGCGACAGAGGCCGGTGGCAAGGATTGCGGTGCTGGACGTAATAGCCGCTGTAAGTAGTACTTGTTCCATTCCTGACGCGCAACGTACCGAGATGTTACGAAACCCCAGCCCGTTAGGGCCCAGGCCTGTCGTAGCCCCAGCCTTTTTGACATACGTGATAAATACAGTATCCGTCACCCAGCTGACTGGTTGACATTTCAGAGCAATTCGTCCTGGCATATGCCGCAAAGCCGCAAAAGAACTAGCGTGAAACACAAAGCACGCTGCTCGTACCACCACAGTATAGTCCAGACCAGACTAGAGTGCGCGGCACTCAACAGATGGCGACGTCTAGCGTATAAGCGGACACGAGAAAGCCCATATGTAGTAGAGGAGAACGTGTATTGAGGCATAGCCTAAGTGCCGACGGCCCTAGGTTGTCTGAGCGAATCGCGTAATAGGCACAGATGTGTGAGGCAATGCCTTTCGTCCTTGAGGAAGGGAAGAGCATTGTCGGTGCACGCGGTGCCGCAAGCCTAGAGTACCTGTCCCGAGAGGATGGCGAGAGAAGCTGGCGGGTACGGAGATAGCGTACGGGAGCCACGAGGGAGGCAAGCTCCGAGAACACACGAAGCTTTCCGAGGGAGACAAATGGGGATCTCGGCCACCGAAGAACAAGGTAGGATCCGCTGGCGATGGATGGAGAATAGGGAGGCGCGTGGAGAGTCATTCGAAATGAGATCCCGAGGTGGACCAGACAGTTCGTAGTCTGATTGGTGCGAAACGCGGATGCAACGCCGTAGGCAGCCAATGAGGGTGCGAATCGACAGGGGCGCGTCGAACGGCTGGGGAAAAGCCGCTGGTATCCTCGGAGCTTCAGATATGGTTCTAAGAGCTGGATGCGGTAACTCGAGTCTGGTGAGCGAGTAGACCGTGAATGCCGTGGGTAGCGGAGGGCTGGCCCTGAGATAGACGTTTCGGATGGAGGACAAGGGTAGGCAAAGACGATTCCAGGAAGCTCGATACTGATATCCGGGACAGGTCCTGGGTCTGCTCTCGCTGCGTCTAGAAGAGTATGCCGACGTCGGGATGCGGGAATGCAAAAGCTAAAGGGCCACGTGTAGATGGGAGGACATTCGGCCTGTGGATGCCTTGCAATGGTCCGCAGCGGACTGTATGCTAAAAGCGGCTCAGATGGGGGAAGGGCGGCGATGTGGTCTGGTCAACGATTGGTCAGCGCGGAGTGAGAGGCGTGAGCGTTGTCTATGTTGGATCCATCCTTGCAGGTCTGGTTCTTGTCAAGCCGCGGCGGCAGGGAGGTTGTGCATGCGAAAGAAGTCTGAAGGCCGTCGACATGTCGTACACCCGGTCCGAAAGACAATTCCCGGTGGGTGAAGCGACGGCCGTTAGTGTGCAGCATGGGCGGAGGAGACGGCAGAAGGAGACTCGTACGGCTGCGGTTGCAGTTGTCGAACACGATAGATGCGCTTGAGATCATGTGGCAAACAAGGCGATGATGCAAATGTCCCAAGGCACAACTTGAGCCCGTGGAATGATTTTGTAGAACACCGCAGCATAGCGAGCTCTTCGATATCGCCGCGTCCGCGTTTGTACGGATGACATACAGACGCTGCAGTGAGTACGGCGTTACCTGGCCCTCTGAATCATGGACACGCCGTCATCAGCCATTGATAGCACCCCGTGGGAGCCACAGCCTGCCACGCACGGTGACGCATTCCTTCCCGAGTGTCAAACTAGGTAGGGCGTAGGCGAGAGAGAGAGGATCAACCAACGGCAGACGAGCACTGGAGAACCTGAAGGAGGAGGTCGTAGTCAAGGACAAACCCGTCGGACCCGATTCGATCAGGCCCACACGGAGACGGTGCCACAACGCAAGCAAGGACAAACACCGACCCGGCGTTGTCCGAGCCACTGGGGAATCGAGCAACGGTCATCGCTGAGCAAACACCCCTTCTCGTCGTCTGCCACGATGCTCAGACACCCCTCCGCCGCCGCTCGTGCGTTTATCGTGGTTCTTGGTGTCGGAGAGAACGCTGACGAGCCTCAAACCGCCTGCAGAGATAGCGCGGCCGTTCAGAGCCAAACTCCGCCGCGGGTTTGCGACGGTGCAGGACACCCCTGTTCGTCGCTACGGCGGCCTCAAAGACCAGGACCGCATCTTTACAAATGCCTACTGCAGGCACGATCATGGTATCAACGGTGCCAAGGTTGGTACACCCGAGGAATACACGGCCTACATGACGTGACTGAGGGCGCTTTCTACAGTCTCGCGGTGACTGGCACAGAACCAAGGACATCATCCTCAAGGGCGACTCCTGGATCATTCAGACCATCAAGGACTCTGGTCTCCGTGGACGCGGTGGTGCTGGCTTCCCTAGCGGACTGAAGTGGAGTTTTATGAACAAGCCTGGCTGGGAGAAGGACCCTCGGTACGTCATCCTTTAACTTCGCGGGACAACTTTTCCAATCATGCCCTAGCCCACGGTATCTGGTCGTCAACGCCGATGAGGGTGAACCCGGAACTTGCAAGGATCGCGAGATTCTTCGCGGAGACCCCCACAAACTTATCGAAGGCTGCCTCGTCGCTGGCCGTGCCATGAACGCTAACGCCGCATACATTTACATCCGTGGCGAGTTCTATCAGGAGGCGTCTCACGTCCAGCAGGCCATCAACGAGGCTTACAAGGCCGGCTTCCTCGGCAAGGACGCGTGCGGGTCTGGCTATTCCTTCGACGTCTACCTTCACCGCGGCGCGGGTGCCTACATTTGCGGCGAGGAGACCGCGCTGATTGAGTCCCTGGAGGGCAAACAGGGAAAGCCCCGTCTCAAGCCGCCATTCCCTGCCGATGTTGGCCTGTTCGGCTGCCCCACGACCGTGGCGAACGTTGAAACAGTTGCTGTCGCGCCGACCATCTGCAGACGGGGCGCCAGCTGGTTTGCAGGCTTCGGCCGAGCCCGGAACCAGGGCACTAAGCTCTTCTGTATCTCGGGTCACGTCAACAACCCTTCCGTCGTTGAGGAGGAGATGAGTATACCCTTGAAGGATCTTATTGAGAAGCACTGCGGCGGCGTCATTGGTGGATGGGATAACCTCCTCGGCATCATCCCTGGTGGTAGCTCCGTTCCCGTTCTTCCCATCGACAAGTGCTCTGAAGTCCTGTGAGTCCGTTTCATGTTCACTGTCGTACATTTCTTACTCAAACACGCCTCAGCATGGATTATGACTCTCTGAAGGATGCTCAGTCCGGTCTCGGTACCGGCGCGGTTATTGTCATGAACAAGAGCACCGACATCGTCAAGGCTATTGCCCGCTTCGCCCATGTAAGCGTCCGCTCTTACATCATTCATCGTGCCCTCCTGAGGTTTCTGCGCACAGTTCTACAAGCACGAGTCTTGCGGCCAATGCACGCCCTGCCGCGAAGGCACGACGTGGATGATGAACATGATGGACCGCTTTGTCGAGGGCCGCGGGCACCAGCGCGAAATCGACATGCTCCTCGAGCTCTCGAAGCAGATCGAGGGCCGCACCATTTGCGCGCTCGGCGACGCCGCCGCGTGGCCGATCCAGGGCCTCATGCGTCACTTCCGCCCCGAGGTCGAGAAGCGCATCGCGCAGTTCAGGCAGGAGAACGGGCCCGTGCTGTTTGGTGGCCGCCTGAAGAGCCAGACGGACCCGACGCTCGCGCTCCCGGATAATTTGGGCGCGAACCTGGCGGAGGTCCCGCCCCCTAGCGCGTAGTTAATTCGCACGAGTGCGTGTGTCGTAGATCGCGCCGTGGCTTCACGACTACAATGCATTCACTTCTGCTTCTTAGCATGTATCTCTACACCCCGGAAATACTTGTCCAAATGTCACAAGGTACGGTATCGCTACTATAGTCACTGCTGAAGATGCGGATAGATACGTCGACAAACCGGTTTATTAAACATCGCGAAGTGGGACTAGAACGATATAGTGAACCGATGCTTTCCCCATGACTTGGTTTTCCTGCCGACCTCGTCGGACAATTTGAACCTGCTGACGATCGTGGACACACCAGGTGGGTTCATACCTCCACCCTTGCCTACATCCGCAAGTCGCACGTACACACCTATGTGTAACGGGCGGGGGGCATTGCTATTGTCCTCTCTGAGTCGAGGATTGGTGGGTTTCTGTTTTCCAATATATACAACCCAATCTTGTTCGACGTTCTTCGGCACCACGACAAATTTCCTCGTGGGTATGGTTGTATCTTTTAATTGGGTCAGATCGTTGTTCACTTCGAGAAGCATTCCCGCTCGCGCTTGGAGACTAAGAGCGATTGCGCCGTTCTCCCCCTCGCCTGGTACCTCCAGCGTAGATTCTATAGAGTCAGTCTCCATTGACCAAACCCACTGTTCATCGAGCAGGTTCGTGGTGACGAGGATCTTACGCAGTATCGCCAACTCTTCCCCGCGTTTTTCTTTCTCTGTGAAGGATGCCGGTCCTATAACAGCCAACAGCCCAAGCCAGAACAAGGTGTTACCGGATCGGGAGTAATGATTATGGATATGCCTTAGGAATGCGACGCGTCCCGGTGTATCACGATGGTCTTTGGCACGGTCGATATCGAGAAGAGGAGGGGTCCATGCGGGGTCTGACTCATCGAAGCATAACGCAGCACATAGAGCGTGTAAGAAGGTACGGTACCAGTACCGTGACTTATACGCTGCTTCATCTGACGGTTCCTCTTGCCCTGTCTTCCGGTCACTCTTACTTTCTGAGCCTCCTTGTGCCGGGCTACGATGGTGCCACTCCTGCCCCTGTTCCGCACGTCTTTTTGGAAGCGGCCTCGCCGTGGACATCATACATCCCGTTCGTTCTACAGCACACCGAAGGATGGCCATCTCCTTCGGGCCCGCCACTCGTCCCTTGTCTGTCTTGAAGGCCGCCTTGTTCGACATGAGTGCAAGTAACGCTCCTATTGTTTCCTGGTCTGGGACTGGTCGCTGCCGAGCTGGATCATTTAGACGTTTGGAAGAGATGTTGCAAAGAAATATCACAAGGTAGGATATCGCAGGGGATGCAGGTTCGTGCTCATGTTCTACCGCTAGTGTCTTCCATGGCACCCGGTTCAAGTCTGGTCCATGGTCCGCCTGCAATAACCTCTTCAATCCGGCCGGAACTCTGTCAAACACTCGATTGAGTAACTTGGTTCTGGATAGACCATGGAATAAAGGGATTCCGGAGCACTGACCGCGTGACTTCGTTAGCTCTGTGTTCCCGCTCGTGAAGTACCATGACTCTATCCGTTTTCAGATAGACCATTTCCGGTAGGGATCTGGGATCGTAGAAATATCCACTACCATTTTCTGCTCGATAGAGCTCTTCCAAGCCAGCCGGGAGGACGATACAACCAGCGGCACGGCTAAAGATTCTGTGAGCACAGCCCCACTTCCAATTATTGTCTTCTTCGTCGTTGATGTTGACGCACAACGGTTCCAGCCAGATAAATGAAGCTTCAAGAGCTATTGCCGCTTCACAAACGAGTTTCAGCAGGTTAGGATTTATATGTATTGGTGGCCCGTTGTCATCAAGAACCCAAATGGTATAGGGTGCTGCTTGAGGAGCGTTTCGCGAATTAGCCTTCGGATTCTTTTCAAAGGTATCTGCAATATCCTGCGCGGCGTAAGAAACCACGCAATATTTTTGCAGTTGTTCCATTGTGTCCTCGAGGGAGAATGTTTTGAAATGAAGATTCTTCAACCTCCCGGTTTGGGACGTGACGGATTGACAGTCAATCAGCCTCAACCTTCTCGCGGTCTTCCCTGCTCCAAGATTCCCCAACGTGTCCAAGGCTGACAACTCTTTGCTCGGCCACTCTACTAGCACAGGTCCGGGGAGAGGATCCCAAACAATTTTTACGTCTTTTTCACAACGCTCGACTCGGGCTAGGACTCGGGATTGACCCGTCATGGTATTTGGCGGGTACAGTGCAGGTGACCCAACTATTCCAAGTCGGGAGGCGCACAGGTGGGTAGCAAGGTGAGGTCCTAGTGACGGACGAGCGCAGTGCTTTATATGACCACACTCAGATAGCATAGATTCTGAGGCGGCGGTGACCCTAAGCACAGACCACGACCTAAGAGGCCTAAATTAGGATATGAAGGAGTGTGATTCGTATTCTCTGGTATCATTCTTCGCGGCGTCGTTTGATCATGAATTAAATGATCACAATTTAGAGCGCATCGGAAGGAACTTATGCACCAAATCGCTGAAATAGGAGCATGCTGCTGATACGCTCAGTGTTGCCACAGCCTCCTGGTGGCGGCGCATTCGTTATACGCCGGGCGACGAGAATCAAAACAATTGTCTACATATGTGATGTTGAGGCGTGGAGCCTGAGCTGCGCCGTTCCGTTCCTCAGAAATGAGCATACTAGTAGGGCCATTCGCCCGCTCGTTGAGTAGGCCATACCAGTGCTGCGTGTGGCGCTATGACTGTGACAGTCGATGTGGTCTAAACTCAAGTTGGTCTGCCAGTGATCGTGAGACATGCTCTTCAAAGGAAGTCGTGATGTTACGAATATCTACTATCTACTAGCGGAGCAAAAGTCCTGGTTGCGGGTGCGGTTTAGCTTTCTCAAACACGAGCAAGCACTTCTGGCCCTTGGGGCGGGAGAAAAGAACCTGATCGTCCATCTCCATGGACGCCGTCATGTCGTGAGCAACGCGTGTTTCGTAGTTGGCATAGACGGCCCGCAGTAACAGCTTCATCTCGAGCAGGGCGAAGCTATTGCACCAGACAGATCATCTCGTGTACATGGCGGATATTGAGGAGAATACTCACTACTTGCCGACACAGCCTCTACCGCCAGCGGCGAACACGAAGTACAATTGGTTTCGCTCGGTGGTGTCGCCTACGTCTAGCCATCGCTCGGGGATAAAATCACCCGGTTGCGGGAACACACGAGTATCGAGCCGGTGGAGGGTGTATGCCTGGCAGCTCACGATCGTCCCTCCAGGAATGCGTATGCCATCTACCATGCCGCCACCGAGCGGCACTAGCCTCGGTAAGCTCATAGGTATGGGAGCAAACACGCGGAGCCCTTCCTTAACGAGTGCGTCGAGGTACGGTAGGTCGTCGATGGGAGCGGAGGGGTTGGATGCAAGCTCGGCGTGAAGGCGCTCTTGAAACGGGCGGGAGGCGGGAAGCGAGAGGTGGTGCATGAGGAAGCAGAGCGCATCTCCGGTGGTGTCGAGTCCAGCGACGAGGTGGTCCATGCATTCAGACGCGGCAAACTTTAAGTCAGGGTCTACTGACTGATATAGCCGTAATTTGTGCGCAAGGGTGTGTGACGCCACCTCCGCTCGTCGTACCGCGTCGAGGACGTATCGGGCGCTATCAAGTCCCTCGCCGCGTAAAGCGCCGACGCCGAAGGTGCAGCTTAGAAACCGCCCAATTTCAGGGAAATAAGATCGCAGGTACTGCCCTTCCGCGCGAGCCGTCAGAGAAGCACGACGTTGCGAGAGTGCTCTGAATTACCTCTGAGGATGGAGGGGTAAGTGAGCTGTTTCATCATCTCAAGATTGTGTGAGTGGGTAAGTGAATGCAGCCCATTGGGGCTAAACATATGTCCTGTAATACCGTCAAGGGCGTAGCAATGAAGGAGAGCCTGGTAGTGGTAAGTATCGCTAGCCGAACACGTTAGACTCATGGTGGAACTCATACATAGACATCCACGGCTCTTCCGATCTTTTCCGTACATCTCGCGACAAAGGTATCGGCTATGTCTTGAACCACGGATATAACTTCCGGTCGCATGATATTCCTCTTACTGTAGCGTTCCGAAAACCGCCTTTTCAGTTCCGCGTGCTACGACACCAGCTAGGTTAGATAAGACGAGTTGAGTGCTCTTGTTCACGCACCTCAGCCTTTCTCAGAGTTGAAAACGTGTTCCTATCATCAACCATAATAAGCAAGCCAGCAATGAAGCTCCCATGCGTTCGGGAGTACTGACGGAGTATCAAAATGCGAAAACAATTCGTATGACGCGGGCTTGTCGTAGCCACTTCCGCCCGAAGTGTATATCTCCTTGACGGCCTCACGCGTCGCGAAGGAAATCTCATCCGGGGCGATGCGCACAACGGGGCCATATTTGAGATGAAGTTGGTGTATCCAAAGGCGCCGTCCCCCAGAGAATTCGCGCAACATCAGCGGCAAGCGCGTCAACGCACAAACTTTGGGTCCTGGTAGGCGGGCCAGCGGAGCTAGAAAGAGACGATAGAGGGTGACGGAAAGTAGTGCCAACACTAATGTCTCGCCTCCTGCATGTAGCAGAGAAACAAATGTCATGGTGAAGTAGGAGAGGCGCGCGGGGAACGTTTTGGATGCGTCGTTGGGGAGCTGAAGGACGAAGTTGAGATACGGACGAGTGGTATATATAACACCTGAGCAGCCCCTTCGAAAGTTCGAGCGTGGGGTTTTACGTCTGGAGCTTCTTCGGGTCTGGTCATCTGGCACCATTATCAACTTGTATATGGCAGGATCCTCGCGTGGTCCGCCGAAGAGCAAACACTGTCGTCGATTAGGGCATTAAGAAGACTTCAAGTGGGAGTGCTTCGATCAGGCACTCACCTCGTGGTCGTCGGATCTGATGCCGCAGTAGTATAGTCTCAGGGATGATAACATAAAAGCAGCTAACAAAGATATGTACTTGGTATGCACGGGTGAATGCGTTCGGTTGGGGGAAGACACGCGCGTCGAGCCGGTGTAGTGTGTACGACTGGCTGCTCGCAATCGTCCCACCGGGAAGATGGACGCCCTCTATGACGCTGCGGCCGGGAGGCACGACTCGTGGAAGGCTCATCGGGACGGACAACTCGGAGTCCTTCCTTGACGAGCGCGTCGAGGTACGGTAGGTCGTCGATGGGCGCGGAGGGGTTGGATGCAAGCTCGGCGTGAAGGCGCTCTTGAATCGGGTGGGAGGTGGGAAGGGATATGTGATGCATGAGGAAGTAGAGGGCGTCTCCGGTAGTATCGAGCCCGGCGACGAGGTGATCCCTGCACTCGGACTCAGCGAGCTTCAAGTCGGGGTCTACTGGCTGGTATAGTCGTAGCTTATGCGCGAGGGTATGGGATGCGACCTCGGTCTTCCGAACTGTCTCGGGGACGTAATGTGCGGCGTTGAGTCCTTCGCTGCGGATGGCGCTCATGCCAAAAGCTGAACTAGCCATACGTCCGAGGGAGGGAAAATAGTACCGGAGGTACTGTTCTATCGCGTGCAGTGTCAGACAGTCGTGCTATGAACCTCAGTGTGCTGAATACCTTTTGAGAGGAAGGGATACGTAAGCTGCTTCATCATGGCGAAGTCGCGTGGCTCGGTCAAGGAATGCAACCCATTGGGGTTGAACATATGTCCTGTGACGCCATCGAGAGAATAGCAATGAAGGAGAGCCTAGGTTTAGCAATGAGCACAGCAACAACACCCACAGACGGCGGATACCTCACATAGATGTCAACGGCATGTCCGGCATTTCCAGTGCATTTAGCGACGAACGTCTCGACAACGTCCTCGACGGCAGAGATCACTTCTGGGCGCATGATATGCGTTTTATTGTGCCGCTCCGCAAACCTTCTTTTCAGCTCTGCGTGCTGCGAAGCAGATTATGACAAGGATCGCGAACTGGGTACCTTACGAACACTCACTGGCGCCTTTTCCAAGGTCGAGAACGCATTTCTGTGGTACTGCACTGTGAGCAAGTGATAGGGAAGCGTACTCTTCCGAGAGGACTGACGGGGTGTCATAGTGGGAAAACAACGCATAGGACATCGTTTTGTCGTATCCACTGCCTCCAGAAGAGTATATCTCCTTTGCGGCCTCCCGCGTGGCAAAAGAAACTTCATCAGGGGCGATGCGAACGACAGGGCCGTACTTAAGATGAAGACGATGAATCCAGGAGCGTCTTTTCCCAAAGAATTCGTGCAGGATTAGAGGTACACGCGTCAGAGCGCACAAGCGAGGTCCCGGGAGGAGAGCGAGAGGAGCCAGGATAAGACGATAGATAGCGATCGAAAGCAGGGCCATAACCAAAGACTCCACAACGGCGCGCAGAAGTGAAATAGGTGCCATCGCTGAGCAACTTGAGGTTGGAAGTGGAAGGACGTTTGGGATACGTCGGCGTAAGCTTCGAAAGCGAGGGCAAGACAAGATAAGCACGTCGATAGTCATGGGCCAAATCTTCCGTAGGGTTAGACATCGAATCCCACGTCCTAGTCTTATTTTTCGGTCACCGGCCTTCGTTATCCAACTTCTCTCAGAGTCACTCCTCCCGCGGGTCTGGGAAGTTGAACGGGTTATGCCGGAGGGTTGAGGCGTAGTCTAGGACACCAGACTGTACTACAATCGCCTCATTCCATGAATAGACGTCATGACAATGTCTCAAGTTCTAATGTAGGAGTTTGTTTAAGCCACAAAGAACTTATCAGTCTTCCCCACGTACGGACATAAAGCGCTACTCAATGTGCCGCCCATGGTAGGCATGGGTATGTCTCGCTTTCTTGCGCTGGCGCGTTGGAGCTCATATGCTCCGTGATACGATGCGCAATACCCGGATTCAATCGGAGAACTTTAGGCCGTCCCAATGGCTGTTTGCGGTCAGTCGAGTAAAAAACATGCCCGCAAGCAAGACGCTGGTGCCAGCATGAGGCCGGTGGCGTTATGATTCGGTCTGGACCTGGACGACCGAGTACGGAGATACAAGCTTTACTGTGATGTTTCCACGGAGAGATATTTGACCTAGCCTGAGAGCCTGTAAGGAGATTGGGTAAGTCGACCAGCCTGAGGCCCGAGGGTGTCTGGCGGCGGGAGAATCAAGTAACAGAACGAATCTAGACGCCCGTGTTCCTGTCCCGATAAGGTATACTTATCGAACGTTCCCACACGACCCATACTACCACTGACTCAACCCTTGCTTAAGGAGTCGCTAACAGCTCGCGAAACCGTGTCAAGGCCTATGGGTGTTTTTGGTCGCGCTATGACGACGAAAACAGCGTTCCGCCTTTCCAAGTCCATCGCAGCCACAGGCCGACCCCCGTGAGTAATGCTGTCCCAGCCGACGACCATTTCAGATGGTACCGCCCGCGCCGGTAACTCTCACAACACCCAAGGTTCGCGTAATGCTAACCTCCCGCTACTCGTCTCCATAGAATACCACAGGCCTACGCATGGGCCGAGGCATACCCCGCCACCGTTGCGCGTCCTCTGCTGGACATGTCCCAAGGCGTTCCGGGTGTACCTCCGCCGCCGGTCCTCCTGGACGCCCTCGCCAAGGCCAGCGCCGCACCCGAGAACTGCGGATATCTCCCCAACGCTGGCATCCCTGAACTCAGGAATGCCATGGTCGCCGAGATGAAACGCTCATACGGGGCCTCCGCGGATCTTACTCTGGACGATATCGCGATTACCGCGGGCTGCAATCTCGCCTTCGTCACGGTGGCGAAGGCCGTCGCTGACGCGGGAGAGGAGATCATACTTCCGGTTCCGTGGTATGGTGATCCTCTCCTATAATATACCATTTTGAGTGGTCGCTCACCATTCATGAAACACAGGTACTTCAATCACGAGTAAGTCCATACTGATAAGAGTCCAAACCGTCCATCCTAAAGGTGCATATAGGATGACGCTCACGATGCTCGGCATCAAGCCCGTGCTACTCCACACGTACGCAAAAGAGGGATTCCTACCGTCAGCGGAACGCTGCGCCTCTCTGATTACGGAAAGGACGAAGGCTATCGTTCTCGTTACGCCCAATAACCCCGTAGGCGTTCCTCGTTAATCCGACCAACCATGGCCTGATGTTGAAACGTTACGCCCTCCTCTAGACCGGTGCGGTGTACTCTCCTAGCCTCATCGCGTCGTTCGCGAAGCTTGCACGCGACCGCAATATAGCCCTCGTCATCGACGAAACCTACCGCGACTTCATCACCACGCACACGCCCCACCAACTCTTCTCCCGCCCGTCCTCTCACGCCTCTACGGCCGACTTCGTCCCGGCCTCAGACTGGGACTGGCGCACTACGTTCGTCCACCTCTTTTCATTCTCCAAGTCGTACTGCATCCCCGGCCACCGCCTCGGCCTCATTTGCGCCTCGCCCGCCCTGATGCCCGCCCTCACAACCGCGCTCGACAACCTCCAGATCTGCGCTCCGCGCCCTCCCCAGGCCGCTCTCGCCCCGCTTCTCCCCGCGCTCCGCCCGTTCGTGCGCGTGACGGCGGAAGCGGTCGCGCACCGGCACACACTCTTCAAGGCGCGGTTGCCCCCGCGGTGGCGCGTCGGCTCGCAGGGCGGGTACTATGCGTTTGTGCGGCACCCGTTTGCGGGAGTGCATGCAAACGTGGTGTGTGAGCGGTTGGCTAAGGAGATGGGCGTGGTGAGTCTACCAGCGGGGTTTTTCGGTCCGAGGGGAGATGAGGAGGGAACGGTGGGAGATGAGGATCGGTGGGTGCGGTTCTCGGTCGCGAATGTGGACGATCTGAAGGTGGAACATGTGTGTGAGCGGCTGGAGGAGAGTGAGCGGGTGTTCGGATGGGAGCTGGACTAGTAGGGAGACTCAAGGTGGGTCCTCTGCTCACCAATCTCCGAGCACCATACACTGCCCTAGGGCTACAAGCAGCGCTCATGTAAGACAACTAGTCCCGAAGTTTTGCCAGTGGTTAGGACCCCGCCGCGGTCTTGTACGCCACTTCTAGTATTACTAGGCTCTGTGCAGATGCACAGCTTGTGGAAAGTACATCATCCGGTATATGCTTGACTTATATGGTGAAGATGTAAGAGATTCTATAAAATTCACACGACCGACCATTCCTCGTACATCTCCTATATAAATTCAAGAAACGACCTTATCGCAGCGTCTTCAATCATCCAGCATCTCAAATTCCAAGTTTGTCCGATGTCGCAAGCAGCCACCGCGTCAACGATCCAGCTACAGCGTATTGGCGAACCTCAGTCCTTTGCAAATGCGGGCCGTCGCCGCCGCAATCTTGAGTTCCGTTTCCCCGCGAACCCCTCAAGTGGTACTATGTTCCGATTCATTGACTGCAGAGAAGTTGTGGACTGCAACAAAATCGTCCTGTATGCTGTTCTCGATGGCTCCTATGGCGACGGCGGAAGTCCCTGGACAACACTGCCGACCATCAAGTACGCGGCCGTCTCGCATCTCTGGGCCGCGAGCGGCGGGGTCAGAAGTTTCGGTGGACTCGACGTGATTATCGTCCCGTGTGGCGGCGCGAAGAAGATGGCTATCAGCTCCGACATTCTCAAACTTATATGTAACGCCGCGTTGAGCAAGAAGGCTCAGTACCTCTGGTTAGACCTCCTCTGCATTGACCAGAATCAGTCCTCCCGGAAAGACATTAATTGGCATAAGGCGCACATGCAGTATCTGTTCGGCCACTCGAAGCTGTGTCTCGTTCTCCCAGGCGGGATAGTCGCCACGCCGTTGGCGCTGAATGAGTGTTCTGCGTACTTCTACAGGGTTTGGCCCCTCCTCGAAATCCTTAGTGCGGACTGCGAGCACGTTTTCCTCGTGCATCGGGTGAAATCCTCAAGGAACAGAGGTTGGGAGGCAGGTCGGTATGGTCAGCAATCGAGTGGCCACACCAACGAGCAATTTGCATACATATGGTCAGCGCCTTAATGCTTCTCCCGGCATCCTACTTACTCACATGAGAGGCTTACCCAACATAGTCGCGATTCGAAACAGGACACAATCTCAGTCACAATCATACCGACTCCAGAGGGTGCCAATAGTCAAGCTTGTATAGCGATGTCTCCCCTCCGCGATCTACTCTATTGCGCCGCAATTCGCCAACCTCTGGCGGTGCACTACCCGGCACGCGCCTATGAGCGTCCGCAAGAGTCGCTATCTCTGCAGGTGCAGGTGTTTTATCCGGACCCGTCCTGGGCAGACGAACCTTTTGCAGAAGCCTTTGAGGAAATGGCGACAAGCCTTCACAAGATCATGAGGAAGACTCATTCACTCGGCGGCACTGCTACCCCCGCCACAGAGGACCGCGACCTGAACAGAGAGCGTGAAATCATCGCACATGTCTTTCTCCGCGCCTGCGCCGCACCCGAAGACCTGCCCCGAATCCTGTACGGCGCAGTGTTAGGTCCGCACTATCACGTTCCGATGCCGCAGCTGCCTGGGCAAGGCCTCGACCCTACGCCGGAAGGGTACATGATTCTGTTCTTCAGGACGTTGGTGCGCACTGGGCGGCCCCCGCTCGTCGCGTGGACCTGCCTGATTTCGAGCCTCGCGGCGGGCAGGACGCGGTTCCCAGAGGTGTGCTTCCCGTACGAGGCACCACCGCCGAGGGCTATGAGTCTGAGGGCAATGCCGCGTCGCAGTGGCGCACAGGCAACAAGTCAGGACGAACGTGGTGCACAGTGGAAGAGGTTGGTTGCGAATGTGCAAACGAGGATGCAGCGTGTGTTTCAGTTGATGAACATCCTTCCCTTGGGCGACAGCAGTGATTTGGAACCGCTGGCAGAGGTTCGGTATGGAAGCGAGCATGACCCCGAAGAGATTGTAGTGGTGTCAGTGAAAGGGTTTCGCCAGCACCCACTTGGGCCAACGCTGATGTGTTTGGGACGAGTGGCATTACGCGACTGCAGAGAGCTACCGCACTTCCCGCCCGCGGCATATTCTCGATCTAGCGTGGAGTCCATAAAAGGGGGATCGCAGGACTGGCACGACGGCGCAGGAATAGGCATACTTACCTTGGAGGACACCGAGTTCGATTCAGGCTGGCAGGTGATACCGATGGAGCTACTAAGGATCCTCTCCCTTCGCGATATTGAAAGGGACCGATATTGGGATTGGAGGACATACTCGGCGGAGGTAGTTTATAGAATAGGCAACCTACGTACAGGTTGAACTCGATAGACCGTCACATTCGATACGAACGAGAAGTACACATATATATGGTTCCGGCTGCAGAGTACACCATAAGCTGCGTTTCGGACGATTCACGTCGAAGGCGTTCATGCAGAGCTCTTTGACCTGAGGAGGAACACAGTGGGCGTTGCAACGTTATGTAGCGGCCCTTCGGTCGGGAGGTTCGGAAATTGGCATTGGGTGCGATCACGTGATGCGCGTGGCGCGAACGCTGTCCCCTGCCGCCACGGCGGGCAAAGCGGAATACCGCAGTCCGGGAAATTCGTGGGAAAACCCCGTGGACTTCCAACCTTTTACAAAGCTGTTACGACTGGTAAAATGCACATGAACGCGACAGCTTTATCACCCATTTCCCGGGACATTCTCGGTACAGGCCGTTTATACCTTTCCTGGCACGAGAAAATGCAAATAAAACATCCGGAAAAGTAACATTTTCTGTCGTATGTTGCCATTCCCGGACATTTCCGGGATTACAGGTAGCCTTTAATGGTCCTTTACCTCTCTATTTACACGCCTTAGCAGGTTATATGGTCCCGACTCAAGAAATACGCAGTAAATCCATTAGAAGGGTATCATATTCCATTATGTTATTTTATTTGCGATAATCCCGTGAAAGTTTGGACTACGCGGGATTTTCCCAACACTTTCCCAAGTTGTGGCATAGGGCTTTGCCCGCCGTGCGCGCGCGTCCTTGAACTGGACTTGTGCCTTCGCCCGCCGCCGCCGTCGTGTTCCAGCTTGTCGCATCCACTCTTCCCTCGCGCACTCTCTGGCTCGATGGCGAAAGTACTGCGCGTGCCGAAGCTCGACCTCCCCGCCGTCCTCGCACAGCAGAACCCCCAGATCGACCTCCGCCTCGACGCCTACGAAACCTCCACACGCAACTTCCTCACCGCCGTCTCAAACTACACTCAGCGCGCAGTCTCAGAAATCTCAAACCGCAAAGCTGCATACGCAGCAGAGAAGAAGCGCATAGCAGAAAAGACGCAGCAGATTGAGACGGAGATCAGCCAGTCCAAGCTCAAGGAGATCGAGCTCATTGCAGGTCCGTTGCCGTCCACCTTCTCTCTGCTCGCTGGTAGCAGGTTAAACGGCGGTTTCTTTCTCAAGTTCTCGATAAGGAACAGGAGGAGAAGAAAGAGTCAGAGGCTAGCGTCGCGGCCTTCCGTCGACAACTCAACTCGATCAAGGAAAAGTGCGCGTCGCTCGACGTCGAAATTGAGCAGCATCGCACCGTCGCTGCCAACCTCCTGCGCGGTACGTCTTTTCTTCCTTACATGCATCTGTTCTCTACGCCGTGGCGTCCTATCACCGCATGCAACCTCAGCACCCCGTCCTGCGCGCGTTTCTATCCGTCCCTCTTAGCTCCGGTTCCGCCACCATCGCATCGGCTCATTCCTCTCCAACATCACGTCCAGAGCGCAAACGCGAACAGTCTATTCTCACTTCTCACGCCTCTCGCGCACAACCGGAGCTCACCGCGTGCGAGGCCACGCTCAAGTGCGCGATCGAGGGCATCGAAAACGACAAAATCCTCGTCCGCTTCACCCACCTCGACCCCGCCGACCCCGACCGCGAGTTCAGCCTCGTCATCGACGTCTCCGCGCGCGCATACAAGGGTTCGTCGTCCCCGTCTTCCTGTACCCCCTCACAGATGAATGCTGATGTCGATCCGTACAGTGCCGACGACGACGCCGTTCCTCCCGACGCTGCCGATACTTCTGGACGAGCTCAACGAGTCGCGCGATATCTATGCGTTCGTGCGCCGCGTCCGGCACGCGTTCCACGAGCTCGCCATCGATGGCCGGTGATAGGCCTTGCGCGCTTTGCACCTTGTTCGTTTTCGTTCTGCCCGACCGCATATACCCACCCTACAATTGTTGTACTCTAATCTACTATGTATACTAGTGCTTTTCCCCTAAATCGCGGGGCGTGTTGTGCGCAGCGCACGGCTCCTATGCACGTCTCAGTAAGTCCTGCCTTTTGCCCAGTCGCTCTGTCTCAGTGAGCGCCTGCCGCGTTGGCGGCAGACCTTACTGTCACTATATTCGGGAAGTGAGCGAGGGCATCGCTGGGTGACGACACCTTGGATGTTTGTTCTGCGCTTCTCAACGAGGCCAGACAACGAAGAGTCCCTTGGCACGGTCTACTAATTACTGCATGTTGCCCTCAGGATGCACGCAGCCAGAAGGTAGATGTCGGTCTCTCCAACGTTCACCCGCACCACGCGAGCTAGGAACGAGTTCCCCCGCCTGTTCCCAGACCGTGCGGCCAAATGCAAACAAAACTCGACGTTGTCTACTCCGCCAATTCGTGGAAACCCTCTCACCCCTCCGCCGCGGGCCGCACGCCAATCTGGTAGACCGAAGACGATAGATATCGGACAGGCGATGCAATACTTGGCGAGTCCGCACACGATGCTCGGCAAGCGTTTCCTACACGCATCCCCTCGCGGAGAAGAGAAAGACTACAAAGGCGAGTGGGAAATGCAGTCGTACAGATGCGCGAGGGGCGCGTCGAACACGAGTTCCAGGTGTCGTTGGAAGCAATGGACGGGGCGCCGTTGCCCATGGTCCGAGAATCGAATTCCTGTTGAAGCACTCGACGTTGGTTGCGTGATGGGCAATGGTGCAAACTGCCGAGCTCACCTCGGCCATGCCCGTTTGCACGGTTATGGCGGCATTCCTATACAGAAGTATTCACTTCAAAATCTTAATCTCACCTAGTACTTTTTCGAACTTCACCCACGTGATACTGCGAAAGGCAAGTGCCAAGTGCAGACCCGTTGGAGGAAATCGGGGTGCGTGCAAACCTCTATGTGCGGGCCTGCGAAGTAGCTTCATGTATACGCGCGCGTCGAGAACAGTCACCGCGCCGGCGGGGCGTATCTCGCCTTGTGAATGGTGATGAACGGCCACGCTGCGGCGCGGCCCCCCGTGCTGCCTAAATAAGTATCTCATTTCTTTTGTAAGTGGGTGACTATCCGTAGGGATTTAGATACAGTTTTTCTAAACGTCAGACCTCGAAAGAGCATGACGCTCCACGTTTGTTCCAATACGCTCTAAACCATACCACGCAGTCTACCAAACCCAAACCTAGCAACGGATTCACTGCGTCAGACCCCTAGGTAGCTACGGGTTCGCGAGCTCTCGCGAGCTCTGTGAGAGACGTGTAGTTAGCCCCCAAGTGGCAGCCTGTAGTATGGGAGATAACGAGCTCGGACACCGTTACCTTGTGTAACCGTACTGTTCGTGCCTAGATGATGTCGCGACGGGGGCGTACGATCCGCTTCTACTTGGTGTTGTTTGGCGCCTAAACGAGACCTTGCGACAGGCTTTCGTGCAGGTCGTGGTTACACTAGACTACCATTCACGCTATCACCTCGGTATACCCTTAGCTAGCCTGACTGGTGCGGTGTCGAGAGACGGAAGCGAGCAGAGACGAGACGTTGTGGCTCGGGGCGTGCACCTTGCAGGGAGGCCGTCTCGGGAAGGCTTGCGAGGTAGATCCAAAGGAGCCTGGATCTGGAGTAGCCTCTTCAGATGCCGACAGCAACGTTCTAGGCAGCTGCTGTAATGCCGAGATTTGCGTAAGATCGCCAGTGAATGACCCGCACTTTAGATACAAGATACAGATATAGATTTATATTCAAATGTTTATTCGACGCTAACAATTATACATGCATCGAGGCCCTAATTCTACTACCTAGACCCTACCGTCCCTACCATTCTTGCTGTCCTGAGGCTGTAGTGTGTGATGAGCATAATATTCTCTGGAAAGCTCTGGAAATCTTATGGAGACTAACGCAATCAACCGAGTTTCGGTGCATAGCAGCGCCACATGGCTATTCACGATTTTCCATTTTCGCTGATACCTAGGAATAACACCTAAGTCTTCGTCTTGGAGGACATACACAATGCCAATATGATGACGTTACGCACCACGGGCTCTGAGTCGAAATGTCAGAATTACGGTTCAGATCAAACGAAACTTTGTAAGTTGCATCTCCCAATAGATAAAAACATACCGTGGACGACAAGTGAGTCACCTGGCGCGACATCTTGGGGGCATGGTGTTTGATGAGATTGCGGGGGTACTACTAGTAGTGTGCTGCCAGACATGAGTTCACGGAACAGATTATATATGGGGAGAGTCCAAGTCGGTGTAGATGTCGTGCAGATTGTAGCGAGGCCAGCTCCCGACTAGTCGTTGGGGTCGCGCGACAAAATCCCAGGGGGGTGAATGAGAAACCGCGAACCTGTCCCGTGGCAGGTCGGGCGGAGAGCTTCTGGAGAGCGTCTGGAACCGAGACTATCAGCGAGGCAGTCTCGCTCTCTCCCTCTCGCGCGCGTCCCTGTCCAGAGACGCTCTGGCCATCTCGCGCGCGGTGTCTCGTCTTGAGCGCCGCCCGTACCGTGGTCTGTTAGTCAACAACCTCCTCCTCATCTCGTTAGCCCTATCGACATACACCGACACCGTCTAGTGCCTCGTTAGGCCCTTGCGAGGTCTTCTCCAACCATCCCAAGAGCCTCGCTAGTTAAGGGGGAGACACAATGATTGAGGCTAGTCTGTGCGGACGAGCTGGTACAATATGTAGTCGCGAGCAGGATAAACGCCATGGTACTCCTCGCGCTCGTACTCGATGAGCGCTATGGCATTCTAGGTCGATTAGCGCCCGGCACGGCGAGCGACTCTCCTTGCTAGTATCATCTCGTTTGCCCCCTGCACAATACCATCGAGAGAGCCCTCGAACGACTGCTTCTGGTTGTTAACATTCTCGGATCGGACTGACATTGACTGGTTGAGTCACGGCGGCTACACAGCGATTGAACTATGCGCGGCATCTTTTCTTTTTACTTCTTTGGTTTTAGCTATTCTCGGACTCATAGCGAGTCACGTACTCTGACTCTGACCGAGTCACGAGTACTGACTCATACTGACTCATGAACTATGACTCGAGTCATTCTGACTCGAGCCGACTCATGTTCTGACTCGTACTGACTCCCGGACTATGACTCGTCGCTTACTAAGCTCCTCCCCTCATAGTATATAAACCCAGGGGGCTTCACTCGGAAGTCCCAGCTTCGATCTCCTTGTTCTTACCTCTGTACTCCTACGCCCACTTGGACTACAATCAGATCTTGTTATTTATAACCTTGTTGTGCGCTCGAACGCCTCAACCAAGTGTTATCATAACATTAGATCGAAGCTCTGGACTCCCCACCCAACACTGTGTTGAACTTCCGGGTTGTGTACTGGCCATACACGGTCCGGTGGTCAACAGTGGCTGTGTTGCACAGCATGGACTTTCCTACTTACCTTCCTTATTTAGTTTTCTCTGCATCTCTACTGTAGTTTCCCATCCGGACACTTCTGGATTCTTCCGTTGCGTTCTACGCTGTTCCGGATTCCTATGGACATCTCCAGACACCTTTAGATAGTTCTGGATAGTTCTGGACGATGGTGCGATCCTTACACCACTCTCGCACCATCTACTTACTCATCGTATGCTGGGTCACCTGCCCTCCTTTCTTCGCTTACTCATGCGTCCTCTGGACTTGTATATAAGGAGGACAGTCTCTGCCCCTACTCCTCAGTCTTTTGCTCACACTGACTGAGGAGTAAGTCGTCTCTCTTACCTATGCTTACTTATGGTTACTTACCAAGTACTTGTAGATCCTTTGTGCGGCTTACAGGTACTTGCATATGCAATCTAGTCTTTTGCTCACACTGACTGAGGAATCCTTGTGTGGCTTACAGTGCGGCTTACAGTTGTGCTCCCTGCCTTCAGGTTCAGAGTTCATCAGGTTATGAGCCCTGCGCTCTAACCGGTTGCTCCTCTTCGTCGACACCTTGCGCGCACCCTTCCCTCGTCGACCTCGGTTCGTGCACCTCCCCACCTTCCTATTCCTAACCTCTTGACTGTGCCGCCGACACTGCTGCCAGGGGGACTTTTCTGCGCTCGTGTCGCAGCCCTGAGCACTTTTATATAGCACTCGTACTAGCTCCATACGTACACAGGCCTTTTGTACTCAGGCCTTACTATCTTCTTCTATACTTCGGCCAGGCCCTGCACTTGCAGCTGCCAGTCGTCGTAGCCGGGCTCTTTCAGAGCTTTGGACCGGAGGACAACCGTTCGGACCCTCCTTACGATAGTTTTTGTGTCGTATATCTCGTACCTAGCATTTCTTGGCACAGTTGGCGACTTCTACCCAGACTCTCGGGTTACTTCGACTGCCTGGGTTTCTGGTTCACCTGAACAGGTGTTCCTACTCGCTATCCCTTTGGTGCACAACCATCGTTAACCATCGCGCTTCCCTGAACCACTTTGGAGCCAACTACTGCGGAACCACTTGCCCTTTCGGACTCTGAGGACGAAGTCGACGCTACCCTCGGCTCAGTCCCAGAAACATCCACCTCGGGCTCATCCTCTTACGAAGACTGTACTGGTCTTCAACACTGCTTCGACCTAGAAGACGGCTTTGATCGCCACTTCTCTGAAGAGAAAGATAGTTGGGTCCCTTGCGAGGAAGAATTCTGTCCCAATCGCTACACCACAGTCCCTGATCCTCTTCCTCTCAAATCCTGGGCACTCCCTGTTGAAGCAGCAGTCCCTCTCCCTCTTTCACCAGAGGCTTGGACTTCGGTTCCGCTCCCACCATCTCCTCCAACTCTCCCTTTCTCCCTAGACTTCCACAACAACTCCGACGACTCTCCCCAATTCTATCTACTTGCCATGGGAGATGTCAAACCGGATTCTGTTCCTTCCCTCTCTTCGGCTAGCCAGTACAACGGCTGGGCCGCCAAGATGAAGGGCTACATGATGTTCATGAACTGCTGGGGTGTAGTCGATGGCACACTCACTCGCCCTGCAGATGCCGATGATCAGAAGGACTGGGACAAGCAGAACGCTCAGGCCCGTGGTCTGATCTACATGCGGACTGCCCCTACCTTCCACTACCTCCTGGAGACAAAGACCACCACCACGGCAACTGGCACCACTACCTCTGCGGCTTCTCTTTCAGCCAAAGAGATGTGGGACGCGCTCAAGAACAAGTTTGGGAAACCGAATAGCGCTCACGTGTGGGGGCTCTTTGAGTCCCTCATTAGTGACAGTCGCATGTCAGAGTCTCGTCCCCTCCAGGACCAGATGAGTGGCTTCATCACTCGTCTGAGGGAAATCTCCACCAACGGCATTGAACTCTCGGAGACCATCCAGGCCCTCATCCTCCTCTCCAAGATCCCGGACAACTACCAGTCGATGATCTCTGCGCTCATGGCTACTACAGACCTCGACAAGCTGACCATTGACATCATCCAGTCGAAGGCCCTTGCAGAGGAATCCATGCGCAAGTCGGCATCTGCGTCTGCGTCCAGGATCTCCAAGACCAAGCCTAAGCCCTCCGGTCCGTGCACTCACTGTGGTAGTGAGACTCATCACGAGTCGACCTGCTGGAAGAAGCACCCGGAGAAGCGCCCTAAGAACTTGGGTGGCAAAGGCAAGAACAAGGAGAAGAACAAGGGAAAGGAAAAGGACAATTCTAATAACCATGCTCACGTCGCTGCCCCCGCTGTAAATGTACTTGTAGCCCAGGATCCGGCTAAAATGCACGCTTCTTTCTATGGTGCGGCTAATGCCGCTGGTGTGCATCACACTCACTGGCTCATGGATTCTGGTGCCTCTCAGCACATCACCTACGACCTCCAGGACTTTGTGGACTACACACCCTACAACTCGCCTACAGTCTTTAAGACGGCCTCGTCTGGCCAAGGCAGTATTGTCCAGGGTCTGGGTGAGGGCACAGTTCGCGGCAGAACCTTCATTGATGGTGTTGAAGTGACGGTTGATCTGAACAACGTCTGCTATGTCCCAGCGGCGTCGTCTCGACTATTCTCCACTGGCACCATTGAGAAGAATGGTTACTCTCTCTTCCAGGGAGGAGGGAAAATGAGCATCTTCAATCAGTCGCCCAAGGGCGCTATTGAACACGGCTCGACGGTCATTATCAAGGGTCATAAGATCCTTGAGGGGCAATACCTTCCCATCAACAATCTCTACCACCTCACCTTGGAGATTGTATCTGGCGGAAAGGTCCACCCTGACTCGGTAGCAGCTGCGACGTCCAAGTCGAACTACAAAACTTGGCACCACCGCTTCGGTCATGCGGGCAAGGAGGCACTTCGCCAACTTCCCAAGAAAGTCAAGGGTGTTGACCATGTCGATCCTGCAGACGATGAACCTTGTGAGGGATGCGCCTTTGGCAAATCCCATCGTCTCCCCTTCCCACCATCCCAGAAGCGTGCAACTGAGCTTCTTGAGCTCGTTCACACTGACCTCGATGGACCGATGCGCACAGCGTCGGTTGGGAGTGGCTATCTGTACTTTGCGAGCTTCATTGATGACTTCTCTGGTCTGGGCGTTGCCTACTATCTCAAGCACAAGTCTGATGCCTTTAAGGCCTTTGACAACTTCAAGGCTTGGGCTGAGACGCAGACTGGGAAGAAGATCAAGCGAGTACGCTCTGATCGAGGGGGGGAATATCTCTCCACCGAGTTCACAGATCATCTGAAGCGCCATGGGATCGAACACCACAAGACTACGCCAGAGTCGCCCCAACAGAATGGACGTGCTGAGCGCTGGAACCGTACTGTCGTTGACAAGGCCATGTCCATGCTTCACCATGCTGGGCTTAGTCACGGTTTCTGGCAACTCGCCGTTGAAACAGCCGTTCATATCTACAACCGTCAGCCTATGCGACGTCTTAAATGGCGTTGTCCTATCACGGCTTGGGATGGGACCGTACCGGACGTGTCCTATTTCCGTGTCTTTGGCTGTAAAGCCTATGTTCACGTGCAGAAATCCAAGCGCGAGGGCAAACTCGACAAGAAGGCTGTTGAGATGACCTTCGTGGGGTATGAGCCAGGTACTAAGGGGTACAGATTTTGGAACCCGGCCACCCGCTCCATCGTCATATCTCGCGATGTGATATTTGATGAGGAGTCTTTCCCTGCACGCTCTCTTCCCGGCAATCGTCCCGTTACCCCAGACGATAATCCGTTCCCTGGATCTGAGGATCACTCTGACGACGTCTCCAATTCGGACTCGGGTGATAACCTCCCCATTCCATTCCCTCTTCCAGAGCCTATCCCTGATCTTCTTCGGGATGAGCCTCCACCTCCACCTCCTGCTCCTGTTCCTGCTCCTGCCCCTGCTCCTTCAGAACCGCCTCAAGCTGAAGCTGAGCTACCTCCTGAACACCCACCTATTCCTCCCGTACCACCACCTAGGCCCGTCCACCAGCGTAACCGCCATGAGCCAGTGGGAGGTCCTAGCATTGCTCGGGATCGTCCTCGTCGAGAGAATGTGCCTCGTCCTGCACGTTATCGAGATGGGAATGTATATGGTGAACAACCTCCAGCTCAGGTAGACGCTGAAGAGCATCATGCTATTCGTGAAGCTCAGGCTATTCTGTCGTTCCTTGCTGCATCTCAGTACAAGACTGGGCTCCCTAATAGTCACAGGGATGCCATGAAGTCTCCTGATGCAGGCAAGTGGCGAGCGGCGGAGAAAGCGGAGTACGACTCCCTTATGGAGAACAAGACTTGGGTCCTTGTGCCGCGGCCTAAAAACCGTCAAGTTGTAGCCAATCGTTGGGTCTATGACATCAAACATGACGGTCGTTACAAGGCTCGCCTAGTGGCCAAGGGTTTTACTCAGGTCTGGGGAGAGGACTACCATGAAACCTTCTCGCCTGTGGCACGGTTTGAGTCGATTCGTTACCTCCTCGCGCATGCTGCGCTTGAGGACTGGGACATTGAGTCGATGGATGTTAAGACCGCGTTCCTGAACGGCGACTTGGAGGAGGAGATCTACATGGAACAACCTGAGGGATGGGTTGTAAAGGGCAAGGAGGACTACGTCTGTCTTCTGAAGAAGGCCATTTACGGTCTGAAGCAGGCGTCTCGTCAATGGAACGCTAAGATCCACCAGTCTCTCCTTGACCTGGGATTCAAACGGACGTACTCCGACGCCGGGGTCTACGTATATCGGCGACAAGGGGGGGGTTCGATCACGACTATAGTTCTCTATGTCGACGATCTACTACTCCTTGGCGATAACCGGAAGCACATCAAGGAAGTCAAAGATGCCTTGAAGAAGCAGTACAAGATGATGGACTTGGGCGCTGTAAAGCGCTTCCTTGGTCTTCGAGTCACTCGTGATCGTACCACCAGAACGATCGACATCGACCAGGAAGAATACATCCAGTCTGTCCTCGAGCGCTTCGATATGGCTGACTGCAAGCCGGCTCGCACTCCCCTCCCTGCTGGTGCTGTCTTAGAAGCCTCTGAGCAGCCCGCTTCCGACTCCTTTCGTCAGCGCTACCAGAGTTTGATCGGCAGTCTTCTCTACGCAACTCTTGGGACGCGCCCTGACATTGACTTTGCTGTTACGCGGTTGTCCAAGTACAATGCCAATCCATCGGATGCGCACTGGCACTATGCCAAGTATGTCCTTCGCTACCTACAAGGGACTAAGCACCTTCGCTTGCGCTACCGTGGGGCATCCTCTGACGGTCTGCTGTCCTACTCGGACTCTGACTGGGCTGAGGACCGCGACGACCGGCACTCAACTGCGGGCTATACCTTCTTGATGGCAGGCGGCGCTATATCGTGGGCGTCGAGGCGTCAGCCAACCATTTCGCTTTCCTCGACTGAAGCGGAGTACAAGGCTGCCTCGGATGCCTCTCGTCAGTTGGCTTGGCTTCGCACCTTCGGTGAAGAACTCGGGGATGACATGACCCATCCTACGCCTATGTGCTTGGACAACCAAGGGTCTATCTTCTTGTCTGTCAACCCCGTGGTCGATCGCCGAACAAAGCACATAGAGATCCGCTACCATTATATTCGCGAACAAGTTGAGCGAGGGAGCGTTGATCTGTACTATGTAGCTACGGTGGATCAACTGGCTGATGCCCTGACCAAGAACGTTCCTCTCTCTATAGTGGAGCGTTTCCGGGACGGTGTTGGCTTGGTGGATCCCACAGCTTGAACGAGTGGGAGTGTTGAACTTCCGGGTTGTGTACTGGCCATACACGGTCCGGTGGTCAACAGTGGCTGTGTTGCACAGCATGGACTTTCCTACTTACCTTCCTTATTTAGTTTTCTCTGCATCTCTACTGTAGTTTCCCATCCGGACACTTCTGGATTCTTCCGTTGCGTTCTACGCTGTTCCGGATTCCTATGGACATCTCCAGACACCTTTAGATAGTTCTGGATAGTTCTGGACGATGGTGCGATCCTTACACCACTCTCGCACCATCTACTTACTCATCGTATGCTGGGTCACCTGCCCTCCTTTCTTCGCTTACTCATGCGTCCTCTGGACTTGTATATAAGGAGGACAGTCTCTGCCCCTACTCCTCAGTCTTTTGCTCACACTGACTGAGGAGTAAGTCGTCTCTCTTACCTATGCTTACTTATGGTTACTTACCAAGTACTTGTAGATCCTTTGTGCGGCTTACAGGTACTTGCATATGCAATCTAGTCTTTTGCTCACACTGACTGAGGAATCCTTGTGTGGCTTACAGTGCGGCTTACAGTTGTGCTCCCTGCCTTCAGGTTCAGAGTTCATCACACTGGTGTAGGGACACACCGACTGAGGAGAATAACTCGAAGGTTACCAGCCCTCATCCGACGCACTTTGCCCGCCCTGGCGACCCGGTTCACAAGCGAAGAAAGGCACTTGGAAGAAGGCGAGTTCGTTAACTCGTACCCAGAAGACTACCAACAGCGACCAAGGAACCCGACTCTGTCTCGAATTAACGGAGCCCACGGACCAGAACGTCTCCCCTCTCCTGAGGAGGCTATCTTTTGGAACACAACCACCTTGGGAAGCCCAGGAACCGCATCAGGAAACATTGCCGACAACGAGGAGTCACCAGACAGCACTCCTGAAAACACGACCGAGTATCTCAAAGACAAGATACGCACAGGACATAACTTGGCGCGCGCCATATACGAAGAATTCAAGCACGACCCGACGGTCGACACTGAAGCACTCTTCCACATTCAGGACGCTGCATTTCACTTGAGCCAGGCCCATCGTCGCCTTGCTAGACAACCACCCTTCCCACCTCCGGAACAGCGCGCTCTCCACTTCTCTGAGTGGCTGGAACAGCAAATCGGGATAAACCACGAGACACTTCAGACAGTTCACCCACGGGACCCCATCCACGCGTACCTCGCGCAAGAGCTAGGAAACCTTGTAACCGCCAAGGGCCTCATCCTCAAGTGGTTCTCAGACATACCACCCCATCTTCACGCCATTCCGCACTACTTCCCGTACTGAGGACGTCGCATGAACCGAGGAGACCCCGACCTGCCCTGTTATAACTCAAACCATTATTTCAACACCAACACTAAGAAGGACAACTACGACAAAGGACGCAAGACACTAGCTCTCTGCCAGTGGCAACCGTGCCCTAACCGACACAAGGTATCAGCACCAGGCCGATACGACGCCACCCGTGTACCGACACACAAGAACGACAACGTATCCCGAGAAATCCCACTACACCCTCTGGTATCAGCCCAGTCTTCCCCGGCAACGTCATCGAGACCAGCCCAGTTTACCAGCCCCACTTCTACAACCTCGTCTCCACTCGTACCTATTGGACTTTTTTCAGACCCCCAGACCAGTGTTCCGCTCGAAAGCGAAACTGAACCCGAGACACCCCCTGCTAAAGGCAAGCAGCGGGCAGAACCAGAACCAGAACCGGAAGACTCAGAAGAACCCGAACCAATGTCGGTATCTCAGGGACCCCGACCCCCTCAGCTGGTAGTCAGCCAGGCGAAGGCGTTCCAAACGGCAGCCTTCCCAGCTCTAGGAGGTGGAAATGGGCCGCCAGGGGGAGAACCACACGACGACGACAATGAAGATGAACATGGAGGACCACCTGGTGGAGGTGGAGAAGGGCCACCTGGAGGTGGAGGGGGTGGAGGACCACCAGGAGGAGGACCGCCTGGCGGTGCTGGGTTCCCAGGAGTAGGAGCACCACTTCCAGGAGGTGGACACAAGGCCAAGGTCAAGGAACCTGAGGTATTCACAGGAAATCGGGCCAAAGCCAACGAGTTCCTCACCGACCTCTACCTCCTGTTCCAAAGCCGACCACAGGACTACCCCACGGATGAAGCAAGGGTTGTAACTGCCCTCTCCTACCTCCGAGATGACGCTCGCTGGTGGGCAGAGGCTCGGGTCGATGCGGCGCAGACCCTCGACAACAACGGCAACCTACGCGGCTTTGGAACCTGGCGACTTTTCCGGGACGACTTCCTGATGATCTTCGGCGAACAGGACCCTGTGCAGACCGCTGCCACACAGCTAGCCACACTGCGCTACAACTCCTCGGAACCCCTTGATCAGTTCAATGCGAAGATCCTGCGTCTCTTCATCAAGGGACAAATCATGGAAGACCACGCACAAATGGCCTGGTACAACTCCAAACTGCCAGGGTTCCTCCGAGACAAGATCGCCCTCACATACCCTCAACCGACCAACATGGATGAGCTCATGGACCGAGCCATCCAACTCAACCGAGCCTACCTCCTCAACCGAGAGGTCGACGCGTCCCAAGGACGACAGCGAAAGAGGCAGAACGCACCCAAGAGCAAGGATGCCTCTGTACGTGCTGTCAACACGGGACGACTCGACGACAAGACCAAGCAAGAGCTCATCAAGCAGAACCGTTGTTTCTATTGCCGCGAAGTAGGACACCGCGCAGCTAGGTGCCCTGCGAAGCCACGTAAGGACCTAAAGACACGGGCTGTCGAAGAAGATGACAACCGTGATGAAGAACCTGAAGAGGACGCTGAATCGGACATTGGACTCAACGCAATTGGCATGGACATTGGACAGGATTTTTGAACGGAGGGGCTGATCCGACGCCAGCACCCTCCAGGACATGGGACTATACTATCTCGTTTGTAACCTTGGGACAGCAACGAAGACTCGCTTATCTTCTCCCTGGTTACGTCGAGTGTGGACCCAAAGTCGTCGGGATCCGTGCCCTTTTCGACTCAGGTGCGGACGCAACCATCATCAATCGACGAATCGTGGAACGATACAACCTGCCAACTGTTAAACTACCAAAAGAAATACGCTTCCGGAATGCCGATGACAGTGTCAACACCATTGGAACGGTCACTCATCGAGTCGAAGCAAACTTCGTGGTCCGAGGACACCCACTGCCAACCAACTTCTACGTCGCAGATCTAGGACGGGACGACGCCATCTTAGGCATGCCTTGGATACGACGATATAACCCCAAGGTCGACTGGACTACCGGGCATTTTGACTTCGACCCCAAGATCATCAAGAAACAGCAGGCCATCAGAGAATACCAGTCGAAACACGACCCACCGCCTAACATTCCAATGTGGGGGCTGCCGCCGGGAGAAGTCCAGGACGTGGAGGCAGTCGCACGATACATTGGAAAACTGACGGAGGACCCCGACAACGACGATCGTTGGGACCGACCTCCTAACGTGGCACTAACCAACCTGTGGAACCAAAGTCAAGAAGAACCAATGGTGCGACGGGCAACTATGTCAACCACACTAGCAGTCCAGGCCAACGAAAACAAACCCGTTAAAACGCTGGACGAAATCCTCCCTGAATACCTACAAGACCTTCGAGCGGTATTTGAGAAAAAGTCTGCGGAACGAATGCCGCTTCCACGCCCATGGGACCACGCCATCGATCTGAAGCCCGACTTCATTCCCAAGGACTGCAAGATCATCCCGCTATCAATACGCGAACGAGAAGAGCTGGACAAGTTCATAGATGAAAATCTAGCCAAAGGTTACCTTCGACCCTCCAAGTCACCTATGGCATCCCCACTCTTCTTTGTAAAGAAAAAAGACGGCTCATTGCGACCCGTACAAGATTACCGATACCTGAACGAAGGAACGGTACGGAACACGTACCCATTACCCCTGATTTCAGATCTATTCGACAAGTTGGCCGGCGCAAAATACTTCAGTAAACTCGACGTACGGGCCGGGTACAACAACATACGTATCAAGGAGGGCGACCAATGGAAAGCAGCCTTCAAGACCACACGCGGACTTTTTGAGCCCACTGTAATGTTCTTCGGGCTGTGCAATGCACCAGCAACCTTCCAGGCAATGATGAACGATATCTTCAAAGACTACCTCATGGAAGGATGGCTAGTCATCTACATGGACGACATCTTAATCTTCTCAGACAACCTCGATACGTTGAAAACCCGGACCCGCCTCGTCGTAAAACGGCTACAAGAGCACGATCTCTACCTCAAAGGTGAAAAATGCGAATTCGACCTGCAAGAAGTCGAATTCCTTGGAGCCATCCTACGTCCGGGTGAAATTGCTATGGACCCAATCAAGTTGGAAGGACTCCGAGATTGGCAGACACCAACCACGGTACGACAAGTTCAAAGTTTCCTCGGCTTCGCCAACTTCTACCGGCGATTTATACGCGGATATTCGGACATCGCCAAACCCCTGAACAACCTTACCAGGAAAGATACGCGCTGGGAATGGACAAAAGCCTGCAACAATGCTTTCCTCACCCTCAAACAACGATTCATGGAGGCACCAATCCTAGTGACCCCAGACCCAGCTAAACCGTTCCAAATTGAGTGCGATGCATCAAAAGTCGCAACTGGGGCAGTTTTGCGACAAAAAGGGGGGGATGGATTGTGGCACCCGTGTGCCTACCTGTCAAAATCGTTCACCGAAGCCGAACGGAACTACCAGATCTACGACAGGGAACTTCTGGCCATCATTCGTGCTCTGGAAGCCTGGCGACACTACGTCGATGGGGCGGCAGAGCCTGTTGAAATCCTATCCGACCACAAAAATCTCACCTACTTCCGCAGCGCGCAAAAGCTGAACCGACGACAAGCACGCTGGAGCCTATTCCTGTCGCAGTTCAACTATAAGCTCGTCCATCAGCCAGGCAAAACACTGGTCCAAGCGGACGCACTATCTCGACGGTCAGACCACGAAATGGGCCTACACGACAATGAAGACATCACCATGCTCACTGAAGATATGTTCGCCAAGGCGGTACACGTGGAACTCCAAGAACGGATACGAGACACAACCTCCAGAGACAAAACCGTTATGGAATCACTCAACGGAGCCTGGCATCTGCGAAAAGACCCAGTCATCGGTCGAAAAGAAGACTGGGCAATGGACGACGGAATCGTACTCTTCAAAGGAAAAGTATACGTTCCCCCAGAAGAAGACTTACGACGCGAAGTAGTACGAAACCACCACAACCCGCCCATCATGGGACACCCAGGAATTCAAAAAACATGGGAACTGGTATCAAGGGAATACTGGTGGCCAGGCATGCGACACTTTGTAACCCAATACGTCAAAGGATGCGCCACCTGTCAAACCGCCAAGGTAAACACGCACCCTACCGACCCCGGACTACTCCCGGTACCGCACCTGGGCAATCCTCGCCCATTCAGCACAATCACCATGGACTACGTAACAGGACTACCCACATCAAATGGCTTTGACGCCATCCAAGTGGTAGTAGACCACGACGTCTCCAAGGCAATCGTACTTTCCCCGTGTACAAAGGAAACGAGCGCGATGGACACTGCGCACATCCTCGTCGAAGACGTCTACAGCCGATTTGGACTCCCAGATAGGGTCATCTCGGACCGAGGACCCCAGTTTATCTCGAAAGCATTCCAGGAATTGAATAAACTACTGGGAATTCAACAATCACTTAGTACGGCACACCACCCCCAAACCGACAGACAATCGGAAAGAACCATCCAAGAACTCGAAGTCGCACTGCGCATCTATTGTGGAAACTACCCTGACACATGGAGCACGCTTCTGGCGCAGTTTGAATTTGCCCATAACCAGCGAACTCATTCAGTTACTGGGAAAAGCCCCTTCGAGCTCCTCATGGGCTACCAACCACGCGCCCTCGGAACCGTTCTCCCGAGACCGAAACACCCAAGCACGGAAGACCGGTTGGGAAAGCTCCGTGAATGGCGAGAGAATGCGCTAGCAGCCCATACAAAAGCCGCGGCGGTTATGGCTAAACGAAGAGCCGCAGGCAATGTGACGTTCAAGAAGGGCGATAAGGTCTTTCTGGAAGCCACCAACCTCGCGCTACCCTATCCAAACCGGAAACTCGCACCCAAACGAGAAGGACCCTTTGTCATCGACCAGGTCATGGGGCCAGCCACGGTCAAACTCAAACTCCCGACCACATGGAGAATCCACCCGGTATTCCACACCTCATTGGTCTCGCACTATCGCACCACACCGGAACACGGACCGAACTACGTGACACCACCCCCCGAGATGGTGGAAGGTGCTGAAAAATGGGAAATTGAGACTATAATTAACCACAGAAAGCCGGCACGCGGCGGCATCCAATACCTGGTGACCTGGAAGGGCAGACCGAGTCACGAAAATGAATGGCTTCGAGAAAAAGACCTCAAGCACGCACAAACAATTCTCTCCACCTATAAAAGACGCCACAAAATGGCCTAACTCCCCCAGTTCCAGCTCTCTTCCTCTCTCTCATCTTGCACCCTGGCTTTTCTCGACGCCCTTCCCCTCGCCCTCCTCACCATCGACGATGCCCCGCTCCCGCAGCTCTCGCCCGACCCCTCGCTCAACGCGCGGCGGCCGAGGGACTCGGACCCGACCCTATCAACCGGCACGCCCCTCGCCGTTGGGTCAGGAACCCTCGGGGGCCTCCAGTACCCCGCCGACGACCTCTTCCGCGCCACAGCCAGCCCCGCCCACTCTCCTGACACCCCCGACCCAACCGGCGACCCACGAGGACCGACGGGTCCCCACGACCCCATCACCGTCCCCGGCTACCCACTCCCCGGCTCCCACTCCTCCGCCTTCCACATCCACCTCCACGACGCCGGTTCCCCCCTACCAAATGCCCCCCTACCACATGCTCGAGGGGCTCCAGCACATCCCCAGCGTCGAATCGATCCTGTCACAACGGATCACCTTCGACCACCTCCCTCGTCTCCCGACCGCCTCCTACAACGACGGGTCAATCGCCGACCGCGTCGGCTGGACGCTCCTCCACCCGGACCTGAGGGCCCCGGCGAACTCGGCCCTGGCCCTGATCCAACCTGGACTAGTGCAGTGGGCGGATTGCTACCGAGCGATGGCGGACGTCAACGTCGCCATCTCCACCCTCACCAAGTTCGTCTGGGCTCACCCGGGGGACCATCAGCACGCTCACCTGGACGCGCGGGCCGCGCTCGATACCGCGCGCATCCGTACGCTGAGTATCGCTGACATCGCGCTGGGACGACTGGTGTCGTACACTTACCAGAACGTCACCTTCTCCCAGATGGTGCCACCTGCCCCCCGGCCCACTTGGGTTGGCGCAAACCCCGCCTTCGACGGGCCGGCGCGGAGCGACTATAGAATGATGCTCAACGGGCATCTCGAGCGGGACGTCTGGGACCGGCTGGCAACTCCCCCGGCCGGACCACCGGCACCCTCGGGCGACGGCTGGGGGGACTACGAGGCAGACGAGCGCGTCGCCACACTCGACACTGACCGAGTCCGCGTCGAGGTACGCGCCAACGTCAACCCACTCGAGGAAGGGGCCACCCAAGGCGATGAGGAAAACATACCCCCCGCACGTTCCCCTCTCCGCGACATCACCGACATCCTCGACGCCCTCGCCGACGCGCCCTTCTCCCCCGACGACATCCCCAACACTGCCCCTGGCACTCGGAGTCGAACGGTGGGGCAAATCATTGCAGACGACCTCGTACGCGGCGGGCCCTTTGACGGCGATGCCCGGGTAGCGGCCGCCATCGACGCCGCACTTGACGAGCCCACCCGCGACCCACCTCTCACACGGCCGGATACCCCGGCGTCCCTGCCCGCTCTCGAGGAGCCACCGGCTACCGTCAACCCCCGCGATGTCGAGAGGAATGTCCCAACCGTCGAATTCATCCCCATTCGCCCTGACCTCCCTGACGCCGAGGCCTTTATGCGTCATATCATCTGCGGCGAGTGGACGGCGGACAGCGAGCCGGCCCTCGACCTCCTACTGTTCCTCGCCAGGGAGGAGCGCCCTGCCCTCGTCGGGCGACTCGACGGCGACGACGCCGTCCTCGTGCGCGACCCCCTGCGCCCATCCATCGGCCCCTTTCGCCTCACCCCGCGTAACCCCGGCGCGGGTCACTTTCGACTCACCCCCTCCCTACAGTCCGCAAGGCTTTGGTCCGAGGAGGCGGTCCGCGCATACCCCGACGTCATCTTCTACCGCGATAACGTGGTCCCCGGGGTCAGCAACGCCGAGGCCGGGGGTCGGATGTCCGAGGACGGACAGGCTTGAGGGGGGGGTAATGTTAACATTCTCGGATCGGACTGACATTGACCGGTTGAGTCACGGCGGCTACACAGCGATTGAACTATGCGCGGCATCTTTTCTTTTTACTTCTTTGGTTTTAGCTATTCTCGGACTCATAGCGAGTCACGTACTCTGACTCTGACCGAGTCACGAGTACTGACTCATACTGACTCATGAACTATGACTCGAGTCATTCTGACTTGAGCCGACTCATGTTCTGACTCGTACTGACTCCCGGACTATGACTCGTCGCTTACTAAGCTCCTCCCCTCATAGTATATAAACCCAGGGGGCTTCACTCGGAAGTCCCAGCTTCGATCTCCTTGTTCTTACCTCTGTACTCCTACGCCCACTTGGACTACAATCAGATCTTGTTATTTATAACCTTGTTGTGCGCTCGAACGCCTCAACCAAGTGTTATCATAACACTGGTGCCCGTGCGTACACTCAAACGATGTCATATTGCCGTAGCCATCACTGATTCTACATTGTCCTGAATGCTGTCGTCTACCCTGTGCTACAATGGGGGCAAACGCAGTGATTGAGCCAGATTGGAGAAGTGAGCGCGAACGGTGCCGTTCGCAGGGGATTCGAACCGCACCTATTGCCCAAATTGGCAAGGAGATGAGAGGGATGAGTCGGATGACCACTCGGCAGGCAGCTCTACGAGCGCCTCTAGTTTAGAACTAACTGTTCGAAGTTTGCAGAGGGGGGTAGTCCCCCTCTTCAACTCTGGAATTTAGAGCGTCCAAACAGGCGCTTCACGGTCATAAGTGGAAAAGAGTGTCGGACTTTGAGAATGTCACGCCGAAGGTTCGCGAATATTTAGTTTGGAATTTGGAACGTCTAGAACTGTATCTAAATCCCTACGGATAGTCACCCAGTATATGATATGCGTTGTCTCGTGCTGTACTTGCCTTTTTGCGCTAGGTCGCCTCAGTTCTGCGCGAGTCACTCTGTTACTTACTCGATTTACCGAATGCGCTTACTGATGAGTACCTGTGATTATCGCTCTGTAGTATATAATAATTCTATGCGTAGTTGGGCGAATACCGACCGAGTCATCGCTCTATAAGGCCTTTTGGGAGCCCGGACAGTCGCCGTCGGAATAGATTGCCCGAAAATGACCTAAATCGGCCCCATGCTGCAGTCTGGGGATGTAAGTTCAACTCGGTGAGTCCGGCCTGCGGCGGACGCTGTTACGAATATTCGGGATATTTACGTGCTTACTCATTTTCCGTTCATTGCTGACTCATTTCTCTCATTTACTTACTCATCCGCTTATTCATCCTCACGACACCCTTAGTAAGACTGTCATTACTCATCATGCTGCTACGGTAATATATAAGCCGAGTGATGCTGCAGGTCGAACCTCAGTCTTCACTTGGTACATTATACCTGGAAGCCTCAGATCGCATCCGATCTTGTGCCAACTTCCGTATCATTAAGTGAAGACTCCCTCTCCCCTCGACCTACTCGTTTACAGTCTCCAGTATCACGAGTACGCGTCCCTTGCCATCCTCCTTTCCTAATCCGCTCACCCCCACCCAGTGTTTGACAACCTCCGATTCCGCCGTTACCGCAACCCCTCCGAGTTCAGCGAAAACTCCTCCCCCTACGACCCGACCTCCGACCGCGAAGGAGACTTCTCCGACTACGAGGAACCCCCGGTCATCCCTCCCCGCAACATCTCTCCATCTCCACCTCCCCTTCCGATTCTCTCGCCCGAGGACCGTGAGAACCTCCCCCCGGACCGGCGAGAAGTTCTAGACGACATCACCCGCGACATCCTCGAACGAGAAACCAACCGATACCAGGCCATCCTCAGCATCTTCGGTCACGTCCAGCGCATCGAAACCTTCCTCGCTGGAGACGACCACGCCGACGATACTCCCGACCCCGACAAGCCCCTCGAGTACAACCTCAATGTCCTCGACAAGCGCCTCTACCACGCCTGGGTAAAACACCAGGAATTCGAGTACGAAACCGTCGACGCCAACTACGCTTTCGAGCTCCCGGACCCTGTCCATCACGTCACACGTATCGCCGGCGGCAGACGTTACAGACAACTTTGCGCCATTAACCCGGCCTGGGGTATCTTGTACAGACGCCACCCCCAGTTCCTTTTCACCCTAGTCGAGCAACAGCGTCTCCACGAGCTCGCTGAGTGGTCATTCCCGCGACGCACCGTCGAGTATCCTCTGTACTACGCTCACCCCGCAGCCACGGCTAACGCACTACACGAGGTGGACGAGCACGCCATTGATCCGTTCCAGTACTTCTTCCTACCCCCCAACGACCCCTTCCGCGTCGAATACCCGCTTTCCCTGCGACTGGAGTTCACCTCGTTGAACAACAGCTGGACGGGTAACAAAACCGTCACGTTCCCCATCCTCACCCTCCTTAGGAACGAAGAACAGCTCGCGCGCTTCACCCTCGACGAAAAAGCGAACGCCGCGGAGTTCGAACGCCTACCCCCCGAGATTCGCCTCTGCCTCTGCCTCTACCTCTTTGATACGCGTGACTGGCACGCGTACCGCGCAACCGGAGAGTTGAACATTTTCGAGCATAACGGATATTACTACTATGCCCCCAACCCCGTGATCGAAGTCGACATCTAGATAGCTTTCCATTCCGCGCGTCAGTCAGTCCCCACGAGGACAGGCGTGCCCGAGAGACCCCGGAGTCGCCACTCTGCGGTAAAATCGGATTTTAGCTAGTTACGTACCTATATGCAGACCACGTTCTCGGACTCAGACTACGATTGGCTCCTTTCTACATACGAAACTTCTTCTCCAGGAGCTGCATCAACCGCGGCCCCTGACGAACTGCGATCACCACGAGTGACTGTTACGGTACCCCTCACGCTCGAACTCGTGACGACGAACTCGTATACTACGACGCTCGAGCAAACCAATTCTGGCCCTGCCGGTCTGATCCCTGCCCAAACGAGTTCCTTGAGGAATATTCTTCCATCCCCCTCGCCCTTCGAAATGAGCTCAGGCTCAAAAAACCCAGACCTCGCCTCACACCACGTCATGCCCCAGCAGGAAAAGCGGCAGAACCCGAAGAACTCCCATTTGCACACGAAAGTCTCGAGGACATCCTCGCCCCGCTCGAACGAGTCCCTGCAGCCGTCGCAGCCGCTCCTCCTTCCCCCCCAGCTCCCAAGCCGCCCCGCCAACAGACACCCGCTCCCACGAAAGCCCCATCACCTCCCTCCAACCCCAGTACCAGTATGTCATCCCAACCTGGTCCTAGTTCAGGAACAGCTCCGCCGGCAGCGGATAATCTTGCGGCGCAAATGGAAGCGCTCATCCGCGCACTCACCACAGCCATGCAGCGGCCTCCTCCTGCCCCAAAGTTCAAAGACCCCCACACCTTCGATGGAAACCGCAGCCGCTACGGGCCATGGAAGCATGTCCTCCAGCAGTACGTGGCCGGCATGGAAAAGGATCGAGCAATATCTTTGATCCTTTCATACGTCCAAGGTGAAAGCGTCGAGGACTACAAGGAGGCGTTGTCTACTGCCCACTACAATGGAGACGAATGGAGCTACGATACCTTAGACGAGTTCTGGACTGAGATGGACGGTCGCTTTAAGGACAGCAATGAGGCGTCCCGAGCACAGAGTAAACTGCCCCACCTAAAGATGCGTGGGGGAATGACAGCCCAGGACTTCTTCACGCAATGGGAACAGCTGTGCACCAAAGCCGGTTACACCAACCGCGACGACCCGTTCCTCCTCCACCTCCTACAACAGGCAATCCGTCCCGACATCGTGGAGCGACTCTACGTCAGCGGCAATGCCCCAGGAACAGGTACCGGTGATCACGCCATTCCCAACCGGTACGAGAACTGGAAAACGCGAGTCTTCGACATCACGCGCTTCGAGGACCTGTACAAAGCCGTGCAACGAACCGCACCTACGTTCGTCCCACGCGTACCAGTTCCCACAGTCCCAAAGCCACCGGCCGCACCTGCTCCAGTCCCCACTCGACGCGACGGAACAGGCATCTTGTACGGGGGCAAGGGCCAACCCATGGACTTGGATCGTGTTTGCTACAAATGCAAAATGAAAAAGCGCGAACCAGGGTCATGTGGAGACGCCTGGCACGTCCCCAATCGGAAGCAGCCGCCAACACAATTCCGTAGACGGTGGGAAGAGGAGGAATCCCACCAGGAATTCTTCGACGAGGTATCCAACTTCGTACGCGAGGACCCGGAGCTATTTCTGTCACTCGTCAACCCGGATTCAACTCCGGTCGAATCGCAGTTTTTTCCCGACGACTCGATGTAATCGCACACACGTCGAGTCCGAACTCTGTACCGTTACGATCGTATTTTGATAGCCTCGCTTACGTCATTTATTCACCGGCCGATACCCCTATGCGCCCCTCCCCTATGCCTTCCAATCGATTCTCTGTTCTTTCCGTCGAAGAAGCCGATGATTCTGTACTATCTAGGGTTCCCCATGTAACCAATGCACTTACCGAAGAGGCGTCTCCCCTGGAGCGCGGCCGGCGTGAACCGGTGCTTAATTCCTCTTCAAAAAATACAAAAAAAATTAAAAAATCTCCGAGTGCGACGGAACCCAAACAGAATATCTTCTCTGTGACTACTATAGGTCCAAAGTACTTCAAAGTTGTCCGAGGCTCTGGCAACCGACGACAGCTTGACGTACCTTTAATAATGACCAATCCAGAGACTGGCATCTCAGTAGACGTAAAAGGACTTCTCGACACCGGTTGCACCGGGTCGTGTATTCATAGAGATCTCGTCAGACGAGCCGGACTTACTATGGTACCTTTCGAGCGAGAAGTAGCAGTGTACAACGCCGACGGATCCCCAAATGTCGGCGGAGGTATCACTCACTACACGCTCGTTGACATACAGATCGGGAACCACCTGGAAAGGTTGCAGCTCCTCGTAACCAATCTAGGAAAATCTGATCTCTTCCTAGGACACGAGTGGATTGAGCATCACAATCCCTCCATCGATTGGCAAAAGAAACTCATTGAGTTTAATCGATGTCCGTCCTCATGTCAACATGTAATCGAACCAGGAGAACGGCTGTTCATGCTGAACATTCCTTCGTATCTTAAGGAACGATCAGTACACCTGAACTGGGCCTCTGTAGCCATGGACATAGCCATCGAGCAAAGTAAAAAGCGTGAGGTCAAATCCTTCGAGGAACTAGTGCCGGAAAGGTACCACGAGTTTCGCGACGTCTTTGACGAAGCGACCTTCACCACCCTACCGGAACGATGTCCTTGGGACCACGCAATTGAACTGCTCCCTGATGCTAAGCCCTACTGCGGAAAAATCTACCCTATGACGTTAGATGAGCAAGACGCTCTAGACGCCTTCTTAGAAGAGAACCTTCGTACCGGACGAATCCGTCCATCGAAATCACCCTGGGGAGCACCATTCTTCTTTGTCAAAAAGAAAGACGGAAAGCTGCGGCCAGTCCAAGACTACCGCAAGCTGAACGACATGACAAAAAAGAATAAGTACCCTTTACCTCTGATGTCGGAGCTCATCGACCGACTCAAAGGGGCGAAATACTTCTCTAAGCTGGATATCCGCTGGGGTTATAACAATGTCCGTATGAAGGAAGGAGACGAAGAAAAAGCTGCATTCATCACAAACCGAGGACTTTATGAGCCTCTGGTCATGTTCTTCGGACTCACCAATTCCCCCTCCACCTTCCAGATGATGATGGACGATGCGTTCCGAGATCTGATACTTGCTGGAAAAGTCATGATCTACTTAGACGACATCATCATCTTCACCGAGACACTGGAAGAGCACCGCGAAATTGTGAAACAAGTCCTAGCAACCCTACGTAAACACCGTCTTACCTGTAAACCCAAAAAATGCGAATTCGAAACACAAGAAACCGAGTTTCTCGGTCACATCATCTCGCCGGGACAAGTCCGCATGGACCCGGCGAAAGTCAACGGTGTGACTGAATGGCCGGTCCCCACAAATAAGAGGGAACTCCAATCCTTCTTGGGGTTCGCAAATTTCTATAGACGGTTCATCAAGGACTTCGCGAAAATCGCTACACCGCTCAACCGTCTCACCGGTCTCATAGACTGGACCTGGACTGAGGAAACGCAGACTGCTTTCGAAGGGATCAAACAAGCCATAACATCGTCATCCGTACTTGCCATCCCGAATGACGATGATCCCTTCAAAGTAGAATGTGATGCCTCCAAGTTTGCAATTGGCGCCGAACTCGCTCAACGACAAGGAGGAGTTTGGAAGCCAGTAGCCTTCCTGTCCAAATCGCTCTCTCCAGCAGAACGAAACTACGAGATCTACGATCGCGAGATGCTCGCTGTCATGACCACCTTAGACGAATGGAGACACTTCCTCATGGGCGCGAGACACCCGTTCGAGATTCACACCGATCACAAGAATCTCGAATATTTCAGGAAACCACAGCGCCTTAACCATAGACAGGCACGCTGGACCCTGGAACTCGCAAATTACGACTTCAAGCTTGTTCACAAGCCCGGCCGAAGTATGACAAAGCCAGACGCGTTATCACGTCGCCCGGATCACACGGGAAACGACTCTCAGAATGACGACGTCATAATGCTCAAATCACACCTGTTCGCCAATATCTCCGTGGACGGCAGCCACCGTATCAAGGAAGAATGCCTAAAACTGGTTGACTTCCTAGATCGATCGGTCCTCGAGAAAATAGGTGTTGACGGCCAATTTGAACAAGCCGAGGACGGACTTGTCTACAGACGGGGGAAGCTAGTCGTGCCGAACAATTTTGCGCTTCGAGGAAAGGTCATTTCCGCACATCACGACTCGATTCTTGCCGGACACCCCGGCGCAGCCAAAACACAAGATCTGGTCATGAGATCTTACTGGTGGCCCACAATCAGAAAAGATGTACGCAAGTACGTCAAGGGCTGTCACACGTGCCAAGCTGCAAAGATCGATTGGCAAAAGCGCGCAGCACCATTGCATCCTAATCCCGTCCCTACGCGAAACTGGCAATACATCTCTGCAGATATGATCACGCACCTCCCACCCGCGCTCGGACATAACGCTATCCTCATGATCGTGGACATGAAATCGAAAGACTATATTGCAATCCCGTGCTCAGACGAACTTTCATCGGAAGGATGGGCTACACTTCTTCTGAACCACGTGGTCACAGTACATGGACTACCGGAACGAATCTGGTCAGATCGAGGGTCGATCTTCGTGTCGTCGTTCATACGGGATCTGTACCGAAAGTTAGGGATCAAAGGCAATCCCAGTACAGCCTACCACCCCCAAACTGACGGTCAGACTGAACGAATGAACCAAGAAATCGAAACCTACCTACGCATCTTCGTCAATCACCGACAAGATGACTGGCCAACGTGGCTCCCGCTAGCAGCTTTCGCATACCGAAACCGTGTACACTCCGCTACTGGTTACACCCCTTTCTTCATGACTCACGGACATCACCCGTATACGGGGGTAGAACATGTGTCGACTGTTCCCAATGAATTGGCTGAGCAGTTCGCATCCAGACTCAAAGCCATTCAGGAACGAGCCGCCGAATCGCTAACCAAAGCCAAGGAAGCGATGAAGCGCAAGTACGATCGACACAAACAACCCGCTCGCACCTATCAGATTGGTGATTACGTTTACGTAGACACCCTCCACATTCGCACCGATCGACCCACAAAGAAGTTGGAAGACAAGCGATACGGACCGTTCCAGATCGTAAAGAAAATCGGGTCCTCGGCATACCAGCTGAAGCTGCCCCGCAAATGGAAAGCAATCCACCCCGTGTTCAACGAGTCACAACTCCTGCCAGCCAATCCTCCCGAGTTCCCCAACCAAAAACGACCACCCGTCATCGTACCAGAAGTCCTAGACAAACTTCCTGAGCCGGAAGAAGTACTAGACTCTAAGGTTGTGCGAGGAGGATTGCAGTACCTGATCAAGTGGAAAGATCTACCGCGCTCCGAAAACACGTGGAAAAAACGTGCCGATCTCCTACCCACGTACAAGCCGTTGATGGACCAGTTCCATAGGAACAATCCCACCGCACCACGAGTACCTACCATTGTGATCCCTCCACGGATTAGTCGTCTTACACACAAGAACGAGTTTGGACACCTTTACGATACAGATTCTTGGGACTATTGGGCACGAGTTTGGAATTCTTGGAAAAATCACGAAACACCCACACAACGATACGTACATAGTCTGGCATCTTCGAGGACTTGATGCTAGAGAGGGGGGTAATGTTACGAATATTCGGGATATTTACGTGCTTACTCATTTTCCGTTCATTGCTGACTCATTTCTCTCATTTACTTACTCATCCGCTTATTCATCCTCACGACACCCTTAGTAAGACTGTCATTACTCATCATGCTGCTACGGTAATATATAAGCCGAGTGATGCTGCAGGTCGAACCTCAGTCTTCACTTGGTACGTTATACCTGGAAGCCTCAGATCGCATCCGATCTTGTGCCAACTTCCGTATCAGACGCGAGCATTCGGAAGCACTGCCACCGCCACGCGACAGTTCATAAAGCGCAATTTCCGAGTCGTTCAATTCTAACTCTTCGCCTTCAAGTTCCTCGAACTCGAAGTCCTCGCAGGCGCTTCGTTCCTAAGTCTCGGATCCCATTACTACCATGTCCGGCCTCGACAAATACAAGGTTCCTCGCGAGCAAGTCGACGTCGAGGCCCTTGCTCAAGAGCTCGCCCGGTACAACCAGATATGTGCCGAGGACACCGAGTTTCTCGATTACGACCACGCTGCTCGTGACAGGATAATGGCAGAGCTCTACGCTAACCCGGATTGCAAGCCGTCCGCGTTCCCCCACGACACCGTGGGGGGTGCAGACGAACCGCTCGAGAAATACGACGCATATCTGGCACAGGTCAATGCGGCGATTGCTGACCTTACACCGCCGAAGTCGCTGGAGGAGTGAGTACCACGTATTTCTATTGTTGAGCGAACGACGCTGACTGTGCTCTAAGTCGAGTCGCGCGAAACCACCTCGCATTTGCAGCCCTCATGGTCTTCATCAAGTACAAGGTGCAGTACGCGCTACTGGATTACAACGACCTTGGAACGAAAGTTATGAAACGATGCACAGAGCTGTAAGCACCGCAACCGTATTCCACCATCGGTGATGCTCACGCAATGACAGGGTGAGAATTTGGATTGACAATGAGTACCCCCGCCTGTTCCCGGACCGTGCGGCCAAGCGAAAGCAGAATTCAGCAGTGTCTACTCCGCCAACTCGTGGGAACCCCCTCACCCCTCCGTCCACACGCCACTCTGGTAGACCCAAAGCGATTCCCGCCGGGGAGGTGGCGCAGTACTTGATGATCCCGTCCACGATGTTGGGCAAGCGTTTCCTACACACCCCCCCTCGCGGCGAAGAACAGGACTATAAGGGCGAGTGGACGATGGAGTCGTATAGTACGCGAATGCGTGAGGGACGGGTCGATCACGAGTTCCAGGTGGTGTTGAAGGCGATGGACGGAGCATCGTTGCCCATGGATCGCGAAGAGGTCGAATTTTTGTTGAAGTACTCGACGTTAGTTGTGTGATGGGCAACGGCGGAGACCTCCGTGCTCATTCCGGCCATGACTGATCGTCCTCACTTTGCAATGTTGTCCCGGCTCTCGTATGTCGTATCTGCTATCGTCGAATTGAACCTTATATGCCTGGCACAGCGGCAGGCTTGCCCAGAGTGCAGACGGCCCGTCGTTTCTTGGGCGCCGTGCCCGAGTCGTATACTTGATCACCCTCCCGGGGAGTTTGACATAGCGTATCCAATCCTAATGCTGTGCTGGTAGACTTGCAGTTTAGCAGCGTGATTGTCGCGGCTCTGGGCGTTTGACGATGCTCCATATCTGTGACTCTGGGGGACTGTGCGAGAATCTCTCGGGATCCTTGCATAGCATATGTTGATTGACTCGAGCCTTGTTCATGAACTTAAACAAAAGCCACCAACAGCTCGCGAAACCGTGTCAAGGCCTATGGGTGTTTTTGGTCGCGCTATGACGACGAAAACAGCGTTCCGCCTTTCCAAGTCCATCGCAGCCACAGGCCGACCCCCGTGAGTAATGCTGTCCCAGCCGACGACCATTTCAGATGGTACCGCCCGCGCCGGTAACTCTCACAACACCCAAGGTTCGCGTAATGCTAACCTCCCGCTACTCGTCTCCATAGAATACCACAGGCCTACGCATGGGCCGAGGCATACCCCGCCGCCGTTGCGCGTCCTCTGCTGGACATGTCCCAAGGCGTTCCGGGTGTACCTCCGCCGCCGGTCCTCCTGGACGCCCTCGCCAAGGCCAGCGCCGCACCCGAGAACTGCGGATATCTCCCCAACGCTGGCATCCCTGAACTCAGGAATGCCATGATCGCCGAGATGAAACGCTCATACGGGGCCGACGCGGATCTTACTCTGGACGATATCGCGATTACCGCGGGCTGCAACCTCGCCTTCGTCGCGGTGGCGAAGGCCGTCGCTGACGCGGGAGAGGAGATCATACTTCCGATTCCATGGTATGGTGATCCTCTCCTATAATATACCATTTTGAGTGGTCGCTCACCATTCATGAAACACAGGTACTTCAATCACGAGTAAGTCCATACTGATAAGAGTCCAAACCGTCCATCCTAAAGGTGCATATAGGATGACGCTCACGATGCTCGGCATCAAGCCCGTGTTACTCCACACGTACGCAAAAGAGGGATTCTTACCGTCAGTGGAACGCTGCGCCTCTCTGATTACGGAAAGGACGAAGGCTATCGTTCTCGTTACGCCCAATAACCCCGTAGGCGTTCCTCGTTAATCCGACCAACCATGGCCTGATGTTGAAACGTTACGCCCTCCTCTAGACCGGTGCGGTGTACTCTCCTAGCCTCATCGCGTCGTTCGCGAAGCTTGCACGCGACCGCAATATAGCCCTCGTCATCGACGAAACCTACCGCGACTTCATCACCACGCACACGCCCCACCACCTCTTCTCCCGTCCGTCCTCTCACGCCTCTACGGCCGACTTCGTCCCGGCCTCAGACTGGGACTGGCGCACTACGTTCGTCCACCTCTTTTCATTCTCCAAGTCGTACTGCATCCCCGGCCACCGCCTCGGCCTCATTTGCGCCTCGCCCGCCCTGACTCATGCCCGCCCTGACGACCGCGCTGGACAACCTCCAGATCTGCGCCCCAGGCCGCGCTCGCCCCGCTGCTCCCCGCGCTCCGCCCGTTCGTGCGCGCTCCAGCGGAGGCGGTCGCGCATCCCTCTCAAGGAGGAACATAGGCGTTGCAACATTGAGGTCGAAGGTTCGGAAATCGGTGCAGGCCTGCAGCCTGTATGCGGTCTCCACTCGTTTCGACCACGTAAGGGGAGTGGCGCGAAGGCGGTCCTGCGTCTGCCGGGCGCATTCTTGAACTGGGCGTATTCCTTCGCCCGCCGCCGCCGTCGTGTTCCAGCTTGTCGCATTCACTCCGAGGACCCCCAGATCGACCTCCGCCTCGATTCCTACGAAAGCTCCACACGCAACTTCCTCACCGCCGTCTCAAACTACACTCAGCGCGCAGTCTCAGAAATCTCAAACCGCAAAGCGGCATACGCAGCAGAGAAGAAGCGCATAGCAGAAAAGACGCAGCAGATTGAGACGGAGATCAGCCAGTCCAAGCTCAAGGAGATCGAGCTCATTGCAGGTCCGTTGCCGTCCACCTTCTCTCTGCTCGCTGGTAGCAGGTTAAACGACGATTTCTTTCTCAAGTTCTCGATAAGGAGCAGGAGGAGAAGAAAGAGTCCGAGGCTAGCGTCGCGGCCTTCCGTCGACAACTCAACTCGATCAAGGAAAAGTGCGCGTCGTTCGACGTCGAAATTGAGCAACATAGCACCGTCGCTGCCAACCTCCTGCGCGGTACGTCTTTTCTTCCTTACATACATCTGTTCTCCACGCCTTGGCGTCCCATCGCTGCATGCAACCTCAGCACCCCGTCCTGCGCGCGTTTCTACCCGTCTCTCCGGTTCCGCCACCACCGCATCAGCTCATTCCTCGACGTCTACGAGCGCGCATACAAGGGTTCGTCGTCCCCGTCTTCCTGTACCCCTCACAGGTGAATGCTGATGTCGATCCGTACAGTGCCGACGACGACGCCGTTCCCGACGCTGCCGATACTTCTGGACGAGCTCAACGAGTCGCGCGATATCTATGCGTTCGTGCGCCGCGTCCGGCACGCGTTCCACGAGCTCGCCATCGATGGCCGGTGATAGGCCTTGCGCGCTTTGCACCTCATTCGTTTACGTTCTACCCCGCATATACCCACCCTACAATTGTTGTACACTAATCTACGATGTATACAAGTGCTTCGCCCTCGATCGCGTGGCGTGTTGCGCGCAGCGCACGTCCCCTATACACGCCCCAGTAAGTCGTGCCTTTTGCCCAGTCGCTGTGTCTTGAGCGCTTGTGCGGGCATCTCTGGGTGACGATACCTTGGATATTTGTTCTGCGACTCTCAATGAGCCCAGAGAACGAAGAATTTCCTGGCACGGTCTACTAATTGCTGCAGGTTTCGCTCAGGATGCACACAGCCAGCAGGTAGATATCCGAGTCGGTCTTCCAAGCGGTTAATCGGAGTTAGTTGTGACTCAGTCACAAAGGCCGACCCTACTTGATCCATGACTTGTCGTCGCCCGCCTCTTTAACCATAAGCTTAGATACCCGCTCTTCATGTCCGGCCTCGACAAGTACAAGGTTCCTCGCGAGCAAGCCGACGTCGAGGCGCTTGCTCAGGAGCTCGCCCGGTACAACCAGATATGTGCCGAGGACGCCGAGTTCCTTGACTACGACCACGCTGCTCGTGACAGGATCACCGCAGAGCTCTACGCCAACCCGGATTGCAAGCCGTCCGCGTTCCCCCACGACACCGTGGGGGGTGCAGACGAACCGCTCGAGAAATACGACACGTATCTGGCACAGGTCAATGCGGCGATTGCGGACCTGACACCGCCGAAGTCGTTGGAGGAGTGAGTACCACGTATTTTTATTGTCGAGCAAACGACCCTCTGCGGAATGCTCACACCTCTCCAAGTCGGGTCGCGCGAAACCATCTCGCATTTGCAGCCCTCATGGTCTTCATCAAGTACAAGGTGGAGTACGCGCTACTGGATTATCACGACCTTCGAGTGAAAGTTATGCAACGATACACAGAGCTGTAGGCACCGCAACCGTATTCCACCATCGGTGATGCTCACGCAATGACAGGACGAGAATTTGGATTGACAATGAGTACCCCCGCCTGTTCCCGGACCGTGCGGCCAAGCGAAAGCAGAATTCAGCAGTGTCTACTCCGCCAACTCGTGGGAACCCCCTCACCCCTCCGTCCACACGCCACTCTGGTAGACCCGAAGCGATTCCCGTCGGGGAGGTGGCGCAGTACTTAGCGAATCCGTCCACGATGTTGGGCAAGCGTTTCCTACACACACCCCCTCGGGGCGAAGTGCAGGACTACAAAGGCGAGTGGACGATGGAATCGTACAGCACACGGATGCGTGAGGAACGCGTCGAACACGAGTTCCAGGTGTTGCTGGGGGCGATGGACGGGGCGTCGTTGCCCATGGACCGAGAAGAGGTTGGTTTCCTGTTGAAGCACTCGACGTTGGCTGCGTGAAGGGTGGACGGTGATGTCCACCGAGCTCATTCCGGCTATGACTGTTTGTCTTCGCTTTGTGGCAATGTCGTCCCGGCTTTCTTGTATGTCGTATCTGCTACCGTTGAATCGAAGTCCCCCGTATGCCACCAAGGATGCGGAGAGGAGCGCCATGTCGTCCTCTGTGTGAGATAGCGGCGTGCATGTCCCACAAGAGTGCAGACGGATCATCATCCCTTGTCGGCAGGGTGCATCGACGTCGTATCACCACCTTGCTCCCACAGTTGCCATCCCAGAAACCCTCACGCGGCGTCTCCGATATGTACTACGCAGGCATACTACCCTCACGTTGATTTGTAAGCCGCTTTGTAGCAGCAGCATACCCGATATCACTAGATAAACGTTGACGGTAAATGGTAACACCAAGAAACCTACTATATCAAGGCCTGCGATCGCACACACACCGAGGGCGAGTATTTGAATATATTCCATCCCTCTTCAAGAGATTCAGCATACGTTATGGAGGGGGGCACCATCGATTCCCGAAGTAAGATCGAGTACTTAGTACACCAGGCCTCCTCGAGGCATCAAAAGGGCAAAAGGTCCTCCCGATGACGTTTAAGAAAAGTTCGACAAACAATAATAAATAATATTGTTCAACTTCGTTCGACTCTAGCTCTGCTCCTTCGAGGAACTCATTGAAAGCGTTCAGTGCCCGAACCTCAGATTCAGATACTATCATGTCTAGCCTCGACAAGTACAAGGTCCCTCGCGAGCAAGTCGACGTTGAAGCACTTGCCCAAGAGCTCGCCCGGTGCAACCAGATATGTGCCGAGGACACCGAGTTTCTTGACTACGACCACGCTGCTCGTGACAGGATCACCGCGGAGCTCTACGCGAACCCGGATTGCAAGCCGTCCGCGTTTCCCCACGACACCGTTGGGGGCGATGATGAACCGCTCGAGAAATATGACGCGTATTTGGCTCAGGTCAATGCGGCGATTGCGGACCTGACACCGCCGAAGTCGCTGGAGGAGTGAGTACCACGTACTTCTATTGTCGAGCAAACGACCCTCTGCGGAATGCTAACTCCTCTCCAAGTCGAGTCGTGCGAAACCATCTCGCATTTGCAGCCCTCATGGTCTTCATGAGGTACAAGGTTGGGTACGCGCTGCTAGATCATTACGACCTTCGGATGAAAGTTATCAGAAGATACTCAGACCTGTAAGCTCCACAATCATATTTTACCATTTAGCGACGCTCACCCGACAACAGGACAACACTTTGGATGGACAACGAATATCCCCGCCTGTTCCCAGATCGTGCGGACAAGCTAAACCAGGATTCAGCAATATCTACACCGCCAACTCGTGGGGGGCCCCTCACCCCTCCGTCCACAAACCACTCTAGTACTAAGCCCAAGGCGATTTCCGCCGGGGAAGTGGCGCACTACTTGGCAAATCCGCAAACACTGCTCGGAAAGCGTTTCCTACATACACCTCCTCCTGATGGAGAGCAGGACTACGAGGGCGAGTGGGCGATAGAATCGTACAGTGTACGTATGCGCGAGGGGCGCGTCGAACACGAGTTTCAGGTATTGCTAGAAGAGATGGATGGAGCGTCGTTGCCCATGGACCGCGAAGAGGTCGAATTCCTGCTGAAGCACTCGATATTGGTTGTATAACGGGCAACGGCGAAGACTACCGAGCGCATCTCGGCCATGACTGATCGTCCCCGCTTTATGATGTTGACCCGGCCCTTTCCTACGTCGTATCTGCTATCGTTCCCGCGTGCCGTTGCGTAGCACGGCGGCATGCTTGCCCTCGGTCCACAAGATTGCGAACGGCTCGTCATGTTTTGTCGGGCCCCCGTATGCTTGATTCAGCGTCCCAAAGAACTTGCTATAGCGCCTCCAATCAGGCACTGTGCTAGTTTGGAGTGGTTATCGCGCCGACTTTGAGCGTTTGACGAGCCAGGATGGTGACTGCATACTATCTGTGCCTTTAAGGGGCAAAAATGGACCCTCCGAGAATCGAACTCGGGACCCTTGCATGGCATATGTTAACCTCATAAGTACAAAGCTCTACCGATTGAGCTAAGGGTCCGCAACAATAGGGGCAGGAACAAGCCTCCATATCGCCATGCGCACCGAACGCAGTCGCGGTTGCAGACTTGTCCGCAAGTTGTCCCAAACGTACGCGTTCGCTTGGGCTGCTCGGGTTTTCTTGCCTTCGTCTCGTTGCTCTCTTCCCTCAAAACAAGTCCAGGCTTTGCCGCGAAAAGGCGGAGGAGATGATCCAGACGGGGCTCATCCCGAACGCGCACAATGATCTGGTCACGGACGCGTCCTACGACTTCTACGGCCTCCGCCTCGCCACCTGCTCCCTCGACCAGCGGTGCGTCCCAAGCTAACCCATCCATTCGTCTGCCCGCCTCCCGGCTTATGCGGCGTCGAATCCCACAGCGTAAAAGTCTGGCAGCTCGACGAAAGCACCGGCTCCTGGTCCCTCGAACACGACTGGAAGGTCCGCCTTCTTCCTCTCCTGACCCTCCTCATTCCCAGCTCGAGCCGCGTCCGTCCATCGTTCGCATCGCGCTGACCCCGCTCTCCTCCCGCCGTACCCTGCAGGCGCACGACGCGGCCGTCTCAAAACTCAGCTGGGCCCACCCCGAGTTCGGCACCATCCTCGCCACTGCCTCCTTCGACCGCACCGTCAAGGTCTGGGAACACGTCCCCGCCGCCGACGCCGACGGCAGCGCTCCCCTCAACGGCGCCTCCGCGGGCTCCTCGAGCGCGACGCGGTGGGTCGAACGCGCGATGCTCGTCGACGCCAAGGGCACCGTGCGCGCCGTCGAGTTCGCCCCGCACCACTTTGGTCTCAAGCTGGTGCGTCCCTTCCCCTCCTCTGCGCACGAGCGGGTGCGCACGCTGACGCGCCGTATGGTTGCCAATAGGCGACGATCTCGTCGGACAACTACCTGCGCGTGTACGAGTGCCTCGAGCAGCCGTCGCTCGCGACTTGGCAGCTCGTCGAAGAGGTCGACGTCCTCGCTCTCCCTGCGTCCGCCCCCGCCGCACGCTCGGTTGCACACACCCTCGCGCTCGCCACTCCCACACAGACGGCGGCGGCCCTCGATGGCACGTCTGCGTCGCTGGTCGCGCAGGCGCTGCAGCAACAGGCCGCGCAGAGCCAGCTCCCAGGCAGACCCGGATTCGGCACGCGCGAGGTACGTGGGTCGAGGATGGTGAGTATCATAGCTCGTGCTCACGCGGATATGTGCGTTCAGGCGGACGGAGGCTGGTGCATATCGTGGTGCAAGGACAAGTACTGGGGCGAGATAATAGCCGCCGGGTGCGGGATAGATGGCATAGTGAAGGTACGTCTCCCCCTCCCTCCCCGATGAACACTTCTCATCAGCACCTCCCGCGCAGATCATCCAGATCCCCCCAGACCACCGCCGCCCGTCTACACTCCTGACGCTCAACCCCGCCCCCACGTCCTCGAGCTCCTCCGCGTCCTCACCTCTCCCCCCATATCCACCCTCCCGCGCCGGAGCGGGCGAACGCGAAGGCGCAGACGGCGGCTCCAAGACGTACGCGCTCACGTCCCTCGCGTGGGCGCCGTCGTGCGGGCGCTCGTACCACCTTGTCGCGACTGGGGGCCGCGACGGGCACGTAAGGATATGGCGCGTGCGCCCGCCGACCCCAAGCGAGGACGAAGACGGAGATGGGGACGGGCTCAACGGCGAGGGTGGGGATGAGGGTGAGGGCGAGCGTGAGGGCGCGCGGTGGACGGCGAGCGTCGTGGGCGACTTTGACGATCACAAGTCTGCGGTGGGGAGGGTGGAGTGGAATATTACTGGGTCCGTCCGGTTCCCGTTTTGTCTTGCGCGGGCGCTGACGCGTTTACTTTTTGTTGGTGCGGCGTAGGACGATCTTGTCGTCGGCGGGGAACGACGGGCGGGTGCGTCTGTGGAAGATGACCGCGGGGAACGTGTGGCGGCCCGCGGGTCATATCAGCGTCGAGCAGGCCGAGGAGCAGCAGGCCGACGTGGATATGGGCGACGCTGCTGTCGACGATTGAAATGCTGTTTAACGGGTGTCTTCGTGCGCACGATGTATTACTAGACTTGGCTTTGCGCGATGAACTTGTAGCAGGGTGTTCTGACGGCGGGGGCATCCCCGGCTTGAACGCCACGCCGACGTGGACCGTGGGCTACGAATTGCAAGTATTTTGCAGCGCGTGGGTAGGGTGGTTATGCGGGTACGCTGAAAACGATTGCGGAAGACAGCAAATGCATTGCGAGGTGTAGGGATAGCGATGTGAGGGTACAGGGCGACTAACGAGATAAAGCAAGAAACAAAGACAGCGCGGCGAGAATAGATACGAGGTATAAACAGCACCGAGAGCAGAACAACGAGCAACGAGGCGAGAGCGTACGATACAAGTTCGGGACGCGCCATGTTGGATGGACGCAATGCAGTGCAATGCAATCGTTGAGCTCGAGGATGGCTGCACGAACAAACCCGTCAGAATCCGGACCTAGCCACCACGAAGTGCGCACGCAAAGACGCACCCATGCACCTATGCACTATGCATACACCCGCCGCCCGTGGCCCACGGTGGCCCACAGCCAGTACGCGGTCCCGAAGCTCGCGAGCATGGCGCACGCGAGCAGCGCGACGAGCAGCGCCATCCGTTTCTCGTACGACGCTGGTACGAACACCGATGCCGATGCCCCCGCGCCCGCGCCCGCGTTTGCTTTTCGTGGGGTCCTCCCGTTGACTTTACCTGTCTGGCCGGACAGGGACGAGGGCGAGGAGACGGGGGAGGGCGCGCCGAGGCGGGCGGGGGGCGCGCGCATCCGGTACGAGCCTTTCTCGAGCGAGATGGAGGGCGAGGCTTGGGCGATGCGGATGGAGGGGAGCGGGAAGGGCATCGTGTGCGGCCGTGTTGGGTCGTTGAGTGGTGGTGGCAGCGGAGGGTGAGGAACCAGGCCTGGGGCGGATGGTAGTGGTGGCTGACAGGCAGTTGAAGGCGGTATTGGGATGTCAATTGTGCTCGAGTCCGCGTTATGTGAGTCCTAAGTGGCCGCGGCTCGTTTTCGGGATCAAGGTCTATATCCCGAGTGTCCCAGTTCGCTGTAAGGTGGTGATTATGAGCAACATCCTCTAAATGGCTGCGCCAGTACGCACGACTGTCCAGGAAGTGGTGTGCACCACGCCGAGTATGATTCACAACGTCCCGGTATTCTGCTTCGCGGACCACGGATTCCCGCGAGAAGTGTACGCGTCGAAGTACCACAGATTAGTTTACAGGCGAGCAGGAGCGTCCGCAGATGATGGTAGCAGGACAAGGTCCAACCAGCCTCCGTCTGCTTCGCCGCCCCCACACACCCGAAGCGAGCTTCACCATATTCGTACCCCGCCGTCCAGATGCACACGATGAAGTAACACATGAACGCGACTCTACGATGCAGACACCTTATCACGCGCAGGGTTCACGAACGCGTTCCATGAAATAGTCTAATTTACTCTGATCCAGGACATGCGGATGACAGCACCAGCCTTCTGCGCGCGGCGCAGACGACGGCGTGGGGCACACCCACTCGCAGCGGTGGTGGCACGCACATGCGGACAGACGGCGGGTGGACGGGAAGAGAGAGAAGACGAGAAGCCGGTAGATCGATGTACAAGAGGACGACAGAGATGAGAGATGTGACAGTCATTGCGAAGATAGTACTAGTCGTGAACGTACGCGGTGGGTATTACGAACAGTAACCGTGAGCGGGCAGCGGGGGCAAAACAGCGGACGGGGTGGGGCGAGGACGGGATCGGCGTGCGCGCTGTCGCACACCGACATCCGTCCGCCCGTCCCAGCCACAGCAGAGCGGGGTCAGAAGCGGAGACGGGGCGCAAGCTCCGCCGGCTGGGGCGGTACTCGAATGGGGGTGCGTGGAAGTGGGTAACGAGTGCCCTAGGAAGCAGACAGCCGGGGAGACGACGCGTGCGGCGCTTTAGAGCACGGTGCAGCCGATATGCTTCTTGCTCTTGGGCCGGCTGAGGAGCGCGGCGCGGGTCGCGTACTGGAAGACCTCGCGGACGCCCTCGCCCGTTCGGGCCGAACACTCGAGATAGTGCCGGGCACCGATCTTCTGCGCCACAGCCATACCCTAGATACGAACGTCAGTTCGCGGTTCAGCCATGATCTATGGGTAGAGGGGACTTGAAGGGGGAAGGCAAGAAGGGTATAGAGACGCCTGTGCCAAGGGGCGCCATGACGGCATGGCGGTGCGACAGGGTGAAATGGCGAGAGCAACGCACCTCCTCGGGGGTAACCGGCCGCTGGTTGGTCTTGCGGAGCTCCTCAATCACCCTGGGGTCCCGCCTGAGATCCTTCTTGCAGCCGACGAGGATGATGGGAAGGCCGGCGCAGAAGTGCATCACCTCCGAAATCCACTGTTGGGAGCGAGCACGCGCAGGAGAGGGTGCGGAGAACACGCGGTTAGACGGGTGCACGGGTACGTGCAGGTAGAAAGATGGAAACGGACCTTCTCCTGGACGTTGTCGAGAGAGTCGGGGGAGTCAACGGCGAAACAGATGAGGATGACGTGGGAGTCGGGGTAGGAGAGGGGACGGAGGCGATCGTAGTCTTCCTGACCGGCGGTATCCCAGAGGGCGAGCTCGACGTGCTTGCCGTCGACCTCGACGTCGGCGACGTAGTTCTCAAAGACGGTAGGGACATAGACCTGATTGAATGGAAGGGGTCGTGGTTAGCGCCAGGGCTACGCACGCGATCACCGCCACGTCTACGGCGGTTTGGAGGATACAGGGACGAAAGAGAAAGGAAAGCTGACCTCGGGGAACGTGCCCTTGGAGAAGACAATCAAGAGACAGGTCTAGGAGGGAGGAGAGGGAGGTGAGCAGGGAGAGAGGTGCGATTGGAGAGGGGAGAGAAGGACCTTTCCGCAAGCACCATCGCCGACGATGACGAGCTTCCTGCGAATTTCAGACATTGGGGGCGTCGAAGGAGCGGTGCGTGAGGAGGGCGAGGGGAGCGGCGAGGACGGGGCGGAGGACGAGGAGGAGGGACGAGGTGGAGACGGGCAGGAGCGAGACGTCGACTGGCGAGATGGGCCACGCGCTGGCCGCCTTTTCAGCGCAACAGCGGCGATTCAACTCCCTCCCCCACATCACGTAAGCACAAGGGCCCGTGCGTGCGACACACCTGCCTCTTCCGGAGCACTGCACCGCCGCCGCTTTCCTTTTCGTTGCGGGTCCCCGCCCAGGCCCCGACGCCCCATGGCCACGCGCAGCGCTCTCCCCGTCGTTCCCGTCGTCGAGCTACATATGCACATCGCTGTCTACAGCACACAGCGCGCGGCGGCGACGTACTCGCCCTCGGGGCCCGCGCTGCCCATCTCGCAGATCTGCACCTCGTCGATCGCCCACTCGCCCAGCGCGACCGTCCGCGCCGTCTGACTCCCGCTCCTGCCACTCCCTCCCTCTCCCTGCGCCGACACCGCCCCCAGGGCGTCCGAGCCCAGCACCGCCCCGTACGAGAACGGCGTCCGCGTTCTTCCGCGCGGCTTGCGGTAGATCGTATTCACCACCGTGCAATGCAGCTGCGTCCCCAGTCAGCACTCGCTTTCGGTCCGATTCGCACCACTAGCTAGCGGCTGCTGCTGCCACTCGCCTTGAGCGGCCGCCTCTCGTCGGCGACCAGTCCTGCCTCCGCGAACGCCGCCCTCACCAGCTCTGCATGGGCGGTGCTCTTAGTCTCGGTCTGCACCCTGCCCGACGCACGCACTCACCGGCCACCGTCTGCAGCCGTCGCCCTCCCTCCGCCTCCACCGCGGGCCCGACCCACATCACATGCGCCCGTTCCTGGTCCCCTCGCTCCGGCTTCATGATGTCCATCCTCTCTAGCTTCACCTGCAGCTTCCTCCCGCCCAGCGTTTCCAGGATCTTCGGCCGCACTTCCTCGAGCACCCTCTTGGCTGCTTGCAGCGTACTCTCCGGCTCGGACGCCTGGTCGAGCGACATCACGCCCAGCGTAAAGTGCATCCGCCGTGGCGGCACCACCACCGTCGCGTCCAAGCCCGGGATCGCGGGTCTCGCCTCGAGCAGCGCGCTCGTGAACGCCGAGAACGTCTCCCGCACGCCTGCGTGGTGGCCCTGCGCAGCGCGTCAGCTTGTTCGTGTACGCGCAAGTGGCATCGTATGACGCACGATTGGCAGCGCGATGACTGCAAAGCAAGGCTCGGGATGAGTTCACAATTGCAGGCGGCGATGGTGGCTTACAGTGTGTGAGACGGGGCTTTGCGGCGCTCTCTTGCGGCGCGGCTTGGGCGACGCGTGCGCCTCTGCGTCCCCGAGCACGCCCGTCACCTCGTCCTCGTCCGCGGCCACGTCCGCGCCCTCGTCCACGAACCTCACCCAGAGGTCGGACGTCGCCTCCCTCGGCCATAGCCGTCGTCCCCCGTCCAGGCGCGTCTGCCCGGTGCACAGGGTGACCCCGCGCCGCCGAAGTGCTTGCGGCGCCCCTCCCTCGCCCCCTTTCTCTCAACGTGTTGCCCGTATGCGAATGCAGCGTGTTTCCTACCGAGACCTGTGCCTGTGCGATGCTGTAGCGGACGAGGTGGGTACGTGCCACGGCCGCAGGGCTGTGGAACATGAGCGCATTCGAAGAGGTGCCGGTGTCGGCAGGAGACGTGGGTCGAGACTCGACGCGCTCGGGGCGGGCCGGTCAGCCGGTGGCTCGCGCAAGTTGCCGGTTCATGAGCGCTCGTTGAATGAACTGGTTCTTGCTCTCGTTCCCGTGGCACTTCGTTCTCCACGCTCTCGGTGTGCTTCATCCCTGCGTGCCCACAGACGCCGAGTATCGAGCATTATCGAAACGATGGACCGGAAGAAAACAAAGTCTTCTGTATGCAAAGCATGACACATTGTCCGACAAGTACCTAACATATCCTGTAGAAAGCAAAGGCCGAGAAGCCATATGATACTACGAAGCGACCCCGAAAGCGTGCTTCCAAAACTTCCACTTGGTTTTAGAGAGCGGGCGGCGCCGCCTCAATTCCGATTCTTCTCCTACAGTTGAAATCGGCCCCCGCGCGTTCAAATTATAAAGAATACCGCACTCAACCATTACTCGCTACCCACCCTAGCCACCCTCGCAATTAAGTACAACACCTCCAGTTCGAACCGTACATCGAATCCCTCAGCCCAAATCCTTGTTCGTCTCAACAACACACCACATCACACAAGACAGCGTCCCCCACAACAAGACTGGTGATAGGCACCCGCGTGAGCATAGGCTTCGGACGCAGACGGTGTGTAGCGTTGTAGACCTCCTTGAAGACCTGACGATGGTGAAAACATGTCGTCGAGGATGAGATCCAAGCCTCACAGCTTGCTCATTCTTCAATGCCTTTGTCAGTGCCCCATCGTGTCGGGATATTTTTATTTTATTTTCTGGTGCAGGTTCCCCCAGACCTAACAACAGTACCAACCCTTTATGGTCGTGAATCTGAATGGTATTGAACATGGTTCAGTTTTAACCACCATGGGGCCGCTAGGTGATGAACTCTGAACCTGAAGGCAGGGAGCACAACTGTAAGCCGCACAAAGGATTCCTCAGTCAGTGTGAGCAAAAGACTAGATTGCATATACAAGTACCTGTAAGCCGCACAAAGGATCTACAAGTACTTGGTAAGTAACCATAAGTAAGCATAGGTATGAGAGATGACTTACTCCTCAGTCAGTGTGAGCAAAAGACTGAGGAGTAGGGGCAGAGACTGTCCTCCTTATATACAAGTCCAGAGGACGCATGAGTAAGCAAAGAAAGGAGGGCAGGTGACCCAGCATACGATGAGTAAGGAGATGGTGCGAGAGTGGTGTAAGGATCGCACCATCGTCCAGAACTATCCAGAACTATCTAAAGGTGTCTGGAGATGTCCATAGGAATCCGGAACAGCGTAGAACGCAACGGAAGAATCCAGAAGTGTCCGGATGGGAAACTACAGTAGAGATGCAGAGAAAACTAAATAAGGAAGGTAAGTAGGAAAGTCCATGCTGTGCAACACAGCCACTGTTGACCACCGGACCGTGTATGGCCAGTACACAACCCGGAAGTTCAACACTAGGATGGCCCTATTATGACGGACAATGAATGGTGTCCGTTTATACTCCTCCGCAGTCGGTTTCACAGCGCCCGTGGATATTAAATATCACGAAGCACTCTTCGACGTCATGCCACGTGGGTGGAAGCACGTCCTATATCTGTACAACAGGCTGCTCAAACAGCATGGCATTCTCTCTGAGATATCCTTGACCGCCGCTCACATGCGCAATACAGTAGTTGCGGCGGAATTTAGATATCAATGATTCCTCTGCATACGAGAGGTTGCATAACAACCATTTGCCAATGACAACCGTGACGGGGTGCAGATCTAAAGAACACCTGAAGCGGGGACATACATATATACTGCGTATATCATTGTCTGTTTGAATAGAATCACAGGACTGCGAGCACACAGTGCCCACATCTTCTAGTCTACAGTGCACGACGAACCATACAGAGTGGATTACTTGACGAATGGCGCCTGCGGTAACAGTGTAATTCAATACGTCAGAAAGTGGGATTTGCGTAGACACTGGGGATGGATGAATATTAATAAGTAGTCGAAGAACACGACGATAAAACTTACTGGTCAAAATTGGTAGTTCACTGCAACTATCTTATCGCAATGGGTGAAATTAGCTTACACGGTGGACGAGGTGCAATGGCGGCCGTGGAGACCCAGAGGGGATGGGTGTGCTGAGGGGCGGTGTCGGAGGTGACCGGGAGGCTGCGGAGGAAGCCGGGTCCCTCTCGGCACGTGCAGCCACCAGCCCACTGCCAGTTGATAACCGATTCTTAGAAGAATCGGAACTGCGCCGCCTCCCCTTTCGCTTGCGTCCTCTTCGTCTTCTTCTGGGCGCCCTGGTCCGCCTTCTACGGAGTTTCGAAAACTCTGCCTCGATAGAATTCGTGAGAAATATCCCGGCCTGAAGCCCCGCAGCGACTGGGATATTCTGCAACTTGCGTCCACCGACATGCAGTCGGGGACGCACGCCGAGATCTTCGCTGGGCTTGACAAGGAGCTGGCCAGGAATATAGAGGCGTTTGGCGACGAGATCAACGACAACGTGAAGACCTTGCTCGATACCTATATGGAGCCTACAGGGGTATGACAGCCGCGCACCGCACTGCATAAACCGAACCGCGTCACTAACTATCACACCTAGATCAAGCCACCTCCAGGGACCTCTAACGACCTCATCTTCATCCGCCCTATCCCTGACTCGCAGTACTCCATCCGCCTCTTCCCCGGCTCCTACTCCGACCGCCAGTACTGTCTCGATTTTCTCCACACGGAGACCGGCACGCCCGTCAACTCGCCGTTCGAATACGAGCTGTTGGCCATACCGGACCCCGACGCGCCGTGGCTCGCGCTGCCCATGTCCGGGAAGCTGCGCTCGATCGAGTGCGCTCACGGTATCAAGCAGGAGGATATCCTCCCGGGGTGTGAGAAGTTTGTCCTCCGAGACGGGCAGACGTGCGTGCTGGTGCGGCCCGGGAAGCAACCCCTCCGCTTCACGGTCCCGTTGAGGAGGTATGGACCCGAGGTCGTCGAGGAGGAGAGCATGGTGGTGCTCGATCTACCTAGAGTTATCAGGCTTTAGCCTGGTTGGGTGCACGAGCGTGTCGTGTCAACCGTGATATCTACCGCATTATGATTGTATTTCAAGACCGTGCACCGTTTCCTGTACATATACCACGATTTCGGTTACCGGAAGAGCAGGTAGATTGCCCATATCATGTTTAGCATCAACAAGTGCAGGCACAATGCCATCGCCGACCCCCCTTGTTGTGCTCTAAAGAGTCCCCCATTTACATACAATTTGCGACCTCCTCTCCTGCCCACCCGTAGCCATGTGTACTAGGTATTGCCTCGGCCCTCGAGGGCGATAGAGGAGGATACGAAGAAGAATGAACAGAGCTGCCGGGGTTCATAGCGGGGAGTACATTATGTATGGCACGGGTAGTCGTGCCGATGCCGTGTCTCAAAGCCAGAACCTTGACCGTTCGTGCGCGACAGAACGCTGCCACGGCACCGCCGTCCCAGACGATTTCGTCCAGTGCGCGGCGGTGTGTTGGCGCACTGACAAGGACCACGGCGTTCAGGTTGTACGCGTGCGACTGAGCGGAGATTGATTTGATTGTCGTGACGGTGGGGATCTGGAAGCTTCGTAGAATCGCTGCACGGTCGTAGTCGGGTAAAGGCCGGCGGGGAATTGGGGTTTTGTGGTACACGAGAGCGGAGAGCGGAACTTGAACTTGAATGGCACTGCCAGTACGGCGGAGTAGAAGCCTCATAGAGCTGCGGCTGCGCGGTCGTACCGGGCCACAAGACGTCGGGGAGTCGTGCACAAGAGCCGTCATCGTCGGAATACCGCGTGTTGGCCCGGAACCGGGAGTGCGTACCTTAACTTCGATGAGATACACGAGTCGAGAGGAGAGACGCGCCCGGGCTCCCGATCTCAAACGCCGCTGCACCGTGTACGCATTTACGTGCCTGGTGAGCATCCACCCAGGGGGATTCTCGCGTGTCCGTTCAGATGATATGACCAGCCGAAGCCGGGGCGGTGCGCGTTTGCAGGCAAGCCCGGCCCCGGTGCGTTGGTGAGGTTCCAACTTGCGGCTGGCGGCGAGTTGCTTCTGAGGGCTTCGATGTCGATGTGCGCGCGCTATGGACTCATGTGCGAGTGCGAGTGTATGTAGAATCTGGATTCTTGATCGGGGGGGGATACCCCAGGACACATGGTGGCGGCAACGAACGCGTAGGGGCGCTGCGGCACGACGCGCTAGTACGCGCGCGGATCCCTGATGGCGGGTTCTGCCAGGGGGTCGTGTTCGGGTGGGTGGGGGGCGGACTTCTCTCCGCCCGAGGTCTGCGGGGCGAGGGGAGGCAGTGTGTAGAGATGGAGTGTAGACGCACCTCTGAATTATGTCGCTGTTCAAGCCGTGTGGGGGAGCATGGAGGATGCCTGGACGCTGCGTATGGTACAAATCTGAAGGACTGGACGTCATTCAAGTTTTTCGCTAGCCTCCGAGTCGGAGGAGGGAGTCTAAGGCCTCGGGCATCAACGCGTGCAGGATATAGCTGGGGAGCGGTTATCGATCGCTCGCGGCCTAGACCCCGCCGGCGTAACCCGTTGGGGAGTAGAGCGGCGGGACGGTCGACCTGGGGCGGCGACCGTTCAGAGTTATGCCGCCGTCGCAGTGGCGGGTGGCCCCGAGTCAAAACCACTCGGGCGAGTATGAGCCCTTCGAGCGCGCAAGTTACCGCAGACCCGACCAGCACGTCGGCGCTTTTCGCTAGCCTCGGAGGACGAGTATGAAGCATAAGGCGTGAAGGCTGACCGGGGGCGGCCATCGATTGGTAGTGACTCGCGGCCTAGACCCCCGGCGGGAATTTGAAGCGTCGGCGAAGGTTTGCAGTGAACGCGCGGCCGCGGCTGTGGTCTTGTTGTGGGAGGCGTGAGGCGTGGGGGTGTTCCGGCTGCGTCGGAGGGTGGGTGGTCGGGGTATCAGCACCGGGCGCGGGGGTTTTAAACGTACGAGGTGCGGTGGGTTGGACGCTCATGGTTCGGTTGAATTTTTGGGCCTATGCGCGAGGTCGGCCGTGGACTGTGGAAGCTGGTTTGTGAGCAGTAGAATGGTTTACGGGGGGGACGTACGGCTTGGGACACGGCGCGCGGCTGTGAGTACTGGCGCGCGCGTCCGTGATAAGCTGGAGGATTCCGAGTGCTCTCCGCGGCCGGATGGCAACGGACTGGGGCGGGGGCGGGCTGGCGTTGCCGTCGCGGGGTCGTGTGGTTTGGAGGGATCGGACGGGAAGGGGATAGCGCGTCGGCATGGGATAGGGTTGAAACATGGACGGCATGCTCCCCCAAGGTCTGCGATGAATGCTGGTAAGTGGCGCTGGGGCGGTTAGGGGAGGGAGGCCTAGGAGAGCTGTACCTGACGTGCGAATAACGTCGTTGCGGGGAAATAAGGAAAAGCTGTGCAGGGCGAGTAAGTATGCAAGTTAGTTAGCGTAGATGTCGTCGCGATAGCCGGGCGGTGCCGTAAGCAGAAGGTCGTACGCGGCGAAGTGGGTGGGGGAGATCGGGGATGGTGGCGGAATGCTTGCTACGGTTGCCAGCGCGAGTCGATGTGGCGTGTTCCTGAGGGCGGCTGGATTGTAAACGGACGAGTTGCGAGGACGGGGCGGCTGCGATCTGCATTTGGACAGGCAGAGGAAGTAGTGGAGGATGGAGGAGCGCCGGGGAGGTGATGGCGATAAGGACGACGTCGAGCGTTGTGGGAGACGACGCGGGACCGGAGGGGGATGGCACGTGTGCGGCTCGGACGGGCACACTCGGCGAGCGCGTGGGGCATTTATCAGAGGGTGTGACACGTCCCCCGGGCGGAGTGGGTGGCCGTCGTGGGCGGGAGGGGAGGAGGGGCGAGGAGAGGTGGGCGATGGAGGCGTCCGTACTTGGGCAGAATGTTGGGCAGCGTCGAGGGCGGGGCGGGGGAACGGAAGGGATCGACGACGGACGTGCGGAGGAGGCGGTGCTCGTCCTCGGCCATTCACTTCACGCGCAGAGCAGACCCGCACGTCTCTCCTCCCCCGCACTCGGACAGGACGGCGTGTTGCTCGCGGCGGTGGAGGCAGTTGGGAATGTATGCAGAGCGTGTGCGGGAGCGGGGTGCGGGGAGGGATGGAGGCAAGGGGAATGGACGGGGGAGGGAGGGGATCTGGGCTGGATCTGTGTCGGGCGTCGAGCGTTCCGGGCGCGGGCAAGCTGGGCCTTTGCTCAGCTTTGCTCTCTCTCTCTCTCTCTCCCTCTGCTCGCACTGGGCACCGACTGTGCGCGGCCGCTCTCCCATGACCGCCATCTGTCCATTCTCTTAACCCCGCTCCTTCAGCCCCGCCCCATCCTCTTCTCTCGCTTTCTCTCTCTCTCGCCCCGTCTCCGCCGCCGTCTGCCGCTCCTGCTCTCGCCCGGATCGCATCACATGCTCGTCTCCGCGCTCACCACGCCCTCTTCGCCTGCCTGGGACAGAAAGGGAAAACACCGCGCGTTGGACGTCCGCGACGACGGCCACGGAGGACCCGACGGCATCGTCATCCCCCTCCAGCTTCTCCACGACTCCGCATATGAATCGTAAGTGCCCCCCCAACAATCCGCCGTTCGATCCGTGTCCCAAACATATCCTCGCCTTATCCCCTAATGCGTGCCCCCGCCTGTCCATATCATCTCCCGTCCCCCGCGTGCCCCTCTCCTTCCTTGCGTCTACCCGCACCAGAGTCATTTAGCATGGCCTATGGCTGATTGTGCGGGGCATCAACCGTGGCGCGCTCCGCAACACCGCCCCGAGCCCCAATGTCAGCTCAGCGCATGCCCGCAAACGGTGATCCCCGCACAGACCCCTTTATGGCCCCGAGAGCGACGCCATTTTCTCCTGCTCGTGTGCTGACCCCAATGTCGCAGTGTATATGTCGCACCCGTACTCCTCGGCCCAGGCCGAACTCAGTTTCTCCTCCAAGTCGACACAGGCTCCTCCGACCTCGTAAGCCACACCCCGCGTTCTCCGTCCGTCTCTCATACCCCGCCCACAGTGGCTCGCGTCGACATCGTGCTCCACGTCCTCCTGCAACGCCGTCGGCGGCCACAAGTACGACTCCTCCCAGTCCTTACCCACGGCACAGACCACGACCCTCAACTACGCCGAAGGCCAGGTCGACGGCCCCATCGTCTGGGACGCCATCCAGTTCGGCGGATACAGCATCGACCACCAGGCCCTCAGTGCGTCGCCCCCTTTTCCCTTGCTGCTCACGCTCACCCCCGCGCAGTCGCCGCGTCCAACGTCAACGACGAGCCCCTCAACGCCAACTTCAACGGCGTCCTCGGCCTCGCCCTCCCCCTCAACTCCGTCGTCGCACAAAAGATACCCCCGACCACGTCCGACGCCCCCGACGGTGCCTCCCTCTCCGCCAACCTCTTCGGCATCACCCCCCGCACCGCCGCGCCCCCCGCCCGCTTCCTCTCCCTCGCCCTCGAACGCCCCGGCTCCGACAAAGTCGCCTCCGCCCTCGGCATCGGCCGCCACCCCGCCTCCGTCGTCCCCGACCCCTCCAAAATACAGTACGCGGCCGTCGTCCCCGAGGCCGCGGGCTCCCTCTTTTGGCAGGCCAACGTGCGCGCCATCACGGTCTACGTCGATAACCAGCCACGTCCCGTCGGCCTCCCGTTCTCGAGCACGGGCACCAACGGCCAGCCGTCCGTCATTCTCGACTCGGGCGTGCCGCTCATCATTGCGTCCCCCGCGATCGCCTATGGCATATACGGCGCGATGGGCATCGGCCCCGCCTCGGACGGCAACTGTGAGTCTCTTCCGTTCGCGTTCTCCCCCTCGCTCACCGTTCGGGCAGTCTACATCCCGTGCAAGCAGCCCATGAACCTCTCCATCACGCTCGACACGCGCGGCGAGACCCCCCTCCACCCGCTCGACCTCACCTACTACCCGCCCAACGACCCCTCGTCCGAGACGTGCATCGGCGCCATCCAGACCCCCGACCACATCGGCATCACCCTCACCCAGGCCGACATGATCCTCGGCGTGCCCTTCCTCCGCAACGCGTACACCGTCCTCGCGTACGACGCCCCCGCCCAGAACGGCTCCTTCCCGCAGAACACGGGCGCCGCGTCCCGCATCCAGCCGCGCCTCGGCATTCTCCCGCTCACGGACCCCGCGACGGCCGCGCAGGAGTTTTACCAGGTTCGCGTGCTGAAGCAGCCGCTCTCGAGTGGGTCGGGTGCGGGGACGAGCGGCGGCGCCGCGCAGGGCTCCGGCAAGAAGGGCCTCTCGGTCGGGATCGAGGTCCTCATCGGCCTCCTGGGCTTCTTTGGCCTCTGCTTCGTCCTCTTTGGCGCCCGCTTCGCGTACATGAAGCGTCGCTGGGCGCGCGGCGCCGCTGTCGCCACCGCAGCGGGAGGCCCGACTGGCGGCGCAAAGGACGGCTCGTATGGGCTCACGGAGCTCGGGTACTTTCCCGCCCCGCGCAAGTCCCACTCGTCGAGCGAGCCGTCCGAAGACGAGCTCCGCCAGAAACGCTTCGAGGCGTACAAGCGCCGGCGCGACGCCGAGAGTCAACATACGGAGGACAGCGTCCTCACGCGCGTCGCAGATCCCGACGCGGACGCGGACGAGTTTGGCGCGCTCAAACGCGCCAGCGGGGACTCCCCGGAGCGCGATCCGTGGGCGGATACCCTCGTGGACTCGCGCCCGCCCCCGCTGCTGCCGTCCCCGGCGTTCGACGAGTTTGCGCTCGCGATGCCCGAGCCGCCGCCCACGGCCCGCGCCGCCCGCCGCCCGTCCTACGCGGGCTCGCCGCTCGCGCACCAGCGCACGCTCAGCGGCGGGCCCGGCGTCGGTGTGCCCCTCCTCAGCCACGGGCACGGGCATGCGCGCTCGGGGTCGGGGTCGTACTCGCGCCCGCGCGACTCGGAGGATATCGCCGAGTTTGGGATGGCGCCGGAGAGGCGGCCGGTGAGTATGGCGGGGGTGGGGACGTCCGGGCGCAGTCGACGGCTGGGCAGTGGAGGGAGCGGGTCTGCGTTGGGCGTTCCGGTGTCCCCGGCGCTGCCGCCGATGCCCATGTCGATGGAGCCGTCGCCGTCGCCGTCGCCGTCGGGCTTGGAGGAGAGGCGGTCGCCGTCGAGGTTGCGCGCCGACGCGAGTCCCCGCGCGCTCGAGCCTGTGTTTGCGGGCTCGCGCAACGAGTCGCGCGTTTCTGTGATCGGGCACGATTCGTGAGCGGCGCGCGGCGTGCCTCGACGCGCCCGCGTTGTCCGTCTTTGGATGGGCTATGCGTCTCGCGCGCTGGCTCTCTCTCTCTCTTTCGTCTCTCTCCTCACTCTATCTTGGGTTATCGTCGTCGTCGTCGCTGCCGCACCGCCGTTTCGCTCGGATAGGATCGGACTTGGGTGCTGCCGCGGTTCGCATTTGTATTTTTACTGCACGCACGGATTGGACTGGCTTCGTGTCTCCCCCCCTCCCCACCGGTACCTCTCTCTCTAACCTTCTAACCCCTGCCTCTCGCTCGTTTGCGTCAGCGCCCGTGACCGTGTCCGCGACGTCCTCCCCTCGTTCTTCTTTCACGCTTGTGACGCCTATTGATTATGACGCGGCTCCGGAGATCCAATTAGCGTAGTAGTCCCAGCCTAGTGTACTCGACCCCGCTTTGCTTCCTGTGCCATGCTGGATCTTTTTTTGAATGAATGGAAGGAATGTCTTCGAATGTGGCACTATCGGCACACTCACGATTGCTGTGTACGACTTGGACGAACTTGGACAGCCGCTCATCGAAAGGTATCATCTTCCGCACTGGGGCTTAGCTCAGGTAACCGACTAGATGTCCGTCCAGATCGTGGCGTTTATTCTATACGAGATGATCAAGATATGGGAGTGTTTACAAGTGGAACGGCACGCGGCGGAAGTGCCCACAACCTCCCGACGCTATTGCCTAGGTTCGTAGAGGGGACGGGCCAGCATGAGGGGGTATGGGAGAGCACTGCGGGTGCTGGGATATACATCCATCATCGAGAGCCAGAAGGCTAGACGGGGATCGTCGGGTTCGGCGAGAGGCTGACAGTCATTGGACGGGCGTAGTAGCATGGGCTACTCTAGGGACAGGCGGATGCCTGGTTGCGTGCTCTGCAGTGGATGGTACTCGTCTGTACCCATGGTACTCAAAATAGCGATGCGAGAGATCGTGGGACCATCCTACGTCGCGCGCAAACGTCCGACAGCCGTCTGAGGCGTCGTGATACACTCCTCCCATTCCCTCGAGCATTTGCAAAGCGCCGTTCGGGAGATCGCTGTGAGTTATCTAAGGTGAGCGGTGACGGTGGGTCGCCCTGAGGAAGTGGTCCATGCCCCGAGGATCCCGAATAGGCGTCCCAGAGGTCGCGATGAAGGTAGAGCAGGGAATCCGTCAAACCTGCCTCTCCTCCGCGACCCAGTCACCGACGTCCGCGCTCCCGAAACGTACCGCGCCGAACGTCGTGGCGATCGACACCTCGGACGCCACACAGCTCGACAACAGCTCAGCCTCGCCTGGACATCGCCGCACTGCCTCCCGGAGGCCGATGGGGAGGTGCGTGAACGTGATCGCGATGAGCCTGCGGACGTGTCGACGTTCAGAGCGTGTCGGAAAGGATGGACCAGTGTAGATCATGTTGTTGAGACAGGGTCTACTACTGTGAGATGGCGGTGGAGGGCAAATGTAAGTACGTCTGCGGACGCGCCGTCGTTTGCCAAGACCGGCAATTCTTCGATGCGGCGGTAGATGAGGTCGAGATATTCGGCGGCACCCGACAAGTGTGCGACTCGACAGCAGACGGCGTGGATTTCGAGGTACCTCGGGCTGGGGAGAGGCAGCCCGGGAAGATGAGAGATGAACTGCACCCTTTTCGGGATGAAGGACGGTCTTGCCATGCTCGGGGCGAGCTCGATGTTGTAGCAGTTTGGCTGCCGCGGAACGTCAGTTTCGAGTTTCAGCACAGCACACTGTGATGGAAGCAACACATACCTGGCCCTCGACTGCCTCAAACCACATCCTCAGTGTGTCAAATATATGGTAAATTCTAGTATCAAGCGTGAGGATATTTTCCAACCGATGAAAGTTGGTCTGTTGGGCCGCCGACCCCAGCTCTGCGCAGATATCGTCGTACCCGAATCGCTTCAGTATGGTCCATACGGTTGCTGCTTCATGCTCCTGGAGCGTTTTCCGCCCTGTTAGCGATTCTTGCAACCGAGATTACAGTGGAGGCACTGTTCACCTTCGTTGTAGACCCGCCGACTTCGATATTCCCCAGAGCATCGGAGAAAATGTGGGAGCATCGAGTTACCGCAAAATTACCGTCAGGGGCCCCGGGGGTGAGGTTCAGCGACACTGCGTCCAAGTCGGGCACGCCGGTGACCATACACCGATAATTGTCCCGTACAAGAGCCTATGGCAGAGTGGTGAGTACGATCAAGATGCTATACCGGCAGAGAAAAGTTTGCATACCGACGCCTTCGCGCTAGTGTGGTTCCGTGGGATGCGCTGCGGGTCTTGGCGACAATCTTCCATTGCGCGATCGAATGACGGCCGTGACGGATGGGAAGACGGGGTTGGAGTTTTCCCCCTCGACTTTCTGACTATTGGTGAGTGATTTCAGACACGCTTGAAAGTTCTCGGTATCGAAAGCAGCGGCTTACAGAGGCATATAAAATGTCTCAAGTACATCGCGCCAAGCTCGAAGACCGCTTCATGCCGTTCGTTCAAGTCGGCACGCTCGCAGGAAATTATATCGAGTGCGAGGGCTCGACGAGCTTCTTGAGATGGAGGATAGAGGAGAAGGTAGCCGACAACGCGAGCGTGGATAAGGTTAGCTTTGTTGCCGCCCGAGAGGGCCACCTTTTCCGCCGGCAGGATGATGGTACGGTAAGCGCAAAGGGGAGCTGACGTAGGGCCATCAATAAGCAAATGTGCGACCTCTGTAGCAGGAGGTAAGGTGGTCATGTTGTGTTCGAGACTAGAATGAGCAAGCTCAGGTGCGCGTGTGCGTAGCTAGATGGTGCAGCTTCAAGTTGGTCATCGACCAATCTGGTAGGTCGCAGGTCACAAGTAATGTGAATGTGACGTGACATTTAGACCTCCGCCGCGCCGCCTTCGGGCCCCACGGTGGTCCTCTGCCGGTCACACCTCCCTCGCCCTCGAAATATGGGAGGATCGCCATGATGAGGACGCCCGTTGTCAAGACCGCAGGGCCGCTCCAGACGGTTCATATTCGCCGGGTGAGCATATAACTCGCCTTCGCGACCTCGGCATTTAACCCTAAGTGCGTTTTTCACTCTAGTCACGTCTGAATATACCGCCCTTTTTGGGCAGCTGCATGCGGAAAGCCGGTTATTGCCAAGGTCGTCGACGTTTCTTTGTGTGGCACGTCCTCCGTCGTCGTGTGTGAGTATTGCTTTTGGTTGTTCATCACGGTCACAGTTCCTCCCCAAGCGAATCGAAAACGCGCGTACTAGCAGAGCAGAGCTTCCCGCTATCATTGCGCGCGCTCCGTAGTATCCTCTCGTCCTTCTGTTCTTCACGTATTCTAATAGTTGACTGATTTCCCACGTGTAGTGGCCCTCTGTCATTCACTGCATCATTATCGTGTCCTCGAACGGCGTCGGCGCCCTCGCAGTGGGTGGCATTCTTTACGTTATGTACATTGTAGTTCCTTCTCGCGCTGCGTCTATTGACTGATAGTCTGGGCTCATATAGTGTTTAATTTGTAGCAGGCGTGCGCTGAAAGTTGTCTACAGTGGGCAGCGATTGCTAACACAGATTATCGTTGCCGACGTTACCACCCTTGAATGGCGTGGCATCGTCTCCTCCCTCACCTCCGCTCCTTTCATCGTCAATGCGCTCATCGGCTCGGACGTCTCCACCTTCATGCTCGAGCCTTCGACCTGGCGCTAGGGCTGTGAGCCTCACCCCTGCTAACCGGCGTCTCATAGATGGTATGTTCGCGATCCCTGTCCTTGCGTCGCCCTCTTCTGAGCTGAGTGTATTAAGGCCAAGAAGCTCAGTCTCGTGGATACCCACCTGCCAAGTACAAGTCTCGAAAATAGGGTCCACACGTCGTGCGCTTGATGTCGTCGGCCTCACCATCCTGAGTGGCATCCTCGTCACTCTCGTTCTCCTTCCACTCACACTCACAAAAATTGCGGGGGATGTACGGCATAACCGTGGGTCCTCTCAACGCCGTTCAGTGATTTTTGAGTTATAACTGCTCGTGCTCACCGAGCCTCGATGACCACTATAGCCGTCGCCACCGAACCTGCCTCCTCCCGCTTTCGGTATCAGGGATTTCTACTTTGCGAAGCTCCCCATCGTCGTGCACCGTAACCGTTGCATCATTATCGAATCGTAGATTCACTACGTTCTCCCCTTAACTAGCGAGGGGCTCCCGAGATGGTTGGAGACGACCTCGCGCGGGCCTGTCGAAGTGGTAGACGGTCTCATTGTATGTCGTTAGGACTAGCGAGATGAGCTAGAGGTAGCTGACTAGGGCCCTCCCGAGGCCAGACCGCAAAGGCTTAAGACGAGACACCGCGAGACAGTCAGGCCGTCTCTGGACAGGGGTGCGCGAGACCGTCTCGTTGATAGCCGCGTGGGCCAGACGCGCACTCAGCTCGCAAGCCCTTGACGACCTACCGCGAGACGGGCTCGGGCTTTTCCGTTCATGTCTCCGAAGCTCTGTCGTGCGACCCCAAGGACTCACCACGAGCTGTTCTCGGAGGGGCTCGTGCGACGTCTCTGGCTGCTTCCTTTCCTATATATAAGCTCTCTTGTGTTCTCATGGCTGGCAGTATAATCCTGTCCTCGCGGTTCAACCGACCACCGCCATGCCTAAGGTGTCGCGCCTCAATCACCAATCTACTGTATTCTTTAGCGTGCTAGGTGATCCAATACACTTTCGCGCGCCTCTTCGACCTCGAGATCTCTCAGTCCGATCAAGCAGTCCCACCGAATCTGAACAGCAATCCCGCTTCACCGCTGCCGAGCGGTTAGGGAGGGGTTAGGGAGGCGGGAGCCGACGACGAGCGAAGCGAGTCGACGGCGACGAGTACTACTGATGGGGAAGGCGAGGCAAGCCAACAGGGGATGGAGTTTCCTCCAAACCCAGCCTGTTTCGCCTTTATACGGCTCATCAGGGCTGCTTCGGTTAGTGATCGGACTTACCAATCACCGATACACCGGGGAATGACTCAGATCTTAAGTCCGGTGCACCGGGGATTAACGACTAAGTTCCGGAGGCCGGGCGCCACGGAGCGGCGGCCGGATGTCATAACTGCTTACTGCCGGCGGGCCGAGCGGTTATCACATGCTAATTAGTAATGTCTCTTACCCCATCACTGGTCCGGGTCGGTCCGGGCCACGTGGCGGCGGACGAGCGCCAATACCACGCGAGGTGATGTAATAGCTGGATGTCTCACGGTCCAACTATTATGTCAGCCCGAGATGCCCGAGATGCCCGAGACGGCCGATTGAGACGGGCGCTTAGGACTTATACTTTTGGGGTATCTAGGGCGTGCTCTAACTTATGGTTCAATGCGCGACATTGAGCGGTCGGTTGGGTTCTTGCTTAACGAGGTTTGCCGTTCCGGGCCCACTTGCCGTTCGGGCGGTGCTTATGTCCTTGCGAGCATTACAGCTATCGTTAGACTCTGCCGCCGCCGCCGGTAGGCGGCGGCATTAGAGCCACGACGACGTCAGCGTTTAAACTTACCCCCCGGTTCCGTACCGGCTAGTGGTGGGCGCTTGCACGCCGAGGGGTGAAGAAGCCTGCTAAGAGTCCTCGTGCCGGCCAATACACTAGGTCAAAACAAGTCTCGGTTAGGGCTAGGTCTAGGGCCTAAGCGCCGGGGCTAGGATTGGCGCCCATCTGAGACACCGGAATTTGATGGCTTGATGCATCAAAGGGGTGATGAAGCGGCTGTTAAGCGGAGTGCGGCACACGTTTGTGCATTTAGCGCGCGCGCGCTGGCCCCCGGGGGCCAGCGCGCAGACTCGCAACTTGACTTTGATGTGTGCGCGCTGGCCCCGGGGGGCCAGCACGCGCGTGCTAAATCTAAACTTCATACTTGTGGGTCGGGCACCACGTACCCAGTTCACACTATCACAATCTAAAACATCAGCAGCAATGTTTATATACATTTATTACTACAATCAGCAGAGACTAGATGATATACATAATGAATAGAAGACACAACCGTAGTTCCCTGCATTACATGCACATATACGGCAGTGCATATGCGGTGTCCGGTGCTGAGATCTTTGCAGAACAGTTTGGGCGACTACTTCACTAGGTCGAAACAAGTTTTGGTTGTGGCTAGGGCCTAAGCACCGCACCGCAAATTGAATAAACACCCTTCTGAGGTGTTTGGACATGAGGGTCGGATGCATCAAAGGGGTGATGGGTGATGCAGTGGCTGCTAAGCGGTGCACGGCACGCATTTGTACGTTTAGCGTGCACGCGCTGGCCCCCCGGGGCCAGCGCGCACACATCAAAGTCAAGTTATGAGTCTGCGCGCTGGCCCCCGGGGGCCAGCGCGCACGCATCAAAGTCCAGTTGCAGGTCAGTGAGCTGGCCCCACAGATCCGGTGCGAACGCACTAAATCTAACTTCACACCTGTGGGGCGGGCCCCAGATAACCAGTTCACACCATCACATTCTAAACATCAGCATTGTGGGCAGAGCAACGTTTACATTCATTTATTGCTACAACCAGCAGAGACAGATATACACGATAAATACAAGATACAACTGCAGTTCCATATGATATATGCACACGTACTGCAGCCTGTGCACGGTGTCTGGCGCTCAGATCTTTGCGGAACAGTTTAGGCAGCTAATACACTAGATCCAAAGAAGTCTTGGTTATAGCTAGAGCCTAAGTACCGCCACTTGAATAGGTATCCTTCTAAGGTGCCAGGATTTAACAGTAAGACGTACCAAAGGGGTGCTGGAGCAGCTGTTAAGCAGTGCACAGCACACGTTTGTGCATTTAGCGCACGCGCGCTGGCCCCCTGGGGCCAGCGCGCACACATCAAAGTCAAGTTACAAGTCTGCGCGCTGGCCCCCGGGGGCCAGCGCGCGAGCGTCAAAGTCTAGTTTGAAGTCTGCGCTTTGGCCCCTGGGGGCCAGCGCGCACACATCAAACTCAAGTTGCAAATCTGCGCGCTGGCCCCCGGGGGCCAGCGCGCGCGCGCTAAAGTATAGTTTGAGGTCCTGTGCCAGGCCCAAGCATATAGACATCAAAGTATAGTTCGAGGTCTGCGCTTTGGCCCCAGGGGGCCAGCGCGCGAGCGCTTAAGTACGGTTTGAGGTCTTATGCCAGGCCAAAGCACACAGACATCAAAGTATAGTTCGAGGTCTGCGCTTTGGCCTGGCGCAGGACCTCAAACTATACTTTGAAGTCTGCGCTTTGGCCCCAGGGGGCCAGCGCGCACTTTAGGGTTAGGGTTAAGAGGTTAGTGCTAGCACTATAGTACAGGCACGGTGAGCAGTGGCCGTGCCAAGTACGAGCCACATATGAGGGTTGTACAAGGACATTTGCCGGTCACCTAGGTGGCCTATGGTCACCAAACTAATGTCAAATTGGAGCCTATCATCGTGGCTACAAGGTACAGCTAGTTTCATGTTGCTGCACCCCTTCACTGTTTCACAATTGTCCTTATATGTTGCCGTCATCCGGTTTTTGGCCATTTTGGCAATGTATATGAACCGATTGTGCCCCAACCGCTTTTCCAATCGCCTGATGGTGGTAGTAACTATCATAGCACCTTTCTATGTGCACATTTATATCTTTGTTTCATGTCAATCAGCCGATCCGTTGCCGAGATATTCACCGTTTACTACTCTCAGAGCCCATATTGGTCTACTGGCTTGATGTATGAGGGCCTTATTGGGCCAGGATGAGCTCGGATTCTGTTATGCTTGGTGAGAATGTTGTAGCCACTGACAGTGCGCACACATTGGCACCATTTATGAGGTGATCGGACAAGCTGTTGCTGCACTACGATACCATGTATTATTTTGGGTGCAAGGAATTTTCTCATCAAAATACTCATTTCTGCATGTAGTGACCACTGAGGAAGTTGTAGTGTCTGATATTCTCCATCAAATAAGATTATTACAACTGCAATTGGTATCAATGTGACTTCAATGTAGCTCTCATATGCAGCACATTAGCCAGCAGTCAGAATACAACCAGGTTGGATTGCCTAGCAGTGAGTGGAAAAGTTGTAGCCCTGTTTTATACGAGTAGAACACACCTGGTTTCATCAATATAGACCCAGTGGTTGTGTCACAAAAGCTCTCATACGTCGATGTATCAGGTCATGTACTGTTAACATTGTCTGACCTTGTGGAATACATGCAGATGGTCATTGGTGATCCTTATATGTTTGGACAATACATGACTTCTTTTTTACTTACTTCCTTCATTCTTACCCTTATTGAACTCGTATTTCGTAGCAGACAGTGATATGTTAACAACACATCCTCATTTCCCTTCCTGGACTTGATACATTACTGACATGTCGGCAATATGTCAGTATGCCTACTTTTGAACTTACGACATCACTGCCAAGTCAGTGACACATCATGTGTTCCATACATTGACTAGTCTCTGTGCTGGGGCTGCAGCATCCTCCCCAGCTTTGATCTTCTGTTTCTTACCTCTGTACTCATTACAGTCCATGTCCACCAGGCCCGGAGTTCTGAAACTCCATTGAAACTCTGCCTGGACTTGCAGTCGTCCCGTAACACCTAGACCACTCTAGACTGTTCCACTCCTGAGTAAAAGTCTCAGCCCATTCAGTTCCCTTTAGTTCCTTTCTGATCATACTAACACATTTTCTGGTTGGACTTTCGATCATACTGACTTATACACTAGGTCAAAACAAGTCTCGGTTAGGGCTAGGTCTAGGGCCTAAGCGCCAGGGCTAGGATTGGCGCCGGTCTGAAGCGCCGGTATTTGATGGTGTAATGCATGCATGATCAATCAAATGCGTGATCCCGCAACCAATTCAGCCAGGGCTCGCACACTCATTTTCAGTTTAAGTTAGTTCATTAGTGTCAAATCACCAAGCGTGCCCACAAACCCATCCACCCCCCGCTGGTTGTGTGTGATTTAGCGCTGGCGAACCAGCCCCAACGGGGCTGGTTCGCCAGCGTCAAAATCGAAAACGAGTCCGCATACCAGGCCTGGGTTGGTGCATTTGCGATCACGTTCTCACATTTCGCGCTGGCGAACCAGCCCCATCGGGGCTGGTTCGCCAGCGTCAAAATCAAGAATGAGTCCGCGAGCCAGCCCCCTCGGGGCTGGTTCGCCAGCGCCAAAATGAAAAATGCATAAATGTATCGCAATGGCACCCTCTTCAAGGCTCGCCGTAGTCTAACTTACTCACAAACAATGCATTTAATGACCAAGGGGTCGACATGCGTATTCGTCAGGCAATTATGTGCAGTATTCACGAATGCATGGATGTCCATTTAACAGTAGTAGTCAGCCTATGTATATACAAGTTTTCGTACGTTAATTACATGACCGTTATCAGATACCGCACCGCGTCTGGCGCTCAGATCTCAGCGTAGCAGTTCGGGCAGCTGTAGTAGTCGTGAGATAAAAAAAACACATAGTCCTTGAACCATTCCAACGCCTCGGAGACGAACCGGCTGCTGTGCGGCCCCTTGCACAATCCGAGCGTGGTGATGATCCACTCGTTCAGGTGTGCTGGGCTGAGCTTGAGCCCGTCCTCCATGTTGGGCATGTGGCGCGCCCTCATGAGAAGCTTTTCAAAGGAGATGGGCGAGCGCGAGCACACCATGCGCTGGATGGGCACGCTGATGATGCGCGCCCAGGCGAGCTTGCTGTCGGAGAGTTGGTTGGCGGTGATGGGTCCCGGGCTGCGGAGGTAACCCTCGACGTACTCTGCGCGGGTGAGGCAGTCGATATGGAACCACTCCTTGCAGGTCTCGTTGGCGCAGTAGCGGATGGTGTCGGTGGACGGGTGGTAGACGGACTCGCGCTGACACTTGCCTGTGCACATGGCCATCTCGCCCATCTCGGAGAGCTGTGTAGAGAAGCGACGCGATGTGAGTACAAGCGGTGCAGTGCGGGCTCCCTTTTCTGCCGCGATCGCGCGCACCTTGTTGAGGACGTACGAGAACTCGCCGTGGTCTGTTGTGGTGTGGAATACGAACTCGGGGCGAACGTAGTAGGAGCCGCTGCTCATGAGGGGCATGGAGCCCGCGTTTTTGTCGAGGAAGGGGCAGACCTCTGAGAGGCCGTCGAGGCAGTCGATGGGGATGATACGAGACTCGCTTGTCATGAGGTATTCCCGTACGCCGAGGCGGTCGAGGCGCCAAATCGTCTCTCCGGGGGCGAAGGCGGCGCGCTCGTAGTCGTCGGGGGCCATACACATTTGTATTTTCACGAATACCTAGGCAGCGATGGTGCGGGCAAATATAAGTAACACTATTATGCTCCGGGACGGACCCTCCCCCCGGCACGGTGCCCTGACCTGTTCCCAGCTAATGGTGTCGTTGCGCCATTTTCTGATGCCCATGACCATGCCATGGGCGTAATCCATTTGTGAATTTAGCGCACGCGCGCTGGCCCCCGGGGGCCAGCGCGCGAGCGTCAAAGTCCAGTTGCGAGTGTGCGCGCTGGCCCCCGTGGGCCAGCGCGCGCGCGTCAATGTCTGGTTGGTGGTCTGCGCGCTGGCCCCCCGGGGCCAGCGCGCGCACGCCGAAGTATAGTTGCGTGTCCGAGAGCTCGACCCACCAATGTAGCTTGCACATAGAAAGCTTCGAATGCATTCATTAATACAGCCAGAAGAGACTAATTATACACAATGAATACATGATGATACAACGTTTCGTACTACAATTACTCGATCGATACATATATACGACGCTGCATGAAGAACGTCCCGCGCTCAGATCTCTGCAGAACAGTTCGGACAACTATAGTACTCGTGAGATATGAAAAACACATAGTCCTTGAACAACTCCAATGCGTCCGCGATAAACTTGCTGCTGTGCGGCCCCTGACACAGCTCGAGCGTGTCCACGATCCACTGGTTGAGATCGGACAGGGTGACGTCGAGCCCGCCCTCCATGTCGGGCATACGACGTGCCTTCATCAGCAGCTTCTCGAAGGAGATGGGCGAGCGCGCGCACACTGTGCGCTGGATGGGCGCGTTGACGATGCGGGACCAGGCGAGCGTGCCGTTGGAGAGCTGGTCGGGGGTAATGGGCCCGGGGAGGCGGGAGGAGCCCTCGACGTGCTCGGCGCGGGCAAGGCAGTCTGCGTGGAACCACTTCTTGCAGCCCTCGTGGTCGCAGTAGCGGAGGGAGTCGGTGGAGGGGCGGTAGACGGCCTCATGCTTGCAGCTGTCGGTGCATATCGACATGGTGGCCATCTCGGAGAGCTGGGCAGAGAAGGAGCGCGATGTCAGTACGAGCGGAGGGGCAGTACGGACGTTGGCGGAAGAAAAAAGGCGTACGCACCTCGCTGAGGACGTAGGAGGTGTTGCCGTTGTCTGCTTTGAGGGGGCAGAATATGTACTCGGGGCGGACGTAGTAGGAACCGGTGCTCATGAGGGGCATGGAGCCGGCGGAGGATGAGATGTCGAGGAAGGCGCGGACCTCCGAGAAGCCGTCGATGCAGTCGATGGGGACGATGCGGAACGTGTTCGTCATGAGGTATTCGCGCACGCCGAGACGGTCGACGCGCCAAAGGGTCTCTCCTGGATCGAAGTGGGCGCGATCGTAGTCGTCGGGGGCGATGCACATTTGTATTTTTGCGTAGACCTAGGCAGAGATTGTGTGAGCGACGGTGTCAATCAACGTGAGCGTTACGGTACGAGACCGAGCCTGACCTGCTGTCCGTTGACGGAGTGCGAGTGCCATTTTCTGAGGCCGACGACCATTCCGTGGGCGTAGTCTTCGCGCCGAAAGTCTCCGTTGAAGATGGCGTCGTCCTCAGCGTCGTCAGGAAGGATCTTGACCCTATATGTGTGGGGCATGTGGGGTGGACGGCCGTGCGTGTCAGTGCGATGAGTGCGGTGCGTGACGGGGATGTCGAGGAGAATGAGACTTACATCAAGCCTCGTTTGATTGTGCAGCGGAGGACGTTGTCGCCGAGTCTGACTGGGGTAATTCAAAGTGAGCGAAGGCGAACGGAAGCGCGTTGGGCAATACTTACGATCCTGTTTGTCTACGCTGAGGGCGGCGTCCCAGCGTTCCTGGTAGATGTTCTCCAAGGCGGGATTAGACTTGGGGGAGGACGGCGCGAGGCACGCGTAGCGCTTCCAGAAGGGAGAGTTATCGAACGGGTATGAGAAACGCATTTTCGGGAGGGGGGAGAGAGGAGGTACAAGGGGGAGTGGTTGAAGTCAATGAACGGGGAGGGCGGCGAGGGGGACGCGGGCGAGGGGAGAGGGGCAGTTTGCAGGGACACATATAAAGCGGAGGGGAGAGGGAGAAGCAAGATAACGGAGAGGACGGAGTGCGGGAGAAGGGAGGTAAGAAGAGGACGGAATGCGGGAGAAGTGAGCTAAGGAGAGGATGGACTGAATTAAGAATATGTGGAGGAGAGGATCCCGTGTGGGATCCACGGGACCGGTGAAGTGAGATGGTCTGGCAGAGAAGGCATAACGTGAAGGGGGCGTTGTGGACTCCGAGGGCCGAAGTTGGGGGGGAGTGGCGGTGCGGATGTGCCGAGGACGGTTAGGGGGTTGTAGGTGGTTGTTTTGAGGTGTGTGGACTTGCGGCGAAGGATGCGTGGGTGGGTTCGATGATGTTGTGCCACCACAATGGAGATGTGCAATCACGTCGGGCGGTGCGGGTGCTGTAGATGGTAGCGATGCTGGGGATATAATGGCGAAGTTAGCAGAGACGAAGTGGTACTAGTGAGTGTGAGATACGAAAAAGAGTTTAGTGCGATCAATCGATCCACCATGCAAATGATGTGTACGTGCGCGATTCTCGTCGTCTCCGTGTTAGGATTACTTAACCAAGTGAGCCTTCTGTGCGACGTTGCGATTAAGCGCGTGCGCGCTGGCCCCGTTGGGCCAGCGCGCGAGCGTCAAAGTGTAGTTGTGAGTCTGCGCGGTGGCCCCACGGGGCCAGCGCGCGAGCGTCAAAGTGTAGTTGTGAGTCTGCGCGCTGGCCCCATGGGGCCAGCGCGCGCGCGTCAAAGTGTAGTTGCGAGTCTGCGCGCTGGCCCCACGGGGCCAGCGCGCGCGGGTCAAAGTCTCGATGCAAGGTCGTGTGCTGGCCCCCCGGAGCAATCCCGTGGATGCGTCGGAATATCGCTCGCAGAGAAACGTTAACGTTGATTATCACGAATCGCAGCGACTACATGCATATACAAGATAGATACTCTAATTACATGGTGGTAAATACAGCGGCGCGTGCGGAACGTCCAGCCCTCAGATCTCTGCGAAGCAATTCGGGCAGCTATAGTAGTCGTGATAAAAGAAAAACGCGTAGTCCTTGAACCAATCCAACGCCTCGGCGACGAACTTGCTGTCATGCGGCCCCTTGCATAGATCGAGCATGGTGATGATCCACTCGTTCAGCTCGGTCGGGCTGAGAGTGAGCCCGTTCTCCATGTTGGGCATGCGGCGCGCCCTCATGAGGAGCTTTTCGAAGGAGATGGGCGAGCGCGAGCATACCATGCGCTGGATGGGCACGCTGATGATTCGCGCCCACACGAGCTTACCGTCGGACAGTTGGGCGGCGGTCAGGGGACCGGGGCTGCGCAGGTAGCCCTCGACGTACTCTGCGCGGACGAGGCAGTCGATGTGGAACCACTCATTGCAGCCCTCTTTGGCGCAGTAGCGGAGGGTGTCGGTGGAGGGGCGGTAGACGGCCTCGCGCTGACACTTGCCCGTACACATGGACATCGTGCCCATCTCGGACAGCTGTGTGGGGAGGGGGACGCGCTATGAGTACAGGGAGAGGCAGAGGAGGCGGGGGAGTGGCGCGATGCGCGCGTCCGTGATGGGAAAGGGAGCGCGAGCGCACGCACCTTGTTGAGGACGTAGGAGCATTCGCCGTGGTTCGTCGTGGTGTGGAAGACGAACTCGGGGCGGACGTAGTACGAGCCGGTGCTCATGAGGGGCATGGAGCCCGCGTTTTCGTCGATGAAGGGACGGACCTCGGAGAAGCCGTCGATGCCGCTGATGGGGACGATGCGCGACTCGTTCGTCATGATGTATTCGCGTACGCCGAGACGGTCGAGGCGCCAAATGGTCTCTCCGGGGGCGAAGGCGGCGCGCTGGTAGTCGTCGGGGGCGATGCACATTTGTATGTTAGCGTAGACCTAGGTAACGAATTTGCGAGCGAACGTAAGCAACGGAATTACGGTTCGCGGTGCACCCTCCTCCCGCATGGTGGCCTGACCTGTTCTACGCCGATGTTGTGGTGACGCCATTTTCGGAGGCCCATAACCATCCCGTGGGCGTAGTCTTCGCGACGGATGGTTTTCTGGGGGCATGCGGTACGGGGAAGTATCTTCACCCTGAGGGTGAGATGCGTGTGGGGTGTGGACGTGCATGTGGGCAGGTGCGTGAGCGAGATGAGCGTGGAGCACGAAACATTACGGATGGTGAAGTCGAGGACGACTGGCACTTACATCGCGCCTTTTTCGACGGTGCAGTGGAGGATGTTGTCGCCAGTATCGACTGTGGACGTGCAGTGAGCGCAAATGGAAACGGATCGAAAATGCGTACGATCGGCTCGGTCTACGTCCACGGCGTTGTTCCATCGGCGCTGGTAGATGCCGTCGGGGCCCTCCTGTCCTGGGAACAAACCGGGCGCGTAGAGGGCATAGCCCATCCAAAATGGGACGCGATCAAAGGCAAATGAGAAATACATTGTAGGGAGGGTGGAGAGAGACGTAAAATGGGGGCGAGGTCGAAATGGGTGGGGGAGGGAGCGGGTGGAACGAGCGAGGGCTGGTGTAGAGCTTGGGGCGGTGGATATATAGTTAAGGGGCGGGAGAAGCGAAGAAGAAAGCGAGCTAAGGGGAGGCTGGACTGAATGGAGTGCTGGCGGAGGGGCGGATCTGGTGTGGGATTTACGGGAGGAGCGAAGATAGAAGGATGCGCGGGAGAAGGCATCTCAACGGATGGAGGTCGATTTGGTGGGGGCGCGGGGGTTGTGTGGCGGTATGCGTCCGACGATGATGGCTCGGGGGCTGTGGGGGGTTGTTGTGAGGTGTGGGTGTTTGAGGGAAGTTGCGATGTGCTGTACCGGCGTGAAGTGTGCGAGGGAGGACAATGTAAATACTTGATTTGCCATGAGAATACCGTATACGTGCGGTCGGTGTCGTCGTTGTCAGAGGCCGTCGCAGAGGGGTCGAGTTAGTGTGCCCTGTTTGATCTAGCGTGCCAAACACTAGTTGTGAGTGTGCGCGCTGGCCCCGGGGGGCCAGCGCGCGCGCGTCAAAGTCTGGTTGTGTGTCTGCGCGCTGGCCCCGGGGGGCCAGCGCGCGAGCGTCAAAGTCTAGTTGTGTGTCTGCGCGCTGGCCCCGAGGGGCCAGCGCGCGCGCGTCAAAGTCTGGTTGTGGGTCTGGAAAGCACGCACGCGTTGATCGTAAATTCAACACCGTCGCACACTCATTGCTTGGGATAGTGGACACTACATTTATACATACGAGGTACACGATCACGCCTATACAAGATACACCCCTAGTTCCCTGCGATACGTGCATTGGCCCATGCACAGCGTCCGGCGCTCAGATGTCTCCCAAACATTTCGGGCAGGTATAGTAGTCGTGAGATTTAAAAAATGCATACTTCGTGAACAAGTCCAACGCGTCCGAAATAAACTCCATGTTGTGCGGCCCGTTGTACAGACCCAGCATGGCGATGATCAACTGGTTGAGCTGGGTCCTGGGGACGTTGAGCGCCTCTCCCATGTCGGGCATGTCGCGCGCACTCGACAGCAGCCTCTCGAAGGAGATCGGCGAGCGCGCGCAGACCGTGCGCTCGATGGGCACGCCGACGATGCGGGCCCAGACGAGCTTGCCGTCGGAGAGCTGGTCAAAGGTCAGGGGTCCTGGGCGGCAGGGGAACCCCTCGACATGCTCTGCGCGGTCGAGACATGCGATATGGAACCACCGCCTGCAGCCCTGCGTGCTGCAGTAGCGCACGGTGTCAATCGAGGGGCGGTAGATGGACCCATGCTGGCAATTGTCGACGCACATGGCCATGGAGGCTACCGCGGCGAGCTGTGAAGAGAAGGGGCCCGACGTTAGCACAAATGGACCAGTGCGGGCAGTGGGGGCAGAAAAGGGATGGCGCACGTGGTTGAGGACGTAGGAGCACTCGCCGTTGTCTGCTCTGATGCGGTCGAACACGTAGTCGGGGCGGACGTAGTAGGAGCCGGTGCTCATGAGGGGCATAGAGGCCCCGTTGGTCTCGATGAAGGCGCGGACCTCCGAGAGACCGTCGATGCAGCTCATGGGGACGATGCGCACCTCGTTCGTCAGGAGGTACTCGCGCACGCCGAGGCTGTCGACGCGCAAAAGCGTCTCCCCTTCCGGTAAGTTGCGGCGCTCGTATTCGTCGGGGGACAGGCACAGGAATATTTTTGCGTAGACCTACGCCGCGATGGTGCGGGAGAATTGTATAAGTAACGGTATTACGCTACAGGACAGACCCTCAGTGGCCCGTGGCAAGGAGCTGACCTGGTGCATGTTGATGGCGCTGAAGGACCACACTCTAAAGTCGATGACGAGGCCGTGGATGTATTCATCGCGACGAACGTCCAAGGTGGTGCCGAAGGAGGGGTTGCAGCCTGAGGAGGTGGGAAGTATCTTGACCCTGCGTGTGATCATGCGTATGTGTGGATGTGTCAGCGCGATCAGTGCGAGGTGTAGAGGGCGATGCGCCAAGCACAGAGCGTCACAGAGGGGATGTCGACGATGATGGGACTTACATTGAGCCTCTTCTGATCGTTAAGGGGATGTCGTTTTCGCCGTGGCTGACTGTGGACTTGAATTGAGCGAGGGCGAATGGAAGCGGGGCGGAGAACACTTACGCTCATGTCGGTCTACGCGGACACCGGCGTCCCAGCGTTGTTGGTAGGTCCTGTGTATGCCCACACCAGCCTCGCCGAAGGCCAGCGTGGCGGTGGCGTAACCCTTCCAAAAGGGGGAGTGATCGAAAGCGTATGAAAAACGCATTGTTGGGGACTGGGAGAGGGGATGCGACACGGGGAGTGATTTGAATTGACGAGTAGGGAGGGGATGGCGGCGGGGGGGAGAGTGGGTGCGGGGTGTGAGCAATATAAAGCGGAGGGGAGCGGAAGAAGCGGGGTAAGGAGAGGACGGACTGCGGGAGAAGGGAGGTAAGAAGAAGACGGACGGCGGGAGAAGCGCACCAAAAAGAGGACAGACGGCGGGGGAAGCGCACGAATTAGAGGATGGAGGGCGGGAGAAGCACGCGAAATAGAGGATGGACTGAATTGAGTGTTTGGGAAGGGCATATTGTCCAGGGGGTGTTGACTCGGAGGCGCGAAGTTGTGGGATGATGGCGGTATGGACCTGGCGAGGGGGGTGTGGGTGGTTGTGGGCAGTTAATTTGAGATTGGCGGTGATTGGCTCAGGTGTGAGTGTGTGCGTGTGATGTGGCGCGATGGAAAGAGATAGGTGCAGTTAGGACGGGCGGTGGGGGTGCTGCGAGTGGTAGCGATGCGATGGGCGAGTTCATGGACATCATGTGCTACCGGTGCCATGTACGCAAACGAGTTTAGTTCGATTAATTGACATACGATCTACATGACATGTACGTGTGCGATCGTCGTCGTCTCTGTGTTGGGCTGTTGTGGCAGAGTGAACTGTAAGTGCGACAATTCTGAGTTAGCGCACGCGCACACATCAAAGTCTAGTTGCGAGTCTGCGCGCTGGCCCCGGTGGGCCAGCGCGCGCGCGCCAAAGTCGAGTCGAGCATCTGCGCGCTGGCCCCCGGGGGCCAGCGCGCGCGCGTCAAAGTCTAGTTGTGGGTCTGCGCGCTGGCCCCGGTGGGCCAGCGCGCGCGCCAAAGTCGAGTCGAGAGTCTTGTAACGCTGTCGCACCCTCACAAATTAACAGTCGTGCATCGTCGGCAGAGAGAACAGGGCACGCATTCATTATGTGCGGAGACGAGACTTTGTTTACATATACGAGATTCGTGATCGCGATACAATACAAGAGGATACCACGCCGTGTCCATGGGATACATGCGCACATACGGCGGCGCGTGTGCAGCGTCCGTCGTTCAGATGGCTGCAGAACACTTCGGGCAGGTATAGTACTTGTGAGATTTAACAAACGCGTAGTTGAAGAACCAGTCCGACGCGTCGCTGACGAACTCGTCGTTGTGCGGCCCCTTGTATAGTTCGAGCATGTCCACGATCCACTTGCTGAGCTGCCTCCTGGTGACGTTCAGCCCGTTCTCCATGTCGGTCATGCTGCGCGCCTTCATCAGCAGCCTCTCGAAGGAGATCGGCGAGCGCGCGCAGACCGTGCGCTCGATGGGCACGCCGACGATGCGGGCCCAGACGAGCTTGCCGTCGGAGAGCTGGGCATCCGTGATGGGCCCGGGGACGCCAGGGGAGCCCTCGACGTGCTCTGCACGGTCCAGGCAGGCGATATGGAACCACCTGTTGCAGCCCTCCCTGTCGCAGTAGCGGACGGTGTCGATGGAGGGGCGGTAGACAGACTGGTGCTTGCAGCTGTCGGTGCACATGTCCATAGGATGGATATCGGAGTGCTGTGCAGAGGATGGGTGCGATGTCAGTAGAAGCGGAGCGGTGGTACGGACGCTGGCAGAAGAAAAGGGCATGCGCACGTCGTTGAGTATGTAGGAGATGTCGCCGTTGTCTCCTCTCATGCAGCGAAATATGTATTCGGGGCGGACGTAGCAGGAGCCGGTACTCATGAGGGGCATGGAGCCCGCCTGCGTCTCGACGACAGCGCGGACCTCTGAGAGGCCGTCGATGCAGTCAATGGGGACGATGCGCAACTCGTTCGTCATGAGGTACTTGCGCACGCCGAGGCGGTCGACGCACGCAAGGGTCTCTCCTTCGGCGAAGCTGCTGCGCTCGTAGTTGTCGGGGGCCAGGCAGAGGAATATACTTGCGTAGACCTACGCCGCGACGGTGCGGGAGAATTGCGTGAGTAACGGTATTACGGTATAGGACAGACGACTGCCGGCGAGCAGGGAGCTGACCTCGTGCATGTTGATGGCGCTGAAGGACCATTTTCTGAGGTCACGGACGACGCCATGGATGTATTCATCGCGACGAAGGTTGATGCTGAAGCAGGGGTCGTAGCCTGCGTAGAGGGGAAGTATCTTGACACTGTGTGCGGCCGTGCGTATGCGTGAGCGTGTCAGCATGGTGGGTGCGGGGCGGAGAGGGGGAGGAGCGAAGCGTGAAGCGTCGCTGGCGGGGGCGGACGTGGACGATGATGGGACTTACATCGAGCCTCTTCTGATGGCGCAGCGGGCGACGTTTTCGCCGAGTCTGACTGTTGACTTGAAGTGAGCGAGGGCGAAGGGAAGGGTGGCGGAGAATGCTTACGATCGTGTTGCTCTACGGGGTGGCCAGCGTCCCAGCGTTGCTGGTAGAGCGTGTGTGTTCCCGTATCAGGCTGGCCGGAGGGCAGCGGGCAGAGGGCGTGTCCCTTCCAAAAGGGCGAGTAGTCGAAAGCGTACGAGAAACGCATTGTTGGGGGTGGATTGTGGGAGTGAGCAGAGGGGGGGGGAGAAAGGACGAGGTTTTGAATAAATGAGTGGGAAGGGGGCGGCGTCAGCTGGTGAAGGGAGGCAGTAAGTTAGCAGAGGGTTCTATAAACGAGAGGCGAGCGGGAGAAGCGAGATAAGGAGGGGACGTCCTGAGAGGTAAGAAGAGGACGGGCCACCGGAGAAGGGCAAGAAATAGAGGATGGACGGCGGGAGAAGGGCAAGAAATAGAGGATGGACGGCGGGAGAAGCGCAAGAAATAGAGGATGGACGGCGGGAGAAGCGCAAGAAATAGAGGATGAACTGAATTGAGCATTTGGGAAGCCGCGGAGCCGATGTCGGGTGAGGGTTGACGGTTGCGCGGAGTGGCGGTGTCGATGTGGCGGACATGGTGAGTGGGTTGTGGGTGGTTGTTTTGAAGTATGCGTGCTATTGCGGGCAAGCGTGAAGGTGATGAAGCGATGTGGTGCTACGGAAAGTGATAATTGGGTTTACAATGTGAGACGGGTAGTGGGGGAGAGTGGGGGTTGCTAGCGATGCACAGTCGAATTCGGTGTAGACGATGTTTTACTGGCGCGAAATGAACGTTGTATACGAGTGTGGTAGATGAGTGGACCGCATATATGAGATTCACATGTAGCGAACATGCGTCCAAGTCAAGCAACCGGTGTGCGGGGCCAGCGCACGTACGTAAAAGTATAGTTGGGTGTGTGCGCGCTGGCCCCCCGGGGCCAGCGCGCGCGCGTCAAAGTGTAGTTGCGAGTCTGCGCGCTGGCCCCCGGGGGCCAGCGCGCGCGCGCCAAAGTCCATGACAGGTGTCACGGGATGCGCCCCGTAGGATTAGGGTTACGTGCCTTGTGCGCGTCGCAGGCATGTCCGTCACCACTCCTGATGTCCTGTCTCGTACGCCCGTTTTTATTAGGTGCACCACCCTTTGGGCACACAGATGCGCCATTGGGGCATCCGCTTTAGGCCCAAGGCACACAGACAGGCATAGGAAACGTCACTTCATTCTTATCTGGAGTCAATACAGGGGAGGCAACCCGAATCGCCCGATTTACGCTGCGAACGAGCCTGCGGCACGGTTCTCGAACGTCGGAGCGCCGGGAGGTGAGTAAGGGCTCCCGATATGGCAGGCGTGGCCCTGGCCAGCAACTGGCCCCGGCATCACGCGGACTTGGCGCCCGCGGCGAGGGTCAGTGCACCAGCGCTCGATTCCACGTCTGTCCCGTCCCGCTGGCGCTCTGTCTCGACCGTCTCACGCCGCTCTCACTGCACCTGCTTCTTCTCTTCTCTTCCGCACCGCTCTCCCACTCGGAACACCACCTGCAATCACCGGACACCCCGCAATGCCTCCCAAAGCCGCTGCAAAGACGACCAAGAAGGCGGTCCCCAAGCCGCGCCCTGTCAAGAAAAAGGTGTGTGTCCAGATCTGCGGCCGCCGCGGGCCAGATTGCGCTGACAAGATGTCATCCCAGGCGTCTGTAGAGGAGATCAGCGCTCCCCAGGCCGGGAGCAGCACTGCGCCCCAGAAAGGCACGTACCCCGCATACGGTAATCTGAGATGAGATGGGAGGCTAATTCTTGATGCTCCAGGGCGCAGTGGCGGTAGCGACAAGCGCGCTGCGAAGAAGGTGGGGGCGACCCCGGAGAACCCGGTAACCTTGGAGGAGTCCGAGGACGAGCGGGCCGGCAACGCCGAGGAAGACGCAGGTGAGGCAGGCGAGGAGGAAGACGAAGTCGACGAAGTCGACGAAGACGAGGACGAGGACGAAGGCGAAGACGAGGACGAAGACGAAGACGAAGACGAGAACGGCGAAGACGGGGAGACCGAGGTTGAGGAGGTCGAGCCGCCGAAGAAGGGGAAGGGGAAGGGGAAGGCACCGGCGAAGGGCAAGGGGACGGCGGGGGCGTCCACCACGGTAGGCGTCACTTTGGGCAATCTCACAGATTGCGCTCGGCACTGACGGACGCGTATTGACAGGCGAAGCGTCCGCGCAAGAAGGCGGACCCTGGCGATGAAGACGCGCCGACCGCGAAGCCCGTGACGGCCAAGGACAAGAAGGTCAGGCTGAAGGGGACCGCGGAGAGCGAGGCCCACCAGAAGAAGACCATCGCGCAGGTGGCCATGGACGCGCAGGCCGCGTTCCTCGGATTCGCGTTCGTCTCGCTCCGGGAGGAACAGGACATCCACATCAGCTTCGGGGACGTCAACAAGCGGGCGCTGAACCCCGCGAAGGTCCGGCAACTCATGGTCGGGTTCAAGGACTTGAGCGTCCGCAACTGGATCAATCCCCTCCCCGTCCTCGTGCGCCGCGAGTGGATCAACGTCCGCAAGCTCACGCGCGAGCCCATCCAGAGCACCGTCGGGCCCGAAGTGGAATGGCAGCCCGCGGCGAAGGGCCAGTGGGTCAAGTTCCTCAACGGGCAGCACCGCGCGCACGGCCTGCGCATGCGGGCGGAGGGCCTGTCGAGCGACGTGAAGCGCGCGGACCAGCAGATCTCGCGGCTGATCAGCGCGAAGCGCGACGAGCAGGAGAAGAAGGCGGCGCTGGAGGTGCTCAATGCGATGCGCGACGACATCGAGGCCGTGAAGGACGACAAGCTGCTGTGGGCAGCGGTCTTTTACGACGAAGGTGAGCGATCGCGCGCGCGTGCGGCGTACGTTCGTGCGTGCGAGGGGAACGCTAACATTTTCGCGCAGATAAACTGAGCGGCAACGAAGAATGCCTGCTCTATTTGTCGAGCAACGACGAGACGAGCGCATATGGCGCGACGGACGAGGAGCGGCTGCAGATCCTGCACCACAGCGCCGGGCAAAAGGCGAAGGAGTACAACGAGACGCACGAGGATCCGGTGGTGTGCGGCAGCCCCGATTGGCAAGAGCACGTCGTCAAGCCCGTGGTCGGCCCGAAGGGGATGAAGAAGGGCGTCGGCCAGCTCTTCCAGTCGTCGTACGCGTTCGACCTCCTCACGAAGGTCCTCCGGCTGCACTACATCGGCAACGGCAAGACGTTCACGGTGTCAGCGCTGCGGGAGCGGGTGGTGCGCAAGAAGGTGGTGTTGATGCAGGTGAAGACACCTGTGATCCACAACACCGTCGGTGGGGTAAGTGAACGGGACGACCGACCGAGCGCGAACCGAGCTGACGTGCACGCGGTGCATTTTTAATTTCAGATGTGGGCGTCGGTATTCGAGATGTTGGTGGACGACATGCTTGACGTCGCCCGCGCGGTGCGGTGGCCGATGCTACAGGAGAAGGGCAAGACGCTCACGTTGCCGCCGAACCCGAATGCGCACGAGCTGTTCCTGAGGAAGTACCACAAGATGTGGCTCAAGGGGGACCTCGAGGAGTCGAAGCGGGTGCAGGGCCAGGCGCTATACAAGCGCAACAAGGCGTCGATCTTCGACGGCGCGCCGTGCGAGGAGCGCGAGATCTGGCACCCGGACCTCATGACGAAGATCGACGTGATCTACCGGGAGACGCTGCGGCCGCACATGGACCACTTCGGGATGGAGATGTCGACTGGGTGGTTCAAGGGGCACGAGAGCTACTGGAACCGGGTGGAGGCGGCGTGCATGACTTGGTGGAACGAGCCGCCGCACGGTCCGCACAAGGCGTCGACGCTCGTGGCGAAGGAGCATGCGCTGGCGAAGTTCCGGTGGGCGAAGTTCCTGCGGGAGACGGATCAGGCATTGAACCTGCCGCTGCCAACGCAGTCGATGCTGGAGGACATGTACAAGGCGCTGCAGCAGGTGTCGCTGGGCATCCAATATGTGAGTACTAATCTCTCTATTACTGTTGTGGAAGAGCACGGGGCGAGGTTGCGTGTGCACCAGCGCGCGGACTCTCAGCTAGACTTTGACGCTTGCGCGCTGGCCCCAGTGGGCCAGCGCGCAGACCCACAACTATACTTTGACGCGCGCGCGCTGGCCCACCGGGGCCAGCGCGCAGACCCACAACTATACTTTGGCGCGCGCGCGCTGGCCCACCGGGGCCAGCGCGCAGACCCACAACTATACTTTGACGCGCGCGCGCTGGCCCCGGTGGGCCAGCGCGCAGACCCACAACTATACTTTGACGCTTGCGCGCTGGCCCCCGGGGGCCAGCGCGCGCGCGCTCAGACAGAGGTAGAGACTGGCGCGGGACGGTGGCTCGCAAGTGAGAACTGACGTTTAGCGCGTGCGCGCTGGCCCCCGGGGGCCAGCGCGCAAGCGTCAAAGTATAGTTGTGGGTCTGCGCGCTGGCCCACCGGGGCCAGCGCGCGCGCGTCAAAGTCGTAGTAGCGGCCGCAAGCATCCTATCTACGTTTGTACACAGTTACTGATACATTCCTCTATCTACAGATCAGTCGCATCCTCGACCCCCTCGTCGACAGGAACGTCTTCCTGGGCATCGACGCCGTCTGGGACCACACGTCCAACATGTCCGTCTACTTCCAGGACCCCGACTTCATCGTGGCCACCGGCGATTACCCCATGGGCGTAAGTCACACACCCCGCCCGTCTCGTTCACTGATACTCACCCACTCCCTCAGCTCTGGCGGTGGATCTTCAATCACATGGACGACCTCGCCCTCGTCCACATCGCCATGCTCGACGTCGTCACCGTCGAGATGACCCGCTTCTTCTGCACCCCTTTGACCTCCCACCGCGTCATCGCCACCACCATCACCAACCGACGCCTCGTCTCAGATACCGCCGGCGACGCCGAAGACGACGAGAAGTGGCGCAACCACACCAAGCAGTGGAGCAAGCTCCTCAAGCCCGACGGTTGGCAGCACCTCGACGACGAGTCCGTCTTGGACATGGCGGCCCACATCCGCGAGAACGTCCCCAAGGCCGTCAAGAAGAAGCCCCACGAGAGGTACCTCCAGCTCCCCGTCCGCCTCATCACCTCCCCCATGTCCCAGATCGCCTTGACCAAGTACCAGGCACTCCGCTTCCTCGTCCACAACGCCGTCGAATGGAGGCACATCAACTCCAAGAACCGCCCCACCGACACCGTCGGCATCGCCTTCCACGTCCACGTCGCCAACATGATCTACATGAAGGTCACCACGCACATGCTCAAGACCGAAATCGGCCTCAAGGTCCGCAAGGAGTTCCTTGAGCTCCTCGACGCGTCGTGGAAGGTCCCCATCGGCCAGGTCACCGCCGTGAACCCGAACCCGAAGCGTCCCCAATGGGACGAGAAGATCGTCGAGCGCATCTTGGTCGCCGCACCCCCGCCAGGCCGCACCCGCCAGGAAAACATCGACATCCACGACCTCCGCGCCGGCATCATGCGTTGGGATAAGTTCTCGGTCGAGATCAAGAACATCGTCCAGGGCGTCAAGAAGTCGACGGTCTCCCGCCTGAACCTCTTCCAAGGCGACAACATGGTCGACGAGGTCGCCCTCGCGCTCGACGGACTCGTCACGGTGAGTCCCCCCTTGCGCGCATAATTTATCGTGTGCAATGCTGACCCCGCGTTCACCCGCACGTTTCGTTCATTTATTTATTGACACCGCTCTGCATCGCGTCGCATGTACAGGCTCTCATCAAGAACGCCAACCGCCTGCAGACTCGCGCGAACCACCCCTCCCCCGCCCCCTACGTCCACCCGACAAGCACCCTCCGCCTCATCAACTACCCGCCCTTCCCCTCCCTACCCGACGCCCACGCTTACGCCGATGAGACCGCGTTCAAGACGCTCAACCCCGACGAGTACGCTATGTTCGTCAACGCGCGCAAGGCGCACCACCTCGCGCTTCTCGAGGAGCAGAAGGACAACCCATCGATGAAGGTCCCCGAGCTCCACCTCATCCTCCCCCAGGACCTCCACGGTCAGAATGTCTCGATGGGACCCCCGGAGAACGACGAGGAGAAGGCCGCCCGCGACATGAAAGTCACCGCCGCCGTCCACAAGGACTTCTTCAAGGACATGGGGCTCGACTCGGACAGCGAGAGGGAGGACAACATGGAGACAGACCCCTCGGGCGCGACCGCCGCGGACAATGCGCCTGCGGCCGGCGACGCGCCCCCCGAGCGTGCTGCGCCTGCGGCCGGTGACGCGCCCCCAGAGCGTGCTGCGCCTGCGGCCGGTGACGCGCCCCCCGAGCGTGCTGAGCCTGCGTCCGGAGGATCGTCCGACGCGGACGGCAGCACTGACGACGAGGGCCCGCAGGACAACCCCGCCGCGCCCGGCAAGGCCAAAAAGTCGCCGCGCAAGTCTCCTCGCAAACCCACCGGCGACCGCGAGCCGTCGCACGCGCCCGCCGTCGAGCCCACGCCCGCACCCGAGTCGACTCCCGCCCCTCCGCCGTCGCAGCCTCAGCCCCAGGGCGAGCCCTCCGCGTCCGCCCCCGCTCGGACCCACGCCGACTATCTCGTCAGCGGCGCGGTCAACATGCAGGTCGACGACATCAACAGCGACCACTCGGTGGACATCGGCGACCCGTCCCTCCAGTTCGAGGGCGCGTGGATCGGCATCGACGACATGTGCGATGAAGAGTGGCAGATCAACGACATGGCGGTCGCACAATCTCGCCCCCACCCGCGCTTCTACGCCCTCGCCCTCCGCTCGTACCCGCGCATCGAGGACACCGAGGACGCCGTGCTCGCGCTGCCCCCGTTCGGCATCAGCGACGACCAGCACGCGCTCTTCCGCGCGGCCCTCAAGCGCAAGTTCGACGAGTCGCGCGACGCCACCGACCGCGAGGGCCCCAAGCTCACCGCCGCCCGCCTCCTCCTCAAGGCCCTCGAGGACCCGACGACGCTCAGCCCCGATGCATCGTCGGGCAGCACTCAACAGGCCGATGCACCACCTCCGCCGCCCGATGCGCCTGCTCCGCCACTCAACGCGCCTCCCCCACCGCGTGACGCGCCGCCTCCGCTCCCCAACGCGCCCCTTCCGCCGCTCGACACGTCTGCGATGGACGTCGACGACCCCGCCCCCGCCGAGCCCTTCGATAAGGGCAAGGTGCTCGTCCCCGCGACGCAGGACGACCTGTCATCGTCGTCGTTCCCGGACCCCCCCTCGTCGCCCACGCCCGCCCCCAGTGAGTGCCCGCCCACTATGTCCTTCTTGTTCGAACTCGTGTTCATTTACTGACGCCATGCTTCTACAACCCCCTTAGAAGCGCCACAGGCCCTCCGCGGCGCGACCTCTGTGCGCCGCGACACGCGGGCGCAATCCAAGCGCGTGGCCACCTCCGCGCCCGAGGACCCGCCGCTCGCGAAGCGCACCCGTCGGATGACGACGACGCCCAGCGCCGCCATGGCTATGGCGCGCGCTGCGTCGACGTCGGGCGCGGACGCGGACGCGGCCAAGGGCAAGGGCAAGGGCAAGGGCAAGGCGGTCGCCATACCCGAAGCCATGGACGAGGACGCTGATGAGGACGAGGACGCCGTCGCGCTCAGGGAGTCGCGCGACAAGGCGGTCTGAGGCCGCGCCGTCGTCGTCTCCATTCCCCCCTCGCGCTCGTCGTCGTCCTGCTGGGCATCGCGTGGCCTCTCGCACTCGTATATCGGACTCATGTCGGACTCGCATATCGGACTCTCACCGCGGACACGGACTTATTGCTACCGTAGTTAATGAGCATCGCATGTATTGCTTAATCGCAGCTTTCGTCAATGGACACTGGGCTTCAGTTTGCGCACATACCTGCAGTGCACGCCGCGAAGTTTGAACATCACGCTGACGCGGAGCGATCCGTTTCCAGCCAAGCACTACCGATGAAACTCGATCCGTGCCAGCCCAGAGTGAGCCTCTGACCTCGCCCCGCGATGTGGGGTCGACCCGCAAGGCCGACCCATCGCATTTGTTTCACCGTAATAAAATGTGCGCGACCGCGGGCCACACCCAGTCCAGCGTCGCATAACCCCGCGTGCGTGTGCTGCATTTATAGGGAAAAAGTAACATAGGTGAGGGTTAGGCCTAGGTTAGGCCTAGTTAGCGCCCACTTTTTCCCGCGCGTTTCGCTTAGCTGCGTGGCGCCTAAATGCACCAGTGCACTCACTATATGAATAGTAGTACAACTATGAACTATACCTCCAACTTTTGGAACGGTGGAGTCTTTATATGCTGGGCTACAGAGCCGAAATGGGCTCAGGGAATCAGTAATTGAAGGCTAGCTCGGCCAGTTTATGTTCAATGTTCTCATACATGGTACCATAATGTGCGCATAGAAAGGGGGTATCACACATCCCACCAAAGCTAACCAATCGGAGTAGTAGAACAAGCAGAAGTAGTCAATGTATGTTGCCAAAATGTGCAAAAACCGGATGAGGACACATTAAAAGTGCAATTGTGGGACAGTGAGTGGACACAGGGACATGAAACCACATGGTAATTGTGCCCATGATATGAGGCTATAACACCATATTTTTTGCGTAGGAATGGACCTAATGCATGTCCGGTGAAAGACCATAAATGAGCGTGTGCGCGGCCGCGCATCTGGATGCTCGGCCGTGCGAGCGTTTAAAAATTGAGTAAAATAGATATAAATATGGGACCTGTTTGTAGCGCTCGCGCGGCCGCGCATCCAGATGCGCGGCCGCGTCCGCGCCATTTTAAGACCCATCCCAATTTTGCAACAGCCCTGAAATGAGAGGCTTCATTCCGGGTGTCCAAACCATTACATGCCCATTATTGGACCGTCCACTTCACCAATTGCTATGATATTTGGTAAATATATGGCCCATGGATACACCTACATGCCCTCTAAGTTTCAAGGATTCATCTGCCTTAATGATGGAGATATCCATCATACCATTTTTGAGCGTGCACGCGGCCGCGCATCTGGATGCTCGGCCGCGCTAGCGTTTAAAAATTGAGTAAAATAGATATAAATATGGGACCTGTTTGTAGCGCTCGCGCGGCCGCGCATCCAGATGCGCGGCCGCGTCCTGGCTATTTTGAGACCCATCCCAATTTTGCAACACCCTCAAAATGAGAGGTTCAATTCCGCATCTCCAAGTCATTACCTGTCCATTATCGGACCTTTCATCCAGTGGATTGCAATGATATTTGGTACATATATGGCTCATCAGTACACCTACATCCCTGCAAAGTTTCATGGCTTCATCTGCCCTAATGGTGGAGATATCCCTCATAACATTCTTTAGCGCGTGTGCGGCCGCGCATCTGGATGCTCGGCCGCGCAAGCGTTTAAAAATCGAGTAAAATACATATAAATATGGGACCTGTTTTTAGCGCTCGCGCGGCCGCGCATCCAGATGCGCGGCCGCGTCCGCGCCATTTTAAGACCCATCCCAATTTTGCAACACCTCCAAAATGAGAGGTTCAATTCTGAGCCTTTGGACCATTACTGATCAATTACCGGACCGTTCACTTCACCAATTGCTATGATATATGGTACATATATGGCCCATTGATACACCTACATCCCTGCAAAGTTTCATGAATTAATCTGCCCTAATGGTGGAGATATCCTTCATAACATTTTTTAGCGCATGTGCAGCCGCGCATTTGGATGCTCGGCCGCGCAAGTGTTTAAAAATCGAGTAAAATACATATAAGTATGGGACCTGTTTTTAGCGCTCGCGCGGCCGCGCATCCAGATGCACGGCCGCGTCCTGGTTATTTTGAGACCCATCCCAATTTTGCAACACCTCCAAAATGAGAGGTTCAATTCTGAGCCTTTGGACCATTACTGATCAATTACCGGACCGTTCACTGTGCCCATTTCTGCAATATTTGGTACATACACTAGGTCAAAACAAGTCTCGGTTAGGGCTAGGTCTAGGGCCTAAGCGCCGGGGCTAGGATAGGCGCCGGTCTGAAGCGCCGGTATTTGATGGTTTGATGCATCAAAGGGGTGATGGAGCGGTTGTGAAGCGGTGTGCGGCACGCGTTCGTCTGTTTAGCGCGCGAGCGTCAAAGTCTAGTTGTGAGTGTGCGCGCTGGCCCCGGTGGGCCAGCGCGCGCGCGTCAAAGTCTGGTTGGTGGTCTGCGCGCTGGCCCCTGGGGGCCAGCGCGCGCGCGTCAAACTCAAGTTGCACGTCTGCATGCTGGGTCCACGGGTTCAGCGCTCATATTATACTAAATTCAACCTTCATGGGATGGGCTGCGTGCAGCCAGCTTGCACAATCCCAATATAAATAGCAAGAGTTGTGGGCATAGAAGTGTTTGAATACGTTTATTACTACTACGGGCGGAGACTCGCCATATACAGTGAGCGCACCATCCATGAATACATACGACGGCACGTGTGCCGTGTTCGGCGGTGAGATCTTTACAGAACCGTTTGAGCAGCTATTACACTAGGTCGCAACAAGTCTTCGCTAGGGCTATGGGCAGGGTGTAAGCACCACGGCAGAGATAGGCCCCCTTCAGAGGGGCCAGGATTTGATGGTTTGGCGCATCGGGGTGGTGACGATAGAGCAACACTTAATCAGTGGGCGGCATGCATTTGTGAATTTAGCGCGCGCGCTGGCCCCCGGGGGCCAGCGCGCGAGCGTCAAAGTCCAGTTGCGAGTGTGCGCGCTGGCCCCCGTGGGCCAGCGCGCGCGCGTCAATGTCTGGTTGGTGGTCTGCGCGCTGGCCCCCCGGGGCCAGCGCGCGCACGCCGAAGTATAGTTGCGTGTCCGAGAGCTCGACCCACCAATGTAGCTTGCACATAGAAAGCTTCGAATGCATTCATTAATACAGCCAGAAGAGACTAATTATACACAATGAATACATGATGATACAACGTTTCGTACTACAATTACTCGATCGATACATATATACGACGCTGCATGAAGAACGTCCCGCGCTCAGATCTCTGCAGAACAGTTCGGACAACTATAGTACTCGTGAGATATGAAAAACACATAGTCCTTGAACAACTCCAATGCGTCCGCGATAAACTTGCTGTTGTGCGGCCCCTGACACAGCTCGAGCGTGTCCACGATCCACTGGTTGAGATCGGACAGGGTGACGTCGAGCCCGCCCTCCATGTCGGGCATACGACGTGCCTTCATCAGCAGCTTCTCGAAGGAGATGGGCGAGCGCGCGCACACTGTGCGCTGGATGGGCGCGTTGACGATGCGGGACCAGGCGAGCGTGCCGTTGGAGAGCTGGTCGGGGGTAATGGGCCCGGGGAGGCGGGAGGAGCCCTCGACGTGCTCGGCGCGGGCAAGGCAGTCTGCGTGGAACCACTTCTTGCAGCCCTCGTGGTCGCAGTAGCGGAGGGAGTCGGTGGAGGGGCGGTAGACGGCCTCATGCTTGCAGCTGTCGGTGCATATCGACATGGTGGCCATCTCGGAGAGCTGGGCAGAGAAGGAGCGCGATGTCAGTACGAGCGGAGGGGCAGTACGGACGTTGGCGGAAGAAAAAAGGCGTACGCACCTCGCTGAGGACGTAGGAGGTGTTGCCGTTGTCTGCTTTGAGGGGGCAGAATATGTACTCGGGGCGGACGTAGTAGGAACCGGTGCTCATGAGGGGCATGGAGCCGGCGGAGGATGAGATGTCGAGGAAGGCGCGGACCTCCGAGAAGCCGTCGATGCAGTCGATGGGGACGATGCGGAACGTGTTCGTCATGAGGTATTCGCGCACGCCGAGACGGTCGACGCGCCAAAGGGTCTCTCCTGGATCGAAGTGGGCGCGATCGTAGTCGTCGGGGGCGATGCACATTTGTATTTTTGCGTAGACCTAGGCAGAGATTGTGTGAGCGACGGTGTCAATCAACGTGAGCGTTACGGTACGAGACCGAGCCTGACCTGCTGTCCGTTGACGGAGTGCGAGTGCCATTTTCTGAGGCCGACGACCATTCCGTGGGCGTAGTCTTCGCGCCGAAAGTCTCCGTTGAAGATGGCGTCGTCCTCAGCGTCGTCAGGAAGGATCTTGACCCTATATGTGTGGGGCATGTGGGGTGGACGGCCGTGCGTGTCAGTGCGATGAGTGCGGTGCGTGACGGGGATGTCGAGGAGAATGAGACTTACATCAAGCCTCGTTTGATTGTGCAGCGGAGGACGTTGTCGCCGAGTCTGACTGGGGTAATTCAAAGTGAGCGAAGGCGAACGGAAGCGCGTTGGGCAATACTTACGATCCTGTTTGTCTACGCTGAGGGCGGCGTCCCAGCGTTCCTGGTAGATGTTCTCCAAGGCGGGATTAGACTTGGGGGAGGACGGCGCGAGGCACGCGTAGCGCTTCCAGAAGGGAGAGTTATCGAACGGGTATGAGAAACGCATTTTCGGGAGGGGGGAGAGAGGAGGTACAAGGGGGAGTGGTTGAAGTCAATGAACGGGGAGGGCGGCGAGGGGGACGCGGGCGAGGGGAGAGGGGCAGTTTGCAGGGACACATATAAAGCGGAGGGGAGAGGGAGAAGCAAGATAACGGAGAGGACGGAGTGCGGGAGAAGGGAGGTAAGAAGAGGACGGAATGCGGGAGAAGTGAGCTAAGGAGAGGATGGACTGAATTAAGAATATGTGGAGGAGAGGATCCCGTGTGGGATCCACGGGACCGGTGAAGTGAGATGGTCTGGCAGAGAAGGCATAACGTGAAGGGGGCGTTGTGGACTCCGAGGGCCGAAGTTGGGGGGGAGTGGCGGTGCGGATGTGCCGAGGACGGTTAGGGGGTTGTAGGTGGTTGTTTTGAGGTGTGTGGACTTGCGGCGAAGGATGCGTGGGTGGGTTCGATGATGTTGTGCCACCACAATGGAGATGTGCAATCACGCCGGGCGGTGCGGATGCTGTAGATGGTAGCGATGCTGGGGATATAATGGCGAAGTCAGCAGAGACGAAGTGGTACTAGTGAGTGTGAGATACGAAAAAGAGTTTAGTGCGATCAATCGATCCACCATGCCAATGATGTGTACGTGCGCGATTCTCGTCGTCTCCGTGTTAGGATTACTTAACCAAGTGAGCCTTCTGTGCGACGTTGCGATTAAGCGCGTGCGCGCTGGCCCCGTTGGGCCAGCGCGCGAGCGTCAAAGTGTAGTTGTGAGTCTGCGCGCTGGCCCCATGGGGCCAGCGCGCGCGCGTCAAAGTGTAGTTGCGAGTCTGCGCGCTGGCCCCACGGGGCCAGCGCGCGCGGGTCAAAGTCTCGATGCAAGGTCGTGTGCTGGCCCCCCGGAGCAATCCCGTGGATGCGTCGGAATATCGCTCGCAGAGAAACGTTAACGTTGATTATCACGAATCGCAGCGACTACATGCATATACAAGATAGATACTCTAATTACATGGTGGTAAATACAGCGGCGCGTGCGGAACGTCCAGCCCTCAGATCTCTGCGAAGCAATTCGGGCAGCTATAGTAGTCGTGATAAAAGAAAAACGCGTAGTCCTTGAACCAATCCAACGCCTCGGCGACGAACTTGCTGTCATGCGGCCCCTTGCATAGATCGAGCATGGTGATGATCCACTCGTTCAGCTCGGTCGGGCTGAGAGTGAGCCCGTTCTCCATGTTGGGCATGCGGCGCGCCCTCATGAGGAGCTTTTCGAAGGAGATGGGTGAGCGCGAGCATACCATGCGCTGGATGGGCACGCTGATGATTCGCGCCCACACGAGCTTACCGTCGGACAGTTGGGCGGCGGTCAGGGGACCGGGGCTGCGCAGGTAGCCCTCGACGTACTCTGCGCGGACGAGGCAGTCGATGTGGAACCACTCATTGCAGCCCTCTTTGGCGCAGTAGCGGAGGGTGTCGGTGGAGGGGCGGTAGACGGCCTCGCGCTGACACTTGCCCGTACACATGGACATCGTGCCCATCTCGGACAGCTGTGTGGGGAGGGGGACGCGCTATGAGTACAGGGAGAGGCAGAGGAGGCGGGGGAGTGGCGCGATGCGCGCGTCCGTGATGGGAAAGGGAGCGTGAGCGCACGCACCTTGTTGAGGACGTAGGAGCATTCGCCGTGGTTCGTCGTGGTGTGGAAGACGAACTCGGGGCGGACGTAGTACGAGCCGGTGCTCATGAGGGGCATGGAGCCCGCGTTTTCGTCGATGAAGGGACGGACCTCGGAGAAGCCGTCGATGCCGCTGATGGGGACGATGCGCGACTCGTTCGTCATGATGTATTCGCGTACGCCGAGACGGTCGAGGCGCCAAATGGTCTCTCCGGGGACGAAGGCGGCGCGCTGGTAGTCGTCGGGGGCGATGCACATTTGTATGTTAGCGTAGACCTAGGTAACGAATTTGCGAGCGAACGTAAGCAACGGAATTACGGTTCGCGGTGCACCCTCCTCCCGCATGGTGGCCTGACCTGTTCTACGCCGATGTTGTGGTGACGCCATTTTCGGAGGCCCATAACCATCCCGTGGGCGTAGTCTTCGCGACGGATGGTTTTCTGGGGGCATGCGGTACGGGGAAGTATCTTCACCCTGAGGGTGAGATGCGTGTGGGGTGTGGACGTGCATGTGGGCAGGTGCGTGAGCGAGATGAGCGTGGAGCACGAAACATTACGGATGGTGAAGTCGAGGACGACTGGCACTTACATCGCGCCTTTTTCGACGGTGCAGTGGAGGATGTTGTCGCCAGTATCGACTGTGGACGTGCAGTGAGCGCAAATGGAAACGGATCGAAAATGCGTACGATCGGCTCGGTCTACGTCCACGGCGTTGTTCCATCGGCGCTGGTAGATGCCGTCGGGGCCCTCCTGTCCTGGGAACAAACCGGGCGCGTAGAGGGCATAGCCCATCCAAAATGGGACGCGATCAAAGGCAAATGAGAAATACATTGTAGGGAGGGTGGAGAGAGACGTAAAATGGGGGCGAGGTCGAAATGGGTGGGGGAGGGAGCGGGTGGAACGAGCGAGGGCTGGTGTAGAGCTTGGGGCGGTGGATATATAGTTAAGGGGCGGGAGAAGCGAAGAAGAAAGCGAGCTAAGGGGAGGCTGGACTGAATGGAGTGCTGGCGGAGGGGCGGATCTGGTGTGGGATTTACGGGAGGAGCGAAGATAGAAGGATGCGCGGGAGAAGGCATCTCAACGGATGGAGGTCGATTTGGTGGGGGCGCGGGGGTTGTGTGGCGGTATGCGTCTGACGATGATGGCTCGGGGGCTGTGGGGGGTTGTTGTGAGGTGTGGGTGTTTGAGGGAAGTTGCGATGTGCTGTACCGGCGTGAAGTGTGCGAGGGAGGACAATGTAAATACTTGATTGGCCATGAGAATACCGTATACGTGCGGTCGGTGTCGTCGTTGTCAGAGGCCGTCGCAGAGGGGTCGAGTTAGTGTGCCCTGTTTGATCTAGCGTGCCAAACACTAGTTGTGAGTGTGCGCGCTGGCCCCGGGGGGCCAGCGCGCGCGCGTCAAAGTCTGGTTGTGTGTCTGCGCGCTGGCCCCGGGGGGCCAGCGCGCGAGCGTCAAAGTCTAGTTGTGTGTCTGCGCGCTGGCCCCGGGGGGCCAGCGCGCGCGCGTCAAAGTCTGGTTGTGGGTCTGGAAAGCACGCACGCGTTGATCGTAAATTCAACACCGTCGCACACTCATTGCTTGGGATAGTGGACACTACATTTATACATACGAGGTACACGATCACGCCTATACAAGATACACCCCTAGTTCCCTGCGATACGTGCATTGGCCCATGCACAGCGTCCGGCGCTCAGATGTCTCCCAAACATTTCGGGCAGGTATAGTAGTCGTGAGATTTAAAAAATGCATACTTCGTGAACAAGTCCAACGCGTCCGAAATAAACTCCATGTTGTGCGGCCCGTTGTACAGACCCAGCATGGCGATGATCAACTGGTTGAGCTGGGTCCTGGGGACGTTGAGCGCCTCTCCCATGTCGGGCATGTCGCGCGCACTCGACAGCAGCCTCTCGAAGGAGATCGGCGAGCGCGCGCAGACCGTGCGCTCGATGGGCACGCCGACGATGCGGGCCCAGACGAGCTTGCCGTCGGAGAGCTGGTCAAAGGTCAGGGGTCCTGGGCGGCAGGGGAACCCCTCGACATGCTCTGCGCGGTCGAGACATGCGATATGGAACCACCGCCTGCAACCCTGCGTGCTGCAGTAGCGCACGGTGTCAATCGAGGGGCGGTAGATGGACCCATGCTGGCAATTGTCGACGCACATGGCCATGGAGGCTACCGCGGCGAGCTGTGAAGAGAAGGGGCCCGACGTTAGCACAAATGGACCAGTGCGGGCAGTGGGGGCAGAAAAGGGATGGCGCACGTGGTTGAGGACGTAGGAGCACTCGCCGTTGTCTGCTCTGATGCGGTCGAACACGTAGTCGGGGCGGACGTAGTAGGAGCCGGTGCTCATGAGGGGCATAGAGGCCCCGTTGGTCTCGATGAAGGCGCGGACCTCCGAGAGACCGTCGATGCAGCTCATGGGGACGATGCGCACCTCGTTCGTCAGGAGGTACTCGCGCACGCCGAGGCTGTCGACGCGCAAAAGCGTCTCCCCTTCCGGTAAGTTGCGGCGCTCGTATTCGTCGGGGGACAGGCACAGGAATATTTTTGCGTAGACCTACGCCGCGATGGTGCGGGAGAATTGTATAAGTAACGGTATTACGCTACAGGACAGACCCTCAGTGGCCCGTGGCAAGGAGCTGACCTGGTGCATGTTGATGGCGCTGAAGGACCACACTCTAAAGTCGATGACGAGGCCGTGGATGTATTCATCGCGACGAACGTCCAAGGTGGTGCCGAAGGAGGGGTTGCAGCCTGAGGAGGTGGGAAGTATCTTGACCCTGCGTGTGATCATGCGTATGTGTGGATGTGTCAGCGCGATCAGTGCGAGGTGTAGAGGACGATGCGCCAAGCACATAGCGTCACCGAGGGGATGTCGACGATGATGGGACTTACATTGAGCCTCTTCTGATCGTTAAGGGGATGTCGTTTTCGCCGTGGCTGACTGTGGACTTGAATTGAGCGAGGGCGAATGGAAGCGGGGCGGAGAACACTTACGCTCATGTCGGTCTACGCGGACACCGGCGTCCCAGCGTTGTTGGTAGGTCCTGTGTATGCCCACACCAGCCTCGCCGAAGGCCAGCGTGGCGGTGGCGTAACCCTTCCAAAAGGGGGAGTGATCGAAAGCGTATGAAAAACGCATTGTTGGGGACTGGGAGAGGGGATGCGACACGGGGAGTGATTTGAATTGACGAGTAGGGAGGGGATGGCGGCGGGGGGGAGAGTGGGTGCGGGGTGGGAGCAATATAAAGCGGAGGGGAGCGGAAGAAGCGGGGTAAGGAGAGGACGGACTGCGGGAGAAGGGAGGTAAGAAGAAGACGGACGGCGGGAGAAGCGCACCAAAAAGAGGACAGACGGCGGGGGAAGCGCACGGAATAGAGGACGGACGGCGGGAGAAGCGCACGAATTAGAGGATGGAGGGCGGGAGAAGCACGCGAAATAGAGGATGGACTGAATTGAGTGTTTGGGAAGGGCATATTGTCCAGGGGGTGTTGACTCGGAGGCGCGAAGTTGTGGGATGATGGCGGTATGGACCTGGCGAGGGGGGTGTGGGTGGTTGTGGGCAGTTAATTTGAGATTGGCGGTGATTGGCTCAGGTGTGAGTGTGTGCGTGTGATGTGGCGCGATGGAAAGAGATAGGTGCAGTTAGGACGGGCGGTGGGGGTGCTGCGAGTGGTAGCGATGCGATGGGCGAGTTCATGGACATCATGTGCTACCGGTGCCATGTACGCAAACGAGTTTAGTTCGATTAATTGACATACGATCTACATGACATGTACGTGTGCGATCGTCGTCGTCTCTGTGTTGGGCTGTTGTGGCAGAGTGAACTGTAAGTGCGACAATTCTGAGTTAGCGCACGCGCACACATCAAAGTCTAGTTGCGAGTCTGCGCGCTGGCCCCGGTGGGCCAGCGCGCGCGCGCCAAAGTCGAGTCGAGCATCTGCGCGCTGGCCCCCGGGGGCCAGCGCGCGCGCGTCAAAGTCTAGTTGTGGGTCTGCGCGCTGGCCCCGGTGGGCCAGCGCGCGCGCCAAAGTCGAGTCGAGAGTCTTGTAACGCTGTCGCACCCTCACAAATTAACAGTCGTGCATCGTCGGCAGAGAGAACAGGGCACGCATTCATTATGTGCGGAGACGAGACTTTGTTTACATATACGAGATTCGTGATCGCGATACAATACAAGAGGATACCACGCCGTGTCCATGGGATACATGCGCACATACGGCGGCGCGTGTGCAGCGTCCGTCGTTCAGATGGCTGCAGAACACTTCGGGCAGGTATAGTACTTGTGAGATTTAACAAACGCGTAGTTGAAGAACCAGTCCGACGCGTCGCTGACGAACTCGTCGTTGTGCGGCCCCTTGTATAGTTCGAGCATGTCCACGATCCACTTGCTGAGCTGCCTCCTGGTGACGTTCAGCCCGTTCTCCATGTCGGTCATGCTGCGCGCCTTCATCAGCAGCCTCTCGAAGGAGATGTATAGAGGTCAAAGTCTGTTCGGTCAGGGTTAGTCCTAGGTCAGGGTTGCATGTGTACATAGTCTCCCGTCACTTGTCGCACATATGTGCACCCTGATTTGTTTAAGCAACAATCCATATTTTTCAACAAATCCTTTCCAAGTCCAGTTATGCACCCTTGTGCTTCACCGTGCATCATCATATGCACCGCCCAATCACCATTGGATACCTTACCCAAATCTTGCACAGCCTGCGGCCTTGCACTCCAGTGCTACTCCGCTGTGTTGCATGGTCAACCCCTCGATACACAATATCACTGCTTTCACAAATCCTTGGCAAGTCCGGTTGTGCACTCATGTGCTTGACCGTCCATCATCCTATACAACCTCCGGCCTTGCACTCCAGTGCTACTCCGCACCCTCCGTGTGCGGAACACATAGATGCCGTTCAATGGTGCAACATTCAATCTCGGGCTTCCCGCTTACAACCTACGGAACACTGACCATAGTTAGCTGGCAACACAGACCGTGGCGACGCCCCACCGACCTCGAGCTCGCAACCTCGAGCACGGAGCGCGGCCTGGGGCCTGGGGCTTGTCAAGCACAGAGCACGGCCACACCCATCCACAGGCCACCGCCCTCGAGCTCGCGACTTGAAACACAGACCGCGGCGACGCCCATCAACACACCGCCGACCTCACAACCTCGAGCACGGAGTGCGGTGACACCTATCCACAGGCAGCCGACCTCGAGCACGGAGTGTGGCGACGCCCATCGACACACCGCCGACTTCTCCTGTGAGTAGATAATCACGTTGCTAACATGCAAGGCCGAACGTGCTTTTCTCTCTCTCTCTCGCTCGCGACCTGAAAGAAAGAGCACGGCGAGGCCCATCCACAGGCCGCTCGCCTCCAGCTCGTGGCCTTGAGCACGGAGCGCGGCCTCAAGTGCGGAGTGCGGCCCCGGGCTTGTGAGATCAAGTATGCAGCGCGGCGACGCCCATCCACAGGCCAGCGGCCCCGACCTCGCGACCTCGAGCACAGACCGCTGCAACGTCCCTCAACAGGCCGCCGACCGCGACCTCGAGCACGGAGTGCGGCCTCGCGGACACTCGGCCCCTCTGCACACCCTAGCAGCACCGACTAGCCTTAGGTGAGTTGTCCCACATACAAATCAATGGTTGATCGTAATTCTAAGCTACAGCAAACTCCGCCTAGGGTATCACACAGTACTTACTATCATCCTCACCACATACACTCTATCCAGCCCCCTGGTGGTGGCGTCGGTGGAGCAGGTGTTGTAGGTGGCGATTCAACGACATAGGTAGAGGCGAAGACCTGTCATTCTTGGCAAAAGGTATGTTCTTTCTCTCGTGAAAGGTACGTTCTTCTTTCTCTCCGAGTAACAGGCGCCCGTGCGTCCCACCCCCCCCCGGCCGCTTGCACGGCTTCCCTTTTGCACAAGCAGGCATCATTCGCGCGTAGGCTACGCCATGGATAGCGAATCACTACATGCGTGGAACTTGCTACATGGTGCCGCGCCCAGAATGGGCCAACTCCCGCACAATGGCTCGACAGAAGCTCCCCCGGCCCCATCTCACGCGGCAGCTGTTGTGCTCGACAGACGTTTACGATGAGGCCATGACCCGCAAGAACAACACCTGCGACAATGATGGTGCGTACCTGCGTTCGCAGTAAGCATGTTTCACTCCTAACAACCGATCTAGCCCCCTTTCTTCCCGTCCGCAAGGACTTCCATCCCAAGCGCAATCAAGTGCGAAACCAGCTCGCCCCCCTCCCTTCTCGTCGTTTCAAGGATGGATCCAGTGACGTCTACTATGAACTTGCCCGGCAATATCCCGAATTCAAGCAGGAGGTATGTAATCCTTCTCAACGACGTCTGCACGGCAGTAACCGATACGCCCACACCCTCCGGATACTGCCCTGGCAATGTCAGCGGGCTCTGGCTATGAGGACCACCCATCTCCCGACTTCCCCCGCGACGGCCGCGCCTCCGAAGACCGAGGTAATCATTGATAAAGGATACAGGGCTAGCACTCCTGGTGAGGCGCGCCATCCCAGCCAATAAAACGGACGGCGCAGTGGCGACGGGAGCACGGTAGACGTAACCGCAGCGTGAACCGCTATGGGCAGCGCGGGGGCGGCGCAAGCGACTCGGAACGGGAGGCAGAGCTGAGTCCGCGCAGTCTTCCCGTGGGCGGACTCAGCGGCCTCAGCGGACTCAGCGGGCTGGCTGCACGGATGCAGAGGACGAGGGCGGCACAGACGGGCGCAGTGGGAAGGACTACTACGAGCGGATGTTGTATGGGAGGCAGTCGGCAGCATCGGGCTGGGGGGGAGCTCGAGATGAGACATTCGGATGCGGTGGCACATGCGAGACATTCGGACGCGTTCAAATGCCAGCTTATATACTCTACAGACAGTTCAACACGAAGATGGTCGCCTTCCTTAGTGCTTCCGTGCTCTTATGTGCCCCCGTACGCTCCCTATAGCATTGTCGCCTTCATCCTGTGCATCTACACCGTGTGCCTCGTCGTCGTCCACGTTGTCGAGCGGGTGCTTCCTCCATGTAGCGCCACCAGCACCTGCGATTCCGCTTGAGGTAATCGTGGAATTTTGAGTGATTTCCGGGAAATGGCCACGCTTAAGCAGCAGATTCGTAACCTCAGCTCCGAATATCTCCTCTACCAATACGTAGGGCCCTTGGGGAGGTCTCTTGAGCAACTTGACAACTCTTCTATGCCAATCCAGCAGTTGTTGCTCCGGACGGATCTCGAAATTGTTGCCATATGCAGGCCGGCCCACAATACCCGGTGAGCGAGGATATGCTAGTCCCATGCGTACCAGATTGACAGGAGAGAGGGATTTATTGCCTGAGAGAGCACGACAATCAACCAAAAATGGAGCACACAACTCGTACACAGCAACACACCATGTTTTTTTGTCCACGCGTTACCAAGAGTAGCGTTCTTCTTCAAATGAACACGCAGAGGTGACCCTTTGTGAATCCAGCAGAGAAACACGACTGACGCTTGAGAGAAGTAAATGCTCTCCTTGTGCGTTCCCTTCGCGTTGCGTTCCGTCCACGGCAACTTCCTTACCGCCTCCATTGCACGAACAATCTGATCATCGTGCATGTCGCGAAGTACTTGGCGCCCATCTCCCAATTTTGCGGCTTGGAACAATTGTGCGATCGTATCGCCTCCCTGGGCAGGCCAGGCTACGCGAGGTGCCACTTTCGAGATCAGGAACGCCAGATGGAGAGCCAGGTCGACGCGCCAGTCAGAAAGCTTGTGGAGAAATTGATCTTCGGCCCACGAGTAGGACGATGCGGTCAAGGAGTCGTTCTCGCTAGCTTTTCCAGGTGCGTTAGCCCAGTTTGAAGGCAACACGCTGCGCCCGAGATAGAGATGGTAGTCTCCGATAACCACTTCTGTCGTATCCCAGTCAGAACTCGAATCCTCGAGCATGCTCTCCAACGACCTTTGTGAGATCTGGAACTCCACATCCTCGCGCTGCGTATGAGGGGCTTCACGTCCGGCCACCACACGCCGACAATCTGCTCCAATGATCGTCCAACCATGGATTGAGGGCTCCTGGGATGGACGCCGAGAGTGTTCCGGCGGTGGTGTTGCGTCCGGTATTAGATGTATCCGCAGATCAGAAATCACAAACGCAAACGCCTCTTTCACAGCCTCTTCAGCGCCATGCTCGTTGTTGCACGCAATGCGAGCTCGACGCAGGCCTTCTACTACCGCTGTCCGTAGGATTGGCCAGAAGTTTCCCCTCGTCCATACAGGTGCGCGGATTGATCTGAACCCGACGGTGATACCAACGTGAAAGAGGTGTGCCACGAAGTCTTCCACCGCCCAATGCCCTTTCGCCGACTTGGGAAGGCCTCGCGCAGCGGCGTCTGCTTCCGTCTGCGAGACCATCTTCGTAATCGTGGTGCAGTTGAGGCTATGTTCCCCCCAATCGAGCAGGTTGTCGGCTTTACGCCACGCGTAGTAGGCATTTCGCCGGCGCAGTGCCTCCTGGTATGCGTCACCATCTCTCGCTTCCAGTGCAGGCCCGATCTCCTCCCACAGCTGTTTGCGAACCAGCGTCGCTACGTCGTCCAAGTAAGCGTTCATGGCAAGTTCGGCTAACACGCGTAGTTCGCGACCAAGGCTCGATGCATCGCGCCATCGACGGCCGTCCATGTGAGCCATCGCTGTGCGCATGTAAAACAGCGTCTCGTAAGCCTATAATTCGTTGTTCATTAGCACGTAGAGCACATGACAGAGGGAGTTAGCTTACCAAATAGTGCGGACTACCATACGTGATCTCCTGCGTGCGCTTTGAAGCAGTCAGGGGGCGCTGCGTTGCTGGATCCAACGGCCAGTCCTTCAAGTGTATCAGGGGTGTCGCCTTTTCCGGACCACGGAGTAAGAGGCCCGGCCAGAAGACCGGGAATCCATGATCGAGGATGCCACGTAAAGCCCAGACCTCATGCATCAGTCGGCGAGGCAATACCTTTGCGTGACCAGTGATGGCATAGTTGAGAAGACGTTCAAGAACTGCAATCCACTCCACGTAGATAGGATCAGGAAGACTGCGCGACTCCTGGCTGGATGTCGACGCATCCGCAGAGACCACACCCCTCGGCCCTGCGTTACTCGATGCCAGGTTGTTTTCCAAGTGCGGTACAATCTTCGTCTTCCAGGTGGTCTCGATCATCGCGACGATTGGCCAAGTAGCCCAGAGGTAAATATTGGGAAACACCTTTGCATCACCCCAAAGTGGTAGACGTTAGTAATTTGGTGAGCTGTATGACCCCGGTACGACTCACAGAGCCTCTAAAGACTATTGATGCCTTGCGAAGGGCGTCCATGATCTCAGGCCTTCGCGCCATACGTTGGTAGCCCATGACTACATCGCGATACAGAACGTCGCCAGAACGAACTTCTGGCTTGACATAGTTGAAGTCGACAAGGATGTTCGTTTCGTGCCGCAGGTAGTCACGATCGCCGCTAGTGAGTTGCGCCGCCAGACGCTCGTGAGGGAATCCACCTTGATCAGCCATGCGAAACAATCGCCGCGCTGTCGTCTTCGCAGGATCGGTAGATGACCAAGGGCCCGACGCTGCACCCGTTAAAAGCCCCCTCTGTACCACATGAAAGCGTGCACTGTGGCGCATGCGATGCGCCACTGTGTTATAGCACTGGCTCTTGAGAGGTTGTAGAGCGTGGCCGCCCGAAGCCCGCGCTGTGACGGACCGAGACAGCTCGCGCAGCGGCGGGAGGACTGCGTCCATCACACCGTTTGACTGCCACTGTCCTATCGTCTTGGAGAAGAAGTGCGGGTAGACATTGAATGCGGAAGGACGAGGGAGAAACGCAGTGCGGGCTTCCTCCAGATTCAGCTCGTAATCGGCCTCGTTGACGTCATGCCCTCGCCCGTAGTCCAATTCTTCTTCCACCTCGTCCTCTGAATGCTCTAGCGGGGCTGCAGAAAACAGCGAGTTGGTCTGCGACAAGTTCTGCATCAGCGAACAACGATGGCGTCGCAATGTTTGAACAGGACGACGACGTTGGATGTGGAAGCCTTCAGCATCATAGATTCGGACTTCGCGTCCGTCATCGTCCAGCAGCCTCAGATTCTCCAGATTACCAATGCGGTTCCGTAGTTCTCGTTTGGGAGAATCATAGACCTCTGGGTGCGCTCTCAGGATCTCGTCGACTGGCACGCTCTCCCATTCTTCCACGAGCATACACCTGTTATCATATCTCGCGTCGTCAACTCCCAGATTCAATTGAACAGTGATGTTAGGGCAGCATGCTTACGCATAATGGCACGCAAATGCCATAGACATCCTCCACACCTTCGCCCAGTCCCTTTCCCGGAGCCAATTTTGAGAGTCTGCGTCCACTGTACCTAAACCCCCCAACAACGTGTCTTGACCGTAGAGGAGAGTAACTGCAACGGGGACGGAGTCTCCCAGTTCTTCAAAGCGATAACTTGCCGGAGACCCCTCGTACCACGCGCTCCATTCCTCTTTAAAGCTTTTACAAAGCTTTTGCATCTGATCTAGGTTGAAATCGAACTGGAACCGCTCCCTGTGCAGGTGGGTCAGCGCTGACCCAGTCTCCAGACCACCGCCATATGAGTGACGCAAAGTGTCGTGGCTCACCTGCAGTCGAATGTCAAACGGAACGCATCTTCCGTCGTCACGTCGGGATACGGTTGAAGCAATCGAATGTCGGCATATTTCGAATGAGCCATGATGTGCAATAACCCAGCCATTATAACCCTTGCCAACACCGGGTCCATCGTCGTTGTCGCCCGCCGTGTACCCTTGACCTCATGGACCGCTGGAGGATGCCGTAAAACGTCTCGCGGGACCAATGCGATCCAGGCATGCTCACCGGAGAGCGTAGTACCAAATCTGAGCATCCTTCCCTTCATGTCGTGGCCGAGGGGTCGCCTGTCTCCGCGAAAATCCCAGTGCCGTTTGTCGAAGTGCATGGTGAAGCGCCACGTGTGATCAAAGCGCACACCTGGCACTTGTAGGTTCGGTAGTAGCACGTCGAGCCCCAGATCTTTGCCAATCACTTGTCGGTAATCCAGTCGCATCTAACGCAATGATTACCGCGCTCCTTGTGGCTACTGCAAGACAACTCACCTCGGGCATTGACCAAATAGTGTTAGGGTCGTCGGCTTCCACCACAAACTCCTTGTCAATTTTGAGTTGGTATTTATGCGTCAAAAGCGGTATGGCTGATTCCCGGTCATCGTCCTCATACATAGTCGCCAGATTCGAGAGGCGGATGTTGTGCACTGGGGTCGAATTGTACAGCGCATCCATCGCAGAGGCCGAGTTGGGCAGCCGATAAACACTGTTTGTTACCTCGTCCTGATCGAGCGCGTCGTCGGTGACCATCGTCAGGGGTATATTGTCCTCTTGTGTAAGACCTGCAGGCACCACATCGTCGCTTTCCGCTTGAAAAGCCGCTACACCTAGCACAGAATCCTCTTGAGCCGTCTCCAGTCCATGCAATCCTCTCGCTTCTTCATCACTATCATTTCTCTATTATTCCTCAGAACACCCTTACACCGATGTTTCTCACATACCTTGAGTGGTCGTATTCCTCAAACTCATCCATATTATTAGAAGCAAGGTGGGGTGGCTCGAAGTTGCAGACACGTGTAAAGTTGTGTGTACAGGCGATGGCAGGAGGACGAGGTAAACCGAACAGTTTCCGTGATACGTGTAACGCACCGCGCAGATATGCTGAAAGTAAATATATTATCTTTCAAAAATAATGTCGCACGTTACTTTGTCAACATCACAATCAAGCCAAGGAGCCATTCTCAAAGTTATACGCGACCACGCCCTGGCGCAGCAGGCTAAAAAAATAGAGGTTACCGTAGGTTGTATGCTTGCATTCATGCGCCTCCCTCTATCTAACCCCCTCACGCGATTTGCGCCATACTCGTCTTCGTTGTGCGCATCAACGATGGCCCCAGGTGAACACTCACCGAGGCTTCTAAATCACGCGTAACTACAGTTAAACGACGCCCTTGGGTTATACGCCCTACACTGCCTCGCCTTAGAGTTTGCCCTCGTATGACATAGGCGACTAAGGTAGCCCCTACCAGCGAGCGCATCTAGCGCGTTAACAATGCGGCAGCGCAAGCCGTCAATCAGGCCTGCATAGCGTGGCCATCATCCACGACCACACATTTCGTCCGCTCCCCTTCCCTGATCGTACAAGGCATGCGTCAGCGACGCGATTCAGACATTCGGTGCGAGCGGGCGCACCTTTGTAGGTTGTCTTCATCGTCTTCCAATTAGCACACCGCTGTTAGCGCACCCATCATCACGCACACCATTACAGTGCACAAGGACCTGTCCGCCGCCTGTAATCGCATTGTCGATGAACTGCTTAACTCCGACGCGCATGAGAAGGGGTAGATCGGGTGCACATAACCCCACGTAGCACTTACTACGGGAAAAGGGTGATGAGATTCTGCCTCGCTATCCTGCACATCCAACACCTTGTACCGGAATCAATGCGTAAAGCGTGGCCGTACCGAGAACACCTCTTTCGCATCGCGTATGCATACTCCGTAACCCAGACGACGGGCGTACACGCCAGGCATCAGCACCAAGGCATGCGAGGACGGGGAGCATGCGACTGTGGCCGATAGACGTACATGTACATGTCCGTGATGTTCAGCCGCTGCAAGGTCCCCAGAGACTTGGACGCCTGTAGCAGTCCGAGGAACAACCCGTCCAGAATCTCCTGGCACCGTCGCCACATTTCATATCTATTGTACCGCGAACGAAAGCGAACAGGCGGCATGTCAGCCCGTACCCCGCTGCATTTGGTGTCCGTACGCACGTCCACTCCAGGTCTCCCGCGCCCTGGATGAGCTCCCGGGGCTTCTCTGGTGTTTGGTGCAGGACGATCATCATGGAGGCACACAGAAAGGCAGGACGTCGCAGAGAGTCAGTTCTCGGAGCACCAGCGCACACAGCGGCAAATGGGGAAAGGTCAAGGGAGGAGGGCAGGCCGAGGTTATGGTTACGGACAAGGCACAACGGGCCGTTGGGCATCCGCGTACGTGCGCCTGACTCACCTAGTGAGTTCGTCGCCTGCTCAGTAAGCGAAGCGTAGTAACCCCGCCAGAGCCACGCAAGTTGCAGCGTACATCGGGTTATACTGTACAGGGCACATTGCACGCCCCATGCGGCCGCCGATGAGCTCACATACAAGCCCGCCCTCACGCCGCGCTAAAGCGGCATCACGCAGAGGTCTTTCCGTAGTCCCGCGCACGCTTGCGGAGTTGCTACAGTTAGTCGAGTCACCGAGCCTATTCGCGCCCGCCGTGCCTATTTGCGCCGTGTCCCTGCGCCGTCTACTGCACAAACCTAGCCGGAATCAAGCTTTAGTCGCGCACTTACAATTAGCAGAGACCAGAGAATATCAACCCATCGTCGAGTAACATGCCAGTGGTGTGAGGAACACGAAGGGTTCAACAACATATGAACACTAAGCCCATACGCCAGCATCTAGAGACTCGACAGACACAAGACATTAGATCAACAGAAGCTTACATCGAGCGGCAGGGGTGTCACGCCTTCTAGAGCCTAAGTTGTCGCCAGGGCACCCCAAACAATGCAAGTCACTTATCGACGCAAGATCGCATAAGCTGTAGCGTCAATCAGTTCCAGCCCAAGCACCACTGTAGTATACTTCACAACTTTGAGGCCGTCCACGGAAGTGTACTGAAGATCCGTACCTTAAACTTGGTAGGGCCGCACACACTACTCTCTCCATCGACGGCGACGTCCATAACCACTCACCTGCCATGCCAAATGACGCACTGCGTCGGTACCCCCGCGTTGGGTCGAGATCCGTAAGGCCTTGTAGACACCTAGAGGATCCCAAGCCCACCAGACAGTCCGCCAGACAGGGTGAGGGTAGGCCTGCGATGCCAGCGCAGTGAAGATGGTACGTGGCGGCGCTAATAGAGATGCGGACGCAAATAGACGCTCACGACATGCGCTCACGGAGCGCTTCTATGCGTCAGCCCCATCAACGCGCGTACGTACCCATTGCCGCACGCCCGACGGTTAGGCCCCCGCGGCATAGCACTCAAGTGCCCCACCGCGCGTCATTACAGGCATCTTGGCGCGCGTGGCACTAGGTTAAATTCGTTCTCGCCAGCCAACGCCTGGTGTCATAGCTACATACAGACTACGCTATCTCATCCTTGTGCGAGAATAGCTCGCAACATTTTTCTGCCCTTCCTTGCATACTAGCTTTGTATTTTGAATACGCCTGCGGGTCCTGTGCTTCCATCTCAGCCACTGTACGGAACCCGCACTCCACCCAACGGAAAAGTCCTCCTGCACTGTACTGTGTAAACGACATACGACTCTCGCCCGTTTGAATCGGCGTGTTTCCGTGGCGCATAATCGCAGAGGGGATCATGACGCTAGATCCCGGTGGAAAGCGCACTACGAGCTTGAGGTCTGGAAAAACGATACGGCCGCCCTTGTCGGGGTTGTAACGGCCGAGCGCGACAATGTGGCACCAATTACACGCATCGTTCGCGGCGTCCGTGTGCACAGCGCACACTGTGACTGGGCCAAAGTTGAAGCTGGCAGCAGGAAAAAGGCTGTTCTTGAAGTTGAATTCGCCAGCTAGCGACGGCTGCGCTTCTATCAGGCATCCTAGCGTGTGCTGCATGTTGTCGAAAATTCGCGGGGCGTACGCCGCCAGCATAGCTAACTTCAAGGTCAGACCAAGCGGCGTGCTAGGCTATGATGCTCGCACCGTTCCCGAACCCCGCCAATCGTTTCATGGCCGGATTAGAACACAATTCCGCTAACGCCTCTGCGTTCTGCGCGGTGTTGACGACGGCGCCGGGGAGCTATTTACGTCTCAATATAACACCACCGCCGCGCGACCCATCGAACGGCTGTCTCACCTTTCTTCCACCCCCAAACGAGAATCCCTTGGCAAGCGTTGCGAAGCGGCCACGGCGATGAGACTCGTTTGAGGCTCGGATCGACGACTTTGCGTGTGCTTTCTGCATTGCCTCATTGGCTTCATTGACGACCTCGTCCCAGGTTGGATCTGCTGGCCGTCCCGCCAGTAGCGCCACAATTCTTCCAGATTTATCAAGGATCTCACGGCGGTCACTGGGCGCAGATAATTCAGCGCACTGGGTCCATGAGTCCAGGTCGTGGGCGTCGACTTACCGGCCATTCCAGTCAACGTACTCGTACCCGTCCTTGAGCAGCGCGTCTAGATCTTGACATTCCACGGGCTCAATGCTGGACGTCTTCAGGTTTACGCCGACGAATCCACCCTCTGCTATGGGCAATTCGTTTACCCTGAAGTCTGCGTGAATGGGCTTCTCTTTTGCACCCTTTCTCAACGTAAGTGCCGTCTGCGGCCTCTTGCTGATCGCCAGCTTTTCCTGCTCGCGCGCCCGTTGCGCCGCCTTTCGGACGCGCTTCCCCTTTTTGGCGTGCTCCCTCCGGCGATCACTGGCTGGAGACCGCTTCACGCTGGTGCCATTCCGTTGGCCGGCGAGCACCTTTGCCCCGCCCACCCCTCTCTCGGACTGCGCAAGGCATGCGCCTGGCTCTCGTTCAGCTTGACTTTCATCCTCAGCCGCACTTTGGCCTTGGTACACAGTCGACCCTTCGCGCAATGGCGCTGGCGAGGGCGACCGAGACGCAAGCGGCGTCAGGGGCTCCACGTCCCACTCATCTATGCCATAATCTCGCGCTTCCAAAGCTGCGCGAACTAGTCCAACCGTATCCAAACAGCTAAATATGGCGGTCGAAGGTTCGCGCCCCTGCCTCGTCCTCTTGTTATCCTGGACCGCGCGATTCAGCTGCAAACGGCCTGCATACCGGTAGTATGAAACGTTGGGGCCCACCATTATTTAGCAGCAAGCCGCGCTCCGCTTTTTGCGTGCTTTGGGCCTTATAAGCGACGCCTCTTCTTTCCAGCCAACCGCGGCGACCGGCTCCGCTCACCGGAGTCCGTAAGCTCACTGCGCGTCCGCTCCTGTTACCACAACCGGTTAGCCCCTGCACAGACAAAGACGAGCCCTCAGCGGAAAGCCGCCAACCGCCCCTACATATGGCCTGCAGCCTGGACGCCAGGCTCCTACCGCGCTTTGTTCTACCGCGCTCTTGCCCGCACCGGTTCCGTCCTAGGCGCTCCTCAATTGCGCACGCGAAGACGCCCGGCCGCCGGTCGCGTCGTTCGAGCATTGCGACCTGGTAAACGCGCTCGCACAAACGACCTTCCGGTCGCACAAAAAAAACTTGATTGCAGATAGGCCGCTAGCCTACCCCCTCAGATGCTATCGCGCGCAGCGCCGTTGAGCTCCGCAACCCGGCCAAGCAACCCCGTCTGCGCCACCGTATATGAGCGCGCCATGGCCCACTGTACCGCACATTGACGCCCACTGACTCGCCCTGGGCATCAGCCGCGGCTGCAGGGCGTAGGGCCGTCGGGCGTCCCAGCGCCCCCGCGATAGATGTATGCCTAGCATGCGCGCGGCGGCGGCCATCGCCCAGCGCTGTTCACATCCGCTCAAAACAGTGAACAGCCCTACCTGCGCAACGCCCGCCTTTTTGAGCAACGCATGCCGTACAGGCCCACAGCCCGCAAGAGAGCTCCCGCGCGTCATGAACGTGACCAGGCATAGGGCCGTTGGGCGACCCAGCGCACAGGTACCATTCGCCGCAGGTAAGGCGCTCTCCGGCGGGCCTTTCGAGCCGCCCAGCATACGCCACTCATCATGCAGGGTACGCAGGACAACGTTGAGGTTTCCCAAAGACCAATGCCGTACAGTCCGACAGCCCGCAAGTGAGCGCCCCAGGCGTGCATGAACGTGACCAGGCATAGGGCCGTTGGGCGACCCAGCGCACAGGTACCATTCGCCGCAGGTAAGGCGCTCTCAGGCGGGCCTTTCGAACTGCCCAGCACACGCCCGCTCATCTTGCCAGATATGGAGGACAACGTGGAGGTTTTCCGAAGATCGTGCAAGAACTCACCGCGCAGGCCACGCCCTTCCACAGATGCACGGTAGGAAAGGAGAGGTAGCTCAGCGCATCCGCCGTCATTGGGGCACTTAAGTACGCGCCAGCGGCGACGCCGCATCCCGACCCTGCTGCGACCCTTGCTGAGTCGGTCGCAACGGCCACAGCCGTTGTGTTGACGGGAATCCAGGGCTCCGCACGAGCGCCCACCCTATACGTGCCACTGATTGGATGTCGGTGATAACGCGCGCGGATCATTCCACGTTGTGGGTCCAACCGCTGTCCCCGTCGCCCGCTGTCACCCTCGTGCGGTATTTCGGTGCCTACAGACCGCGATGCCCGCGCAACCGTCGCCCGACGCCTATGAGGCTTTCATATCACGTCTGACGGCCCTGCCCGGGGCAAGTAGCGGCGAGCATCCTCAGGCCTCCCTTTTCCTCAGCTCATCCCTCACTGCACGTGTCCCCCGCACGAATCACGCCACACGCGTCACCGCCATACTATACACTGCGGGCGTGCACACCTGTGCTATGCCGTGCCCTTCTCTATGATTTATTATCACGCCCCCATGTGATCAGATTATTTCGATGGCGACCTAACGTTGTTGAGGGCTCCGTAATTAGCTAATATGATATCACTCCCAGTGTCGTTGCTGGTCCATGATACGATCTGTAGGTAGCAGTCAGGAAGAAGTACGTATGGCACAAGGCGCCTACCCGTGTCTACATTACGATAGCTAGCCCATAGCCCCACACCATTCGATGTCGTCGCGCACGTCCTCCCAACGGTCTCGAATACAAGCAATATCACGTTCGACTGCCCAGGGTTGATCGCGCCGAGGGCGTTGTTGTATTGGCGCCAATAAGGCCGGTTGCAAGTACGAGCCGCTTTGGGTCCAACTTCGTATGCGTTGCCGTCGTGGGCTGGCGCATCCACCTTAATCTAAAGCCGGCGGCTGCACCCGTTTTCCGAATGAGACAAAGATCGCAGCCTATTTATGTTGGCACTTACGTCGAAAACGTCCCTCACCCACTCGACTGCTTCGCCAATACAACCCTCTCCTTCGTAACCGTTCTCCGTCGCGAAGTCTTCTACACGCCGAACAAATCCCGCCCATCCGGCCTCCAGATCCACACCCTCCGATTCGGAGCAGAAGAAGAGTAACGTCTTTGCAAGGTTGCGCAGCGCGTCCCTCTGTCCTTCTGTCATATTAGACGGGAAGAACATGTGCTCGTTAGGATGGGCTAGCAAATCTAGCCAGCTCTGCCAGCGAGTATGCCACCTCCGTAGCAACGCGAAGTCAGTTCTCCCTGGTAGTAAGAACTCACATCGCCGCCCTCATCTGCCTCAGTACGCGAGTGCTAGCCCAGGAGCAATATCACTTACGTGCGTCTCTACTTCGCCGTTGTCCAACACCGCCTCCACATTTGTCAATGTGACGCCGTCCTCATTGGAAGAGATGCCCGTTTCGAGGCGTAGGGTGCATGCCCTCAGCGCAGTGCGATTGTCCGCCGTATGCTGGTAAGCCATGGAGTTGCAAGTATGGGGCAGGGACTCTACGGAGTCCCTCACGTTTGCCCCCGTCGACCAACCCGGTCATTTATTACCTATTACCTGAAGACACACGTTATCGACTGTTTTCTAGAATGTACAATTTTCAGCAGGCATCATATGGGACGACTTGGCGTCCCACCTGTCCCACCTAACCCCCTGGATCTACATCATCAGAACGCCACACCCGCCTTCTTACACTCTCGGTGCGATCCGTAGGTCTTTTCGTTTGCAGTGCGACCTCCCACTCGCCGCACCGCATGCCGTGCCTTCTTCCATCTCCACCGGAACCCTTGTCGACGAATCCAATTACTACGCCAATATCTGCTGCCAAGGCATGGGGCAAACGGGTACAGCTGTAGGCCGCCTGAAGCGCGCATCCATGAGATCCGATCGATACCAGACTCCGTGAGCGCCTATTGCCATCTGCGTTTTGGCTCTTCCCAATACCCGCTCGCAGCGGCCCACGCTGCTATTCTTGGCCTACTACAATTTGAATTTCCATATTTATCTGCCCCACAGCTTGTCATTATGGCACATTTGCCACCAATGCGCACGAGAACGGTAGTTTGCGCAATTCTAACCCTCATAATTTTATTTCGGCGTGGGGCGCACGTGGATTAGGTCTCGTCGCCCAACCTTCCGCGCAACGCAATAATTCGGTCTAATTACCACTTACCACGGGCTTAGTTCCGCCCACACCTAACAGCCCTAGTGCCGCTACCTCAGTCGCTAAATTCCTCGTTATCCAGGCATAATCTCCGGTCCAACCCGTGCCGTGAATCAAAGCTGCTCCCCGCCCCTAACGCCGACCACCTCCACGAAGCTTCCTGCTTATCATACTTGACTCACGCGAAAGCTTAGCGCATCATGCCCTCCCAAGGCCCAGCAACAGTTCCTCCACAACGTGCAAATCCCGTTGCCAAGCCGAAACCGAGACCCAGGGTCAAGCACACGAAGGACCGCGTCGTACGTCACGCCTTTTGAACCGCACGTTGTTTCTAACCAGCTCTCAATCTACAGGTTGTACCACCACTCTCGACAGCCGCGAGTCTCGCGGCCAATACTGCAACAACCGCCGAGCCAAATTCCCGTGAGCGCAGGCCAGACGCACGGCCTCCGAAACAGCCACATGGGCTTGGGGATACCAGCGTACCGCAGGCAGATGGTGGGCCAGAGATGGGCGAAACACACGGTGCGTTCAAGTAATCACGAAACTTACCGCATTGGCCACTCATGGCCGCACGGCCAGGCCTCCGGCGAGACGACGTCAATGCTCCTGGGCCTGCAGTCAACACAGTTGACCCCAAGGGCAGCGAGCGTGGGCCCGCTGACACACGGCTCTCCACTATCTGGATTCAACAGCGCAACATTGAGCTTGCATCGCAGGCTGAGAAAGCTCGTCTTGGATTCGCATTTGGACCTATAACTCCCGACGGGGTCGTCACTCCTCGCTTCGGGCGGTGGAACGCCCGCGAAATCGTCAAAGCCAAGACTAATGCCCTCATACGTGGCTTCGACAAGAATGGCATACAGCCTTGGAAGGATCCTATCCCAGTGGCCGTTCCCCGCACGCTCATTGACCCATCCTCGTTAAGCCCAAGCCCCATCCTCTCGGCCGATGGTCCCTGCGTACGGTGGACTGACGCGGCACAGGGTGCAACCATCTCTATGTGCGGTGGGCGTCACCGTTCGCATGCTTATTTGCAGCGTCGGGTTATCCTGCTCAAACTGTTGGCGAGTCACGTTAGCAAGCGCGAGGCACTTCAAAATAAGCGTGTCAAGGACAAAGCCGCGAAGGTCGATACCTTGCGCGCATGCGAAGACGATATTCAGCGAGTGCAACAACTCCTCGACACCCCTTCCCGATGGCAGTTAGAGTTCTTCGACGAAGGTGCGCTCTGTGTCATGCGGACCTGCGTGACCTCAGCACTGAACGTTCTGTAGCCCTAGTGACGGAAGAGTTGGGCCGGTACTTGTCCCGCAACGACTTCCACGCACACTTTTCAGCCACAGCTGAGGAGAAACTCAGCTGGAACTTCCTGGAGATCGACTCATTGGCTGAGGAATTGCGCACGAAACATGGTATACCGCTGCTGGTAGGCTCGAAGGAGTGGAACAACGACGTTGTCAGGCCTATCGTTGGCGACGTCGCCATGAAGCAAGGATCAGCCTCCATCTTCTGTCACTCTCCAAGCTATGCGTTCTTACACTCAGTCTATCGTCTCGGATATTTCGCCGATGGTCAGACCATCAAGGCAGATAGACTGCGTGTACGCCTACGCCCCCTTGCAGTCTCGTGGAAGTCAATCAAGGCTGTGAGGGTCCACAACACCGTCGGTTCGGTAAGCGCCGCGCGCACTTGTGCTCCCTGTGCTTCCTGCACTCATTATTCCATGCAGGTATGGGCAGATTTTGTCAAACTTCTATGCGATGACCTCTGCTTCGTGGCGACTTCAGTACCATGGCCGGACGTCGACGACCAAGAGTCCGAAACCGCCTCTATTTTAGCCCAGTACTTGCATTGCTTGACGTCCTCTGATACTCCGGCAGCCACCCCCGCCGTGTCACTAGAAACTGCCAGAACCCTACACGACACACTCATCAGCGATGCTCTCAGCGATGGCTCCGACGCCCAGGACTGGATTTGGCACTCCGAGCTCGTCAAGGCCATTGATGCGGCTTATAAAACCCACCTCTCAGGGACGCCTATGGAATCTATGGGAAATCGCCAGTCGCCGGTGTGGGTCGCCGCCATGGACCTCTATTGGGACGACGTCGTCCGACTGTGCGGAGCATGGTGGTCTCGAGACCACCAAGGCGGCTACCACCCAGCCGGTATGCATGCGAAGCAATACGCGTTAGCCAAATTGCGTTGGATAGGCACCCTCCGTAAGCATGGCGCAAGGTTCGACCTCCCTTTACCGACTGCGGAGGCACTTGAGGGCGTATATGATACCCTACACCGGGTCTCCTTGGGAATTCAGTGGGTAAGCCATCCTCGCCTCAGAGGTACCATCTTGTCACGGCACAACCGCATATCTTGTCGATCATGCTAACTTTGATCCTTCGCAGGTGAGCAGGCAGGTAGACCCTCTCGCCGACCGTAACATCTATTCTACCGCGGATGCGGTATGGGACCACACCTCGAACATGGCCGCCTTCTTCGCAAATTCCCGTATCGCCCAACGACGTTCTGAGCAACCTCACGCCGTTAGTCATCATTCATACTGCCCACTACGGCCACACGCTTAACACGCTTACACGCCTCATCACTGTCACAGCTCTATCGCTGGATATTGAGCAATATTGACGCCCTTCAGGCCGTCGACGTTCATCTCCGTGAGCACGGCCATGGATTAGCTCTGACCCGGCTGTTTGCCAAACCTCCGCCCGCGTGGCGCAAGACTGCCCTCGAACTTCACGCGCAATCAGCGCACATCCCAAAAGACATCGAAGAAGCGTTGGATAAGCACACCTGGGATAACGACGACTTCTCCACCGTGGTCCACATCAGAGACCTTCTCGTTAAACACGTCCCGAAGCGCCCCTCCCGTCTTCCCCAAAAGTCTACTGTGCGTCCAACGACCGCCGCCGACCGCGTACTAATCCCCTCCCTACCCCCGAATTCCACCGACCAGTTCCCTTGCCTACATATGCTCTCAGTCAGTTCCCTCGATTGGCGCAACGTCGACGAGCGAAACCGCCCGAAGGACTTCCTCGGCCTCGCGCTTCAAATTTATACGCTCCACATCGTCTATATGCGCTTCATGCGCACCGTGTTGAACACTTCGGCTGGGTTCCGCCTGCGCCAATCCCTCATTGCGCTTCTTCATCGATACAGCCAGCCATCCACTGAACGATATACCCTCGGCCCACCTTCCTTGAGCAAACTGCCTAGCCCAGGCGATGAACCCACCAACTGGGATGACGCTCATGTCCACAGTATTCTTGACCTCTCGCCGCATTCCGGGAGCGACCCTGAGCGTTTCACCCAGCTCAGGCAACGCGTACAATCTGCCGAACGATGGGACACATACACAGACGAACTCAAGAACCTTCTTAATAACGTCAAAAAGTCTCAAGTCGCCCGATTCGACGCCACTGACCCGCACACCATAGAGGGAAACGTGCATGTAGCACTGGAGCAGCTCATTGTTGTACGTTGTGAAACCCTCTTGGCCTCAATTGTATGCTAATACTCCTGTGGCATCGGTCTCCACGCCGCCTTTAGGCCCTCACAATCAACGCTACCCGCTTGGAATTTCGGTCTAACCACGGAAATCGAGGCGCACCATTCGTGGTACCCAACAATGCAAGCTTACGGGTGCTTTCGACTGAGGTCTTGGACCACGCGTTCGACGCCAACATGTTTGCAGATCTGGGCGACTTCCGCAGACGCTCACCCGTTGAATTTGCGGACTTCACCCATCGGCGCGATCACTACATCAGCACAACACTGCACGCGCGCTCTGCGGGAAGCGTGGACGCCACCGTACCCCCACTACCTAGCGCCTTACTCAGTGTAGACGACCTCCTTCCTCAGGACATTTCTTGGATGTTGTCGCCAGCCTTATCGCCCTCTCAGCCCTCTTCGTCTACTTTCCGCCGGGGCCTGGATGACGCGCCCAAGTTTCCTACCCTGGACTCCCCTCAACACATGACCTTCGACTTCTCATCCGTGTTGCCTCCCGCCATTCACACAAACCTCACAAAGGGCAAGGAGCGTGATACTGAGCAACCCGCTAACGCCCTCTCGGTCGGCCACTATCACACTCTCTCGTGTGATCCATTTATTAATCACCACATTCACCAGGTCTCTCCGCCATCCTCTCCGACCGGCAGATCATCTGCTCGATCAAACACAGGCCTCAGCCCGCCTCACGCTGACCACATTGGCACTAATCCTACTCCTACCGTGCGTAGTGCCACCCCCCTTGCTTCACCCATGTCGCCACCTCCCTCCCCAGGCATTGAGGCAGACGCATCGGCATCGGAATGTACCTCTGATAGAGATGCAGAAGGCGAGATCGACCTGGATTTTGCCCACCCGCCACCTCCTTCACACAGCTTGGTGACAGCTGAGCTACCCGCTTCACCTCGTCGCCATCGGTCTGACATTGACGTTGGTACGCCTCTATCCACGAATTCGTCGTGATAACTTGTTCAGCACGTGCTTAGCAATGTTACAGATGAAACCCTTTGTCGCAATACGCCTGCGCTCGACTTGGACTTGGATGCCCCCGTTGATGTGGAAGATGACAACTGCTCGGACGAGGAGGAAAACGCCCTTCATCCCAGCTTCATACAAGGTCACTCACAACGCCGCAAAGCCCTAGACATACCCGTCGATCTCGTGTGGCAAGCTCAATTTATCGCCGATCTCAATCTCGAAATTGAAGAAGATTGGCAGGGAGTCCTGCAAAGTAATGGTGAAGAAGATACGGATATTTCCCAACTTAATCAACGCGCGTCGTCTCCTGCCATGGGGCAAGAGAGCCTACCACGCAGCCCTCGACCTCCGTCTCCCACTACTCCAGACGTTTTTGACGTGCCGCCTCCTGATGTCCCATGGGACCTGCATGAAACTTACTGTACAGTCCTCGCAGAGCGTGTCTCCAGTTCTAAAGCACTCAACACTGGCGAGTCGACCATCGACATTGCACGCCACCTCGTCTCTGAGATCCTCAGCGACATCGACGCCTTTCGCCAGCTCGGCTCGTCATTAGTCGGCGACCATTCAAATGGCGAACCCGTGGCCTGCACGCCCTCCCCCACGATCGAGACAGCGGAAGGCGTTAGCCTACAAGCTACACCGGCCCAGTTGGTTAGCGATGAGGTCACTAGACGTGCGCTAGCAGCGGCTACACAGTCACCAAGCATCGAGGACCCTCAGCCGACTGTACGCGTCCTGGTCACTTCCACCCCCACCCAACAAACCTCCACCGCCACACAGTCAAGCAGTCGCTCATGGCAGCCATCATCGCCGTCCCCCTCTCCTGGTGAGTTGTGCTATTTGATCAACCGTCAACCCATGCCGAATACTTTGCGTTATCGCTCCGTCATGCAGGTACCAGAGCCTCATCACCACAGCGACGTACATCGAAGCGCCCCCTCTCTCCCTCTACGTCACTTGGCCAGGTCAAGCGTGGCCGCCATTATGTGCCCACTAGGGCCAAACTTTCGCGGGCCAGTTGTGATGTCCGGCGTGGTCGCCGAGCTCGCCGCCTTGGCCACGTCGAAGATGACGGTGATCAAGTTGACGATGACTTCAAGGCAGAGTTTGTTGTTGGTTAAGCTCTACTATTTATTGCCTGGCGGTATGCATGCATGCCCGCCAAGGTTATCTGTACATAATAAGCTCCTTCCCCCACGAAAAATGCGTCGACGCCCTCCCGATGTCCGAAACGCCCTGCTCGTATATTTTCGACCCAATTTCCACTACGCCTACCGTACATTGATTGCAAGAAAGTCAATGTGGTTGCGTACCACTGCTATCAGTATCACAGGGCCCGTCTGTACAGAGTAGACCGTCGAGTCTTACCCCGAAGGTCAAGCGGGCGAAGGGTAACTCGGGGGCGATGCACGGCACCCGCAGTCAAATCGGCAGCTGACGGGCGTGTGGGACGACACGGTGAGTAGCCCGGCGCTTCCGACGACGTCCTTGGTATTGATGGTAATTTGTTTGCGCTCTCTAGCAACCACCCAAAGCCATCAAGCTGCGGCATATCGGGCACAGACAACGCCCCAGGCAAGCACGCGCGGGCGAGAGCGACCGCGCGATCAAGACCAAAATGGTAAGCTATGCCGTGTCCCTCGACCTTCAAGCACCGCGAGCGGCATTATTGACCCCCCGTTCTCCGACAGCCCAAGCACTTTGTTTGCGGGCAAGCCGCTTTACGTTAAGGCTTAATTAACTCTGCACATCTCGCAGAACTTGGTGGACGCTATACAGTCCGGCAATACGCCTCAATCACTTTCTGTCCTCCATCAATCAGGCGAGTTGGTATGATTTGGCACACGCCTCTGTAGCTCAGTCTGCCTCGTGGACGATAATGTCGATGGCCGAGCTCAACAGCGTACAAAGTGGTAAACAACGACGGCGGTGCTTTGGCGTCTTCACCCGCTCGACCAGTTTACGCTCGACATTTTCGTCTTCAACTAGTCGTCATGGAGAAGCCGCTTGGAGATGAGCTACGCGGAGGAACAGCACACACGGCGGAAGACGAGAGAGTGCGGGTAAAGAGTAGAGGTACACCCACCGGGGATCATTGCGCTGTAGAACAGCGTCCGGATAGTGTGAGCGCAGGATCGAGTCACCCGTCGCTCCCCGTTTGCGCTAACAGCACTTACAGATATCCCAACGGGGTTAACTATCAATTTTGGGTGCTCACTCCGTTCAAGCTCGCTCCACTTGACCTCACTACATCGTACGGAGGCTTTCGGGATCCTTGCGTCAGGTTAAGTACTCTACAGCCCCCCGCTCAAGGAATCCCAATGGCACGAACTCTGCTCCAATAGACTCCGGGCCACAGAGTTAGGTCTATTTGCCGCGCCCGCCTCACAGCCCTCCCTTCCAAGCTTCCGAAGAACGCTGCTCTCTCCACACTAGCCCAATGGTCTCCTTTCCGCGGAAATACTAAATGGCACAACGATTGTTCTCGCAGTACTCGCAAACTCGTAGGGCCCGCGCGCAAGCCCCGACTTTATCGCACGGCCCGCACGCTACCCCTCCAAGGCGCTCTGCCAATGTTCCAGTCATGTCCCTGAGGATGCACTGCTGCGGTGCACACCGCACAGATACTTTCGGAACGCCGAACGGTCGTAGTGAGCTCACGGACATCTCGGTCGTAGTGAGCTCACGGACATCTGGAAAGGCGTGTCCGCCTCTGTTTCACTCGGCAAGAACTCGGTCTGCACACGTATAAGTAGGATCTTCCTCGGCGGCCTATATCATTACCATCGCCCGCTCATTCTCCATAGTATGTGAACTAATTCACGCAACTGCTCCTCCGAATACCCCTTGCCGGTCTCTTCACTGTTTCGTGCTCGTTGGTACTCCCCTAGCCGCCCTATTACTAACCCTAAAACTCCTGCAACGCGCCCGCAGCGTCTATGAGGCATATAAGTACGTCGTGCGCTGGACAGCACCGCAGGCTTTTCTGTCATAAGTCGACGTTGCGCACACGCCACGCGACTTGTCCCCGTTTACGAGTGCGCCTGCTCCCTGGGGGAGGCGGTAAGGTGGGGCCATGATGCGCGCTCCCCTCCGGAGGCGGTGAAGGAATGCGAGCAGGATGGTCATGACGCTGAAGCTGTGATCCAGGCTGGGCGCACTGTTCGCGGCGGCAACTAAAGGCGGCGGGAGCCCGATGTGTTGTCTCAAAGGGGGGGGTGGATGCGCGGACTTGGGCGGCGGTGCACGTAGCGGTAGACAGCCTTCGAGACTAGAAGGCTTGGCGTCGTGACGAAGCCAGGCGGGCTGCGTAACCAGGATGCGATGGTTATTGTAAACCCTGAAAGTAGCTGTGAATGCGAACCACACTTGATGGGAGTGCGAGAGAGAGAGAGAGAAGCACGTTCTGCCGTTAGCAACGTGACTATCTACTCACAGGAGATTACATAATCTAACACACCGAGCTACGGACCCAGCGTAAACCCCCGGTTCACGCGTGGTCGACCTCGAAGCAGTCAACGCCTTCGAACTGGCGCGATCGCAATCGCCCAAGGAGTTCTTCGGCCTTGGGCCCCAAATATACACGCCGCACCTGTTATACATGCGCGTCATACGATACGCATTGAAGACAACATCGTGTCGTCCACTGCGTCAAAGCACTTTGCGCTTCTTGGCTCACTACAGGCACGGCTCACTACAGGTACCCCGCTACCACAAGCTACTTTATGCACCCGCTTTTAACGCACCCACGGATGCCACCTAGTAAATCGCCATTCACGAGCGCATCGAGTCGTCGGAGAGATGTGACGTCTACGACAGGGAACTCCGCACCCTTGCTGGCCACATCAAGCCTGAGAAGGGCAGCATGGACGTCGACGATGCCATAGACTTTTGTGTGGCCTGTAGGGCAGCGCGTAGGCTGGATGAAAAACGGGGAGAGCCTGTTGTCACAAGTCACTGACGTCAACAAGAATTGTCGCTTCGTACAGTCGGGCATAATTATTCATAATTTTAGATGATTTTCCTCATAATTTCAACGTCTATTACCCTTTGGATCGGGTACGGCTTATTGGGCGCATGCGAAGATGCGGCTGACATCACCAGGGAGGTTGACATGGCTGGCGGTTTTCGTAACCCCCACCTCGGCGGTGAACCTTGCTTCGTGGGGCACGCCGTCACTGTTTGCCATCTAACTCCGGCTCCTCTCTGGAAATCTAAACACCGTCCGTCAAGCTGTACGTCGCCGATTATACGACATGGTAGTTCAATCCAAACTGTGCTGGTACGTTAATCTCCGTCATTTCACTCCGCTTTGTGGTTCACCGGTTATCACAGCATGCCCGATGAAATACTGTTGCATATCGCATCGTGCTTGGATATTGAAAGTCTCATCTCTATAAGGGACGTCAACCGGGACTGGTACTTATTCGTGACTTCCATCTTGAAGGCCGAACGCCGCCGCCTCCTAGAATACTACGTTGAGCAACCAGACTACCTGTGGAAGACCCTCGCGTCGTTCGGAGCGGTGGTCGGTCATTTGGCAGCGCTCGCTTTCATTCTTCGCGATTGCTCTGCATTGCCGGACACGCTCGATATTTACGTCCCACGCGAAAACATCCGCAATGTGGAGGAGGTACTGCAGATGCCTTGTGACGATGCATCCGACGTCGAACGCTTCGAAGTGGCCAACCGTCCTTACCGCGATGACGGCTCAGACGAACTCTCTTGCCAATTCTTTGCGACATCGAAAGGTCGTTGGCTCGCTGTCCACGGCATGAAAGACAACTGTGCTTTGCGCGGGATAGCTTCTGCATGGACGTCCTGCCTTTTCAACTTCGTCGGCCCCTATACGTTCGGCTGCGCTTATCCGTCGTTGACACTGTGCCGCCGCTCTATTGCTCCCTGCGAATTGAATCCGATGCAAGCCGATCAAGCATACCTCCTGCAGCGCGATTGGGGGTTTGATTTCGCGGCAATCCCTTCCGACTTTGGGGTACCAGAAGGTCAGCGCGTAATGGTGAACCAGTTTTCGTGTCGACGGAGTCTATTTCAATGTCCTCTTCAACCGCGGTTTTTCGGAGACGTCGGATGCATCATGGGATTCTACGACCCAATTGGGACTTCGATGGATGACCTTCAGAGGGGCGAATACTCGCCATTCGCACTGAATGTCGTGTGGAGGTTTCCGGGCCCCCGGAACTTCGACTGCGACGGTCCCTGTGTCTATCGCAATCCTCTCTTGGCGGCGAACGATACGCTCACGACGGCTGTTCTCGTCGCGCACCGCATCAAATACAACTGGATGTCAGGCTAAAGGTACGTTTTGTCTTCAACTGCTCTGTGCCAAGATGAGACAGGGTTCTGACGATACGCGCAGAGCCCTTGCGGTATGGGCGATCATGGCACTGCTTAGAATGATATTTGTTCCATTTATATGTGAGTGAGTCTGGGCAATATGACTTCGAGGTTGTGGACGCAAGAATTCCAAGCGGACGAAGTTGTGTTGGCCCCCATACCTTCCGTAGGTACATATTATATCTTAATTCCGCCTGAGGCGACACTATCCTGGTGGAGGCCGTGGAGCCTATAACGTCGCCGCTGGAGGCTCTACTACTGACTCGCGATCGGCAAGTGGCCTGAATCGGGCGGATCGTTGAGGGCGCGCGGCGCGGTTGGAGCGCTGACCTCACCGGTGGAACAACATGTACTGCACGGCGTGTTGTACTCACTCAGTTCATGCCGGGATCAAAGTCTGACGTCTATTAGAGATGGTGTTACAAAGAGGCCATAGCTGCGTGGCAATCCTCCGTGACCCCGCCAAAACACCACTGAGAGGCAAACACATCGAGTGCGCCAGGTACGAAGCAGATGTTAAGGCATCTCGCATCACATAAATGGCGGAGGGTCAGAGCACAGTTGTATTCGCCGTCCCACGGCACCGGACTTGCGGGTAGTTCGAACCAGTTTGTCAGGTGTGTGGCCAATTCAATGCCGCACCCCTCCGTGTACTTGTTGATTGGGAGTTTATTGCCTGGGGGAACGTGTGGTCGAGAATGCGTCCAGGGTGGTAAAGTCCCCTGCCATCCGCTTCAAGAGTACGATACGCACAGCACGCGCTGTCCGCGCCTACAAAAGACTTCAACAGTGTCGTCGACATACACGTGAGAGGTTGCGTTGCAGGACCGTCCGGAATTGTCGCCCGAAGTCGACTGATGGACTCGACACCGGCGCCGTAAGTCACCGAGGGCATTTCGAGGGGGGACCGACTGGCATCTCCCGGCCTGGAGTAACATCAGTGACACCGAAGCCTTCGCGTACGAAAAATTGCACTATAGCTGTCACGCCATCGCACGGCACAAATGTGTCGGTGTTTGGGAGATCGCAGGAGGCCTGGGGATAGAACAAAAGCACAGCAGTAGAATCGCCGATTCGGATAGCGTCGTGGCCTCCAATGAAATTAGTCACGTGGTGCGCCTGTAAAAGGGGAGGGTTAGGGTTAGCGTGGAATTGGTTCGAGTGGGCGAAGCCGCGCTCGCCCTCAAGTTAATCTTGCGCTTATCTGGGTTATCTCATCTCACTTTACACAATGGTGCCAGGGTTACCCGGCATATCTCAAGTCGTCTCTTGCTCTTACTCCACCGATAACCGCGTTGCGCCCCAAACTGCTAACTCTACACCCATCCGCTTCACCCATTTCGGTGTAATCTCCATCCCCCCTGGCGAACGACTCCTTCGCCGCTTACAAGCATGTCCACGTCTCGCCAGCAAGCATCACACCGCGCTACCGCCGGCCGCCATTCCCCTCATATGAGCATCGTTACTTAGGGTTCGCAGCGGCTTTCCTCTCGCTTCCCCTGCCCACACTCAGTGCATTTCTTTACGTCCAATAGTATCCCGTCTTAAAATTCACTTTGCGTAGCTCTCACACATTGGTCATATCGCCACCCTTGGCCGACGAACACATACACAACGACCCAACGATGGTCGTGCTGTACGCCGATGGTTGCGAAGCCGCGGGGTAGTGCGGTCAAGGTAAGTGCCATTTTCACTTTCTCGGATCGACTGCCACCCCATCGCACTCCGTTTCTGACTTGAGCTCTACAGGTTTTTTGTCCCTCTCAAGGCATGCGGTTGTCCCCCCTGCCGCTCCTGTCGTCCTCCCGCTCCCACCGCTCTCTCCGCGACCGCCGCCCCCGGCGTCGACTGCTCGTCTTCGTTCCCGCCCACCACACCGCTCCACACCCTCCACCCGCACGCTTACTAGTTCTACCATCCCCACACCGGGCGCGACGACCCATCCACCGCCCGTTCTTCTGAAACAACGTGCGTCCTATCATCGAAGCCGCCGTCAATGCTCAACATCGCGAGATCACGATCATGAGCGCAATATAGGTATCTTGCGCAGCTTTCTTTCTCCCCCTCGTCGCTTGGGACGCGTCGGCGCGTACACCAATGGCCGGCTCCTACACTCTGCACATCCTTCCATCGCACTCCTGTGCGCACTAGGGCCCTCGGACCCAGGGCACGCTGCTCCTCACCCCGAGCAGGCCATCCCCGCCCGTCCGCCCGTATCCCACTACTCGAGCATGAGCGCATGAACAGGCACTCGCCTAAGGCAGCGCCGGGGGGAGGCGGCCGCGTCTCTGCGGGGCTCGCTGAGCAAGTTGGACTGAAGAGCACGTCGTCTGACTTCATGGACGTCCACTCGCACCGGTGGCCGATGCGCACTCACACCAGCATGCCCAGGCGCAGGCGGACGATCCGCGGGCGCATGCTAGTGCAGACGCCGAGGCTATGTCGACGTCCACACGCACCTGCGACCGCGACAAACACGCACTCGTGGAAATGGTGGCGGAAACGACAACGACACAACACCCACTACAAGGTCGCTCTCGCCCATCTCCGCACCGCCCGCCATCTTATCCACCAGGTCGCAAAGCACTATCTCCGTTTTCTCAGGTGTGCCAACAGTGTCTACCGCTGCAAGCAGCTCAAGCGTGCCGCCCTCGTTCGCATCACCACGATCATGCGCCGCCTGAACGATGTCCTCGAGATCCTCCAGGCCGTCCGCAAGCCCGGCCCCATTTCCCGTCTTCCCGCTATTCATCCTACCACCCGCACACCTTTGCTCTGCGGCTACCCCAACGTCGGCAAGTCGCGCTTTATCAACAAGGCCCACCGCGCGGGTCCAGCCCCACGCCTTCACCAACAAATTGCTTTTCGTCGGCCGTCTTGACCACCGCTACATGCGCTGGACGTTGTCGATACCCCCGGTATCCTTGACCACCCCTCGAGGAGATGAACAACATCCAGATCCAGACCATCACCGCGATCACCCATGTCAGGCTGTGCATCCTCACAAGGTCGACCTCGCGCGCCCCCAGGACCTTGCGCCAGACCATCGTGCTCTTCCTGACGCGATTATCAACTCGGAGAACATTCGCCACGCTTAGGTCGCGTGTTACACCGACCAGCGCGCCTTGACCCCCAAGCGCACTGCGTGTGATGCGCTCCTCGAGCTCCGCGTCGATGCGAAGCTCAATGGCCACAAGGTCAATGTGATCCTTAACCCGCTCCATGTCGCACAGCCCAAGCGCCGCGATGAGATTGTTCGCTAACCCTAGCCCTTCATTCCTGAGGTCATCGAGGGCCGCCAGAAGTACGCCAATGAGGATTCGGCCCGCCACCGCCTCGAACACCATATCGAGCTCGAGCATGGCAGAGCCTGCGTGTACAACATTAACCTAACGTTAAACCCAAGAGTATGTTTGGAAGCACGGCTTCGTACGCGTTGGCGCTGATTTTGTCTAATGCATAGAACTACATCCTCGCCGAAGGGGACTGCAAGAATGATATCATGCCGGGTTAGATGGACGGCAACAACTTTGCCGACATCTTCAATCCGCACATCCTCACCAACTGCGATGCGCTCGAGCACGAGCAGAAGAAGGTCCAGGCCCACGGTTTCTACGACGGCGAGTCTAATTTTGTAGGTCTGGTTGATTGCAATGCCGTTTTTGCACCCTCACCCATTTCGCAGTTTGCGTCGAATGATGGGGGCGACGCAGTCCAGGCCGAGGTCTCCCCGGCTCCGTCTCACCACCCTGAGCGCGCCACCAGCCTCGCGTCCTCGCTTGCCACGCCCACATCGTCCACACCGTGACCCCCCAGAAGGCCATTTGGACGATGTTGGGACCTCCATTCTAATCAAATTCCCGCACAACTCCGCGCCTGCATCGCCTATCCACCTCGTCGACGTAGCAAAGCAACTCACCACCGACAACCCCGTTGACCGGCGCTTGGAGTCGTTCGACACGAGCACGACTTTAAATTTTGCTAAAGCGGATCAAGTCTGCGATGGCAACAACTACGGCTCTCGCCGCCGACGTGCCCCCGCCGCAACGCGCTGCTCTGTCCAACCGTTTTTTCGTTGCAGACCCTTCAATATGTATCGTTGCAGACCCTTCAACGACGCCATGGTTGCCAAGATAGTTTTCGGCCACATGAGCACGCCATCAGCTGAGGTGTGTCTGCTACGGTCACTCCTTTATCTTATTGGGCGCGCAGACTATTACATGCTCGTTCTTCCAGTGTCATGGCGGGTTTCGCGCACTCGCTTCCCGTCCACTACCTCCTGTGCGTCTGGTATGTGTTCTTCTTTCAAAGTAGGCCTTCTGTCTCGCTCGGATTCGCGCAGTGCTGATCCCGCCGTCCAGGCGCCACGTTACTCTTCCGCGCCCGGCTAGCCATCTTCGTGTGCTGCCGACGCCTCCTGCTGCAATCGACATCACCGTCCTCAACGTCCTCGTGCACCCGCCTCTGAGCGCACTCACTACCTCTTAACCCCGACGCTTTCGTCAAGCAGGCGCTATCGGTCAAGCTCAAGGACGACGACGTCCGGGAACAGCGCATTCATCTGTCCTCACCCAGCGATCGGGCGTCCGATTACATGCCCTCAGCCTTCATAGCTACAATCGTTGTCGTCTGCACGGTCTTCTCCCCCTGTTACCCCCAAGTCCGCACCGAGACCCTCGATTAAGATGCCGGTGTTGGTTTGTTTTGCTGGTTCCAGGGCAGCGGTCAGAGATATGAGACGGCCGCCGTGTAGACAGTAGACCACCCTGAAACGTGGTTGGACGGCGACGGATGTGGGGATGTGGGGCCCATACAATCAGCTTTGTGATATAATGGTTGGAAGGACAAGCTGCTGCATGTACTTACTAGACGAACGGCCACAACGACATCGCGCAGCCAATGCACGAGTTTCAACAGTTGTGGTTCGTGCGAAACTGCCCGCTTGCGGTCAACCTGGGAGCGCAGCAGTTCTAGACGATCGTCGAGATAGGTGAAAACCGTGGGGAACACGCCAGAGAAGCCCTCTAGCAAAGCGGGAGATCGGGCGAGAACTGGATCAGCAAAAGGAGGCATTAGCCACACGGATTTCACGAGCCCAGACCTCTTCAGGATTGCGGCCTCCGCCACCTGCAACTTGAACGTGGGCGAGTTACCGTTGCCTGAGGGGACGTTCCGCGGATGGAGGGAGTTGGCCCACGGCGCCGCCACGTCCACGTCACCTGTGTCCCGATGCAGTCCTACAGATGGCGTCTGGCCGTCTGGCGAGTGCGCGGGAAGTGGGCATGGCGTCGTTCGGACGGGTCTATGGGTCCGGCGTGGTCCATCGGCGCTGTCTTCGTATTTATCGCTCAGTGCCGGGCGTTACGCGTCGTGTTCCCTGTTGGTGTCGTTAATCCCCTATCCGGGTCGTTGCCCGGGAACGTGTGTTCGACGCTCACTTACTAAACGTGCCAGATCACGCGTTTGGACGTCGGAAGGCCGCTGGTACGGGGGCGGTCCGTGGGCGTCGCTTGTGTGACAGCCCTGGCGTGTTCGTCGCTCGCAGCGGGTGGACGCACATCGCACGTCCGACGTCGTGCGTGCGGTGAGCTGCCGCGTGCCAGACACCCTGCATTCCGTCCCCGGGCGATTGTGCCGATGGGTACGAGGGCCGTGGATAGGACGGTCCTTTGTGGGTCGCCCTGGGTCAGCATTTGGCTGCGCCGGTCTTCCGGGACAGCGGGACAAGGCATGCGGATGCGGACCGGCGGTCTGCGCAGGGCGGAGTGCGTGAAAGTGTTGGGTACCGGTGCGAAAACGCGCCAGGTGCGCCCCGCTGCTCTGTTCCACTGACGTCGCCCCATTTTGCAGCGGAACGAGCGCAGGGTGCACAAATGGCCCGCCGCGATCGCACGCTGCTGGAGATCCCGGGTGTACCGTCTGTTCGAGTCGCCACTCTTCGTGGCGCGTGCGCGCGTCTTCGGCGTCGGCGTTGTCGTCGTCGTCGTCATCGTCACCAGCAGGGGCGGGACAGGCGGAGACGTGCTCGACGAGCGCGAGGTAGGCTTCTTGGATGCGGAACACCATTGCGGTTACGACGGGGAGCGACGCTTCGACACGGTGGGCCTCTTCCTTCGCGATCCACTGTTCGGCAAAGACACGTGCGAGGAAGGCACGCTCGGGCGTGATCGTCGCCCAGTAGTCCTCGCTGCTAAAGTCGATGTGCTCGCATATGTCTACGCGCGTCTGGAACACGCTCGTGAGCGCGTCCTCGGCGACGGTGATCTCCGCGAGGTCGAAGAGCTTGATGAACGCGATGAGGTCCTCGATGACGGTCTCCCCTGAGCGCGCGCCGTCCTCCTTCTTGGAGCCGTCGGCGTGGACGACATCGACCCAGAGCCCGAGGAGGTGGCGCGCGGCGGTGCGGGCGGTCGCCAAGGCCGTTACGGACGATCGTCTCGCGCCGGGCGATGATGAGCGCGCGGGGGTGGGTGACGCTGACGGCCGAGTCCGAGTCGGCGCCGTAGTTGGAGGTGATGCAGTACTTCTCGAGGATGGCGGTGTAGACGAGCTTGCGGATGGGGGCGTCGGCGTCGCGGGGGCGGGCGAGGAGCGCGGGTGCTCACGAGCAGCGGCGGGAGGGTCTGGAAGTTGGTGGGGAGGTTGAGGAGCGCGGCGCGGCGGACGTCCCTGCGGAGGGCTGAGATGGCATGCTAGTTAGACGGGACCGGGACTCACGCAGAGGTGTCGTAGGCCATGGCGTCGAGGAGGGTGTCCAGCATGGTGGGTTCGCCGTCGTCCAGCTCGGAGGGTTAGGCGGAGTAGGACAGTTTGGTGAAGGCAATGACGGGTTAGGTGCGGACTGTCGGTTCTTTGTCTCGGAGACGGTCGAGGAGGGAGGCGCGGAGAGTGGCATAGAGGTCCTCGCTGCAAGGTGTCAGTGGGAGAGTTAGCTATATGCGAGGTGCTCACTCTATTGCGCCAAGGTTTACGAGGGTGTCTGTGATGCACTGGAGGACGCGGAAGCGGACGACCTTGTCCTTTGCGGTGCAGCCCTTGAGGAGGAACTTAACAAGGTGGGAGAGGAAGCGTTCGGAAGGGGTGTCGTCGTCGTCTGCGCCGTCGGACTTTGTGCGCAGCTCTGCGTCTGCGCGGTGTTTGTATGGGAGGTAAGGTCAGAGGAGGAAGACGCACCCTTGTCGGTGACGAACTTGGAGTAGCCTTCGATGAACTTGACCGACCTGTCAGCGACGGAGGTGCCCTTCTTGATGGGGAGGACGCGGGTGACCATGTCGTTGAAAGACTCCTGGAAAGCTCTGCATTGTGCTATGGTTGTAAGGTGGCCGCTCGTGGTGCCCTACACACGGTTGAGCGCGCCTATGCGTGAAGACCGAAAAACGGGGGACTGACCGGTGCGAAAGTCCCCAGGCTTGAAGATGCCCGAGGCACCTGCTATGCGGACGTGCCCGATAAAGTAGCTGTTGGGAGCCAGCCAGCCGCCGTGGTATCTAGTCATGGTAAGTCCCGACGTAACGCATGAGACGACAGCGGCACGTACAGCTTCCAAAAGTAGTTGGACGTTTCGTGGTTCCCACCGATCACAAGCGTAAGGGTGGGGGCCTGCGCCTTACCTGTGTAGTACCTGAAGCAAATTCACTCAGCCCACGGCACCCACACAAACAAAAAGTGAGGCAAGCGGCCCACCTACTTCGCGAAATCGCCGAGCTTTTTGTACTTGTCGGGGACGGCCATGCACGCGAGGTCGCTGCGGTTGCGGACGGCCTGAAACTCACCGCAGATGAGGAGGAGGTTGACCTTGTAGCCGTTCTCGCGCTCGAGGCGTGCGATCTCGCCATGTATCTCGTCGAGCTCGCCGTGGCCGCACCCTTCGACGGCGATCTAGCAATTGGGGCCAGGATGCATTGAGCGCGTGAACTGATTGTACGAGGAGCAGTGGGTGTACCTTCATCGTCTTTGCGACTTTTTGCTTGTTCTTCCGGCGTTCAGAGATCTCGAAGTCGCGCAATGAGTCTGGCGGCGAATGAGGAAGAAGAGTTCGAAGAAGAGAGGAGGAGGTGAGAGGAGAGGCGATCCGCGATGAAAACCCGAAAACATCGGATTTGCGCGGTTCGAGCGCCCATACACTGACGCCGTGATCGACGGGCGCCTCCGCACTTGTCCTCCTCGCCCTCTTCCAAAATTTCCGTCCAGCACTTGCTTGCCCCCAATCATGTTACGAACAATGTAAGTGCTCGCTTAACGATCTAATAGGGCTAAATACAACCAATATAACACAGAAAACCCAAAAATGCGCGGTCAAAACGGGTAATGCAATCCCGCGAGCCGGACGAGGTAGAGGACGCGCGCACGGCCATCTTCGTCAAGGGCACGCATACAGGACAAAAGGTCAACGCAGCCATGAAGGAGCTCGTGCTTATGTGCTCAAACGGCCCAACGCCATCTCCTTTTCCAAGAAAAACACCGTCCAGCCGTTCGAGGACGCCGCGTCGCTCGAATTCTGGGCGCAAAAAAACGATGCGAGCTTGTTCGTGGTCGGGCAGAGCACCAAGAAGCGGCCTGACGACCTCACGTTTGTGCGCATGTTCGACCACCGGGTGCTGGACATGTGTGAAGTCGGCGTCGACATGTTCTAGAGCATGGTCGAATTCAAGGTCCGCCCTCCAAAACTACTATATTAGCAACGTGGCTAATAATTACGTGTGATTATCTTGCACAGACACCAAAAGCGACCCCGGCACATAAGCCAATGCTGCACTTTGCGTCGGACCTGTTCGACTCCCATCCGCGGTTCGTGCAGCTCAAATCGCTACTCGTCGACTTTTTCGAGGGGGGGTGATCGATTCGATCTGTTTCGCCGGCCTGGAGCATGTCATCGGCGTCTCGCTCGGCCCCACAGCCCCCTCCCTCAACGCGGCGACGACGACGCTGGGGGCATCCTCTACACGCACCGCCTCCTCGAGCACGGCGGCGCTGCCAAAAGTGTACGTCCTGGCGTAGACGATCCGGCTGCTGGCGTCGGGCACGCCAGTGCCGCGGGTTAGACTGACGCCGATCGGGCCGTTCATGGACCTGACGCTGCGGATCCGCACGCGCTCCCGCAAGCCTGCACCATTCTTACCTGGGTTCAAACTTTGTTTGACGGTGTAGCGCGGTTGTGGGGCCCTCTTTCAAACAGGTAATTAAGACTTCCCTTTTAGTGCGTCTTAGGGTTACCTGCTATACCGACCCTGACCGTGTTCTTCACATATACTGCAGTGCCCGTCGCTCGTGTGCCCTTCAACCCCCGCTTTCTTCCCTCCACCATGTCCGACGACGAACACTCCGACACCTCCGCTCCCACTGCCGCCTTCATCTCCTTCGAGGCGTTTTCGAAGGCCCTCACATACAACACCAACCCCGTTCTCGATGAGTGGCACCTCGAGATGTGCCGCGTGCTGGTCAGTTGTTTCGTACACGTCCGATTAATCACCTCATCACTCGTTGTGACACCCCACAGGAACTCGTTCCCTTTGGATCCGGCGTCGATAACAACTTCAACCGATTTTTCGCGCGTCACTTCGAGTTCTCGAGCAACCAAACCCTTGCGCGGCTCGTCATGCGCAACTACACACACCTCACGCGCCGGAACGACCGCAACAACCTCCTCGCCCACCTCAAAGAGTGCACCGAAAAGGCCGAAAACGTCAATGTTCGCGTGCAGAACATCCAGTCGCAACTCGGCCCTCACACAACCCACGACCAGCGCGAAGAACATGCCCGCCTCACTGAACGGCTCACGCGTCGGCGACGCCGTGTCGAAAAGGCGGTCGCCGCGGTGAAGAGGCACGATGAAGAATGTGAGTATCTGTCCACCCGTCTTCTAGTTGTGCATTCACTCAAGCGCTTGTTCTCATTATTCAGTTCAGCGCATGATCAACGCGTACAACGGGTTCCGCCCATGGGGTTTGGCCCGGCAGGTCCGGACGCTTGGCAGGCATGCGCGCGGCGACGGCTGCCTTGTCTTTCTGAATGCCGCCCTCCACGTAAGTACAACAGTACGTTACCCAACCACCCCTTTACTTGCCGCTCGTTTGTCGTACCTCCGTTCCGCGTCGTGCTGACTCGTTCTCGCAGTGCAACCGTTGCGAAGAAGACCGAATGCAGTCATGCGAGATCGAGGCCGGCCTCGTCCGCTGCAGACACTGCGCGCGCACCTCGCACCACGTGTGCGTGTTCGACCTTGTCCGCCTCAACGGCGAAATTATGGGTACGTCCATCTTTTCGTTCCCCCTCTCGATCCACGACGCTCGCTCACTGCTCACCCACCACCACACAGGTGGACGAGGCTCGGACGTCGTCCTTGCCTACTACAATGGCCTCGGCTTCTCATTCATGCCGCCCGGGTCGATGCAAGTTCCCTGGTACATGGTCTTCGAGCAAGTGAAGGCCGCAATGGAGTTTCTATACCTCAACCCGTTCGTCACCTTCCAGCATCGCATCGAAAAGTTCATGGCGGCATGCAACCTCCCGTACTACCAGCCCACGGTTTGGCCCCCCGCCGCCATCACCTCAATCACCGCTCGCAGCACTGCGATGCGGCGTGAGTTGGAGCGCATGCCGACCGTTGTCTTAGGGCAGGGTGAGACATACGGTGAACCAGTGAGTCCCCCTGTGCCCCCTTCCACCGAGGCCTCGAGCCAGAGCGGCGGCGGCGGATCACCCGCCTACCCCCCCTCCGTCCCCCAGCGTGGCTCCACTGCCGGCGAGTCCCCCTGGTTCCGTCCCACAGGCCTGCTCCCCGTCGGTGAGGCCGTCCGCATGGTGTCCCCGTCTCCGCCTCCTATCGCTGTTCCGCCGCTGCTCCTCCCACCTGGCTACACGGCCACCGAGGGTCCAGAGCGTGCCCGGCCCACGCCGTCCCTCCCTCCCCCCGCATCGCGCGTGCCGTCAAACCCCCGCGAGGCATCCGTCCGCTCTCGGAGGTCGTCGTTGCGCGGGAGGAGTAGCACGACGTCCTCTACGCCGGCGGGGATCGACACCAACCGCCAGCAAGAGTACCGCGTGCTCGACCAGCTCGCGCAAAGCTCGTGGACGGCCTACATGAACGTTAGGAACGCTCTCGAGGCTGGCGAAGTCGCGGACACCGTCATCCAGGAGCACGAGGCTCTCTCTGCCCGGCTTCACGAACAGGAACAGATCGTCAACCGCCTCAACAAAGACTATTGGGACTCCATGCAGCTCGACAGCCCGCAACTGGCACCGACCACTGGCTCGCCGCCGCCCCCCACCGTTCCTTTTGCACAGCCGACGACGCCGTCTACCCCACAAGCACAACTCGTCGCGGGGACGAGCCGCCTGGCCCTCCAAACGCCAACACCGACGGGGCCCAGTGCGAGCGGATCGCAGAACCCGCAGTGGACCGGCCACGCCCCACTCCCTGCTCCTGCTTTTCAGGCGCCGCCCCGCGCGGGGTTCCCGTCACAAGAGCAGCGACCGCGGGTCCCACTGTTCCTACCGTCGCCGTCGCCGGGCGCGGGCCCGTCGCAGAACCCGCACGCTCCCCCGGTCGCGTCGGGGTCTGGCCAACGTGCGCCGTCTGGACGGCCGGAGGTCCAGCGCAGCGACGACGACCGCCACACCTTGAGGTCGACAGCGGGCTCTCGCTTAGCATCCGTCTTCAAGAGCAAGGGCAGGGGGAACGGGAAGTAGACGGATGTGTTCGTGTGCGGTCAGTTGCCTCGTTTTTTGTACGATTACATATATACGCCCCGAGTAATGCTACCATCTCAAGCCATTGACGGTTCGTACAGTTTGCTGAGCGTGATGACGCACTTTGCGTTACCAAACCTCATCTTTCCCTGAGCTGGTCCCTGCCCGCCCCCTTTCCCAGTTGCTACGCGGTCTTCCGGCCCAGTCGGTTGCGGCGCCCGCCTTCAAACTCCAAGGTTGGCGTCCACTCAAACATCTACTCCGTGCACACCCACCGGTAAGCTTAAAGCTCAGAAAGCGCCACTGTCGTCATGCGTCGCTCTCACCCTATCTTGACGCGCCCTCTGACTGGCTTTTTTCTCCCCGCAGATGTCACGACTCACCTTGTTGCCGCCGAAGGCACAGCCCCTGCAGACACTACTGCCACCCCGCATACGCCAGGGCTGGTTATTGCGAGGCCGTTGTAAGCCATTTTCAGGGCGATGTGCTCCGCTTCCACGCGAGCCTCAAGGAGCCCCTGAGCGCTATACCGCTGTCTCGCCAATTTGCCCCCCTCGTCGTCCCAAAGCGCGTTCGTTGTCGCCGCGTGCCACCTGCCTGCTTCACCTGTCATCTCATCGACCGTTTCACCGTCCACCCCTGCACCCGCCTCCCCGGCACCGTCTCCCCACCCTCAGCGCTCGACGAGCCTCGCCTCCGCCGTCGTCGTCCACACCCGTTACCACCGCAGAACTCGATTTCGACGATTTTACGCCATCCATTGCAATCACATTCCCGCATAGCTCTGCACCTATATCGCCTATCCACTTTGGCGACATACCCAAGCCACTCGCCACCCCCCGCGCCCTTGACCGCCGTAGGAGTCGTTCGCCACGAGCACGCCTTCAAATCTCGCCGAGCGCATCAATCCCGCGATGTCAACAACTATGAATCTAGCCGCGGCCCACCTGCCTACGCCCCGTCCGACGCATTCTCGGTGTCCCAGGTCACAGCTCTCTGCTCTGCAAGAGAGCATCGCATTCGCTTCCAGCAGCAGCCTGCGACCGCCCCCGCACTCCCCAGGCAAGTTCCCGCGCGCGTTGCCTGTGATCCCGTACCGCCGCTCCACGATGGTCTCAACAAGCTCAAGAGCATCATCACGCCGTAGGACGCGCTCTCGACGTTCATCTCGCTCATGGATACACACCTCCGGCCGTACTCAGGGTTACCCGCCGGGCTCAAAGTCGACTCCTCCCTCTTCGCGAAGGCGTTGGGGTTCACCGACACCACGGTGGCAAAGAAAGTTTTCGGCGACATGATCGAGGTCTGTCCGCTACGGTAAGTCCTTTATCTGTACATGCTCATCCTTCCAGGGTCATGGCGGGTTTCGCGGACTCACTTACCGCCCGCCACCTCCTGCGCGTCTGGCGCCTTCTGTCTCACTCGGTTTCACGAAGTGCTCATCCCGCCCTCCAGGTGTCACGACCCTGTTCCGCGCCGCGCTAGCCATCTTCGTGTGCTGCAGACGCCTCCTGCTCCGGCTGCAATCGACCTCGCCGTCCTCAACGTCCTCGCGCACCCGCCTCTGAGCCCACTGCCTGACCCTTTCGTCGAGCCGGCGCTCTTGACCACTATGCTCTACCCCCACCGCCCTTCGCTCACCATCCTATGCCCGTCCGCGCCCGTGAGGTCATCGGCGGCCGTCATCGTCGCCTCCAGCAGCATCTCGTCGATGCTCGTCGAGCCCGCCCGCGACCGCAACCGGCTCCGCGACTCGTGCTCGTGGTCCCGCGACGTCGACCGCCCCCGCCGGTGTCGGTGCTCATGGGGTCAGGCCGCCGCGGGGTAGCGGGCTCCGGGCCGGCCATCTCGGTCGGTGTGGTGGGCGTAGGTCTGGTACGCGTGCGGGTGGAGCGCGGGAAGCGTGGTGGCGTGGTGGGCTGCGAGCGACGGCGAGTGGTCGACGGCGTGGCCGTTCGTCAGATACGCCGGGCGCGGCGAGTTCGACGACTGTCGCTGCGCTCAGTTGGACGATTGCACAGCACGGACGGGCGACTCGCCGACAGGCTGTAGCAATCGCGACCGCAGAAGTCGACCAATCTTCACCACAGGAGCTTCAGCGTGAGCGTGTAAAATATTGTATCAGCATTGAACAGACGTTAGGTACGTGACCAAATTTCCTGGACAGACGGCGTGCGGGTACCGTATACGACAGCAGCACACCAAACAATAATGTAGCGACGCACAGCACTCATTAACATACTACCTACTTACCTACGGATGCGCCCAGGGACACTACTGCCCCGACGCAGGTGCAGACACACATGCAGGCATGAACGCGCACGTGGAGACGGGCACGGATGTAGGCATGCCACTGTTAAGCAGAGCCTCCAGCTCCCCGATAAAATGCACGCTTCGCGCATGGGCCTCTCGCGCCTTCTCCAAAACAGGCTTGATGTTCTCGTGCGCCATCCCGAGTTTCACATCGGGCAGCGCATCCGGCGCGAGGACCGCGCTGGGGTTGCACCACGGCTGCGGCGGCGCAGACCGCACCCAAACCCGTCGGGTTCTTGCACCCACGCGACGGCCGACGGCGGGGCCTCGGACCCGGCGCGGACTGCCTGTTCTTCGTGCGCGCGACGGCACGGGCGGTGTGTCCGCCCTGTCCCCCCATGTCGCCTCGTGGACGTCGGAAAGCTTGATGGAACGCGAGTAGGAGTGTACTATTGAAGGCGGGGTCGCAGGTGACTTCTTAGGGGATTCGCCGGGGCTCCAGATGGAGGAACCGGACACATCGGGCCCACGACGCGGCGTTGCCGGGCAGCGTTAGCACTGGAATAGGTATGACGACTTACCCTTCTTGCCCCGTACGGTTGCCGTGCTGTCCGAAGGCAGCCCGAGGGTGCGCGCCGCATGGTCAAGGTCGGACACCAACTCGACGCGGTCCCAATCTTCTTCGAGGTCATCGCCAAGGCTCGTACCGCTGGCGTGGCCGGAGCCGCTACTGGTAAGGCCACCGGCCGCATTGGAGATAAGGTCGTCGACGGAAGGCCGGGCGCTCGCAGCGGGCGCTTTGCTCTTCTGTCCGAGGCGGAAGATCGATGCGAGTGAAGGGCGGCGCGGGGAGGACTTCTGGGGGATGGCCCCGGTTGTACCGTACGGCCAGTTTGGGTGGATGTCGCGCCGTGAGGCGACGGACTCTGGACCTGAGCTGGTCTTCGCACGACGGCGGGTAAATGACGAAGGAGGGCGAGGCTTCAGCAGCTCTGCGTCCGCCTCCTGGTGCCGTCGCAACGTCTGGTCCATGAACGGCCCCATTGGCGTCAGCTCCACCCGCGGCACTCGCGCCCCCGAAGCCAGCAGCCGCATCGTGTACGCCCGGATGTGCACTTTCGGCAGTGTGGCCGTGCTCGAGGAGGCGGCGCCTGTGGACGAAGACGCTTCCAGCGTCGTCGCCGCGTTGAGGGAAGGGGGTGTGGAGCCGAGCGAGACGCTGATGACATGCTCGAGACCAGAGAGACAGATCGAGTCGATCACCTCCCCGTTGAAAAAGTCGACGAGTAGCCATTTGAGCTGCACGAACTTAGGGTTCGCGGGTGCGAGTCGAACAGGTCCGATGCAAAGTGCAGCATTGGCTTATGCCCCGGCGTCGCTTTTGGTGTCTGTGCGGTGCATTCGCATGCCATCAGCATCCACGTCGCGAATGCAGTAGTTTGGGGGATTACACCTTGAACTCGGCCATGCACTTGAACATGTCCACGCCGACTTTGCACATGTCTAGCACCCGGTGGTCAAACATGCGAATAAATGTGAGGCCGTCAGGCCGCTTCTTGGTGCTCTGCCCGACCACGAACAAGCTCGCATCGTTTTTTTGCGCCCAGAATTCGAGCGACGCAGCATCCTCGAACGCCCGGACGGTGTTTTTGTTGGAAAAGGAGATGGCGTTGGGCCGTTTGAGCACCATCTGCACCAGCAAACGGTCAGGGTACACACCAGCATAGGCAATAGGCATACGCACAAGCTCCTTCATGGCCCTGTTGACCTTTTCTCCCGTATGCGTGCCCTTGACGAAGATGGCCGTGCGCCCGTCCTCGACCTCCTTCGGCTCACGGGCTTGCATTACCCGTTTCGACCACGCATTTTTGGGTTTTCTGTATCATATTCGTTAGATTTAGCCCTATTAAATCGTTATCGAGTACCCACACTGTTCGCAGCATGATTGGGGGCGAGAAAGTGCCGCACGGAAATCTTGGGGAGCGAGGAGGACAAGTGCGGAGGCGCCCATAGATTGCGGCCTCAGTGTATAGGCGCCTATAGGCGCTTGCCCCGCACAAATCCGATCTTTTCGGGTTTTCCTCGCGGCTCGCCTCTCCTCTCGCCTCCTCTCTTGCCTGCTCCTTCAAACTCATCTTCCTCATTCCGCGCCAGACGCATTGCGCGACTTCGTGATCTCTGTTCACCCAATCAACAACGCCGGAAGAACAAGCAAAAAGTCGAAACTACGATGAAGGTACATCCACTGCTCCTCGTACACGGCCGGTTAACGCGCTCAATCCACCCACGCCCCAATCACTAGATCGCCGTCGAAGGCTGCGGCCACAGCGGGCTCGACGCGATATACGGCGAGATTGCGTGCCTAGAGCGCGAGAACGGCTACGAGGTCGACCTCCTCCTCATCTGCGGTGACTTTCAGGCTGTCCGCAACTGCAGCGACCTCGCGTGCATGGCCGTCCCCGACAAGTACAAAAAGCTCGGTGATTTTGCAAAGTAGGTGGGCCGCCTCGCTCACTTTTTGTTTGTGCGAGCGCTGTGAGCTGAGTGCGTTCGCTATAGGTACTACACTGGCAAGGTGCAGGCCCCCATCCTTACGCTCGTGATTGGTGGGAACCACGAAGCGTCAAACTACTTTTGGGAGCTGTATGTGCCACTGTCATCTCATGCGCCACGTCGGGACTCACCGCGGGGTAGATATCACGGCGGCTGGTTGGCTCCTAACATCTATTTCCTCGGACATGCAGGTTGCATTCAGGTGAACGGCGTCCGAATAGCTGGTGCCTCGGGCATCTTCAAGCCCGGGTACTTTCGCACTGGTTAGTCCCCCATTTTTGCACTTCCCGGATAGGTGTACTCACACTATGTGCATGGAATCATGAACGACCGCCGTACAACCACGGCACGATGCGGAGTATATACCACATTCGCGAATACAACGTCCGCCGTCTTTCCCTCGTGCCTCCCTACCTCCATCCTACCCTCCCCCTGCTCCATCTCACCCGATCGCGGACAGCTCTCCCCACCCACTATATTCATCTCGCACGACTGGCCGCAGGGCATCGCGTACCACGGCGATCTGCGCGAGCTTCTTTGCCGCAAGCCCTACTTCTGCGACGACATCAACAAGGGCGTCCTCGGCTCTCCGCCCATTACGGACCGGCTCTACCCCCTCCGTCCCGCGTGGTGGTTCTCCGCGCATTTGCATTGTCGATTCGAGGCGACGGTCGTCCACCAGGACGGCATCTCACCAAGTACAGTCGAGAACGAGGCCCGGAGCGCAGAGAAGACCAACCCGGATGAGATCAACATCGATCTTGATGATGACCATAAGAGTGCGCCCCCTTCTACCGTTTCGCAGACCAGTGCCGACAATGTACGCGAAAAGGCATCGGCGCTTTCGAAAAATCCAGATGAGATCACGCTAGACAAGGAGTCGAGGCTCCGCCCCCGCCGCCTCCACTACCGACAACGATGTGTTTCCTCACACTCGATAAATGCCTTCCCCGCCGCCGATTCCTCAAGGTACGCACCTGATCTTCCCACCCTGGCTTCTGCTGACTTGCCTATGCTCTAGGTCGTAGATGTCGACGCCCCAGGCCCGTACGCATCCCCACCTATACTCGTGTTCGACCCCAAATGGCTCGCGATCACTCGCGCGTTCAATGGGTCCATCTTGCTCGAGCGTACCCAGCACGCCTACCCGGACAAAGTGCTTGCACACGATGTGGTTCGCAACGCGCTCGACTGGGTCAACGCTCATGTCCTTCCCGCCCCTGATAAAAACGGTGCGGGGCACCTCAGGGTTGATGAGGTGCAGCAGTTTGTGGTCACCACGCCCGGACCGGCTGTGGGTGATGAGAAGGGTGGTGGCAGTGCTCGTTGTGCGGTTCCTCGTGAGACCCCTTCTTCACTTGGGGCATAATGATTGTCATACTGGTGCTAATTTCTGAGCCCATGTCTATAGCAGCATATTATCCAAACCCACAGGCAGCTGCGTTCTGTGCACTGTTGCAGGTCGAGAACAAGATCAACTTTTGATCCTGTTTATGAGATGTGTGGGGTACGGTGCAAACTTCATTTACAAGTACCAAACTGGTTGGGTTACATCCAATCCCAGAAGATGTCCGCAAATATAGCACCTGTGTGAGATTTCCGGAAGATGTATGGGGGAGATACGCTAGGTCAAAACAAGTCTCGGTTAGGGCTAGGGTTAGGGCCTAAGCGCCGGGGCCAGGATAAGCACTGGTCTGAAGCGCCTGTATTTGATGGTGTAATGCATGCATCAATCAAATGTGTGATCCTATAGCTGTAGACCAGTGCACAATGCACATTCTCAGTATCAGCTTCCAAAATTGTGCCCACAAACCAACTCAGCCAGAGCTTGCACACTTATATTCAGTTTAAGTTAGTTTGTCAGTATCAAATCACCAAGCTTGCCCACAAACCCATCCACCCCCCACTGGTCGACCATCCTTTTCACTAGCTCAGCCTCATGCAGGCGCATTGGCGACCCTGCTGTGTGATTTAGTGCTGGCGAGCAGCCCCATCATTGCGCCAGTTTGCCAGTGTCAAAATCAAAAATCAGTCCACATGCCAGACCTGGGTAGGTGGATTTGTGATCTCGTTCTCTGTTAGGATTGTGCGCGGAAGTCTGGAAAAGCGGAGATGTGGAAAAGCAGAATTCCGGAGGGAAGTCCGGAAGGAACTGAAGCGAAGTCTGGGCGCACCAGAGGCGAAGACTTGGCGAGGCTATTAGCAACGCCCGGAGCGATCTGCTGGGTCTTCGGATTTTGAATGGAGTTGGCGGAACTCCGGAATGGAGCAGTGTCAAAGGGGAGGAGTCGAAGGAGAAGACACGAAGGGCAGACAGAGGGAGGTCGGAGGTCAGAGGTTGGAATCCGGATGGAAGCCTGGCAGAGATACAGAGGAGGATGTAGATTCGGAGTAGGAGCTACAAGCAGGAGAGTAGACAAGTAAACAAGATATTCGAACTCAGGAATAAGCTAGCGAACTCGGTGCTTATAATCCAATCGTAGATAGGAGTTAGGGGTCGGAGTCCGGAGGTTGGACTTCCAGTCGGGACTCCGTGGAGTGGAGCATCTGACCGGGAGTAATGTATGATGACGTGTGGTGACATGCATCTGCACATCCACACGGAACCTGATGGAATTCCGGAGCAGATTGCGGTCCAAGTGGAAGTCCCACTGGAGAATAAGTAAGTATGATCGGAAAGGACTAGAGGGAACTAGAAGGGACGAGACTTGTAACTGGATGGAATGGGTTGGAGCGGTCTAGGTGTTGATGAGCGGTTTAGGTGTTACGGGACAAACAGAACTCCAGGTGGAGTTCTGGCACTCCGGGCCTGGTTGGCACGGACTGTAATATTCTCATATCTCGTGCTGGCAAACCAGCCCCATCAGGGCTGGTTCACCAGCATCAAAATCAAGAATGAGTCAGCGAGCCAGCCCCCTCACAGCTGGTTCACCAGCGCCAAAATGAAAAATGGATAAATGAATCACAATGACACCCTCTTTCCAATTGATGACCAGCACAAGCTGAAGCCAGCAGCAAGAAACATATGGAATGACAAGTGAATTGTGCTTGGACTTTCTCTTGGGCTGTCAGCCACTCACCGCAAGGTCATTGCTACTGATATACAATGCCAAGGCGGTGCAGTTGTGAAGTTAACTCCAAAGCTGCCCAGTGACACAGAGCAAATACAAGAGGAGCTGGACAAGCTGGAAGAGGCTGATATTTATATTACCCAGTATAGGATGGGGCCAGCACATGTGAAGGTGCATGTGATTGATTGCGGCTATATGTGAGAGTTCAGGTATTGCAGGTGTACAAACTCAGGCTCACTATTGGCACTCTTGCCTGGCTATGGTTAGTTCACTTATCAGGCACACTCACTCACCCTGTGGACCAACTTTTGCGTTTCCCTATTCATGACACATCCACCAATGAATTCACCACACAGGTATGTTCCAACTTGCAGGCACATTACACATCTGTTGCTCAATGGCATGAATTATGTCATAACCATCGCAAACTATACAGGGAAAGACCGTGAGTACTTGAAGAAACTCATAACACTCATATGTATAGAGGTCAAAGTCTGTTCGGTCAGGGTTAGTCCTAGGTCAGGGTTGCATGTGTACATAGTCTCCCGTCACTTGTCGCACATATGTGCACCCTGATTTGTTTAAGCAACAATCCATATTTTTCAACAAATCCTTTCCAAGTCCAGTTATGCACCCTTGTGCTTCACCGTGCATCATCATATGCACCGCCCAATCACCATTGGATACCTTACCCAAATCTTGCACAGCCTGCGGCCTTGCACTCCAGTGCTACTCCGCTGTGTTGCATGGTCAACCCCTCGATACACAATATCACTGCTTTCACAAATCCTTGGCAAGTCCGGTTGTGCACTCATGTGCTTGACCGTCCATCATCCTATACAACCTCCGGCCTTGCACTCCAGTGCTACTCCGCACCCTCCGTGTGCGGAACACATAGATGCCGTTCAATGGTGCAACATTCAATCTCGGGCTTCCCGCTTACAACCTACGGAACACTGACCATAGTTAGCTGGCAACACAGACCGTGGCGACGCCCCACCGACCTCGAGCTCGCAACCTCGAGCACGGAGCGCGGCCTGGGGCCTGGGGCTTGTCAAGCACAGAGCACGGCCACACCCATCCACAGGCCACCGCCCTCGAGCTCGCGACTTGAAACACAGACCGCGGCGACGCCCATCAACACACCGCCGACCTCACAACCTCGAGCACGGAGTGCGGTGACACCTATCCACAGGCAGCCGACCTCGAGCACGGAGTGTGGCGACGCCCATCGACACACCGCCGACTTCTCCTGTGAGTAGATAATCACGTTGCTAACATGCAAGGCCGAACGTGCTTTTCTCTCTCTCTCTCGCTCGCGACCTGAAAGAAAGAGCACGGCGAGGCCCATCCACAGGCCGCTCGCCTCCAGCTCGTGGCCTTGAGCACGGAGCGCGGCCTCAAGTGCGGAGTGCGGCCCCGGGCTTGTGAGATCAAGTATGCAGCGCGGCGACGCCCATCCACAGGCCAGCGGCCCCGACCTCGCGACCTCGAGCACAGACCGCTGCAACGTCCCTCAACAGGCCGCCGACCGCGACCTCGAGCACGGAGTGCGGCCTCGCGGACACTCGGCCCCTCTGCACACCCTAGCAGCACCGACTAGCCTTAGGTGAGTTGTCCCACATACAAATCAATGGTTGATCGTAATTCTAAGCTACAGCAAACTCCGCCTAGGGTATCACACAGTACTTACTATCATCCTCACCACATACACTCTATCCAGCCCCCTGGTGGTGGCGTCGGTGGAGCAGGTGTTGTAGGTGGCGATTCAACGACATAGGTAGAGGCGAAGACCTGTCATTCTTGGCAAAAGGTATGTTCTTTCTCTCGTGAAAGGTACGTTCTTCTTTCTCTCCGAGTAACAGGCGCCCGTGCGTCCCACCCCCCCCCGGCCGCTTGCACGGCTTCCCTTTTGCACAAGCAGGCATCATTCGCGCGTAGGCTACGCCATGGATAGCGAATCACTACATGCGTGGAACTTGCTACATGGTGCCGCGCCCAGAATGGGCCAACTCCCGCACAATGGCTCGACAGAAGCTCCCCCGGCCCCATCTCACGCGGCAGCTGTTGTGCTCGACAGACGTTTACGATGAGGCCATGACCCGCAAGAACAACACCTGCGACAATGATGGTGCGTACCTGCGTTCGCAGTAAGCATGTTTCACTCCTAACAACCGATCTAGCCCCCTTTCTTCCCGTCCGCAAGGACTTCCATCCCAAGCGCAATCAAGTGCGAAACCAGCTCGCCCCCCTCCCTTCTCGTCGTTTCAAGGATGGATCCAGTGACGTCTACTATGAACTTGCCCGGCAATATCCCGAATTCAAGCAGGAGGTATGTAATCCTTCTCAACGACGTCTGCACGGCAGTAACCGATACGCCCACACCCTCCGGATACTGCCCTGGCAATGTCAGCGGGCTCTGGCTATGAGGACCACCCATCTCCCGACTTCCCCCGCGACGGCCGCGCCTCCGAAGACCGAGGTAATCATTGATAAAGGATACAGGGCTAGCACTCCTGGTGAGGCGCGCCATCCCAGCCAATAAAACGGACGGCGCAGTGGCGACGGGAGCACGGTAGACGTAACCGCAGCGTGAACCGCTATGGGCAGCGCGGGGGCGGCGCAAGCGACTCGGAACGGGAGGCAGAGCTGAGTCCGCGCAGTCTTCCCGTGGGCGGACTCAGCGGCCTCAGCGGACTCAGCGGGCTGGCTGCACGGATGCAGAGGACGAGGGCGGCACAGACGGGCGCAGTGGGAAGGACTACTACGAGCGGATGTTGTATGGGAGGCAGTCGGCAGCATCGGGCTGGGGGGGAGCTCGAGATGAGACATTCGGATGCGGTGGCACATGCGAGACATTCGGACGCGTTCAAATGCCAGCTTATATACTCTACAGACAGTTCAACACGAAGATGGTCGCCTTCCTTAGTGCTTCCGTGCTCTTATGTGCCCCCGTACGCTCCCTATAGCATTGTCGCCTTCATCCTGTGCATCTACACCGTGTGCCTCGTCGTCGTCCACGTTGTCGAGCGGGTGCTTCCTCCATGTAGCGCCACCAGCACCTGCGATTCCGCTTGAGGTAATCGTGGAATTTTGAGTGATTTCCGGGAAATGGCCACGCTTAAGCAGCAGATTCGTAACCTCAGCTCCGAATATCTCCTCTACCAATACGTAGGGCCCTTGGGGAGGTCTCTTGAGCAACTTGACAACTCTTCTATGCCAATCCAGCAGTTGTTGCTCCGGACGGATCTCGAAATTGTTGCCATATGCAGGCCGGCCCACAATACCCGGTGAGCGAGGATATGCTAGTCCCATGCGTACCAGATTGACAGGAGAGAGGGATTTATTGCCTGAGAGAGCACGACAATCAACCAAAAATGGAGCACACAACTCGTACACAGCAACACACCATGTTTTTTTGTCCACGCGTTACCAAGAGTAGCGTTCTTCTTCAAATGAACACGCAGAGGTGACCCTTTGTGAATCCAGCAGAGAAACACGACTGACGCTTGAGAGAAGTAAATGCTCTCCTTGTGCGTTCCCTTCGCGTTGCGTTCCGTCCACGGCAACTTCCTTACCGCCTCCATTGCACGAACAATCTGATCATCGTGCATGTCGCGAAGTACTTGGCGCCCATCTCCCAATTTTGCGGCTTGGAACAATTGTGCGATCGTATCGCCTCCCTGGGCAGGCCAGGCTACGCGAGGTGCCACTTTCGAGATCAGGAACGCCAGATGGAGAGCCAGGTCGACGCGCCAGTCAGAAAGCTTGTGGAGAAATTGATCTTCGGCCCACGAGTAGGACGATGCGGTCAAGGAGTCGTTCTCGCTAGCTTTTCCAGGTGCGTTAGCCCAGTTTGAAGGCAACACGCTGCGCCCGAGATAGAGATGGTAGTCTCCGATAACCACTTCTGTCGTATCCCAGTCAGAACTCGAATCCTCGAGCATGCTCTCCAACGACCTTTGTGAGATCTGGAACTCCACATCCTCGCGCTGCGTATGAGGGGCTTCACGTCCGGCCACCACACGCCGACAATCTGCTCCAATGATCGTCCAACCATGGATTGAGGGCTCCTGGGATGGACGCCGAGAGTGTTCCGGCGGTGGTGTTGCGTCCGGTATTAGATGTATCCGCAGATCAGAAATCACAAACGCAAACGCCTCTTTCACAGCCTCTTCAGCGCCATGCTCGTTGTTGCACGCAATGCGAGCTCGACGCAGGCCTTCTACTACCGCTGTCCGTAGGATTGGCCAGAAGTTTCCCCTCGTCCATACAGGTGCGCGGATTGATCTGAACCCGACGGTGATACCAACGTGAAAGAGGTGTGCCACGAAGTCTTCCACCGCCCAATGCCCTTTCGCCGACTTGGGAAGGCCTCGCGCAGCGGCGTCTGCTTCCGTCTGCGAGACCATCTTCGTAATCGTGGTGCAGTTGAGGCTATGTTCCCCCCAATCGAGCAGGTTGTCGGCTTTACGCCACGCGTAGTAGGCATTTCGCCGGCGCAGTGCCTCCTGGTATGCGTCACCATCTCTCGCTTCCAGTGCAGGCCCGATCTCCTCCCACAGCTGTTTGCGAACCAGCGTCGCTACGTCGTCCAAGTAAGCGTTCATGGCAAGTTCGGCTAACACGCGTAGTTCGCGACCAAGGCTCGATGCATCGCGCCATCGACGGCCGTCCATGTGAGCCATCGCTGTGCGCATGTAAAACAGCGTCTCGTAAGCCTATAATTCGTTGTTCATTAGCACGTAGAGCACATGACAGAGGGAGTTAGCTTACCAAATAGTGCGGACTACCATACGTGATCTCCTGCGTGCGCTTTGAAGCAGTCAGGGGGCGCTGCGTTGCTGGATCCAACGGCCAGTCCTTCAAGTGTATCAGGGGTGTCGCCTTTTCCGGACCACGGAGTAAGAGGCCCGGCCAGAAGACCGGGAATCCATGATCGAGGATGCCACGTAAAGCCCAGACCTCATGCATCAGTCGGCGAGGCAATACCTTTGCGTGACCAGTGATGGCATAGTTGAGAAGACGTTCAAGAACTGCAATCCACTCCACGTAGATAGGATCAGGAAGACTGCGCGACTCCTGGCTGGATGTCGACGCATCCGCAGAGACCACACCCCTCGGCCCTGCGTTACTCGATGCCAGGTTGTTTTCCAAGTGCGGTACAATCTTCGTCTTCCAGGTGGTCTCGATCATCGCGACGATTGGCCAAGTAGCCCAGAGGTAAATATTGGGAAACACCTTTGCATCACCCCAAAGTGGTAGACGTTAGTAATTTGGTGAGCTGTATGACCCCGGTACGACTCACAGAGCCTCTAAAGACTATTGATGCCTTGCGAAGGGCGTCCATGATCTCAGGCCTTCGCGCCATACGTTGGTAGCCCATGACTACATCGCGATACAGAACGTCGCCAGAACGAACTTCTGGCTTGACATAGTTGAAGTCGACAAGGATGTTCGTTTCGTGCCGCAGGTAGTCACGATCGCCGCTAGTGAGTTGCGCCGCCAGACGCTCGTGAGGGAATCCACCTTGATCAGCCATGCGAAACAATCGCCGCGCTGTCGTCTTCGCAGGATCGGTAGATGACCAAGGGCCCGACGCTGCACCCGTTAAAAGCCCCCTCTGTACCACATGAAAGCGTGCACTGTGGCGCATGCGATGCGCCACTGTGTTATAGCACTGGCTCTTGAGAGGTTGTAGAGCGTGGCCGCCCGAAGCCCGCGCTGTGACGGACCGAGACAGCTCGCGCAGCGGCGGGAGGACTGCGTCCATCACACCGTTTGACTGCCACTGTCCTATCGTCTTGGAGAAGAAGTGCGGGTAGACATTGAATGCGGAAGGACGAGGGAGAAACGCAGTGCGGGCTTCCTCCAGATTCAGCTCGTAATCGGCCTCGTTGACGTCATGCCCTCGCCCGTAGTCCAATTCTTCTTCCACCTCGTCCTCTGAATGCTCTAGCGGGGCTGCAGAAAACAGCGAGTTGGTCTGCGACAAGTTCTGCATCAGCGAACAACGATGGCGTCGCAATGTTTGAACAGGACGACGACGTTGGATGTGGAAGCCTTCAGCATCATAGATTCGGACTTCGCGTCCGTCATCGTCCAGCAGCCTCAGATTCTCCAGATTACCAATGCGGTTCCGTAGTTCTCGTTTGGGAGAATCATAGACCTCTGGGTGCGCTCTCAGGATCTCGTCGACTGGCACGCTCTCCCATTCTTCCACGAGCATACACCTGTTATCATATCTCGCGTCGTCAACTCCCAGATTCAATTGAACAGTGATGTTAGGGCAGCATGCTTACGCATAATGGCACGCAAATGCCATAGACATCCTCCACACCTTCGCCCAGTCCCTTTCCCGGAGCCAATTTTGAGAGTCTGCGTCCACTGTACCTAAACCCCCCAACAACGTGTCTTGACCGTAGAGGAGAGTAACTGCAACGGGGACGGAGTCTCCCAGTTCTTCAAAGCGATAACTTGCCGGAGACCCCTCGTACCACGCGCTCCATTCCTCTTTAAAGCTTTTACAAAGCTTTTGCATCTGATCTAGGTTGAAATCGAACTGGAACCGCTCCCTGTGCAGGTGGGTCAGCGCTGACCCAGTCTCCAGACCACCGCCATATGAGTGACGCAAAGTGTCGTGGCTCACCTGCAGTCGAATGTCAAACGGAACGCATCTTCCGTCGTCACGTCGGGATACGGTTGAAGCAATCGAATGTCGGCATATTTCGAATGAGCCATGATGTGCAATAACCCAGCCATTATAACCCTTGCCAACACCGGGTCCATCGTCGTTGTCGCCCGCCGTGTACCCTTGACCTCATGGACCGCTGGAGGATGCCGTAAAACGTCTCGCGGGACCAATGCGATCCAGGCATGCTCACCGGAGAGCGTAGTACCAAATCTGAGCATCCTTCCCTTCATGTCGTGGCCGAGGGGTCGCCTGTCTCCGCGAAAATCCCAGTGCCGTTTGTCGAAGTGCATGGTGAAGCGCCACGTGTGATCAAAGCGCACACCTGGCACTTGTAGGTTCGGTAGTAGCACGTCGAGCCCCAGATCTTTGCCAATCACTTGTCGGTAATCCAGTCGCATCTAACGCAATGATTACCGCGCTCCTTGTGGCTACTGCAAGACAACTCACCTCGGGCATTGACCAAATAGTGTTAGGGTCGTCGGCTTCCACCACAAACTCCTTGTCAATTTTGAGTTGGTATTTATGCGTCAAAAGCGGTATGGCTGATTCCCGGTCATCGTCCTCATACATAGTCGCCAGATTCGAGAGGCGGATGTTGTGCACTGGGGTCGAATTGTACAGCGCATCCATCGCAGAGGCCGAGTTGGGCAGCCGATAAACACTGTTTGTTACCTCGTCCTGATCGAGCGCGTCGTCGGTGACCATCGTCAGGGGTATATTGTCCTCTTGTGTAAGACCTGCAGGCACCACATCGTCGCTTTCCGCTTGAAAAGCCGCTACACCTAGCACAGAATCCTCTTGAGCCGTCTCCAGTCCATGCAATCCTCTCGCTTCTTCATCACTATCATTTCTCTATTATTCCTCAGAACACCCTTACACCGATGTTTCTCACATACCTTGAGTGGTCGTATTCCTCAAACTCATCCATATTATTAGAAGCAAGGTGGGGTGGCTCGAAGTTGCAGACACGTGTAAAGTTGTGTGTACAGGCGATGGCAGGAGGACGAGGTAAACCGAACAGTTTCCGTGATACGTGTAACGCACCGCGCAGATATGCTGAAAGTAAATATATTATCTTTCAAAAATAATGTCGCACGTTACTTTGTCAACATCACAATCAAGCCAAGGAGCCATTCTCAAAGTTATACGCGACCACGCCCTGGCGCAGCAGGCTAAAAAAATAGAGGTTACCGTAGGTTGTATGCTTGCATTCATGCGCCTCCCTCTATCTAACCCCCTCACGCGATTTGCGCCATACTCGTCTTCGTTGTGCGCATCAACGATGGCCCCAGGTGAACACTCACCGAGGCTTCTAAATCACGCGTAACTACAGTTAAACGACGCCCTTGGGTTATACGCCCTACACTGCCTCGCCTTAGAGTTTGCCCTCGTATGACATAGGCGACTAAGGTAGCCCCTACCAGCGAGCGCATCTAGCGCGTTAACAATGCGGCAGCGCAAGCCGTCAATCAGGCCTGCATAGCGTGGCCATCATCCACGACCACACATTTCGTCCGCTCCCCTTCCCTGATCGTACAAGGCATGCGTCAGCGACGCGATTCAGACATTCGGTGCGAGCGGGCGCACCTTTGTAGGTTGTCTTCATCGTCTTCCAATTAGCACACCGCTGTTAGCGCACCCATCATCACGCACACCATTACAGTGCACAAGGACCTGTCCGCCGCCTGTAATCGCATTGTCGATGAACTGCTTAACTCCGACGCGCATGAGAAGGGGTAGATCGGGTGCACATAACCCCACGTAGCACTTACTACGGGAAAAGGGTGATGAGATTCTGCCTCGCTATCCTGCACATCCAACACCTTGTACCGGAATCAATGCGTAAAGCGTGGCCGTACCGAGAACACCTCTTTCGCATCGCGTATGCATACTCCGTAACCCAGACGACGGGCGTACACGCCAGGCATCAGCACCAAGGCATGCGAGGACGGGGAGCATGCGACTGTGGCCGATAGACGTACATGTACATGTCCGTGATGTTCAGCCGCTGCAAGGTCCCCAGAGACTTGGACGCCTGTAGCAGTCCGAGGAACAACCCGTCCAGAATCTCCTGGCACCGTCGCCACATTTCATATCTATTGTACCGCGAACGAAAGCGAACAGGCGGCATGTCAGCCCGTACCCCGCTGCATTTGGTGTCCGTACGCACGTCCACTCCAGGTCTCCCGCGCCCTGGATGAGCTCCCGGGGCTTCTCTGGTGTTTGGTGCAGGACGATCATCATGGAGGCACACAGAAAGGCAGGACGTCGCAGAGAGTCAGTTCTCGGAGCACCAGCGCACACAGCGGCAAATGGGGAAAGGTCAAGGGAGGAGGGCAGGCCGAGGTTATGGTTACGGACAAGGCACAACGGGCCGTTGGGCATCCGCGTACGTGCGCCTGACTCACCTAGTGAGTTCGTCGCCTGCTCAGTAAGCGAAGCGTAGTAACCCCGCCAGAGCCACGCAAGTTGCAGCGTACATCGGGTTATACTGTACAGGGCACATTGCACGCCCCATGCGGCCGCCGATGAGCTCACATACAAGCCCGCCCTCACGCCGCGCTAAAGCGGCATCACGCAGAGGTCTTTCCGTAGTCCCGCGCACGCTTGCGGAGTTGCTACAGTTAGTCGAGTCACCGAGCCTATTCGCGCCCGCCGTGCCTATTTGCGCCGTGTCCCTGCGCCGTCTACTGCACAAACCTAGCCGGAATCAAGCTTTAGTCGCGCACTTACAATTAGCAGAGACCAGAGAATATCAACCCATCGTCGAGTAACATGCCAGTGGTGTGAGGAACACGAAGGGTTCAACAACATATGAACACTAAGCCCATACGCCAGCATCTAGAGACTCGACAGACACAAGACATTAGATCAACAGAAGCTTACATCGAGCGGCAGGGGTGTCACGCCTTCTAGAGCCTAAGTTGTCGCCAGGGCACCCCAAACAATGCAAGTCACTTATCGACGCAAGATCGCATAAGCTGTAGCGTCAATCAGTTCCAGCCCAAGCACCACTGTAGTATACTTCACAACTTTGAGGCCGTCCACGGAAGTGTACTGAAGATCCGTACCTTAAACTTGGTAGGGCCGCACACACTACTCTCTCCATCGACGGCGACGTCCATAACCACTCACCTGCCATGCCAAATGACGCACTGCGTCGGTACCCCCGCGTTGGGTCGAGATCCGTAAGGCCTTGTAGACACCTAGAGGATCCCAAGCCCACCAGACAGTCCGCCAGACAGGGTGAGGGTAGGCCTGCGATGCCAGCGCAGTGAAGATGGTACGTGGCGGCGCTAATAGAGATGCGGACGCAAATAGACGCTCACGACATGCGCTCACGGAGCGCTTCTATGCGTCAGCCCCATCAACGCGCGTACGTACCCATTGCCGCACGCCCGACGGTTAGGCCCCCGCGGCATAGCACTCAAGTGCCCCACCGCGCGTCATTACAGGCATCTTGGCGCGCGTGGCACTAGGTTAAATTCGTTCTCGCCAGCCAACGCCTGGTGTCATAGCTACATACAGACTACGCTATCTCATCCTTGTGCGAGAATAGCTCGCAACATTTTTCTGCCCTTCCTTGCATACTAGCTTTGTATTTTGAATACGCCTGCGGGTCCTGTGCTTCCATCTCAGCCACTGTACGGAACCCGCACTCCACCCAACGGAAAAGTCCTCCTGCACTGTACTGTGTAAACGACATACGACTCTCGCCCGTTTGAATCGGCGTGTTTCCGTGGCGCATAATCGCAGAGGGGATCATGACGCTAGATCCCGGTGGAAAGCGCACTACGAGCTTGAGGTCTGGAAAAACGATACGGCCGCCCTTGTCGGGGTTGTAACGGCCGAGCGCGACAATGTGGCACCAATTACACGCATCGTTCGCGGCGTCCGTGTGCACAGCGCACACTGTGACTGGGCCAAAGTTGAAGCTGGCAGCAGGAAAAAGGCTGTTCTTGAAGTTGAATTCGCCAGCTAGCGACGGCTGCGCTTCTATCAGGCATCCTAGCGTGTGCTGCATGTTGTCGAAAATTCGCGGGGCGTACGCCGCCAGCATAGCTAACTTCAAGGTCAGACCAAGCGGCGTGCTAGGCTATGATGCTCGCACCGTTCCCGAACCCCGCCAATCGTTTCATGGCCGGATTAGAACACAATTCCGCTAACGCCTCTGCGTTCTGCGCGGTGTTGACGACGGCGCCGGGGAGCTATTTACGTCTCAATATAACACCACCGCCGCGCGACCCATCGAACGGCTGTCTCACCTTTCTTCCACCCCCAAACGAGAATCCCTTGGCAAGCGTTGCGAAGCGGCCACGGCGATGAGACTCGTTTGAGGCTCGGATCGACGACTTTGCGTGTGCTTTCTGCATTGCCTCATTGGCTTCATTGACGACCTCGTCCCAGGTTGGATCTGCTGGCCGTCCCGCCAGTAGCGCCACAATTCTTCCAGATTTATCAAGGATCTCACGGCGGTCACTGGGCGCAGATAATTCAGCGCACTGGGTCCATGAGTCCAGGTCGTGGGCGTCGACTTACCGGCCATTCCAGTCAACGTACTCGTACCCGTCCTTGAGCAGCGCGTCTAGATCTTGACATTCCACGGGCTCAATGCTGGACGTCTTCAGGTTTACGCCGACGAATCCACCCTCTGCTATGGGCAATTCGTTTACCCTGAAGTCTGCGTGAATGGGCTTCTCTTTTGCACCCTTTCTCAACGTAAGTGCCGTCTGCGGCCTCTTGCTGATCGCCAGCTTTTCCTGCTCGCGCGCCCGTTGCGCCGCCTTTCGGACGCGCTTCCCCTTTTTGGCGTGCTCCCTCCGGCGATCACTGGCTGGAGACCGCTTCACGCTGGTGCCATTCCGTTGGCCGGCGAGCACCTTTGCCCCGCCCACCCCTCTCTCGGACTGCGCAAGGCATGCGCCTGGCTCTCGTTCAGCTTGACTTTCATCCTCAGCCGCACTTTGGCCTTGGTACACAGTCGACCCTTCGCGCAATGGCGCTGGCGAGGGCGACCGAGACGCAAGCGGCGTCAGGGGCTCCACGTCCCACTCATCTATGCCATAATCTCGCGCTTCCAAAGCTGCGCGAACTAGTCCAACCGTATCCAAACAGCTAAATATGGCGGTCGAAGGTTCGCGCCCCTGCCTCGTCCTCTTGTTATCCTGGACCGCGCGATTCAGCTGCAAACGGCCTGCATACCGGTAGTATGAAACGTTGGGGCCCACCATTATTTAGCAGCAAGCCGCGCTCCGCTTTTTGCGTGCTTTGGGCCTTATAAGCGACGCCTCTTCTTTCCAGCCAACCGCGGCGACCGGCTCCGCTCACCGGAGTCCGTAAGCTCACTGCGCGTCCGCTCCTGTTACCACAACCGGTTAGCCCCTGCACAGACAAAGACGAGCCCTCAGCGGAAAGCCGCCAACCGCCCCTACATATGGCCTGCAGCCTGGACGCCAGGCTCCTACCGCGCTTTGTTCTACCGCGCTCTTGCCCGCACCGGTTCCGTCCTAGGCGCTCCTCAATTGCGCACGCGAAGACGCCCGGCCGCCGGTCGCGTCGTTCGAGCATTGCGACCTGGTAAACGCGCTCGCACAAACGACCTTCCGGTCGCACAAAAAAAACTTGATTGCAGATAGGCCGCTAGCCTACCCCCTCAGATGCTATCGCGCGCAGCGCCGTTGAGCTCCGCAACCCGGCCAAGCAACCCCGTCTGCGCCACCGTATATGAGCGCGCCATGGCCCACTGTACCGCACATTGACGCCCACTGACTCGCCCTGGGCATCAGCCGCGGCTGCAGGGCGTAGGGCCGTCGGGCGTCCCAGCGCCCCCGCGATAGATGTATGCCTAGCATGCGCGCGGCGGCGGCCATCGCCCAGCGCTGTTCACATCCGCTCAAAACAGTGAACAGCCCTACCTGCGCAACGCCCGCCTTTTTGAGCAACGCATGCCGTACAGGCCCACAGCCCGCAAGAGAGCTCCCGCGCGTCATGAACGTGACCAGGCATAGGGCCGTTGGGCGACCCAGCGCACAGGTACCATTCGCCGCAGGTAAGGCGCTCTCCGGCGGGCCTTTCGAGCCGCCCAGCATACGCCACTCATCATGCAGGGTACGCAGGACAACGTTGAGGTTTCCCAAAGACCAATGCCGTACAGTCCGACAGCCCGCAAGTGAGCGCCCCAGGCGTGCATGAACGTGACCAGGCATAGGGCCGTTGGGCGACCCAGCGCACAGGTACCATTCGCCGCAGGTAAGGCGCTCTCAGGCGGGCCTTTCGAACTGCCCAGCACACGCCCGCTCATCTTGCCAGATATGGAGGACAACGTGGAGGTTTTCCGAAGATCGTGCAAGAACTCACCGCGCAGGCCACGCCCTTCCACAGATGCACGGTAGGAAAGGAGAGGTAGCTCAGCGCATCCGCCGTCATTGGGGCACTTAAGTACGCGCCAGCGGCGACGCCGCATCCCGACCCTGCTGCGACCCTTGCTGAGTCGGTCGCAACGGCCACAGCCGTTGTGTTGACGGGAATCCAGGGCTCCGCACGAGCGCCCACCCTATACGTGCCACTGATTGGATGTCGGTGATAACGCGCGCGGATCATTCCACGTTGTGGGTCCAACCGCTGTCCCCGTCGCCCGCTGTCACCCTCGTGCGGTATTTCGGTGCCTACAGACCGCGATGCCCGCGCAACCGTCGCCCGACGCCTATGAGGCTTTCATATCACGTCTGACGGCCCTGCCCGGGGCAAGTAGCGGCGAGCATCCTCAGGCCTCCCTTTTCCTCAGCTCATCCCTCACTGCACGTGTCCCCCGCACGAATCACGCCACACGCGTCACCGCCATACTATACACTGCGGGCGTGCACACCTGTGCTATGCCGTGCCCTTCTCTATGATTTATTATCACGCCCCCATGTGATCAGATTATTTCGATGGCGACCTAACGTTGTTGAGGGCTCCGTAATTAGCTAATATGATATCACTCCCAGTGTCGTTGCTGGTCCATGATACGATCTGTAGGTAGCAGTCAGGAAGAAGTACGTATGGCACAAGGCGCCTACCCGTGTCTACATTACGATAGCTAGCCCATAGCCCCACACCATTCGATGTCGTCGCGCACGTCCTCCCAACGGTCTCGAATACAAGCAATATCACGTTCGACTGCCCAGGGTTGATCGCGCCGAGGGCGTTGTTGTATTGGCGCCAATAAGGCCGGTTGCAAGTACGAGCCGCTTTGGGTCCAACTTCGTATGCGTTGCCGTCGTGGGCTGGCGCATCCACCTTAATCTAAAGCCGGCGGCTGCACCCGTTTTCCGAATGAGACAAAGATCGCAGCCTATTTATGTTGGCACTTACGTCGAAAACGTCCCTCACCCACTCGACTGCTTCGCCAATACAACCCTCTCCTTCGTAACCGTTCTCCGTCGCGAAGTCTTCTACACGCCGAACAAATCCCGCCCATCCGGCCTCCAGATCCACACCCTCCGATTCGGAGCAGAAGAAGAGTAACGTCTTTGCAAGGTTGCGCAGCGCGTCCCTCTGTCCTTCTGTCATATTAGACGGGAAGAACATGTGCTCGTTAGGATGGGCTAGCAAATCTAGCCAGCTCTGCCAGCGAGTATGCCACCTCCGTAGCAACGCGAAGTCAGTTCTCCCTGGTAGTAAGAACTCACATCGCCGCCCTCATCTGCCTCAGTACGCGAGTGCTAGCCCAGGAGCAATATCACTTACGTGCGTCTCTACTTCGCCGTTGTCCAACACCGCCTCCACATTTGTCAATGTGACGCCGTCCTCATTGGAAGAGATGCCCGTTTCGAGGCGTAGGGTGCATGCCCTCAGCGCAGTGCGATTGTCCGCCGTATGCTGGTAAGCCATGGAGTTGCAAGTATGGGGCAGGGACTCTACGGAGTCCCTCACGTTTGCCCCCGTCGACCAACCCGGTCATTTATTACCTATTACCTGAAGACACACGTTATCGACTGTTTTCTAGAATGTACAATTTTCAGCAGGCATCATATGGGACGACTTGGCGTCCCACCTGTCCCACCTAACCCCCTGGATCTACATCATCAGAACGCCACACCCGCCTTCTTACACTCTCGGTGCGATCCGTAGGTCTTTTCGTTTGCAGTGCGACCTCCCACTCGCCGCACCGCATGCCGTGCCTTCTTCCATCTCCACCGGAACCCTTGTCGACGAATCCAATTACTACGCCAATATCTGCTGCCAAGGCATGGGGCAAACGGGTACAGCTGTAGGCCGCCTGAAGCGCGCATCCATGAGATCCGATCGATACCAGACTCCGTGAGCGCCTATTGCCATCTGCGTTTTGGCTCTTCCCAATACCCGCTCGCAGCGGCCCACGCTGCTATTCTTGGCCTACTACAATTTGAATTTCCATATTTATCTGCCCCACAGCTTGTCATTATGGCACATTTGCCACCAATGCGCACGAGAACGGTAGTTTGCGCAATTCTAACCCTCATAATTTTATTTCGGCGTGGGGCGCACGTGGATTAGGTCTCGTCGCCCAACCTTCCGCGCAACGCAATAATTCGGTCTAATTACCACTTACCACGGGCTTAGTTCCGCCCACACCTAACAGCCCTAGTGCCGCTACCTCAGTCGCTAAATTCCTCGTTATCCAGGCATAATCTCCGGTCCAACCCGTGCCGTGAATCAAAGCTGCTCCCCGCCCCTAACGCCGACCACCTCCACGAAGCTTCCTGCTTATCATACTTGACTCACGCGAAAGCTTAGCGCATCATGCCCTCCCAAGGCCCAGCAACAGTTCCTCCACAACGTGCAAATCCCGTTGCCAAGCCGAAACCGAGACCCAGGGTCAAGCACACGAAGGACCGCGTCGTACGTCACGCCTTTTGAACCGCACGTTGTTTCTAACCAGCTCTCAATCTACAGGTTGTACCACCACTCTCGACAGCCGCGAGTCTCGCGGCCAATACTGCAACAACCGCCGAGCCAAATTCCCGTGAGCGCAGGCCAGACGCACGGCCTCCGAAACAGCCACATGGGCTTGGGGATACCAGCGTACCGCAGGCAGATGGTGGGCCAGAGATGGGCGAAACACACGGTGCGTTCAAGTAATCACGAAACTTACCGCATTGGCCACTCATGGCCGCACGGCCAGGCCTCCGGCGAGACGACGTCAATGCTCCTGGGCCTGCAGTCAACACAGTTGACCCCAAGGGCAGCGAGCGTGGGCCCGCTGACACACGGCTCTCCACTATCTGGATTCAACAGCGCAACATTGAGCTTGCATCGCAGGCTGAGAAAGCTCGTCTTGGATTCGCATTTGGACCTATAACTCCCGACGGGGTCGTCACTCCTCGCTTCGGGCGGTGGAACGCCCGCGAAATCGTCAAAGCCAAGACTAATGCCCTCATACGTGGCTTCGACAAGAATGGCATACAGCCTTGGAAGGATCCTATCCCAGTGGCCGTTCCCCGCACGCTCATTGACCCATCCTCGTTAAGCCCAAGCCCCATCCTCTCGGCCGATGGTCCCTGCGTACGGTGGACTGACGCGGCACAGGGTGCAACCATCTCTATGTGCGGTGGGCGTCACCGTTCGCATGCTTATTTGCAGCGTCGGGTTATCCTGCTCAAACTGTTGGCGAGTCACGTTAGCAAGCGCGAGGCACTTCAAAATAAGCGTGTCAAGGACAAAGCCGCGAAGGTCGATACCTTGCGCGCATGCGAAGACGATATTCAGCGAGTGCAACAACTCCTCGACACCCCTTCCCGATGGCAGTTAGAGTTCTTCGACGAAGGTGCGCTCTGTGTCATGCGGACCTGCGTGACCTCAGCACTGAACGTTCTGTAGCCCTAGTGACGGAAGAGTTGGGCCGGTACTTGTCCCGCAACGACTTCCACGCACACTTTTCAGCCACAGCTGAGGAGAAACTCAGCTGGAACTTCCTGGAGATCGACTCATTGGCTGAGGAATTGCGCACGAAACATGGTATACCGCTGCTGGTAGGCTCGAAGGAGTGGAACAACGACGTTGTCAGGCCTATCGTTGGCGACGTCGCCATGAAGCAAGGATCAGCCTCCATCTTCTGTCACTCTCCAAGCTATGCGTTCTTACACTCAGTCTATCGTCTCGGATATTTCGCCGATGGTCAGACCATCAAGGCAGATAGACTGCGTGTACGCCTACGCCCCCTTGCAGTCTCGTGGAAGTCAATCAAGGCTGTGAGGGTCCACAACACCGTCGGTTCGGTAAGCGCCGCGCGCACTTGTGCTCCCTGTGCTTCCTGCACTCATTATTCCATGCAGGTATGGGCAGATTTTGTCAAACTTCTATGCGATGACCTCTGCTTCGTGGCGACTTCAGTACCATGGCCGGACGTCGACGACCAAGAGTCCGAAACCGCCTCTATTTTAGCCCAGTACTTGCATTGCTTGACGTCCTCTGATACTCCGGCAGCCACCCCCGCCGTGTCACTAGAAACTGCCAGAACCCTACACGACACACTCATCAGCGATGCTCTCAGCGATGGCTCCGACGCCCAGGACTGGATTTGGCACTCCGAGCTCGTCAAGGCCATTGATGCGGCTTATAAAACCCACCTCTCAGGGACGCCTATGGAATCTATGGGAAATCGCCAGTCGCCGGTGTGGGTCGCCGCCATGGACCTCTATTGGGACGACGTCGTCCGACTGTGCGGAGCATGGTGGTCTCGAGACCACCAAGGCGGCTACCACCCAGCCGGTATGCATGCGAAGCAATACGCGTTAGCCAAATTGCGTTGGATAGGCACCCTCCGTAAGCATGGCGCAAGGTTCGACCTCCCTTTACCGACTGCGGAGGCACTTGAGGGCGTATATGATACCCTACACCGGGTCTCCTTGGGAATTCAGTGGGTAAGCCATCCTCGCCTCAGAGGTACCATCTTGTCACGGCACAACCGCATATCTTGTCGATCATGCTAACTTTGATCCTTCGCAGGTGAGCAGGCAGGTAGACCCTCTCGCCGACCGTAACATCTATTCTACCGCGGATGCGGTATGGGACCACACCTCGAACATGGCCGCCTTCTTCGCAAATTCCCGTATCGCCCAACGACGTTCTGAGCAACCTCACGCCGTTAGTCATCATTCATACTGCCCACTACGGCCACACGCTTAACACGCTTACACGCCTCATCACTGTCACAGCTCTATCGCTGGATATTGAGCAATATTGACGCCCTTCAGGCCGTCGACGTTCATCTCCGTGAGCACGGCCATGGATTAGCTCTGACCCGGCTGTTTGCCAAACCTCCGCCCGCGTGGCGCAAGACTGCCCTCGAACTTCACGCGCAATCAGCGCACATCCCAAAAGACATCGAAGAAGCGTTGGATAAGCACACCTGGGATAACGACGACTTCTCCACCGTGGTCCACATCAGAGACCTTCTCGTTAAACACGTCCCGAAGCGCCCCTCCCGTCTTCCCCAAAAGTCTACTGTGCGTCCAACGACCGCCGCCGACCGCGTACTAATCCCCTCCCTACCCCCGAATTCCACCGACCAGTTCCCTTGCCTACATATGCTCTCAGTCAGTTCCCTCGATTGGCGCAACGTCGACGAGCGAAACCGCCCGAAGGACTTCCTCGGCCTCGCGCTTCAAATTTATACGCTCCACATCGTCTATATGCGCTTCATGCGCACCGTGTTGAACACTTCGGCTGGGTTCCGCCTGCGCCAATCCCTCATTGCGCTTCTTCATCGATACAGCCAGCCATCCACTGAACGATATACCCTCGGCCCACCTTCCTTGAGCAAACTGCCTAGCCCAGGCGATGAACCCACCAACTGGGATGACGCTCATGTCCACAGTATTCTTGACCTCTCGCCGCATTCCGGGAGCGACCCTGAGCGTTTCACCCAGCTCAGGCAACGCGTACAATCTGCCGAACGATGGGACACATACACAGACGAACTCAAGAACCTTCTTAATAACGTCAAAAAGTCTCAAGTCGCCCGATTCGACGCCACTGACCCGCACACCATAGAGGGAAACGTGCATGTAGCACTGGAGCAGCTCATTGTTGTACGTTGTGAAACCCTCTTGGCCTCAATTGTATGCTAATACTCCTGTGGCATCGGTCTCCACGCCGCCTTTAGGCCCTCACAATCAACGCTACCCGCTTGGAATTTCGGTCTAACCACGGAAATCGAGGCGCACCATTCGTGGTACCCAACAATGCAAGCTTACGGGTGCTTTCGACTGAGGTCTTGGACCACGCGTTCGACGCCAACATGTTTGCAGATCTGGGCGACTTCCGCAGACGCTCACCCGTTGAATTTGCGGACTTCACCCATCGGCGCGATCACTACATCAGCACAACACTGCACGCGCGCTCTGCGGGAAGCGTGGACGCCACCGTACCCCCACTACCTAGCGCCTTACTCAGTGTAGACGACCTCCTTCCTCAGGACATTTCTTGGATGTTGTCGCCAGCCTTATCGCCCTCTCAGCCCTCTTCGTCTACTTTCCGCCGGGGCCTGGATGACGCGCCCAAGTTTCCTACCCTGGACTCCCCTCAACACATGACCTTCGACTTCTCATCCGTGTTGCCTCCCGCCATTCACACAAACCTCACAAAGGGCAAGGAGCGTGATACTGAGCAACCCGCTAACGCCCTCTCGGTCGGCCACTATCACACTCTCTCGTGTGATCCATTTATTAATCACCACATTCACCAGGTCTCTCCGCCATCCTCTCCGACCGGCAGATCATCTGCTCGATCAAACACAGGCCTCAGCCCGCCTCACGCTGACCACATTGGCACTAATCCTACTCCTACCGTGCGTAGTGCCACCCCCCTTGCTTCACCCATGTCGCCACCTCCCTCCCCAGGCATTGAGGCAGACGCATCGGCATCGGAATGTACCTCTGATAGAGATGCAGAAGGCGAGATCGACCTGGATTTTGCCCACCCGCCACCTCCTTCACACAGCTTGGTGACAGCTGAGCTACCCGCTTCACCTCGTCGCCATCGGTCTGACATTGACGTTGGTACGCCTCTATCCACGAATTCGTCGTGATAACTTGTTCAGCACGTGCTTAGCAATGTTACAGATGAAACCCTTTGTCGCAATACGCCTGCGCTCGACTTGGACTTGGATGCCCCCGTTGATGTGGAAGATGACAACTGCTCGGACGAGGAGGAAAACGCCCTTCATCCCAGCTTCATACAAGGTCACTCACAACGCCGCAAAGCCCTAGACATACCCGTCGATCTCGTGTGGCAAGCTCAATTTATCGCCGATCTCAATCTCGAAATTGAAGAAGATTGGCAGGGAGTCCTGCAAAGTAATGGTGAAGAAGATACGGATATTTCCCAACTTAATCAACGCGCGTCGTCTCCTGCCATGGGGCAAGAGAGCCTACCACGCAGCCCTCGACCTCCGTCTCCCACTACTCCAGACGTTTTTGACGTGCCGCCTCCTGATGTCCCATGGGACCTGCATGAAACTTACTGTACAGTCCTCGCAGAGCGTGTCTCCAGTTCTAAAGCACTCAACACTGGCGAGTCGACCATCGACATTGCACGCCACCTCGTCTCTGAGATCCTCAGCGACATCGACGCCTTTCGCCAGCTCGGCTCGTCATTAGTCGGCGACCATTCAAATGGCGAACCCGTGGCCTGCACGCCCTCCCCCACGATCGAGACAGCGGAAGGCGTTAGCCTACAAGCTACACCGGCCCAGTTGGTTAGCGATGAGGTCACTAGACGTGCGCTAGCAGCGGCTACACAGTCACCAAGCATCGAGGACCCTCAGCCGACTGTACGCGTCCTGGTCACTTCCACCCCCACCCAACAAACCTCCACCGCCACACAGTCAAGCAGTCGCTCATGGCAGCCATCATCGCCGTCCCCCTCTCCTGGTGAGTTGTGCTATTTGATCAACCGTCAACCCATGCCGAATACTTTGCGTTATCGCTCCGTCATGCAGGTACCAGAGCCTCATCACCACAGCGACGTACATCGAAGCGCCCCCTCTCTCCCTCTACGTCACTTGGCCAGGTCAAGCGTGGCCGCCATTATGTGCCCACTAGGGCCAAACTTTTGCGGGCCAGTTGTGATGTCCGGCGTGGTCGCCGAGCTCGCCGCCTTGGCCACGTCGAAGATGACGGTGATCAAGTTGACGATGACTTCAAGGCAGAGTTTGTTGTTGGTTAAGCTCTACTATTTATTGCCTGGCGGTATGCATGCATGCCCGCCAAGGTTATCTGTACATAATAAGCTCCTTCCCCCACGAAAAATGCGTCGACGCCCTCCCGATGTCCGAAACGCCCTGCTCGTATATTTTCGACCCAATTTCCACTACGCCTACCGTACATTGATTGCAAGAAAGTCAATGTGGTTGCGTACCACTGCTATCAGTATCACAGGGCCCGTCTGTACAGAGTAGACCGTCGAGTCTTACCCCGAAGGTCAAGCGGGCGAAGGGTAACTCGGGGGCGATGCACGGCACCCGCAGTCAAATCGGCAGCTGACGGGCGTGTGGGACGACACGGTGAGTAGCCCGGCGCTTCCGACGACGTCCTTGGTATTGATGGTAATTTGTTTGCGCTCTCTAGCAACCACCCAAAGCCATCAAGCTGCGGCATATCGGGCACAGACAACGCCCCAGGCAAGCACGCGCGGGCGAGAGCGACCGCGCGATCAAGACCAAAATGGTAAGCTATGCCGTGTCCCTCGACCTTCAAGCACCGCGAGCGGCATTATTGACCCCCCGTTCTCCGACAGCCCAAGCACTTTGTTTGCGGGCAAGCCGCTTTACGTTAAGGCTTAATTAACTCTGCACATCTCGCAGAACTTGGTGGACGCTATACAGTCCGGCAATACGCCTCAATCACTTTCTGTCCTCCATCAATCAGGCGAGTTGGTATGATTTGGCACACGCCTCTGTAGCTCAGTCTGCCTCGTGGACGATAATGTCGATGGCCGAGCTCAACAGCGTACAAAGTGGTAAACAACGACGGCGGTGCTTTGGCGTCTTCACCCGCTCGACCAGTTTACGCTCGACATTTTCGTCTTCAACTAGTCGTCATGGAGAAGCCGCTTGGAGATGAGCTACGCGGAGGAACAGCACACACGGCGGAAGACGAGAGAGTGCGGGTAAAGAGTAGAGGTACACCCACCGGGGATCATTGCGCTGTAGAACAGCGTCCGGATAGTGTGAGCGCAGGATCGAGTCACCCGTCGCTCCCCGTTTGCGCTAACAGCACTTACAGATATCCCAACGGGGTTAACTATCAATTTTGGGTGCTCACTCCGTTCAAGCTCGCTCCACTTGACCTCACTACATCGTACGGAGGCTTTCGGGATCCTTGCGTCAGGTTAAGTACTCTACAGCCCCCCGCTCAAGGAATCCCAATGGCACGAACTCTGCTCCAATAGACTCCGGGCCACAGAGTTAGGTCTATTTGCCGCGCCCGCCTCACAGCCCTCCCTTCCAAGCTTCCGAAGAACGCTGCTCTCTCCACACTAGCCCAATGGTCTCCTTTCCGCGGAAATACTAAATGGCACAACGATTGTTCTCGCAGTACTCGCAAACTCGTAGGGCCCGCGCGCAAGCCCCGACTTTATCGCACGGCCCGCACGCTACCCCTCCAAGGCGCTCTGCCAATGTTCCAGTCATGTCCCTGAGGATGCACTGCTGCGGTGCACACCGCACAGATACTTTCGGAACGCCGAACGGTCGTAGTGAGCTCACGGACATCTCGGTCGTAGTGAGCTCACGGACATCTGGAAAGGCGTGTCCGCCTCTGTTTCACTCGGCAAGAACTCGGTCTGCACACGTATAAGTAGGATCTTCCTCGGCGGCCTATATCATTACCATCGCCCGCTCATTCTCCATAGTATGTGAACTAATTCACGCAACTGCTCCTCCGAATACCCCTTGCCGGTCTCTTCACTGTTTCGTGCTCGTTGGTACTCCCCTAGCCGCCCTATTACTAACCCTAAAACTCCTGCAACGCGCCCGCAGCGTCTATGAGGCATATAAGTACGTCGTGCGCTGGACAGCACCGCAGGCTTTTCTGTCATAAGTCGACGTTGCGCACACGCCACGCGACTTGTCCCCGTTTACGAGTGCGCCTGCTCCCTGGGGGAGGCGGTAAGGTGGGGCCATGATGCGCGCTCCCCTCCGGAGGCGGTGAAGGAATGCGAGCAGGATGGTCATGACGCTGAAGCTGTGATCCAGGCTGGGCGCACTGTTCGCGGCGGCAACTAAAGGCGGCGGGAGCCCGATGTGTTGTCTCAAAGGGGGGGGTGGATGCGCGGACTTGGGCGGCGGTGCACGTAGCGGTAGACAGCCTTCGAGACTAGAAGGCTTGGCGTCGTGACGAAGCCAGGCGGGCTGCGTAACCAGGATGCGATGGTTATTGTAAACCCTGAAAGTAGCTGTGAATGCGAACCACACTTGATGGGAGTGCGAGAGAGAGAGAGAGAAGCACGTTCTGCCGTTAGCAACGTGACTATCTACTCACAGGAGATTACATAATCTAACACACCGAGCTACGGACCCAGCGTAAACCCCCGGTTCACGCGTGGTCGACCTCGAAGCAGTCAACGCCTTCGAACTGGCGCGATCGCAATCGCCCAAGGAGTTCTTCGGCCTTGGGCCCCAAATATACACGCCGCACCTGTTATACATGCGCGTCATACGATACGCATTGAAGACAACATCGTGTCGTCCACTGCGTCAAAGCACTTTGCGCTTCTTGGCTCACTACAGGCACGGCTCACTACAGGTACCCCGCTACCACAAGCTACTTTATGCACCCGCTTTTAACGCACCCACGGATGCCACCTAGTAAATCGCCATTCACGAGCGCATCGAGTCGTCGGAGAGATGTGACGTCTACGACAGGGAACTCCGCACCCTTGCTGGCCACATCAAGCCTGAGAAGGGCAGCATGGACGTCGACGATGCCATAGACTTTTGTGTGGCCTGTAGGGCAGCGCGTAGGCTGGATGAAAAACGGGGAGAGCCTGTTGTCACAAGTCACTGACGTCAACAAGAATTGTCGCTTCGTACAGTCGGGCATAATTATTCATAATTTTAGATGATTTTCCTCATAATTTCAACGTCTATTACCCTTTGGATCGGGTACGGCTTATTGGGCGCATGCGAAGATGCGGCTGACATCACCAGGGAGGTTGACATGGCTGGCGGTTTTCGTAACCCCCACCTCGGCGGTGAACCTTGCTTCGTGGGGCACGCCGTCACTGTTTGCCATCTAACTCCGGCTCCTCTCTGGAAATCTAAACACCGTCCGTCAAGCTGTACGTCGCCGATTATACGACATGGTAGTTCAATCCAAACTGTGCTGGTACGTTAATCTCCGTCATTTCACTCCGCTTTGTGGTTCACCGGTTATCACAGCATGCCCGATGAAATACTGTTGCATATCGCATCGTGCTTGGATATTGAAAGTCTCATCTCTATAAGGGACGTCAACCGGGACTGGTACTTATTCGTGACTTCCATCTTGAAGGCCGAACGCCGCCGCCTCCTAGAATACTACGTTGAGCAACCAGACTACCTGTGGAAGACCCTCGCGTCGTTCGGAGCGGTGGTCGGTCATTTGGCAGCGCTCGCTTTCATTCTTCGCGATTGCTCTGCATTGCCGGACACGCTCGATATTTACGTCCCACGCGAAAACATCCGCAATGTGGAGGAGGTACTGCAGATGCCTTGTGACGATGCATCCGACGTCGAACGCTTCGAAGTGGCCAACCGTCCTTACCGCGATGACGGCTCAGACGAACTCTCTTGCCAATTCTTTGCGACATCGAAAGGTCGTTGGCTCGCTGTCCACGGCATGAAAGACAACTGTGCTTTGCGCGGGATAGCTTCTGCATGGACGTCCTGCCTTTTCAACTTCGTCGGCCCCTATACGTTCGGCTGCGCTTATCCGTCGTTGACACTGTGCCGCCGCTCTATTGCTCCCTGCGAATTGAATCCGATGCAAGCCGATCAAGCATACCTCCTGCAGCGCGATTGGGGGTTTGATTTCGCGGCAATCCCTTCCGACTTTGGGGTACCAGAAGGTCAGCGCGTAATGGTGAACCAGTTTTCGTGTCGACGGAGTCTATTTCAATGTCCTCTTCAACCGCGGTTTTTCGGAGACGTCGGATGCATCATGGGATTCTACGACCCAATTGGGACTTCGATGGATGACCTTCAGAGGGGCGAATACTCGCCATTCGCACTGAATGTCGTGTGGAGGTTTCCGGGCCCCCGGAACTTCGACTGCGACGGTCCCTGTGTCTATCGCAATCCTCTCTTGGCGGCGAACGATACGCTCACGACGGCTGTTCTCGTCGCGCACCGCATCAAATACAACTGGATGTCAGGCTAAAGGTACGTTTTGTCTTCAACTGCTCTGTGCCAAGATGAGACAGGGTTCTGACGATACGCGCAGAGCCCTTGCGGTATGGGCGATCATGGCACTGCTTAGAATGATATTTGTTCCATTTATATGTGAGTGAGTCTGGGCAATATGACTTCGAGGTTGTGGACGCAAGAATTCCAAGCGGACGAAGTTGTGTTGGCCCCCATACCTTCCGTAGGTACATATTATATCTTAATTCCGCCTGAGGCGACACTATCCTGGTGGAGGCCGTGGAGCCTATAACGTCGCCGCTGGAGGCTCTACTACTGACTCGCGATCGGCAAGTGGCCTGAATCGGGCGGATCGTTGAGGGCGCGCGGCGCGGTTGGAGCGCTGACCTCACCGGTGGAACAACATGTACTGCACGGCGTGTTGTACTCACTCAGTTCATGCCGGGATCAAAGTCTGACGTCTATTAGAGATGGTGTTACAAAGAGGCCATAGCTGCGTGGCAATCCTCCGTGACCCCGCCAAAACACCACTGAGAGGCAAACACATCGAGTGCGCCAGGTACGAAGCAGATGTTAAGGCATCTCGCATCACATAAATGGCGGAGGGTCAGAGCACAGTTGTATTCGCCGTCCCACGGCACCGGACTTGCGGGTAGTTCGAACCAGTTTGTCAGGTGTGTGGCCAATTCAATGCCGCACCCCTCCGTGTACTTGTTGATCGGGAGTTTATTGCCTGGGGGAACGTGTGGTCGAGAATGCGTCCAGGGTGGTAAAGTCCCCTGCCATCCGCTTCAAGAGTACGATACGCACAGCACGCGCTGTCCGCGCCTACAAAAGACTTCAACAGTGTCGTCGACATACACGTGAGAGGTTGCGTTGCAGGACCGTCCGGAATTGTCGCCCGAAGTCGACTGATGGACTCGACACCGGCGCCGTAAGTCACCGAGGGCATTTCGAGGGGGGACCGACTGGCATCTCCCGGCCTGGAGTAACATCAGTGACACCGAAGCCTTCGCGTACGAAAAATTGCACTATAGCTGTCACGCCATCGCACGGCACAAATGTGTCGGTGTTTGGGAGATCGCAGGAGGCCTGGGGATAGAACAAAAGCACAGCAGTAGAATCGCCGATTCGGATAGCGTCGTGGCCTCCAATGAAATTAGTCACGTGGTGCGCCTGTAAAAGGGGAGGGTTAGGGTTAGCGTGGAATTGGTTCGAGTGGGCGAAGCCGCGCTCGCCCTCAAGTTAATCTTGCGCTTATCTGGGTTATCTCATCTCACTTTACACAATGGTGCCAGGGTTACCCGGCATATCTCAAGTCGTCTCTTGCTCTTACTCCACCGATAACCGCGTTGCGCCCCAAACTGCTAACTCTACACCCATCCGCTTCACCCATTTCGGTGTAATCTCCATCCCCCCTGGCGAACGACTCCTTCGCCGCTTACAAGCATGTCCACGTCTCGCCAGCAAGCATCACACCGCGCTACCGCCGGCCGCCATTCCCCTCATATGAGCATCGTTACTTAGGGTTCGCAGCGGCTTTCCTCTCGCTTCCCCTGCCCACACTCAGTGCATTTCTTTACGTCCAATAGTATCCCGTCTTAAAATTCACTTTGCGTAGCTCTCACACATTGGTCATATCGCCACCCTTGGCCGACGAACACATACACAACGACCCAACGATGGTCGTGCTGTACGCCGATGGTTGCGAAGCCGCGGGGTAGTGCGGTCAAGGTAAGTGCCATTTTCACTTTCTCGGATCGACTGCCACCCCATCGCACTCCGTTTCTGACTTGAGCTCTACAGGTTTTTTGTCCCTCTCAAGGCATGCGGTTGTCCCCCCTGCCGCTCCTGTCGTCCTCCCGCTCCCACCGCTCTCTCCGCGACCGCCGCCCCCGGCGTCGACTGCTCGTCTTCGTTCCCGCCCACCACACCGCTCCACACCCTCCACCCGCACGCTTACTAGTTCTACCATCCCCACACCGGGCGCGACGACCCATCCACCGCCCGTTCTTCTGAAACAACGTGCGTCCTATCATCGAAGCCGCCGTCAATGCTCAACATCGCGAGATCACGATCATGAGCGCAATATAGGTATCTTGCGCAGCTTTCTTTCTCCCCCTCGTCGCTTGGGACGCGTCGGCGCGTACACCAATGGCCGGCTCCTACACTCTGCACATCCTTCCATCGCACTCCTGTGCGCACTAGGGCCCTCGGACCCAGGGCACGCTGCTCCTCACCCCGAGCAGGCCATCCCCGCCCGTCCGCCCGTATCCCACTACTCGAGCATGAGCGCATGAACAGGCACTCGCCTAAGGCAGCGCCGGGGGGAGGCGGCCGCGTCTCTGCGGGGCTCGCTGAGCAAGTTGGACTGAAGAGCACGTCGTCTGACTTCATGGACGTCCACTCGCACCGGTGGCCGATGCGCACTCACACCAGCATGCCCAGGCGCAGGCGGACGATCCGCGGGCGCATGCTAGTGCAGACGCCGAGGCTATGTCGACGTCCACACGCACCTGCGACCGCGACAAACACGCACTCGTGGAAATGGTGGCGGAAACGACAACGACACAACACCCACTACAAGGTCGCTCTCGCCCATCTCCGCACCGCCCGCCATCTTATCCACCAGGTCGCAAAGCACTATCTCCGTTTTCTCAGGTGTGCCAACAGTGTCTACCGCTGCAAGCAGCTCAAGCGTGCCGCCCTCGTTCGCATCACCACGATCATGCGCCGCCTGAACGATGTCCTCGAGATCCTCCAGGCCGTCCGCAAGCCCGGCCCCATTTCCCGTCTTCCCGCTATTCATCCTACCACCCGCACACCTTTGCTCTGCGGCTACCCCAACGTCGGCAAGTCGCGCTTTATCAACAAGGCCCACCGCGCGGGTCCAGCCCCACGCCTTCACCAACAAATTGCTTTTCGTCGGCCGTCTTGACCACCGCTACATGCGCTGGACGTTGTCGATACCCCCGGTATCCTTGACCACCCCTCGAGGAGATGAACAACATCCAGATCCAGACCATCACCGCGATCACCCATGTCAGGCTGTGCATCCTCACAAGGTCGACCTCGCGCGCCCCCAGGACCTTGCGCCAGACCATCGTGCTCTTCCTGACGCGATTATCAACTCGGAGAACATTCGCCACGCTTAGGTCGCGTGTTACACCGACCAGCGCGCCTTGACCCCCAAGCGCACTGCGTGTGATGCGCTCCTCGAGCTCCGCGTCGATGCGAAGCTCAATGGCCACAAGGTCAATGTGATCCTTAACCCGCTCCATGTCGCACAGCCCAAGCGCCGCGATGAGATTGTTCGCTAACCCTAGCCCTTCATTCCTGAGGTCATCGAGGGCCGCCAGAAGTACGCCAATGAGGATTCGGCCCGCCACCGCCTCGAACACCATATCGAGCTCGAGCATGGCAGAGCCTGCGTGTACAACATTAACCTAACGTTAAACCCAAGAGTATGTTTGGAAGCACGGCTTCGTACGCGTTGGCGCTGATTTTGTCTAATGCATAGAACTACATCCTCGCCGAAGGGGACTGCAAGAATGATATCATGCCGGGTTAGATGGACGGCAACAACTTTGCCGACATCTTCAATCCGCACATCCTCACCAACTGCGATGCGCTCGAGCACGAGCAGAAGAAGGTCCAGGCCCACGGTTTCTACGACGGCGAGTCTAATTTTGTAGGTCTGGTTGATTGCAATGCCGTTTTTGCACCCTCACCCATTTCGCAGTTTGCGTCGAATGATGGGGGCGACGCAGTCCAGGCCGAGGTCTCCCCGGCTCCGTCTCACCACCCTGAGCGCGCCACCAGCCTCGCGTCCTCGCTTGCCACGCCCACATCGTCCACACCGTGACCCCCCAGAAGGCCATTTGGACGATGTTGGGACCTCCATTCTAATCAAATTCCCGCACAACTCCGCGCCTGCATCGCCTATCCACCTCGTCGACGTAGCAAAGCAACTCACCACCGACAACCCCGTTGACCGGCGCTTGGAGTCGTTCGACACGAGCACGACTTTAAATTTTGCTAAAGCGGATCAAGTCTGCGATGGCAACAACTACGGCTCTCGCCGCCGACGTGCCCCCGCCGCAACGCGCTGCTCTGTCCAACCGTTTTTTCGTTGCAGACCCTTCAATATGTATCGTTGCAGACCCTTCAACGACGCCATGGTTGCCAAGATAGTTTTCGGCCACATGAGCACGCCATCAGCTGAGGTGTGTCTGCTACGGTCACTCCTTTATCTTATTGGGCGCGCAGACTATTACATGCTCGTTCTTCCAGTGTCATGGCGGGTTTCGCGCACTCGCTTCCCGTCCACTACCTCCTGTGCGTCTGGTATGTGTTCTTCTTTCAAAGTAGGCCTTCTGTCTCGCTCGGATTCGCGCAGTGCTGATCCCGCCGTCCAGGCGCCACGTTACTCTTCCGCGCCCGGCTAGCCATCTTCGTGTGCTGCCGACGCCTCCTGCTGCAATCGACATCACCGTCCTCAACGTCCTCGTGCACCCGCCTCTGAGCGCACTCACTACCTCTTAACCCCGACGCTTTCGTCAAGCAGGCGCTATCGGTCAAGCTCAAGGACGACGACGTCCGGGAACAGCGCATTCATCTGTCCTCACCCAGCGATCGGGCGTCCGATTACATGCCCTCAGCCTTCATAGCTACAATCGTTGTCGTCTGCACGGTCTTCTCCCCCTGTTACCCCCAAGTCCGCACCGAGACCCTCGATTAAGATGCCGGTGTTGGTTTGTTTTGCTGGTTCCAGGGCAGCGGTCAGAGATATGAGACGGCCGCCGTGTAGACAGTAGACCACCCTGAAACGTGGTTGGACGGCGACGGATGTGGGGATGTGGGGCCCATACAATCAGCTTTGTGATATAATGGTTGGAAGGACAAGCTGCTGCATGTACTTACTAGACGAACGGCCACAACGACATCGCGCAGCCAATGCACGAGTTTCAACAGTTGTGGTTCGTGCGAAACTGCCCGCTTGCGGTCAACCTGGGAGCGCAGCAGTTCTAGACGATCGTCGAGATAGGTGAAAACCGTGGGGAACACGCCAGAGAAGCCCTCTAGCAAAGCGGGAGATCGGGCGAGAACTGGATCAGCAAAAGGAGGCATTAGCCACACGGATTTCACGAGCCCAGACCTCTTCAGGATTGCGGCCTCCGCCACCTGCAACTTGAACGTGGGCGAGTTACCGTTGCCTGAGGGGACGTTCCGCGGATGGAGGGAGTTGGCCCACGGCGCCGCCACGTCCACGTCACCTGTGTCCCGATGCAGTCCTACAGATGGCGTCTGGCCGTCTGGCGAGTGCGCGGGAAGTGGGCATGGCGTCGTTCGGACGGGTCTATGGGTCCGGCGTGGTCCATCGGCGCTGTCTTCGTATTTATCGCTCAGTGCCGGGCGTTACGCGTCGTGTTCCCTGTTGGTGTCGTTAATCCCCTATCCGGGTCGTTGCCCGGGAACGTGTGTTCGACGCTCACTTACTAAACGTGCCAGATCACGCGTTTGGACGTCGGAAGGCCGCTGGTACGGGGGCGGTCCGTGGGCGTCGCTTGTGTGACAGCCCTGGCGTGTTCGTCGCTCGCAGCGGGTGGACGCACATCGCACGTCCGACGTCGTGCGTGCGGTGAGCTGCCGCGTGCCAGACACCCTGCATTCCGTCCCCGGGCGATTGTGCCGATGGGTACGAGGGCCGTGGATAGGACGGTCCTTTGTGGGTCGCCCTGGGTCAGCATTTGGCTGCGCCGGTCTTCCGGGACAGCGGGACAAGGCATGCGGATGCGGACCGGCGGTCTGCGCAGGGCGGAGTGCGTGAAAGTGTTGGGTACCGGTGCGAAAACGCGCCAGGTGCGCCCCGCTGCTCTGTTCCACTGACGTCGCCCCATTTTGCAGCGGAACGAGCGCAGGGTGCACAAATGGCCCGCCGCGATCGCACGCTGCTGGAGATCCCGGGTGTACCGTCTGTTCGAGTCGCCACTCTTCGTGGCGCGTGCGCGCGTCTTCGGCGTCGGCGTTGTCGTCGTCGTCGTCATCGTCACCAGCAGGGGCGGGACAGGCGGAGACGTGCTCGACGAGCGCGAGGTAGGCTTCTTGGATGCGGAACACCATTGCGGTTACGACGGGGAGCGACGCTTCGACACGGTGGGCCTCTTCCTTCGCGATCCACTGTTCGGCAAAGACACGTGCGAGGAAGGCACGCTCGGGCGTGATCGTCGCCCAGTAGTCCTCGCTGCTAAAGTCGATGTGCTCGCATATGTCTACGCGCGTCTGGAACACGCTCGTGAGCGCGTCCTCGGCGACGGTGATCTCCGCGAGGTCGAAGAGCTTGATGAACGCAATGAGGTCCTCGATGACGGTCTCCCCTGAGCGCGCGCCGTCCTCCTTCTTGGAGCCGTCGGCGTGGACGACATCGACCCAGAGCCCGAGGAGGTGGCGCGCGGCGGTGCGGGCGGTCGCCAAGGCCGTTACGGACGATCGTCTCGCGCCGGGCGATGATGAGCGCGCGGGGGTGGGTGACGCTGACGGCCGAGTCCGAGTCGGCGCCGTAGTTGGAGGTGATGCAGTACTTCTCGAGGATGGCGGTGTAGACGAGCTTGCGGATGGGGGCGTCGGCGTCGCGGGGGCGGGCGAGGAGCGCGGGTGCTCACGAGCAGCGGCGGGAGGGTCTGGAAGTTGGTGGGGAGGTTGAGGAGCGCGGCGCGGCGGACGTCCCTGCGGAGGGCTGAGATGGCATGCTAGTTAGACGGGACCGGGACTCACGCAGAGGTGTCGTAGGCCATGGCGTCGAGGAGGGTGTCCAGCATGGTGGGTTCGCCGTCGTCCAGCTCGGAGGGTTAGGCGGAGTAGGACAGTTTGGTGAAGGCAATGACGGGTTAGGTGCGGACTGTCGGTTCTTTGTCTCGGAGACGGTCGAGGAGGGAGGCGCGGAGAGTGGCATAGAGGTCCTCGCTGCAAGGTGTCAGTGGGAGAGTTAGCTATATGCGAGGTGCTCACTCTATTGCGCCAAGGTTTACGAGGGTGTCTGTGATGCACTGGAGGACGCGGAAGCGGACGACCTTGTCCTTTGCGGTGCAGCCCTTGAGGAGGAACTTAACAAGGTGGGAGAGGAAGCGTTCGGAAGGGGTGTCGTCGTCGTCTGCGCCGTCGGACTTTGTGCGCAGCTCTGCGTCTGCGCGGTGTTTGTATGGGAGGTAAGGTCAGAGGAGGAAGACGCACCCTTGTCGGTGACGAACTTGGAGTAGCCTTCGATGAACTTGACCGACCTGTCAGCGACGGAGGTGCCCTTCTTGATGGGGAGGACGCGGGTGACCATGTCGTTGAAAGACTCCTGGAAAGCTCTGCATTGTGCTATGGTTGTAAGGTGGCCGCTCGTGGTGCCCTACACACGGTTGAGCGCGCCTATGCGTGAAGACCGAAAAACGGGGGACTGACCGGTGCGAAAGTCCCCAGGCTTGAAGATGCCCGAGGCACCTGCTATGCGGACGTGCCCGATAAAGTAGCTGTTGGGAGCCAGCCAGCCGCCGTGGTATCTAGTCATGGTAAGTCCCGACGTAACGCATGAGACGACAGCGGCACGTACAGCTTCCAAAAGTAGTTGGACGTTTCGTGGTTCCCACCGATCACAAGCGTAAGGGTGGGGGCCTGCGCCTTACCTGTGTAGTACCTGAAGCAAATTCACTCAGCCCACGGCACCCACACAAACAAAAAGTGAGGCAAGCGGCCCACCTACTTCGCGAAATCGCCGAGCTTTTTGTACTTGTCGGGGACGGCCATGCACGCGAGGTCGCTGCGGTTGCGGACGGCCTGAAACTCACCGCAGATGAGGAGGAGGTTGACCTTGTAGCCGTTCTCGCGCTCGAGGCGTGCGATCTCGCCATGTATCTCGTCGAGCTCGCCGTGGCCGCACCCTTCGACGGCGATCTAGCAATTGGGGCCAGGATGCATTGAGCGCGTGAACTGATTGTACGAGGAGCAGTGGGTGTACCTTCATCGTCTTTGCGACTTTTTGCTTGTTCTTCCGGCGTTCAGAGATCTCGAAGTCGCGCAATGAGTCTGGCGGCGAATGAGGAAGAAGAGTTCGAAGAAGAGAGGAGGAGGTGAGAGGAGAGGCGATCCGCGATGAAAACCCGAAAACATCGGATTTGCGCGGTTCGAGCGCCCATACACTGACGCCGTGATCGACGGGCGCCTCCGCACTTGTCCTCCTCGCCCTCTTCCAAAATTTCCGTCCAGCACTTGCTTGCCCCCAATCATGTTACGAACAATGTAAGTGCTCGCTTAACGATCTAATAGGGCTAAATACAACCAATATAACACAGAAAACCCAAAAATGCGCGGTCAAAACGGGTAATGCAATCCCGCGAGCCGGACGAGGTAGAGGACGCGCGCACGGCCATCTTCGTCAAGGGCACGCATACAGGACAAAAGGTCAACGCAGCCATGAAGGAGCTCGTGCTTATGTGCTCAAACGGCCCAACGCCATCTCCTTTTCCAAGAAAAACACCGTCCAGCCGTTCGAGGACGCCGCGTCGCTCGAATTCTGGGCGCAAAAAAACGATGCGAGCTTGTTCGTGGTCGGGCAGAGCACCAAGAAGCGGCCTGACGACCTCACGTTTGTGCGCATGTTCGACCACCGGGTGCTGGACATGTGTGAAGTCGGCGTCGACATGTTCTAGAGCATGGTCGAATTCAAGGTCCGCCCTCCAAAACTACTATATTAGCAACGTGGCTAATAATTACGTGTGATTATCTTGCACAGACACCAAAAGCGACCCCGGCACATAAGCCAATGCTGCACTTTGCGTCGGACCTGTTCGACTCCCATCCGCGGTTCGTGCAGCTCAAATCGCTACTCGTCGACTTTTTCGAGGGGGGGTGATCGATTCGATCTGTTTCGCCGGCCTGGAGCATGTCATCGGCGTCTCGCTCGGCCCCACAGCCCCCTCCCTCAACGCGGCGACGACGACGCTGGGGGCATCCTCTACACGCACCGCCTCCTCGAGCACGGCGGCGCTGCCAAAAGTGTACGTCCTGGCGTAGACGATCCGGCTGCTGGCGTCGGGCACGCCAGTGCCGCGGGTTAGACTGACGCCGATCGGGCCGTTCATGGACCTGACGCTGCGGATCCGCACGCGCTCCCGCAAGCCTGCACCATTCTTACCTGGGTTCAAACTTTGTTTGACGGTGTAGCGCGGTTGTGGGGCCCTCTTTCAAACAGGTAATTAAGACTTCCCTTTTAGTGCGTCTTAGGGTTACCTGCTATACCGACCCTGACCGTGTTCTTCACATATACTGCAGTGCCCGTCGCTCGTGTGCCCTTCAACCCCCGCTTTCTTCCCTCCACCATGTCCGACGACGAACACTCCGACACCTCCGCTCCCACTGCCGCCTTCATCTCCTTCGAGGCGTTTTCGAAGGCCCTCACATACAACACCAACCCCGTTCTCGATGAGTGGCACCTCGAGATGTGCCGCGTGCTGGTCAGTTGTTTCGTACACGTCCGATTAATCACCTCATCACTCGTTGTGACACCCCACAGGAACTCGTTCCCTTTGGATCCGGCGTCGATAACAACTTCAACCGATTTTTCGCGCGTCACTTCGAGTTCTCGAGCAACCAAACCCTTGCGCGGCTCGTCATGCGCAACTACACACACCTCACGCGCCGGAACGACCGCAACAACCTCCTCGCCCACCTCAAAGAGTGCACCGAAAAGGCCGAAAACGTCAATGTTCGCGTGCAGAACATCCAGTCGCAACTCGGCCCTCACACAACCCACGACCAGCGCGAAGAACATGCCCGCCTCACTGAACGGCTCACGCGTCGGCGACGCCGTGTCGAAAAGGCGGTCGCCGCGGTGAAGAGGCACGATGAAGAATGTGAGTATCTGTCCACCCGTCTTCTAGTTGTGCATTCACTCAAGCGCTTGTTCTCATTATTCAGTTCAGCGCATGATCAACGCGTACAACGGGTTCCGCCCATGGGGTTTGGCCCGGCAGGTCCGGACGCTTGGCAGGCATGCGCGCGGCGACGGCTGCCTTGTCTTTCTGAATGCCGCCCTCCACGTAAGTACAACAGTACGTTACCCAACCACCCCTTTACTTGCCGCTCGTTTGTCGTACCTCCGTTCCGCGTCGTGCTGACTCGTTCTCGCAGTGCAACCGTTGCGAAGAAGACCGAATGCAGTCATGCGAGATCGAGGCCGGCCTCGTCCGCTGCAGACACTGCGCGCGCACCTCGCACCACGTGTGCGTGTTCGACCTTGTCCGCCTCAACGGCGAAATTATGGGTACGTCCATCTTTTCGTTCCCCCTCTCGATCCACGACGCTCGCTCACTGCTCACCCACCACCACACAGGTGGACGAGGCTCGGACGTCGTCCTTGCCTACTACAATGGCCTCGGCTTCTCATTCATGCCGCCCGGGTCGATGCAAGTTCCCTGGTACATGGTCTTCGAGCAAGTGAAGGCCGCAATGGAGTTTCTATACCTCAACCCGTTCGTCACCTTCCAGCATCGCATCGAAAAGTTCATGGCGGCATGCAACCTCCCGTACTACCAGCCCACGGTTTGGCCCCCCGCCGCCATCACCTCAATCACCGCTCGCAGCACTGCGATGCGGCGTGAGTTGGAGCGCATGCCGACCGTTGTCTTAGGGCAGGGTGAGACATACGGTGAACCAGTGAGTCCCCCTGTGCCCCCTTCCACCGAGGCCTCGAGCCAGAGCGGCGGCGGCGGATCACCCGCCTACCCCCCCTCCGTCCCCCAGCGTGGCTCCACTGCCGGCGAGTCCCCCTGGTTCCGTCCCACAGGCCTGCTCCCCGTCGGTGAGGCCGTCCGCATGGTGTCCCCGTCTCCGCCTCCTATCGCTGTTCCGCCGCTGCTCCTCCCACCTGGCTACACGGCCACCGAGGGTCCAGAGCGTGCCCGGCCCACGCCGTCCCTCCCTCCCCCCGCATCGCGCGTGCCGTCAAACCCCCGCGAGGCATCCGTCCGCTCTCGGAGGTCGTCGTTGCGCGGGAGGAGTAGCACGACGTCCTCTACGCCGGCGGGGATCGACACCAACCGCCAGCAAGAGTACCGCGTGCTCGACCAGCTCGCGCAAAGCTCGTGGACGGCCTACATGAACGTTAGGAACGCTCTCGAGGCTGGCGAAGTCGCGGACACCGTCATCCAGGAGCACGAGGCTCTCTCTGCCCGGCTTCACGAACAGGAACAGATCGTCAACCGCCTCAACAAAGACTATTGGGACTCCATGCAGCTCGACAGCCCGCAACTGGCACCGACCACTGGCTCGCCGCCGCCCCCCACCGTTCCTTTTGCACAGCCGACGACGCCGTCTACCCCACAAGCACAACTCGTCGCGGGGACGAGCCGCCTGGCCCTCCAAACGCCAACACCGACGGGGCCCAGTGCGAGCGGATCGCAGAACCCGCAGTGGACCGGCCACGCCCCACTCCCTGCTCCTGCTTTTCAGGCGCCGCCCCGCGCGGGGTTCCCGTCACAAGAGCAGCGACCGCGGGTCCCACTGTTCCTACCGTCGCCGTCGCCGGGCGCGGGCCCGTCGCAGAACCCGCACGCTCCCCCGGTCGCGTCGGGGTCTGGCCAACGTGCGCCGTCTGGACGGCCGGAGGTCCAGCGCAGCGACGACGACCGCCACACCTTGAGGTCGACAGCGGGCTCTCGCTTAGCATCCGTCTTCAAGAGCAAGGGCAGGGGGAACGGGAAGTAGACGGATGTGTTCGTGTGCGGTCAGTTGCCTCGTTTTTTGTACGATTACATATATACGCCCCGAGTAATGCTACCATCTCAAGCCATTGACGGTTCGTACAGTTTGCTGAGCGTGATGACGCACTTTGCGTTACCAAACCTCATCTTTCCCTGAGCTGGTCCCTGCCCGCCCCCTTTCCCAGTTGCTACGCGGTCTTCCGGCCCAGTCGGTTGCGGCGCCCGCCTTCAAACTCCAAGGTTGGCGTCCACTCAAACATCTACTCCGTGCACACCCACCGGTAAGCTTAAAGCTCAGAAAGCGCCACTGTCGTCATGCGTCGCTCTCACCCTATCTTGACGCGCCCTCTGACTGGCTTTTTTCTCCCCGCAGATGTCACGACTCACCTTGTTGCCGCCGAAGGCACAGCCCCTGCAGACACTACTGCCACCCCGCATACGCCAGGGCTGGTTATTGCGAGGCCGTTGTAAGCCATTTTCAGGGCGATGTGCTCCGCTTCCACGCGAGCCTCAAGGAGCCCCTGAGCGCTATACCGCTGTCTCGCCAATTTGCCCCCCTCGTCGTCCCAAAGCGCGTTCGTTGTCGCCGCGTGCCACCTGCCTGCTTCACCTGTCATCTCATCGACCGTTTCACCGTCCACCCCTGCACCCGCCTCCCCGGCACCGTCTCCCCACCCTCAGCGCTCGACGAGCCTCGCCTCCGCCGTCGTCGTCCACACCCGTTACCACCGCAGAACTCGATTTCGACGATTTTACGCCATCCATTGCAATCACATTCCCGCATAGCTCTGCACCTATATCGCCTATCCACTTTGGCGACATACCCAAGCCACTCGCCACCCCCCGCGCCCTTGACCGCCGTAGGAGTCGTTCGCCACGAGCACGCCTTCAAATCTCGCCGAGCGCATCAATCCCGCGATGTCAACAACTATGAATCTAGCCGCGGCCCACCTGCCTACGCCCCGTCCGACGCATTCTCGGTGTCCCAGGTCACAGCTCTCTGCTCTGCAAGAGAGCATCGCATTCGCTTCCAGCAGCAGCCTGCGACCGCCCCCGCACTCCCCAGGCAAGTTCCCGCGCGCGTTGCCTGTGATCCCGTACCGCCGCTCCACGATGGTCTCAACAAGCTCAAGAGCATCATCACGCCGTAGGACGCGCTCTCGACGTTCATCTCGCTCATGGATACACACCTCCGGCCGTACTCAGGGTTACCCGCCGGGCTCAAAGTCGACTCCTCCCTCTTCGCGAAGGCGTTGGGGTTCACCGACACCACGGTGGCAAAGAAAGTTTTCGGCGACATGATCGAGGTCTGTCCGCTACGGTAAGTCCTTTATCTGTACATGCTCATCCTTCCAGGGTCATGGCGGGTTTCGCGGACTCACTTACCGCCCGCCACCTCCTGCGCGTCTGGCGCCTTCTGTCTCACTCGGTTTCACGAAGTGCTCATCCCGCCCTCCAGGTGTCACGACCCTGTTCCGCGCCGCGCTAGCCATCTTCGTGTGCTGCAGACGCCTCCTGCTCCGGCTGCAATCGACCTCGCCGTCCTCAACGTCCTCGCGCACCCGCCTCTGAGCCCACTGCCTGACCCTTTCGTCGAGCCGGCGCTCTTGACCACTATGCTCTACCCCCACCGCCCTTCGCTCACCATCCTATGCCCGTCCGCGCCCGTGAGGTCATCGGCGGCCGTCATCGTCGCCTCCAGCAGCATCTCGTCGATGCTCGTCGAGCCCGCCCGCGACCGCAACCGGCTCCGCGACTCGTGCTCGTGGTCCCGCGACGTCGACCGCCCCCGCCGGTGTCGGTGCTCATGGGGTCAGGCCGCCGCGGGGTAGCGGGCTCCGGGCCGGCCATCTCGGTCGGTGTGGTGGGCGTAGGTCTGGTACGCGTGCGGGTGGAGCGCGGGAAGCGTGGTGGCGTGGTGGGCTGCGAGCGACGGCGAGTGGTCGACGGCGTGGCCGTTCGTCAGATACGCCGGGCGCGGCGAGTTCGACGACTGTCGCTGCGCTCAGTTGGACGATTGCACAGCACGGACGGGCGACTCGCCGACAGGCTGTAGCAATCGCGACCGCAGAAGTCGACCAATCTTCACCACAGGAGCTTCAGCGTGAGCGTGTAAAATATTGTATCAGCATTGAACAGACGTTAGGTACGTGACCAAATTTCCTGGACAGACGGCGTGCGGGTACCGTATACGACAGCAGCACACCAAACAATAATGTAGCGACGCACAGCACTCATTAACATACTACCTACTTACCTACGGATGCGCCCAGGGACACTACTGCCCCGACGCAGGTGCAGACACACATGCAGGCATGAACGCGCACGTGGAGACGGGCACGGATGTAGGCATGCCACTGTTAAGCAGAGCCTCCAGCTCCCCGATAAAATGCACGCTTCGCGCATGGGCCTCTCGCGCCTTCTCCAAAACAGGCTTGATGTTCTCGTGCGCCATCCCGAGTTTCACATCGGGCAGCGCATCCGGCGCGAGGACCGCGCTGGGGTTGCACCACGGCTGCGGCGGCGCAGACCGCACCCAAACCCGTCGGGTTCTTGCACCCACGCGACGGCCGACGGCGGGGCCTCGGACCCGGCGCGGACTGCCTGTTCTTCGTGCGCGCGACGGCACGGGCGGTGTGTCCGCCCTGTCCCCCCATGTCGCCTCGTGGACGTCGGAAAGCTTGATGGAACGCGAGTAGGAGTGTACTATTGAAGGCGGGGTCGCAGGTGACTTCTTAGGGGATTCGCCGGGGCTCCAGATGGAGGAACCGGACACATCGGGCCCACGACGCGGCGTTGCCGGGCAGCGTTAGCACTGGAATAGGTATGACGACTTACCCTTCTTGCCCCGTACGGTTGCCGTGCTGTCCGAAGGCAGCCCGAGGGTGCGCGCCGCATGGTCAAGGTCGGACACCGACTCGACGCGGTCCCAATCTTCTTCGAGGTCATCGCCAAGGCTCGTACCGCTGGCGTGGCCGGAGCCGCTACTGGTAAGGCCACCGGCCGCATTGGAGATAAGGTCGTCGACGGAAGGCCGGGCGCTCGCAGCGGGCGCTTTGCTCTTCTGTCCGAGGCGGAAGATCGATGCGAGTGAAGGGCGGCGCGGGGAGGACTTCTGGGGGATGGCCCCGGTTGTACCGTACGGCCAGTTTGGGTGGATGTCGCGCCGTGAGGCGACGGACTCTGGACCTGAGCTGGTCTTCGCACGACGGCGGGTAAATGACGAAGGAGGGCGAGGCTTCAGCAGCTCTGCGTCCGCCTCCTGGTGCCGTCGCAACGTCTGGTCCATGAACGGCCCCATTGGCGTCAGCTCCACCCGCGGCACTCGCGCCCCCGAAGCCAGCAGCCGCATCGTGTACGCCCGGATGTGCACTTTCGGCAGTGTGGCCGTGCTCGAGGAGGCGGCGCCTGTGGACGAAGACGCTTCCAGCGTCGTCGCCGCGTTGAGGGAAGGGGGTGTGGAGCCGAGCGAGACGCTGATGACATGCTCGAGACCAGAGAGACAGATCGAGTCGATCACCTCCCCGTTGAAAAAGTCGACGAGTAGCCATTTGAGCTGCACGAACTTAGGGTTCGCGGGTGCGAGTCGAACAGGTCCGATGCAAAGTGCAGCATTGGCTTATGCCCCGGCGTCGCTTTTGGTGTCTGTGCGGTGCATTCGCATGCCATCAGCATCCACGTCGCGAATGCAGTAGTTTGGGGGATTACACCTTGAACTCGGCCATGCACTTGAACATGTCCACGCCGACTTTGCACATGTCTAGCACCCGGTGGTCAAACATGCGAATAAATGTGAGGCCGTCAGGCCGCTTCTTGGTGCTCTGCCCGACCACGAACAAGCTCGCATCGTTTTTTTGCGCCCAGAATTCGAGCGACGCAGCATCCTCGAACGCCCGGACGGTGTTTTTGTTGGAAAAGGAGATGGCGTTGGGCCGTTTGAGCACCATCTGCACCAGCAAACGGTCAGGGTACACACCAGCATAGGCAATAGGCATACGCACAAGCTCCTTCATGGCCCTGTTGACCTTTTCTCCCGTATGCGTGCCCTTGACGAAGATGGCCGTGCGCCCGTCCTCGACCTCCTTCGGCTCACGGGCTTGCATTACCCGTTTCGACCACGCATTTTTGGGTTTTCTGTATCATATTCGTTAGATTTAGCCCTATTAAATCGTTATCGAGTACCCACACTGTTCGCAGCATGATTGGGGGCGAGAAAGTGCCGCACGGAAATCTTGGGGAGCGAGGAGGACAAGTGCGGAGGCGCCCATAGATTGCGGCCTCAGTGTATAGGCGCCTATAGGCGCTTGCCCCGCACAAATCCGATCTTTTCGGGTTTTCCTCGCGGCTCGCCTCTCCTCTCGCCTCCTCTCTTGCCTGCTCCTTCAAACTCATCTTCCTCATTCCGCGCCAGACGCATTGCGCGACTTCGTGATCTCTGTTCACCCAATCAACAACGCCGGAAGAACAAGCAAAAAGTCGAAACTACGATGAAGGTACATCCACTGCTCCTCGTACACGGCCGGTTAACGCGCTCAATCCACCCACGCCCCAATCACTAGATCGCCGTCGAAGGCTGCGGCCACAGCGGGCTCGACGCGATATACGGCGAGATTGCGTGCCTAGAGCGCGAGAACGGCTACGAGGTCGACCTCCTCCTCATCTGCGGTGACTTTCAGGCTGTCCGCAACTGCAGCGACCTCGCGTGCATGGCCGTCCCCGACAAGTACAAAAAGCTCGGTGATTTTGCAAAGTAGGTGGGCCGCCTCGCTCACTTTTTGTTTGTGCGAGCGCTGTGAGCTGAGTGCGTTCGCTATAGGTACTACACTGGCAAGGTGCAGGCCCCCATCCTTACGCTCGTGATTGGTGGGAACCACGAAGCGTCAAACTACTTTTGGGAGCTGTATGTGCCACTGTCATCTCATGCGCCACGTCGGGACTCACCGCGGGGTAGATATCACGGCGGCTGGTTGGCTCCTAACATCTATTTCCTCGGACATGCAGGTTGCATTCAGGTGAACGGCGTCCGAATAGCTGGTGCCTCGGGCATCTTCAAGCCCGGGTACTTTCGCACTGGTTAGTCCCCCATTTTTGCACTTCCCGGATAGGTGTACTCACACTATGTGCATGGAATCATGAACGACCGCCGTACAACCACGGCACGATGCGGAGTATATACCACATTCGCGAATACAACGTCCGCCGTCTTTCCCTCGTGCCTCCCTACCTCCATCCTACCCTCCCCCTGCTCCATCTCACCCGATCGCGGACAGCTCTCCCCACCCACTATATTCATCTCGCACGACTGGCCGCAGGGCATCGCGTACCACGGCGATCTGCGCGAGCTTCTTTGCCGCAAGCCCTACTTCTGCGACGACATCAACAAGGGCGTCCTCGGCTCTCCGCCCATTACGGACCGGCTCTACCCCCTCCGTCCCGCGTGGTGGTTCTCCGCGCATTTGCATTGTCGATTCGAGGCGACGGTCGTCCACCAGGACGGCATCTCACCAAGTACAGTCGAGAACGAGGCCCGGAGCGCAGAGAAGACCAACCCGGATGAGATCAACATCGATCTTGATGATGACCATAAGAGTGCGCCCCCTTCTACCGTTTCGCAGACCAGTGCCGACAATGTACGCGAAAAGGCATCGGCGCTTTCGAAAAATCCAGATGAGATCACGCTAGACAAGGAGTCGAGGCTCCGCCCCCGCCGCCTCCACTACCGACAACGATGTGTTTCCTCACACTCGATAAATGCCTTCCCCGCCGCCGATTCCTCAAGGTACGCACCTGATCTTCCCACCCTGGCTTCTGCTGACTTGCCTATGCTCTAGGTCGTAGATGTCGACGCCCCAGGCCCGTACGCATCCCCACCTATACTCGTGTTCGACCCCAAATGGCTCGCGATCACTCGCGCGTTCAATGGGTCCATCTTGCTCGAGCGTACCCAGCACGCCTACCCGGACAAAGTGCTTGCACACGATGTGGTTCGCAACGCGCTCGACTGGGTCAACGCTCATGTCCTTCCCGCCCCTGATAAAAACGGTGCGGGGCACCTCAGGGTTGATGAGGTGCAGCAGTTTGTGGTCACCACGCCCGGACCGGCTGTGGGTGATGAGAAGGGTGGTGGCAGTGCTCGTTGTGCGGTTCCTCGTGAGACCCCTTCTTCACTTGGGGCATAATGATTGTCATACTGGTGCTAATTTCTGAGCCCATGTCTATAGCAGCATATTATCCAAACCCACAGGCAGCTGCGTTCTGTGCACTGTTGCAGGTCGAGAACAAGATCAACTTTTGATCCTGTTTATGAGATGTGTGGGGTACGGTGCAAACTTCATTTACAAGTACCAAACTGGTTGGGTTACATCCAATCCCAGAAGATGTCCGCAAATATAGCACCTGTGTGAGATTTCCGGAAGATGTATGGGGGAGATACGCTAGGTCAAAACAAGTCTCGGTTAGGGCTAGGGTTAGGGCCTAAGCGCCGGGGCCAGGATAAGCACTGGTCTGAAGCGCCTGTATTTGATGGTGTAATGCATGCATCAATCAAATGTGTGATCCTATAGCTGTAGACCAGTGCACAATGCACATTCTCAGTATCAGCTTCCAAAATTGTGCCCACAAACCAACTCAGCCAGAGCTTGCACACTTATATTCAGTTTAAGTTAGTTTGTCAGTATCAAATCACCAAGCTTGCCCACAAACCCATCCACCCCCCACTGGTCGACCATCCTTTTCACTAGCTCAGCCTCATGCAGGCGCATTGGCGACCCTGCTGTGTGATTTAGTGCTGGCGAGCAGCCCCATCATTGCGCCAGTTTGCCAGTGTCAAAATCAAAAATCAGTCCACATGCCAGACCTGGGTAGGTGGATTTGTGATCTCGTTCTCTGTTAGGATTGTGCGCGGAAGTCTGGAAAAGCGGAGATGTGGAAAAGCAGAATTCCGGAGGGAAGTCCGGAAGGAACTGAAGCGAAGTCTGGGCGCACCAGAGGCGAAGACTTGGCGAGGCTATTAGCAACGCCCGGAGCGATCTGCTGGGTCTTCGGATTTTGAATGGAGTTGGCGGAACTCCGGAATGGAGCAGTGTCAAAGGGGAGGAGTCGAAGGAGAAGACACGAAGGGCAGACAGAGGGAGGTCGGAGGTCAGAGGTTGGAATCCGGATGGAAGCCTGGCAGAGATACAGAGGAGGATGTAGATTCGGAGTAGGAGCTACAAGCAGGAGAGTAGACAAGTAAACAAGATATTCGAACTCAGGAATAAGCTAGCGAACTCGGTGCTTATAATCCAATCGTAGATAGGAGTTAGGGGTCGGAGTCCGGAGGTTGGACTTCCAGTCGGGACTCCGTGGAGTGGAGCATCTGACCGGGAGTAATGTATGATGACGTGTGGTGACATGCATCTGCACATCCACACGGAACCTGATGGAATTCCGGAGCAGATTGCGGTCCAAGTGGAAGTCCCACTGGAGAATAAGTAAGTATGATCGGAAAGGACTAGAGGGAACTAGAAGGGACGAGACTTGTAACTGGATGGAATGGGTTGGAGCGGTCTAGGTGTTGATGAGCGGTTTAGGTGTTACGGGACAAACAGAACTCCAGGTGGAGTTCTGGCACTCCGGGCCTGGTTGGCACGGACTGTAATATTCTCATATCTCGTGCTGGCAAACCAGCCCCATCAGGGCTGGTTCACCAGCATCAAAATCAAGAATGAGTCAGCGAGCCAGCCCCCTCACAGCTGGTTCACCAGCGCCAAAATGAAAAATGGATAAATGAATCACAATGACACCCTCTTTCCAATTGATGACCAGCACAAGCTGAAGCCAGCAGCAAGAAACATATGGAATGACAAGTGAATTGTGCTTGGACTTTCTCTTGGGCTGTCAGCCACTCACCGCAAGGTCATTGCTACTGATATACAATGCCAAGGCGGTGCAGTTGTGAAGTTAACTCCAAAGCTGCCCAGTGACACAGAGCAAATACAAGAGGAGCTGGACAAGCTGGAAGAGGCTGATATTTATATTACCCAGTATAGGATGGGGCCAGCACATGTGAAGGTGCATGTGATTGATTGCGGCTATATGTGAGAGTTCAGGTATTGCAGGTGTACAAACTCAGGCTCACTATTGGCACTCTTGCCTGGCTATGGTTAGTTCACTTATCAGGCACACTCACTCACCCTGTGGACCAACTTTTGCGTTTCCCTATTCATGACACATCCACCAATGAATTCACCACACAGGTATGTTCCAACTTGCAGGCACATTACACATCTGTTGCTCAATGGCATGAATTATGTCATAACCATCGCAAACTATACAGGGAAAGACCGTGAGTACTTGAAGAAACTCATAACACTCATATGAGCAGTGAGTTTACCGTGTCCATGTCTGCAGAACAGAATACTGTTGTGGTTGCTGCCTAGTATGTCCCTGTGCTTGATGTAGCATGTTGCCAACACTCACAACCAAGAACAGCTACCACAGAACAAAGACAGATAAAGTAACATCCTAGCCTATCCTAGTAAGATGCAGTCACTACCAGTACTACTAAGAGGGGAAGGCTCTGTAAGCTGTGTAAGGTGTAAACTGCACACCACGTAAGCTGCTAGCTGTCAGCTGTCAGCCACCAGCTGTCAGCCCCCAGCTGCCAGCCTTAGGGTTAGGGTTAGGGTTAGGGAGGGGGGAGCACCGACGCCGAAGGCGGAGGTGCGACGAGTACACTGGGGGCGGGGCGAAACAGACAACGGTGGTTGGAGTCTCCTCCAGCCACGACCGTTTCGCCTTTATACGGCTCATCAGGTCTGTTTTGGTGTGTTGATCGGACTTACTTAGGGTTAGGGTTAGGGTTAGGGAGGGGGGAGCCGGCGACGAGCGAAGCGAGTCGTCGGCGACAAGTACTTGCTGATGGGGGGAAGGCGAGGCAAGCCAACAGGGGGTGGAGTTTCCTCCAGCCCCAGCCTGTTTCGCCTTATATACGGCTCATCAGGGCTGCTTCGGTTAGTGATCGGACTTACCAATCACCGATACACCGGGGAATGACTCAGATCTTAAGTCCGGTGCATCGGGGATTAACGACTAAGTTCCGGAGGCCGGGCGCCGCGGAGCGGCGGCCGGATGTCATAACTGCTTACTGCCGGCGGGCCGAGCGGTTATCACATGCTAATTAGTAATGTCTCTTACCCCATCACCGGTCCGGGTCGGTCCGGGCCTCGTGGCGGCGGACGAGCGCCAATACCACGCGAGGTGATGTAATAGCTGGATGTCTCACGGTCCAACTATTATGTCAGCCCGAGATGCCCGAGATGCCCGAGATACCCGAGGGAGACGGGCGCTTAGGACTTATACTTTGGGGTACCTGGGGCGTGCTCTAACTTATGGTTCAATGCGCGACATTGAGCGGTCGGTTGGGTTCTTGCTTAACGAGGTTTGCCGTTCCGGGCCCACTTGCCGTTCGGGCGGTGCTTATGACCTTGCGAGCATTACAGCTATCGTTAGACTCCGCCGCCGCCGCCGGTAGGCGGCGGCATTAGAGCCACGACGTCGTCAGCGTTTAAACTTACCCCCCGTTAGGGTTAGGGTTAGGGTTAGGGTTAGGGTTAGGGTTAGGGTTAGGGTTAGGGTTAGGGTTAGGGTTAGGGTTAGGGTTAGGGTTAGGGTTAGGGTTAGGGTTAGGGTTAGGGTTAGGGTTAGGGTTAGGGTTAGGGTTAGGG